>OZ038486.1:128247019-128602019 GCA_964036315.1 Acanthosepion esculentum | reverse complement strand
ATGAATTGCAAATAGTCATATATCTTGCATAGATTTCTCTCTATGCAATTATCACAATTGCATATTTTTTCTCTGATTGCATGGTACCTCACCTGTTTGCAGTTTCTGATATAAAAAGAAAACATGTTGTTTCTTGAAGTCTTCCCCAAATCTATAATACCTCCTAGAATCTATGATACAGGGCCTCCAACATCTCAATTTTCATAAGGTTCACAAGCACAGCTCATACCTTATAAAGTATTTTTTCTATGTAAAATGTGTATAGTCATAGGCTGCCCTTTTTTTTGTAAAAAAAAAAAATAATCAGTAAAAATGTCATGATGCCATTTCTGACCTTAGGTCTCTGGTTGAGAGCCAGAAGGAAATGAGTATACAACAAAAATCAAAAGGTTTAATAATAATAATAATAATAATAGGAGTGTGGGCAAACTGATGAGACAATTGACCACAATCTTGGTGAATTCCCAAGTTGGTGACATGATTGGATTAGTAAGAGAATCCATTGGGAAGTATGCTGTAAGTTTGGCTTCAGTGAGAAAGAGAAATGGTATGAATACCAGCCAGAAGCAGTTGTAGAAATGACACTCAAAAGATGTTTTGGGATTTCTCAGTCCAGACATATGTTATTGAAGCTGGAAGAACAGACCTTAAGGAAAATAGCAAGTGACAAATTTATTGAGTTTGCTGTTCAATATGATATAAGAGTTGACTTGAAAAAAAAAAAGTAAAAGATTAAAAAATACCAGGATTTGGCTAAGGAGTTACGGAACATGACTGTTGAAGTAATTCCTGTAGTAATGGATGCACTTGGAACACCACCTAGACACTTGAAATTGTGCTTAGGGAGAATTGGAATTGGGGCCAAGAATGTAGAGGTCCAGAAAACTTCCATCATTTACTCTACAAGTATTCTCTGAAAGGTTCTTGAGTTGTGAGGAGTTTTGTTGACACCATGACTCAAGAATAGAATTTCCATTGACAACATCAATGTGCAACACCAACATAACAATAATAGGATAAAGATAATGAGAATGGTAATGATGATGATATCAATAAGGATGATAAGATTTAAGTAAAAGGAGTAATGACAATGATGATGAGGATCTTGGTGGAGGTGACAGTGGTGATGATGGTGGTGGTGATGATGATGATGTTGATGATGATGATGATGGTGGTGATGATGATGATCCTGGTGGAGATGGTGGTGATGATAATGATATTGTTGATAGTGATGGTGGTGACAATGACAGTGGTGGTGATGATGATGCTTCGATAGCTATAACTCTGTAGGGGGAAACAACCTTTTGGTGGTGATGATGATAATGATGATGATGGTGGTGGTGGTGGTAGTGGTGATGATGATTACAATTATTTCTAGTCTGCTTGTAGTGTATTGGTTAGTTCGGTGCTCTTTTGAGCCAAAGTTTAAGTTGCACTCAGCATTCCTAAAATATCATTTGTGTTAAACTTTGCTTAATCTGAGCTTCTCACATGGCCAATGTATGTGAGAAACAATGAAATTCTAAGAAGAAATGAAATACAAAGAAACTCTCATGGCAGTCAGAAAGAGACAGCTGATTCTTTGGGGGAAATATGATGATGCAAAAGGACACCCACAGGACATATCAAAGGCAAGAGAAGCAGGGGAAAACAGCAGGTAACCTACTTGACAAATTTGTGCAAATGGATGGAGGAACATGTTTTTTTTTATTTCACCCCAAGCTTGACAATAATGCCACTAAGATGCAAGGGATTACTGGGAATGAAATAGAATGAAAAGCCTTTAGTGAGGAGAAAAGTCAATAAAAAACAGGTTTTAGGACTACCGAAAATGGTGATTGGTGTTGCATTTAAATTTTTGAAGATTGCAGGTGGCAGAGAAGTAAGAGAAGAGAGTTCCATATGCAAGAAAAGAAACTATTAGAATAGAACTTCTGGTTACATCTAACTAGTTCAAGAGTAAAATGGTGAGACCTAGTTGCCAATCTAGTAGTATGCTTAAATTCATGTGGTTGAGGTACAAGTGAGGAAAGCTCATCAGAACAATTGCCACAAAAATATTTGTAGAAAAAGACAGAGGGAAACCACATCATTCTAGTGGGAATGTGATTGAAGTCAAGATGCCAGGTCAGAGCTGATTACATTACAGACCCTTCTTTGGATTTGATTGAGAATCTCTAGATATATAGCAGGAGAACCAGACCAGATATGGCCACAATATTCATTGTATGGACTAAAGGAAATACAAAGAAACTCTCATAATCAAAAAGCAACAACTGATTTTCGGGGGTAAACATAATGAGGAAAAAGGCTTGAAGAATTTAACACTTACAGGCAAGAGAAACAAAGGAAAACAGCAAGTAACTTCCTTGGCAAGTTTGTGTAAATGGCTAGAGGAACAGGTATCATAAAAGAAAGACATGATAAAAAAGAAAGTATTGCTTAATGCAACAAACAGAAAGCTGTGGAGAGCCATGATTGTCCATATTCTTCAGGACATGGCATATAGAAAGAAAGAGAGGGAGCAATGTTAGTAAGGTTGTAATTGGTATTTGAGAAGCTCTTCAAGCCTATAGAATATTACTGGGACTGACTGCTGCTTGGATTTGGATGTAGAGGTGCTCTTTTAGGATGGTAATGTTGGGTTGGTGAGAAAGTTTGTCTCCCCTTACATTGAAGTAGACAACCATGTGAAAGCTATCATGGTTCAGACACACGGGGATCTGAGACCTGTTCCTCGGCCAAAGGACCAGTTCCAGATGATGGGAATCACAGACCTGTTCTGATGAAATGGATACTTGTTATCTATGTCAAAAATGGATCCCTCTGGTAAGTCATGCTACAAATTCTATGTAGGGAAGGACAATGACTGTATTAAGTTTTCTAATAATGATAAATAATATATATAATAAAAATGATATTTATTATTATTAGAAAAGCTAATACAGACATTGTCCTCCCCTACATAGAATGCAATGTCAATTGGCTTCTGTCTTGACTTGAATGCTGTTCTTTTATTGTCTTCTCACTTCAATAATGTTTTTCTCAGATTATTTCACTCTCAGTAATCTCTTGTGTCTTAGTGGCTTTATCACCTTCCTTGGGATGAAATAATAAAAAAAAAAAAATGTGACACCCAGACAAAAAAATTCATATATACATACTATTTGTTTTCTTCTTTAGTATATCAGATTCATGAATTTTACTGTAGTACTAGATTGGTAAATAGGTCCCACAATTTCACTGTTGAAATTATCAGTTGTAACCATAAGTTCTATGCTAACAGTTTCTTTTCTGGCACTTCTTGCTTGTGGAACTCTTTATTGATCTTCCTGCTTTCCTTTTGACTACAATATCCAAAAGTTTAAATGCCATGTCAATTGTCATCATCTATCTCCTTGAATCCTTTTTTCTTCTATTGTCTTTTCTGTTTCTTTCATTATCAGTAAGCCCTTGTGTCTTAGTGGCTTTATTGCTTTGCTTGGGGTGAAATAATTAAAAGAAAAAAAAGAAAAAAATTAGTAACTGTCAGTCCACCCACACCTCAGTTAATGGATTAAGAGGTCAGATATAACTTGTCATGAAATAATTATGCTTATATACTTGTTATTTAATAACTATTACCTGTGTGAATGCACTCAGGTTACCTGAAGACTAGTAAAGAAAAGTAAATGCTATTTCTTTTACAGATGGTTCAAAGATGTGAACTATTTATAGCGCTTGTGGGTAAATGAATTAATGATGGGACATAGATATCTAACATGGAAGGTGTAATAGTGGCAAGACTGAAATAAAGGTGAGAGAAGTGTATAAGTATCTGAGAATAATATACAAGTGAATGGACAAACTTTCAATTGTAAATTTATATTTCTAGATGAATTGTACATTGAGTCATTTACAGAAAAGTATTAAAAAATTAGTTAATGATATTCTCTTTTTCATTTGAAGATAAAAAAATAAATCAGACTAATTTTATTTTATCATTGTTGTTATATTTCTTCTTCTTTATGTGCCATGTCCCCTCAGAACATAGTCGATCATGGCTCTCCACAACTTCCTGCCCATTATAGCTTTTAATAAACTTTATCTTTCTGTTATTTCTTCTAAGCCCTGTTCCATCATCCATTTACTCAAGCTCATTAAGTATGTTATGTGTTGTTTTCCTCTGTCCCTCTTGCACTCTATCTGTACTGTGAGTATCAAATTTTCCAAGCCCTTCTTCCTCATTATATGCCTCAGAAACCTCAACTGTCTCTTCCTGATGTTAAGTATGAATTTCCTTTTTGTTTCTATTTTCTCCAAAACTTTGTCATTGCTCACATGTTGGGTCCATGGTATTCTCAGCATCCTTCTGTAGAACCACATTTCTGTTGCTTCAAATTTTCTGTTCATTGTTGACAAGAATGTCCAGCACTCATTGCCATATAGGAGGACATGTGTCAAATAGCAGTTTAGTACTCTTTTTCTTGTTTCTATTGAAACTTTATTTATACTATTGTTCACGCAAGGCACAAGAGCCACTCAAAGTAGAGGTTTACTGAATGGGGTTGTTTTATGGATGTAAGAAATGTAGATTACGGGAATATGTAGGATAGATAATGGTTGACCCTGGACTTGAAGATGTTAAGATTGTACTGATTGGGGAAGCATCCTCTTGGGAGTTTATTATTATTGTTATGAGTTTTCATTATTATTTTTTTCTAAATAACTTATTTTCTATGTTTTTTTATCATTTCACCCCAAGCAAGGCAATAAAGCCAATAAGAGGCAATTGGTTACTGAGTGAGAGAGAATATGAGGAAGATAAAAACATTTTTAAGGAGAGAGAACAATAAAAGGACAGTAATTAAGAAAACAGAAGATAACAATTGACATTGCATTTAAATCTTTGAAAATCAAAGTTGACTCGGAAGCAAGAAGCCGGAAGAGAGTTCCACAAGCAAGAAGTGCGATAGAAGAAACTGTTAGCATAGAACTTATGGTTACATCTAGTTATTTGAACTGTAAAATGATGAGATTATGCCGCCAATCTTGGTTGTTTGATAATATGATTTAAATGTTTTGTTAAACTTTTGAAGTGTTGTATATAGCCTAAATTCCAAAGTAGTTAAGTATGAGTTTTACAGAAAAAGCTGAAAATATGAATTGCAAAATCAAGCATGGACAGAAGTTCAAATATTTGGGAAGTGTTTTAACAGATGATGAAAAATGCAACACCAAAATCTGAACAGAAAAGATGCATTTTAAAAGCAACATACTAAAAACCAGGAAAATTTCATTTGAAAAAGAAGGAAAAGAGTGCTGAATTGCTATGTAATATCAATCATCCTATATGGCAGTGAATGCCGGATAATTTCCTCACAGATGAAGAGAAAACGGGAGGCAACAGAAATATGGTTCTACAGAAGGATGCTGAGAATACCATGGACTAGATATGTATGCAATGAAGTTACAAGGAAAATGGAAACAAAATGACACTTAGAATGAAAAAAAAGATAGCTAAAATTCCTTGAACATTATGAGAAAGGAGGGTCTGGAAAATTAGATACTCACAGGACCTATTGAAGGCAAAAGGGACAGTGGGATGTAGTGGGCCATCTACCTGACCAGCTTTGTGTGAATGGATGGTGGAATAAAAAGTAGGAGGGGGTGGCAAAAAAGTCAAAGAATATGAAAAGCTATAAGGAATAGGAAGTTATGGAGAGCCATGATCACCCACATTCTGAAGAGATATGGTACATAGAAGAAGATATAATAGTTAGTTGTATGTACCTAACTTCCCTTTAAAAATTACATAACTGCTTCAAAAGATCAATGGGGGTAAAAACCCCTTTTTTTATCTCACTGCTTTTAATAAACTTCAATAATAAATGCTTTGCTCTTTCATCTCACCCACTTTAATAAAACTTAAGATAGCAAGCAAGCTTTGTTTTCCCTCCATCTCTTCATCTTTTCTGTCATTTTTTTCTTATACTCCCCCTTTAATTCTTTATACTTTCTTTTTCTCTGTGTTTCCCTAATTCAGTTAATCTCATGGAAATCTGTCCTGGGTATGACGTTAAACTGCATCCGAGTCCTGAGTAAGACGATAAACTACTTCCAACAGCAAGGCCTCTGATCAGGAGGTTTTGAGGAGCGTGGAACCACCTCTTAATTGCTGATGTTCCCAGGTCCACCCTGACCCGGGGTGGTAGCACCTGTTAGGGTCCCAGCTATGGGGAAATAGTGAAATCCCAAGGTGTGTCTATGTCCTGGGTATGACGATAAACTACATCTGCGTCCTGGGTATGACGATAAACTACGTCCAACCAAAAGGCAGTCTATCCGATCAATCGGCTGGTCATGTCATGCTCCATCACATCTAACCCATCCCAAAACAACTACAACTTACAATTAACTTTCCCTCCCAAACCCTACACTAAATATACTAACACCTTACCCCTAAAATGTGATGGGAAACAATGATGTTGCCAGCTATACGTTTTTTTGAAATAATGATGTTGCCAGCTATAAGTGTTTTTGAAACAATGATGTTGCCAGCTATAAGTGTTTTTGAAACAATGATGTTGCCAGCTATAAGTGTTTTTGAAACAATGATGTTGCCAGCTATACGTTTTTGATATATCTAGTAAATACTGGATCTGGCATTAAATAACCCATAGTGGTTGATATGCCATAAAACCCCAAACAAACAAACAAACAAACTCATGGAAATAAAGAGATCAGCTTTTGATGACAATGTTGTGTATGTCTAAGTCTATTGTAAGTATATGTGACACTTTAGAGCACACAAATGCTGTAGTAAATGCAAAATAATTATAACCCCCTTCACCCACTCCCTTCAAATTCGGAGGATTGAGGAAGACGGAAAGAAATTTGTGAGCCTATATGAGATTTTTGCCTTTTACAGAAATTGAAACAGTGCGGTGAAGTAATGGATAGTGGCTCGGATTGAGGAATCGGAGAGCTGAGCTTGAATTCCATTCGAATCCATTACATTCACTTACGTGCTAATACCCTTGGGAAAGGTATGAATCCTCTTCTTCTCCCCCCAGCTATGGGTAATTAGCAGGACAGACCGGGTTCTATAGCCTTGGATGGCAACTGGTCTACCGCAGAAAGAAATGGCAACCTACTGCGGGGAAAAAATCTGCTTTGTCAGTCATGTATTGAAAGATACATGATCAGCTAAGCATATATGATACATGGCACATAACTGACTGATTCCTATATGGATACTGTCATTTGATCTGATGTGCTATACCATTTAGCTACAGAGAAGTATCTGATTAACAAAGTCCAAATTACTGTTTTTAAACACGCAATCTTTGATGATTTTTTTAATATCTGCTCATGACTTTGCCAATATTGGACTTTGCTAACCAGACATTTACCTGTATCTCAATGGTATATCACATCAGATCAAATGACAGTTTCCAAATAGGAATACAGGTTTGATTCCTGTCAAAGAATGCATATTTTCTATGAAATTTGTCAAACATTCAGGTCAGTAAATGTAATTAATACGGTTTAATTAAAATCAGAGCATTTACTTAAATAAATTGTATCTATAAAAATAACATATAAACAAAAAATATATTAATTGTTGAACTTAATCCATTTCATTATATATATATGTGTGTGTGTGTGTGTGTGTGTGTGTGTGTGTGAAGAAATATAGTTTTAAGGTATGAGATATTTATGGGATAAAATGCTCAATATCAGAGATAGAGCATATGTAAATATAAAAGTGAACATTGAAGCCAACACTCAGAGGTGACAGACTGTTTCATGCTAAACACAATCATCAGGACATATACATTGTGTTTTTTCTCAACTAATTATATATATCGCTCAGTGATGCATTGTGGGTAGTGTATTGCATTGTAGGTAGTCTATTTTGATGGTTACTTTGGTGGGAGTTGTTTGTTAATTTGTTTATTATTTACTTTATTTACTTATTTATTTGGATTAATATATATATATATATATATATATGCAAGTTTTTTTATACAAAGATTTTTGTGTTTTATCTTAACTTTTGTATATTTATGTTGTTGTATGTTTAATTAATTTTTTTTAATGAGGTTTTATATCTGCACGTAACAAAACCTTGCCTTCACAGAAATTAGCCTGTCAGTCAAGAAGGAAGAAAGAAAGTAGCAAGACTACACAAAATTCTTTTTGATATAAAATGATGAGAAAAATTAAATTAATGCAAAGAGTGTCTGAAATCATGTGAAGGGTTTCATTTCAGTTCCTCGAGACCAGTGTTGAAGTACTCACCAATTATATTATTAGCCTCTATTCAGCAAGAGCCATTTCAAAGAATTTTCTCTCAACAATCCAAGAAAGCTAAGTATTGTAAACTATCTCTCCTTGTCTACTTTTGAACCTATGTAAATCATGTATTCCTTTGGTGAGCAATGAACTCCCTTTCCTTTTTGAATATTATTTTGCGTCAGATCATTTAATCTGTTGTATGAACATTTTCTCTTTATGACAATACATTGAAACTACGGACTTTAAGAATTCTGATTTATTTTTCTGAATAGTACTTCAAGTGTGTAAATTTGTGAATAAATTCCTTATCTTGTTTTGTTAAAACTACCTGAGTATTTCCTTGTTGATATCATCCTTCATTAATTTTCTTGGCAAGGGTAAATAAATCAACTGTTCATAAACCCTAAGCTCCATGCTACTATAATACTACATTTATCCTAGACAGGGGTGTTGATTCGTATGTAATAATATCCTGTTATTTTTGCTGGATACTATGGATATTTAAAATTTGTCTGCATACCTACTCAAACAAAATGTGACACAAGGTCTAGTTTAAAGTGGAGAGATATGCCTAAGGATTGGAGTTAAGCCCGTCCGGAACTTCCTCTTTCTTTTGGTGATGCCTCAGAAAAGAAGAGAAGACGATTCCCTGGGGTTTGACCTCATTTAAATTTTAATTACTTGGCCCATGTAGTTAAGTTACATTCATTATAATTTCCTCAGATGATAAGAAATGTGATACAAGGTTTCTTTTTAATGGATAATTCGGTACAAGTTCATTTTAGCATCAAACTTTCTTAAAAAACGATCTCGTAATTTTTTTTTTCAGTTCAAAAACCAAAAAAACATAGTCCGAAGTTGGCAGTAAAGAATAATTATGTAAAAAAAATTCTATTGATAGACAGCAGAGAACCTTTTGTTTCGCTTATACTTCATTGTAACTATTATTACGAACCTATTTTTTTTCTTTAATTTATACAAATTGGGCACATTGTTTAAAACAACGTGATGCTTTCAGTTATAACCAAACCGGTTAATAATTCAACCTAACCGGACTGGAAGTCGAGGTAACGGAAGAAAAACGAAACGAAAAGAAAAAAATGGAATCAAGGGAGATAACTATAATTTCCAAAGGGAGATTAATAAGAAAGCGTTTTAAAACGACGAAATTTCTTAGCTTTCCATTAACAAAGTCGAGGTAAATATTAGTACTACTAAGTAGTAATATATCGACTGATTCTACTTTATTACACACGACCAGCTTTATTGCTTCTTTTCTGATGTGAATTCAGATTCTTCTACATAAAACAAAAAAACAAACAAACGTATATACACACGCCTACAGCGGTTCTTTTTTAGGTGAAAAACAAAAGAAGAAATGGCTGAACATACCTTGACAGTCACCCAAACTCAACAAAGTACTTCTGAAGTAAGTAAAATATTTCACTTTAAAAATATTTTTAGTTATATTTACAGCTTCTTGTATGTGTTACTAAATACTACTTTTATTTTCTGTTTAAGTTTAATTTGAGAGTTTGTTTTAATTTTGATTGCTTTTATTTTATTTTTTGTTTTTTAAACGATACGTTTTCGGTTTTCGAAATTAAAACAGACAATTATTATGAAATATTTTAAATTAAAATATTTCATTTTCTAGATAATTTTTTAGATATGGTTAATAATTAAAATTATTATTAATTATTAACCATGTCTAAAAAAATTATCTAGAAAATTCTCAAATTAATAATACTGTTTTATATCTTCCTATAGTTGTCTATCTTGTTTTCATTTCTTAAAACGTCGGTATTTACTATTATTAACTTTCTGGATATATAGTCCGTTTTAACGTTTCAAACGATTGTTTTACATTTTGTATAAACACTGCTTTATCTCCCTTACATTTGAGGTTCAAATTATTTTCCCGTTAGTAAAAAAAATAATAAATAAATAAAAATAAATAAATAAATTTAATTCAACGTTTCAGAGCAAAAGTCTTCTTAGAATTTGAAAAACGAATAAAATTTCGAACCTACCTGCACCAGAAATCTGAAAAAATATTATAAAGGGAGATAAATCAATATTTCTTAGGCAAAAATAGTTTGAAACGCTAAAACCTAAAGGACATTGATTTGTATAATGCTATAATCTTTAAAGTAGAATTTAAAAATGATTTTTTTTCACGATTCAAATGTTTAGTCTTTTTAGAATTCAAATTGCTTCGGATTCTGAATTTGAAATTCGAAATTTTGTTTAAATGAGTGATGTGTAATAATTAATGAAAATGTTTATGGAACAACATTTTTTGCTTAACAGGTTCTGTAGCGTGGGAATTAAGAAGATTGACTATTCGGACTAATATTCCTGTTTGTTATACTCACAACGTTTCGATTGTTATGCTCTCTGGCCTTCTTCAGGTGTCTGGAAGTACTCGTTATCGTTCTCAGAATTGTTAACCAAACAAAACACTTTTTTATTCAATCTATGTGGGGGAGATTGTTCTCATGACGCTTTCCTTGCTTGGGAAATATTTCATATCGGTTAAGAATTTTCTCTAGTCTGTTTACCTTTTTTTTGTATTGCTTGTTTGTTTCTTCCACTGAACAAAAAAGTATCTGACTTTCCCACACTACCCTACTCAGAGATTGAACCTGTATCTTCTAGGGAGCTAGATATGCTTTCCTTTTTAGCCCACTGTGCTTGGTGTCTTGTGTCTATTGGAATGAGACCGTGTATTCTACACCTCAAAAAAGGAAAATGTGAGTACGACAAACAAGAGTTCTCAAGTCTGAAAATAAAGTTTTATTTTTATTTATTTTTTTTTTATAAAGGCATAATGATTATTCCTCCTACCAAAATTATGGTATAAATTATTTGACAGTTTTTTTTTGCTTTTCTTTTTTTGTACTAAAAATAAAAAGAAGAAAAAGTTATACACTGATAGTTATGGATTAAAAAATGTTTTGATTTTTTTTTTTTTCTTGAATTAATTTAAAAAAAAAAGTCTATGAATGAAAATATTTTCTGGTATTTTAGAACAATTCTGGTCAGTAGCAAATCTAAAAATTAACGTCAAAGTTATCCTTGTGCAGATTTTTTTTTTTTTTTTTGAAATTGGAAAACATAAGAAGGGCACAACAAAATAAAAAGTGGGGAGGCTCCAAAATGAAATTATTTTTTTTTTTGTCTGAGAAAACTTTTTTTTTTTTTTTTTGCCTTCTATCAGCATAACCTCCAGGAGAGTGACTCATTTCACCTTCTTGACTTATGGAAAGATTTGTTGCAGGCCAGTGTACGTGCTGAGAGATAAACACGTGTGTCACCTGAAATGCCCACAACAAACATGGCAAACTTAGAGTGTGGGTCCACATAAAGAAATGTAAAGAAACAACAAGAACTGATATATATGTATACAAACAAATGGAAAACAACAAAAGGTTTACAAGTAACAAAGACAGTAATGTGTAACAAGTGAATGTGGAAACTTTTTGGCACAAAGTATGTGATGTGAGTGAATGTGCATATGTACATGTGTGTCTGTATTCATGCGTTTCCCAAAAGGGAACGCGTTATAATCATGTTCTTCCACGAGAGACTTACATGTTGAAGTATATGCAGAAAAATGAGAAAAAGAGAGCAAGAAAAGATATGGCAGATTATTTATAGTCCTGGAAAGCTGATTTTGAATTTGTTTTTAATGGAGTAAAAATGATAATTTAAACCACAAAATATATCCACCAAGGCATTCACCTGTTGTGGGCCGGTGTATGTAGGTATATGCATTGAGAGATAAACACTTGTCTCCTGAAATGCCCACAACAAACATGGCAAACTCAGAATGTGAGTCTGCGTAAAGAAACAAGAAGAAGCAATATATATGTACAAACAAATGATAATGTATTAACAACAAAAGGTTTACAAGTGACAAAGACAATAATCTGTGTGTAACAAATGCATGTGGAAACTTTTTGGTCCAAAGTAATGTGAAGTGAATAAGTGTGTGTATTCATGTGTGTCCCAAAAAGGAACACATTCTTTTGCAAGAAATTTACATATTGTCATATAAGTGGAAAAGTAAGAAGAGGCTATGAATAATTATTGTGGAATAATTATGGTGTCGGAAAACGTCCCCCTACGCGTAGTTTCGACAATTAGGACCCAACAATGCCCCTACAGATGGGCATAAATTTTTTTTCTGTCCATAGTTTGTTTCTGACCTTGTGAGCTTAAAAGAAAAAGTGTTGGAAGTGTGGTTGAGATGTGTGATTCAACAAAAGGTACTTGTACTGTCATCAGGGTGCTGTATTATTTTCTAGTTGAATGTAGCACGACCTGGAAAATGCGTTGGTAGTTAAATTGTTCAAAATTTGTCTTTTTCAGTGCTCCACGTTGAATTGGTTTTGTCATCCTCTTGTATTGTTTCCTCCTGACCTTAGTTTTGTTTGAGAAAAAGCTTGTTTGTTTGCTATACATGGATAAAGTTGGCACACGGAATTTAATAGAAGTAACTTTGTGGCAAAGTTGAGCTGATGTAGAATTTCTACCAAGCATCGAATGTGTGTATGTATGTGCGTGTGTGTTGTTCATGTGTGTCCCAAAAAAAAGGGAATGTGTTCTGCAAGAAATTGACATGTTGTCGTATAAGTGAAAAAATAAGAAGAGGCTGTGAATAATTATATCAGAGTATTTATAGTGCTGGAAAACGTCCCCTGAGAGCAGTTTCAAAAATTAGGAGGTGTTAACCCGACAGATTAAATTGAATCAATTGCTAGGTTTGCTGCTACGAAAGTTGGTTTACTATATCGGGCTAGGCAATTTTTCTTGCCAAAATCTTACACATTTATTCGCCATGCATTGAATATTGCTGCTACATCTGGTCTAGTGCTTTTATGTATTTAGAGATTCTTATTAAAATCCAAGAACAATCTGCAATTTTATCAGTCCTGACCTGGCATCTCAGTTTCAGTAACTTTCCCACTGCTGTAACATAGTTTTCCCTGTGCCTTTTTTATAAATATTTTCATGGTAATTGTTTTGATGAGGTTTCCTATTTGGTACCCAAACTTTATGAATTAAGTGCAGCAAGGTCTCATCATTTTATAGTTGAAATGGCGAGATGTAACCATAAGTTCTATGCTAACAGTTTCTTCTTTTGCATTTTTCACTTGTGGAACTCTCTTCTGTCTTCTTAATTCCTATACTTTTATTGTTCTCTCTTAGTGTTGTTTTCTTTTTCCCCACATTCTTTCACACTTAGTGCCCCCTTGCGTCTTTGAAAGTAATGAATCCAACTGGAATTTGAACATAGATCTCCAATTTCTCATTCTGAGCTGATGTCCATTACACCATGGCACACATCCTTTCAATAGTAACCCCCAATCTAGCATTTCTGGACTGTAGAACATGCCTAGAATTTAGTCTTGAAAGGAAAATAGGTGAGATGATGACAGTTGAATTTCTAGCAATTGAGAATTTGGAAAAGAAACAATGATGTGGGTATAGATTTTCAAAAGTGTTTTTTCATTTATATTTTTTGTTTTATTTTTCTTTCTCATCACATTCAATTTTTAGTTTGGCTTTACTCATGGTATTGCACAGCGGTTTATAATTTTGTAATGCAGACTATGATAATTAATTTGAAAATTGAAACAAAACTGAACTTCTTCCAGCAATTCCCTGCAAGATATACTTGTGAATTCTTTGGTATTTAAATAAAATAACCTGTTTTGTTACCTTTTTGGTTTCCAATTTTTTTCATAGTTGATCATTTCATGGAAATATGGGCAAAATTTTGCATCAGCATTTTTACACATATTTTTCATTTATAATTCAAAGTTTTGGTTTTTGCATTAGATGACAAAGTATTTCATGAGTTTTTATCATGATGTGAATATGGCTGCAAGAGATCAAAGCTGGTAATTTATGAAGTAATTCATTATCACTCTACTTAAGTGTAATGTGCTGCTAATTACAGATTAACTTGACTAATCTATTTTTCATGTTGAATTGTTGGTGTGATCAATACTGTTATGTTCAAATGTCTACGACTGTTACCATATGTTAATTTTGATCAGTGTATAAAATTAAGAGCAAATAAATTAATTTTTCTATTGAAAATATTTTTGATTTAAGAAAATTAATTTTCAATTTGATCAGATTTTTTACATTCAAATTTTAATTAAGAAATGTATATTTTTCTGATAAATCATTTTGGATAAATGGTCTAAAAAATTTTTTGTGTGTCTATTCATATTGTTCTTATTTTTCTCACCATTAAGATTTTCAAACATTGAAAATTTGCTGAACATTCTTTGGAGCCAACTTGCACATATCTTTGTGGAATGAGTAGCCATGGTCAAATGCAAAATAAGTAACAGAACTGTCCAACAAACAAAATTGACAAAATTTGCAATAACAAGAAAGAAAAGAAAAAAAGAACAGAGCAAAAGATAATATACAGGAAGCAAACAATATATGCAAGGCAAGTTAACAGTAATAAGGCAAAGCAACAGTAACATTGCAAAAAGTTCACAAACGAAGAATTGGCATTGACACACAAAAGCATGTTTGGACAAGCAAACATAGCATTGTGACTTCAAGACAAGACAGAGTGGGACTGAGTCACGTGAAACTAAGAACTGGCCTATTTTATTGGCTAGGAAAAAATCCCAACATGCATTTGTGTGCTTCTGCCGATAAAATGGGGAGGGGCAATTATTTTGCAGTCATTCTCTCAGATTGGAATCAACAGTTTTAAATTGACTTTAGACTTTATTTTGCTAACTTTTGCTCTTATTTAAATCTATTTTTTAAGTGCAGAACAAATGTGTGTTCTTCAGATGTTATCGTTGTTTTTTTTATTATTAGGATTTTTAATATTTCATATAGATATACATATTTGGTTAGCAGTTTCCTAAAAGGAGGAAATTTTATTAACTAGTCTTTCCTTCTCTTCTTCTTCCTCAGTTACTAACTCTGATAGCTTTTTTTGGGTAATACCAATCTTATGAGCCATCTGGATTTTTACCTCTCCTTGGTTGGGGCTGGTGTGTTGTTTTGATCATGTTGATTCAGGTTTCCCAAAATCTTTACTTCCAAGGACCATGTTGGGAACTGGGGCTGGAATAAGAACTCCTTTAATGAAATGCCCAACACTGTTGATAACTCTAACAACAATTTTATTGAATGTAAAGAAAACCTGTTGAATAAAATGACTCTATTACTTACTGAAGGATTAAGCTCTCTACTTGCCAGATGGTGATTTGAGAAATCTAGTGGCAAACACTAAAGCAATGACCAGCCAGTTGACTCTCATTAAGTTCTTCTATCATGTTTGTGTTTTTGCCTTAGCCACCAGAATTATGGGTGTGTCCCTTAGCAACAATTGTTTTATGATTCCATCCCAGGCAACTCTGAGCCAACTTTCTCCTGTGGCCTTCTCTCCTGTTTATCTGTGTCTCGGGCCTGGTGGGCTTTCATTTATACAGATGTCTACTGTCTAAAATTTGACATTGATATATCTAATTTCTCCATCCTGATTGTCTTAATCTTAGATCTTGTTAATAACCAGATGGCATTCCCTTTGTTCAGAATCTTCTGTTTTTCTTTCTGTAAAGATGGTGTTTTGGGGGTGGTTAGCATCAACATAAACAAACCCCAGTCTTGGGAAAATAGACAAAATCCAGATGCCTTCTAAAAGAATTTGGGTCAATCTTTTCTGTAGGGATATGTGTGTGTTGGATGGATAGTATAATGTAAACAACTCCAAGCCTGGTAATTAGATAAAAAACAGATGCCTTTCTTTGTCTAGAATAATTTGGGTCACTCTTTTCTGTAAGAATATACATGTTTTGAACAGACAGTATGAATGTAAACAAACCCCGGAATTTAATTTCTCAGGGCAAAAAAATTCATGTCTTTTTATTGGTGGGAAATGGATAGTGGAGAACCTTGGTTTTGCTCAATTTTACTGAATTTGGGTTAGTTAATTCTGGGTTTAGTTCTTGGAACTGTTAAATTCAATTTATTGTTTTAAAAGTTTTAATCCATTTCTTTTTTTTCATTTTTTTCTCAACCATTCAACCTGCTCTCCTGAGAATTTTAATAATTATTATCCAATTAGTAGTCCTTCCAAATCATTATCCTGTAATTCCATGCTATTAAATAAAAGATCAGTACCCTGTTATAATAATGTCTTATTTGATTAGCTGCTTTTATTATGAAAGGAAGAATATATTTCTGTTTGAAGGTTTGTAACAGACAAAAAAGATACCTGAATAATTTCATCAATAAAAAGATGTTTTATAACATATGGTCCTTATAGATATTATTAACTAAACTAGTGTAATTGCCATGATTTGATATAGTACTGATGACCAACCATCTTTGAATTATTTTGCATAATCTGAAGGTGGCTTTTTTTAGAATAAAATTCTTATTGACCTTTTTATCTATTTATTGGCCCAAACTCTAGAGCAGTATTTTGTCTTGCATCTTGTAATCATTTGACTTGTAAAATTGACTGACAAAATCAATTTGTAGAAATTCAAAACTAACTTCAATTAATGAAAGTTATCTGGTTTAAATGATACCTGAAGAAGGCTAGAGTGAACAATGGTCAAAACAAAGATGAAGACAATAATCCAAATGTAAATGATGTAAGCTCATCCTTCCAGGAATGAATTCAGACCAATAATTAACTTTTAATTGATATTAAAAAGTGAGTGGCTAAAAATTATAGTAGATATTTTTGAAATTCTCTAATCTTTAATTTTTTTTATTATTCTGGTTTAATTTAATCCAGTAGTTTGTATAAAATAAGTAAGCCAAAATTATTTAAATCATCTAGGACTCAAAAGAAAAAGGGATTATTGATGTCTAGATGTGCTCTTTTGCCTCGGATTAGTATTATGTGGTCTCTGTGCTATATTGTGAATGTAATACTTTTTACAAAGTATTACATTCACAATATAGCCATCAATTGGGAGAAAGTAGAGAGTAAGAAGGCTGGAGAAAAATGAAAAAAATATTCAGATATAAACATAAAAAAAAAATAAAGACAAAAAGGCTTGTTGTCTTGACTTTCATTATTCTTCCATCTATTTGCTATTTTAATGTGTGTGAAACATTTTTTTTAACCATTTCACCTCCAGCAAGGTAGTAAATTCATTAAGGGGTTACTGAGTGTGGAAGAATAAGAAAAAAGAGAAACATTATAAAGGAGTGAGAACAATAGAATGGTACTCCAGAAGACAGTAAATAACAAAATCTTAGAAGATCAAAGTTGGCTGGAAAGCATGGATCCGGAAGAGTGTTCCACGCATGAGAAAAGAAACTGTTGGTTACATCTAGCCAATTCAGATGTAAATGATGAGACCTTGTTGACAATCTACTATTCTTCTTTATGTGCCATGTCCTCTCAGGACATAGGCAATCATGGCTCTCCACAATTTCCTGTCTTTTGTAGCTCTTAATAAATTTTGTTTATTTCTTCTAAGCCCTGTTCTGCCATCCATTTACTCAAGCTCATGAAGCATGTTATGCACTGTTTTCCTCTGCCCATCAATCTTCCTGTGAGTATCAGATTTTCCAAGCCCTCCTTCCTCATTAGAGAAATTTCAACTGTTTCTTCCTGAAATTTCCTTTTTGTTTCCATTTTCTCTAAAACCTTGTCATTGCTTACATGTTCGGTCCATGGTATCCTCAGCATTTTTCTGTAAAGCCATATTTCTGTTGCCTCAAGTCTCTTCCTCATGTTTGAGGAGATTGTCTAGCATTCACTGTCATATGGGGGGGGGGGCAGATATCACAACAGTTCAGTACTCTGTTTCCAACAAAGTTTTTCTGTCTATTAATACTCTGCTTAGCTTTTGGAATGCATCTTTGGGAGTACTGCACTTAAATTCATAAAGTCTAGGTCTTTCGGAGCATGATATCTACCTTACATAGGAAGGTAGATATGATATTATGATTATAGAGCATGGTATTTATTTTTTAATTTCAAAATGCACTAAGGTATGGATTTATTACTTAAGAACACTTAAAAGTTTCTATTTATTTGTATGCTAATGATTTTGTGCAATATTCATTGTATGCATATATATATATATATGCTAATACTGCACGACTCTTCGACAGAATTGAGTCACTCTCAGTCACTGTGTGTTTATCCGAATCTAAAAATAAACACGCTAAAATTCACCTCCATTCCGTACCGTACGCTGATGGCTTAGCGGGTAGAAGTTCCGACTGACGCAAATTCAGTCGGGTTTCGATCGTAGCTAGAAGCAACCGGACGTCTAGCCACACTGATGAGCTGTGAAACAGCGAAACAGTCTGTCTGTGGATGACAAATATATATATATATATATATATTCACTTGTTTGATTTAACTGTGATGCACTCTTGCTATAAGATTTTATCTGAATACATGGAAATACATCTGTGCCATTTCCCTTCAGGAAGTAGGTGATCATGGCCCTCCACTCCTTCCTACCCTTTGCAGCTCCTTTTTACCATCCCTCCTGTTCCCTGTTCTGCCATCTGTTCATATAAGCTCATCAGGTAGGTTACCTGCTGCCTCCCCATATCTCTTTTGCTTTGATATGTCCTGTAAGTATCACATTTTCCAAACCATCTTTTCTCATTATGTGTAACAGAAATTTCAGTTCTCTTTCTAAGTGTCATTTTTGTTTCCATTTACCTTTTAAGACTTTGTTGCTTACATGTTCTGTCCATAGTATTCTTAGGTTCTATCTGTAGAACCCCATTTCTGTCACCTCCAGCCTTTTCTTTGGAATCTGTAAGGAGATTGTCCATCATTTTGCCATATTGGAAGATTGATATTGCATAGCAATTCAGCATTCTTTGTTTTTAATGAAATTCTCTTGTTTCTTAATACTTTGATTAGCATCCTTTTGCTATCCAAATGTGCCTTTGGGTTTTGGTGTCACATTTTTCCATTTTCTGTTAAGACACTTCTTAGATTAGAGTGGCAAGTTCTCCATGTTCTAAGACGTCAAATTCCGTGTACTTCTGTGATGGTAAATTTCAATTTTCTGTTTTTATTTCATAATCATAAAAATGTGAAAACCGACTTGTATGTAAACAGTAAAATATACAAATATACAGCCTACTTATATAGGCATCTTTTTTATTTTTTTTGTGTTTCAGTGATTTATGATAATCCACAAGTGTGTCCCTATCAGTCCAATCTATGCTATGTTGACAAAAACTGCAAAATAGTGTATCACATCATAAAAATCATCACAGAAATCTGGCTCTTCAGCTCTGTATTTTGCCAAAAGTGTGCACCCATCAAGTTTCCAGGCTTTTCGTTTACTCATCGTGGAAGATAATCAAATCGGCATTTAAAAATTCAATTTAATTACTAAACAAACAAAAACTTTTATTTTTACTAATCTTGATGGTGCAAGCCATGCTATTCATATGCTAATATCATACATTTACCCTGTGATGACCGGTTTGGCCAGGTTAATATCATGAATTAGGTTATGGCACTTGCGCAATACTGGAAAATACCCCACATTATTTATAGAATAACATGTTGCAGTAATATAGGCCATAGTTCTTGCGTATAACTGACTGACTTTGCTGTGTATTGCAAATTTATGCAAAATAATGATTTTGTCAAGTTCCAGCTCAGGAATTTTATGTTTTCCCATCAGAATATTTTATTTTTTAGTAGCAAAAATCACGTTTTTTTTTTTTTTTCTGTATCACTGAGCATTTGTCACTCTATCTTAGATATTTAAACTTCTGTACCTGTTTGATTTTGACATCTCTAATTTTTGGAAAAAACATACAATTTGAAATAAGATATGGATAAACAATTGGATTCTAATTTGCAATAAGTTATTGTATTTATGTTTAAAATATTACACTGACTCAATTTTGATCTTTGTCAATAAGAATTTGTCCTGGAAAAAAAGATTTAGTGTTGGCTTGATTATAAATTTGTATTTTTCTTTAACGATTATTTTAAAGACTTTGCATATTTATGTAATGTCTTCTTTTCTCATTTTTGAGTAGATATTCAAAAATAGTTAATGCTTTTGGAAAGTTCATAGAAATCATTTTTAATTTGACTGAATTTTTTGTTACTCATATGACTTGCAAGTCACAACAGAAATATTCAGTTTAATCATTTGTTTTTGCTTATAGCATTTGGCTGTGTGTATTCAAGTCTTGTTTTTCAGATTAAGAACATAATGTTATTTTTTGTCATGTATTAACTAGGTTAAAACTTAGAAAACTGCTTTAAACCTTTTTGAAAAATGTTTTTCATGTTTGAAATTAAATTGGCTTAAAATTCTAATCTCTTCATAATATTGGACAAAAAGGTTTTTATTGCTTTCAGGATTTTCCACATTATTTATTTTATCTCAATTTTTAAAAAAAAATGTCGCATTGCTTCAGGACATAGATGATAATAGCTTTATACAGATTCCTTTTCACTTTACTATCTGTGATTTGCCATGCATGCTTGGGAAAGATAGTGGAGTGGTTTCCAGTTGTTTTCACCAGAACTGATCATCTAAAAATAAATGATTAAACATGTGTGAATTTTGATTACCTACAAACGGCCATAACTTGTCAAATCTCTCTCTATCATATATATATATATATATATATATATATATATATATATATGTGAGAGAGACACACACACAGACACATGTTCTGAAATCCTGAGGCTGTCTATGTTCAGACTAGATATATTTGTGCTCATCATTTTGGTTTCTGGTTTAAATGTAATACGAGTTTGGAGAGCAACTCAAGGTAGTGGGTTACTGTTAAAATGGTTATGATGAACAAGCCCTGTGGTAGAACAATTAAAGATTTTTATTTCTGTGGTTTTGTTAAAACAAAAATTTCAGTGATCATAGCAAATATTTGTTTGGGAAATATTCCAAAAAGGCCAAATGTCTGTTTGTAGGTCTACTGTGTACAATGGTATTAATATAGAAAGTATGGTACTTAATTTTACCTTTTTGAAAATTTTTTTTTTTTTATATTCAAAATTAAATTGGCTTATAATTGTAACTAATCTCTTGATAATGCTATATTGAAAAAAGGCTTTGAATCCTTTCAAGATTTTCCTCATTTTTATAAAAAGTTCTATGTCCTTTTCTTTGAATTTTCTTGTTTTATTGACAAAGGTGGGAGTGTTTTTTTGTTTTATCACTGTTTAGGAATTCAGAGTAGTACTTCTAGAGGAAATAGCTATCTCTTCTCTCCACCCCACCTATGGGTTAAATAGAAGAGTAGACTATCATGCCTTTCTCAAGGGAAATTCTGTAAGCAATCTCGTACGACCAAAAATGTTTTGGCTTTAAATAACGTCCAAAGGGTTGATAAACTGTAAAAAATAAAATCAATCTCAACTGAATTAGTACAAAGTGAATACAACAGATTAAGCTGGAATTTGAACTTTACTTGTTGATTCCATTTTCCATGCCAATAACCATTATGCTACACACACATCATTCTGCATTACAGAAAAACAATAAGTAATGAAATAATTGAGGCTATGGTTAACTATCACTTTTCAACAATTTTCATAGTATATATAAGTCAATAGTTTTGATTCTTTCAGTAAATATCATTATCAATGAAGTTGTCAGGAAACTTACCAAAAATGTCTCTGAAAAATGGTTTACAGATTAAATTTAATCATTTAAAATTGTTTCAAAATTGTCATTTAATGAATGTTGTGCTTTTTGGCCATTTTATGAATCAGAATGATGCATTTTTATATTTGTGCATTCTTCTTTTATTTAAAACAAAAGAATCCTTCATATGATTGTGAAAGTGAATTCACGTGCTTTTTCTAATACATAATTAATTCAAAGCGTAAACAAGTAGAATGTGTGCTTACTTATTTACACAGTTTAAAAATATTGCAGTTATTTCTGCAATTATAAAGTTAAAAGAATTCCTTTTCAGTTTGGTTATATAACAAGATTCAGCATAGTGTTATTGTTTAACCTGGTTTCAGTTAATTTCTGGGATTTGTTATGATCACTGAAATTTTTGTTTTAACAAAACCACAGAAATAAAAATCTTTAATTGTTCTATCACAGGGCTTGTTCATCATAACCATTTTAACAGTAACCCACTACCTTGAGTTGCTCTCCAGCCTTGTATTACATTTAAACCAGAAACGAAAATGAGGAACACAAAACCATAAAGATAAATTTATTTTATGTTTTTTATTACTTGTTAATAGGAAATGTTAACTACAGTTTTGTGTTTAATGGACTGTTTTACTTATATCTCTGTAAGATTCTATATTAACAGTTCTTTTTAATTTTTGTTTGTAGAATAGTCCAATACTGCGCCTTCGTTTGAAGAAACCCAAGTCTCGAAAGAAAGTGAAATGGACAAATGATACGGTTGATAATGAAGGCCTGAATAAAAAGAAGTCTAAATGTAAGTCTTTACAGCGTTCGTTGATTCATTGATATCATACATATAATTTAGCCAGAAAAAAGATAATTGTCTATGTAAGAAAGGAAATAAATTTTATCTGACCACAGGAAATAACTGACTTGATGACAATGGATATTATGATAACTTTTAAAAATGTATTCTTGTCAATTTTTCAATTAATCTGACTTGTTGAAGAGGCGAACTTCTTATCAGATTATGTTATCTCATTTGTTGTTAAATGATTATTAGAATATTAATACGAGATATTTTTCAGAATATAATTTGTTTTTGTTCAGATATTTTTGTTGGTCCATTCAAATATTCTTCTGAGAGTTATTCTATTATTTGTTAATAGATAAGCTAGAAACACATAACTATTTATTTAACCTTATTCTTTTTGTTGCTTCTCTTTGTAAAGCAATCCTTTGTAAAATGTGTTTTAGTTAAATTGGCTGAAACTTTGCCAGAATGCAGCTTAGACATTTGTTCAGGTGACACAGTTTTAAACAAAAACTATTATCCATGTTCTGACCTACTCACTTCCTTGTGACTAAGATTGAAATAAAAAAATTTTTTCCGCTTTTGTTGGAGAAAAACTTTTAATGGAAATATTAATTAAAATCCAAACAGTAAAAATTGGTATTTAACAGATGCAATCAATCTTGAACCATTAATACTTAATTTTGTTCATACAAAAATCAAATCATTGTATTCATAGACATTGTTTCCTTGTTAACACTGTGATGCCACAAAATGCAATCTTTGTAATTTTTTAAAATCTTGTGGGGTGGGGAGAGGAAATACTTAATATCCAAGGTAACAGAATGAATTTACAAAATAAAATAATTTTGTTGAAATAAATGATAACTAGAAAAAAAAAAGAAAATAAACAGTAACTTGAAATTTTGTAAAGGTTGAATATCCTTAATTTTTCTATTACATAGCTTGTTTATCATAACCATTTTAACAGTAACCCATTACCTTGAGTTGCTCTCAAGATTTGTATTAGGTTAACTTTAGTTTAAGAAAAAGAAATTTAGAAATCACTGTCAAAAGATTACTTAAAAACAATTTTTCTTTTAATTTATATCTATTTGTTATCAGTATATTTTAAGCATTCATGATTCTGTTGCAAGAGAAACATTTTTGAGAAAAAAATATTCTTAAATAAGGTGTAACTTTTGTTTCTTTTTGTTGAGGATCTGATATAAGCTTTTCTCATTTTTTTAAGTGGTTTTATTTATTTACTTTTTAAGTCTCATTTTTGTATTATATTGAATGATAATATTAATTGATTCTGAGCTAGCTTTTTTTATTTTTTTATTTTTATGAAAACTATTTTTATTTCTTTTTGGTATATGTGAAAAAATAGTAATAATTTGGCATTTTTGCTAAAATACCAAGAATGTTTGAATTTAGTGTTAAGCTATTTTTGTAAGATTTTGAAAAAATTAAAATCTTGAATAAAATTCTTTATTTAAGTTTCTTTTGAATCAAAATATTGAATACTTTTCTTTTTCTGTATTATACATTTGCTAAAGAATTTTCTTAAAATTTCAACTCTGTTGTAAGGCTCATTTAATTTTTTTTCATATTGCTTCTATTATCATTTACAGTCCTATGAAATCTGTTACATCACCAACACTTTTTTATCATGTCTATATGCCTTTAGGTTGTTGTGTCTACCAGAAACCACGAGTATTTGGAGAATCGTCATCGGAAGATGATTCTGATGAATGTGAAAGTTGCAGTGGTCACAAGCCCAACTGTTACAAGCAAGCAGACAATCCAGAAAGCAAAACAATAAGTAAGTATTACACTTTTTTTTCTTTCATAAAAAATTACTGATCTTTTGTTATTTTATGTTTCAGTTAAAATAAATGTAGAATTGATGAGACTCTTTTTATACTGGTGAAAGCAATTGTCATATGACTGTTCTGAATACTTCATTCATTACATGGATATTTAATACAGAATATATTCAACCTACGAGAACAGCTGATACTGACTTATTTATTTGATACTTATTTAGTCAGTGTACTTAACGACTTTTTACAAAATTTTTGTTATTTAACATTTATCATCTTGGATGTGAAAAATTGTTAAAATTATTTTTTGTCAACTACATAATTTTGATATATGTGTGTGTGTGTTTCTTGATAGGCATTATGAAGAAAATTGTAATTAGCATAGATGCTACTGCAAATATTTTAAAGAAAGTTGGAAAGATTTTTACAAAAATGATAGAAAATGGTATTATTAAAATATGACTTGGGAGTAATAGTTCTCTAATTATAAAAAAGTGGTATTAAACCATGACAGTTAATTGCAAAGTTTGACTTAGTTTGGCACAAGGCTACAATGATGGGCCACTTAAGATTAAACTCATGAATGAATTGACCTGTGAGATGAGCTTATTGCTATTGGTAGCCATTAAACTATGAAATATACCATATTTCACTGCTTATAAGATGTTCTGATACATATCTCCCCAAAATTTTGAAGGAAGAAATTGGGAAAAAGATTTTTCCTTGTACTTCATAGATTCCTCCCCGACACACACTATTCCCAATTTTCCCCACTGAATGGCATATTTCAGCTTAAAAACCTAACTAATCATGACAAATTCATCACAGACCAAGAAGTACCAAATTTATGGTAACTATTTAGAATGTAATAATTAGGAGAGAAGTTATCTCCTGTCAGTGACATTTATAAATGGTGGCAGTGGTAGCAGTGTTGGCGGCGGCAGTGGCGTTTTTTTTATATATATTTTTTAGGAAAAAAATGCATCTTATAAGCATCAAAATATGGTAATTAATATTGCAGTTAATAATTATAACTGTTTTGGTTGTTAGATTTGGATAGTATTGTTTTCTAAAGGTAACTTTCTAAAATTTAGGCAGTAGTGATTTTAAGATCAGTTTTGACTTTTGAAAAATATGTAAACATCAAAAATATTGGTCCTTATATGATTATCAACTATGCAGTCAAGTTCCCATATTTTTGTTTCATTTAAAAGGGTGTGTTGTTTAAAGTTTGAAACCATAAAGCATTGTCTGGGATAATTAAGGAGAATGTAGCCAATGATTCTGTGAGAAATAGGTTGTTTTATTTTTTTTATTTTTTTATTTTTTTTTAATAAAAACTTAATAAACTAACTTAATATAAGTAAACAGCTGAATAGAATCTAGTGCAAATTTATTGTATTGTGCATTTGAAGCACACTGAGACATGGATACAATTGTCCAACTTCACCCTGCACTTCTACCTTGATGAGTTACCAGACTGAGAAATACAGCAAATAGAATGGCTTAAGTCAATGTGTTTGCAATGTAATTTATAGAATATTTAATTTTAAGTCAGATTTCCCCTTTTTTTTCTCTATTTAATTGGGTACACTTTAAATGATCTTGTAAAATCATTAAGTGTTTATTATGAAGAATAGATGCACATGTCATTTTCCTCTTGCTTAAGTATGGTTTTCTGTTTTTAAAAGTTTGTGGTTCCATCTTGTCAAAGGTCTGTGCCTAGACTTTTATGAATACAAGATGGTTTGTTCACATGATGCACATATAAAATTGGTGTAATCCTGCTTTAAATACAACAAATTTGCAAAAGGAAGTTGTTTTTACCATACAAGAGTCAATAAAATGAATATTATGTCAATATTACTGCAGTTAACATTTATAAGCCAGTCATGTTGATAAATTCATGGAATTTTTATGATTCTAAGCTGATTATATTAGGTAACCTAAAAAGTTTTTGTTTTTCTCATTAAATGGCATTAGGAGTGTTTAATTTTAATCTAATGCACAAAGATTGCTTTTTTAACTTTGTGATTAGTATGAATTTTTTTAAAAAGAAAAATTGTCAAAATTAGTCCATCGAGATAGAAGAAAGTAAACATTGATTTTTCAGTTTTTTTTTCTTGGGGGATTGGGGTATTATGCTTTTTTATTTTAAGAAAATTAAACAGTTTGCATGCTTGTCAAATAATACTGAAATCAATTGTGGTTGATAGCAATCAAATAATGACATCATTTGTGAAGAATTCCATATTATTTAGGAAAAAGTCCTTTCACAGTATTTCTATGTAAGCAGTAGCTAATGTTTAATTTTTGAAACACATTCTAATAAGCAATGAAAAGTAGATACTTTACAACAACTTGAAATGCAAAAAATTATGAGGCAAGTGAAATGAATGTCCACTAACCATGCCAAAGGCCAGTTCAAAGTAGATGATGTTACACACACACACACACACACACACACACACATATATATATATATATATATATATATATATATATATATATATATAAACTGTAGGATTAGAATAAAGTCCATGACTAAATGGTGTCATTTAAAGATAATCTGCAAAAAGTGTTTAGAATTAGTTCTGAGAAAAGGCATAATATTCCATTAGGATAATGCTAGATATTGGGCTTCTTTGATAACAACTGGTGAAAACTGTTTATATATATATATATATACACACACTACAGTTTGAACCCACACCCAGAATTAGCATGGGATAAACTTTACAGAAGAGTGAAAAAAGAAATGAAAAAGTGCTTAGTGTCATTGAAAAAAGAATGTAATCAATTATCAAACTTTGAGAAAGTTTTGCAATGAATGCCAAAAATTTGTGCTTCAGTAATCAAGACTGGATAGTTTTCACTCATGTCATAATCAACAGATATTCTATCTTTGGATTTACATTTTAATCTGGTCTTTACAGAATTCTTTCGAAAAAATTTAATTCCTTTGAAGATTGCAAAAGGCAACTGAAGCATTTCTTTGCTGAGAAAGATAAGCATTTCTAGGTGGATAGAATTATGAAGTTTGAAAGATGACAGAAGATAGTGGATAAAATAGTTTGTTCAATAAAGTTAATTTAACTATTATTTTTAATAAAATGTTTTATTGATAACCTGCTAATTAGTATTTAGCTTTTGGCAAGGAATAATATAATTTTTCCCCACTTCAATTTACTACTTATAAAATCTGTGGAATTCAAGTGGCATAATTTTGAACTCTGATTTTGAATTCAGAGAACATAAAATTCTCATAAATGATCTGATCTTTTGTCCTCTGTTCGAATTATGGGATACATTAGTTGACTGCTTCTTAAGTCTGAAATCGCCTTTTTTTTTGCTAGCTCTTATTTGATTTCTAGTTATATATTTCAGATCAAGTTGAACGTTCCCACACTTTTCACTTTTATTTATGTTGATTAATCGAATTCTGTCAGTAATTTATTGGCAAAATCTTTGTCCTCATTTTGATGGACACTGTCAAGAAAGGGGAGAAAAAAAAAAGAAGTAAGGTGGGAATAATATATACAATAACAGTTGTGTCTATATGTGTACTTTGGTGTTGCATATGCTTTTATCTATTCATATCTGGGTTTATATCTATTTATGTCTATATCTATGATAGACTACATCTGGTAGCAAGGCCTCTGATCAGGAGATTGGAGATTTTGAGGAGTGTGGAATCACCTCTTAATTGCTGTTGTTCCCAAGTCCACCCTGACCTGGGGTGATAGCACATGTTAAGGTCCCAGCTATAAGCAAATAATGAATTCCACAACAAAAACAAAACCCTATGAAAGTATAAAAATACATTTTTATACTAAAGATACTAGAAATACATTTTTATATAAAAAAAATTACTAACAATACCTATTTATAGTAGAATTACCAATAATACATTGACTGTATGCAATTGCATTCAAAATATTTAGATTTTGGCATTAAATAGCTGATAGAGGTTGATATACTGCCAAACAAAATCAAACAACCAACATGAAAGAACTCTTTCATGACATTAAGCCATATAATATCCTACTATTAAATCAAAGTGTATTTCAAAATATAATTTCAACAAAACTACAACATAAAAATACATACCACCACCCCTAGTAATCATGTCCACACAAACATGTATATGCATAAAAGATGAGTATCATCTACCGTGTATTCAACTGTGAAAGCAGAATAACATATCATATTTTTATTACTTCAAAGCTTCCAAGAAAATTAAATTTTGGCATTAAATGACTCATAAGGGGTTGATATGCCATTAAACGAATCACTTACACACCAGCTACCATGGTTTCAATCATTAATGTTTTATCGGGTGGAGATGCTAGTTGCTCATCATGTGTCTGGTCCTATTTGTAGGAATATACCAATAACATCATCTGGGCATTCACGAGACACACTTGTTATGTACAAATATTTGTAGAAACAATTATTCAGAAGAGTTCTTCTCTATTCTGCTCAGAGCCCGGACAAAGCACCACCTGAATATCTTAGAAGCTGTTGTGATTAACACCCAGCATCTGACTCTGTGTAGACAGAAGGAGCTCAAACACAAATTAGAACTGATTGGAGAGTCATTGGCTTGACATAGATGACAATAATAATTATTTTTTTTCTCTTGTCTTCTCTCCAATTTTAAGATTCTATTTTTAAAAGAATGCCCTTTCAGTAGTATCTTAATATCGACACTTCTGATAAAGTGTCGCTTGAAAGACACCTTAGGTTATATTTTATTTGATTTTAATCGTTAAATATTAAATTATGATCCCTATCTTAAAACTTCCACAAATAGTCCAAAAGCATCTCCGCATCCTTGTGGGTGACAAGTTATTTTCCACCATGAAACCCTCCTCTCACAGACAGTATGTGGCAAGCCTCTCACTGCTCTATTGTAACTTCCGTGGAAAGTGCTCAGATAAACTGCATTCCTTGGTGCTGACAGTTTGAACATTCAGAACTAGGATCTGAAGTGCTACTCACATTGTAGCAAACCACCCTTATTCCTTCCATGTTCTATTAGAAGTAAGTTCCACTTGAGCAGCTTCTTCCTATGAACCGTTGTTCTGTTGAATCAACTCCTAAGAGGATGTTTCTTTGATTACAATCTTAATCTGTTCAAGTCTAGGCTTAACTTTTATTTTCCTCAACCAGTCTGCATAAACTGTGCCTCTTACTCTGTAACCCTCTACCTCTACCTCGAGTGGCTCCAGGCCTTGTACAGGGTGAACTTTACAGTAAAAAAAACAAAACAAAAAAAGTTCTGTCAATTCAAGTTTTTATTTTTGAATTGGTTGTTTTATGTCATTGGTAAAGTTACCAAAGTTCATATTTATTTTTATTTTATGTTATTTTTTTTCCCTTGTACTTTTGAATGTTGCTACGTTCGTTTTCAAGGATTGTGTTTTTTTTGTATGTTTACGTAACTGTTTTCAGTTAATTCCAGCATTCCCATGTTTGCTGGAACCAATTTCAAGTCAATCGAAGTGACGTTATTTAAACGGTCAAACTGGAATTTTTTTAACTTTGGTAAATTTACCAATTACATAACTAACTTGAAATTTTGTAAAAGTTAATAAAAAAAAATTTGATAGACAGGACTTGTTGATATTCAACCAACTAAACACACACACACACACACACACACAGTGTGGTGTATAAATTGTCATCTGAATTACGCAAAAATGAAAATAACACAGGCATCTCATTTTAACAGATATATTTATCAAAATTACATGAAAATATTTTGAAATGCTAAAGAGTAAATTTATTCAATAAAATCACCATTGGCTTCAACCACGGCCTCCAGCTGACTTTGGAATATGCTGCAAATCTTCTGGACTGTCTTGTTTTTTTAAGTTGGTAAATGCTGCCACAATCGTTTTTGTTGGTCTCTCGCTCAACTGCATCCCACACATAATTATTAAGGGGGTTGCAGTCTGAGGAGTTAGGTGGCCAGATGTAAGGGGTGATGTAGTTGCAGAAATTGTCTGACAGCCATGACTGGGTTCTTCTGCTTGTGTGGCATGGTGCAGAGTCTTGTTACCAGACATAGGGTCTTTCAGCAGCCACCCTCTTGACCCAGGGCAACATTACCTCCTCAAGGCACTTGATGTAGGCCTCTGTGTTGAGTCTGTGGCCTTCACCAACAAATTTGGGAGTTCTTTTCTTATCAGAACAATCAGAGTGAGTTTTCTGAGCTGCCATGTCTTCGTAATCACAATTAGATTCATCCAATTCTTTCCAAATCTTCTGAACTCTTCTCAGATTGACACCCAAACACTCTGAAATGTTTGTATTTGAGCTTCTGGTGTGAATGCCAAGCAGTACAGCATGCTGTTTCTAAATTTCTGGTGGAGTGAATTGTGTCATGGTGCTCTTTTTCTCACAGACAGTGCCCAACTGACCCTACTATACTGTGCAGTTGACAAAAAACAAACACTGTACATGTGCAAAATTAAAAATATAAAATGGTGACAATTTACCCATCTCACCCTGTGCCTGTCTGTAAAACATATATAATGCTTTTATTACTGCTGTGCTTATGTGTGTGATATAAGGTAAATGGATAGGTCTTCAGCCTAATGATGATTTTTAAAAACTTATTTTTGGCAAATATTTTTCTTCCTTATGTTAACTCAGTGGTGAATATTAATCATAAATACAGTGAAAATTTCAAATCAAAATTCAGTTAATAGCTCCATTTCAATTGAAAGCCTTATTGACACACTGTTAGATTTTATTATACAAGTCAATATTTTCACAATAAAAATGATATTAACCAACCAATGTTGGTAAATTTTCAAGATATATTGCTCATATAAATGTAAGTATATGATGTGGGATTTTTTAGTTTATAATATGGATTGAACATGTCAGTAACGGAAGTTTTAAGGAAAATGGAAACAAAAAGGTTGCTTATATTTAGAATCAGAAAACGACAGTTGAAATTTCTAGGTACATAATGAGGAAATAGGGCTTGGAGAATTGACACAAGATCTTGAATGCAAGAAAGACAGAAAGAAGCACTGAGTAACATACCTGACAAGCTTGTGCAGGAGGGACTGGGAGGGATGGTAAAAAGACAAAACTTACTAAAGGCTACAAATGATAGGAAGAAGAACCATGATCAACCCATATCCTGAAGGAACATGGCATTTAGAAGAAAAAGAATCTCATTAAAAAATATAACATGCTTTGTGGATGTCAGGATTTATTATTCAAATAAAGTGTAATATAATTTTCTATTTATAAATAAAACCTAAACAATATTGGCCATAGTAACAGATATTTGATTTTATCATAATATTCCATATACTCGAGTAAATTATTTTATTATTTTACATGTTAATATTAGATTATTTATATCATTTCACCAATTTATAACTTAAAAAAAAATCATTTTAACCCCAAGCAAGGCAATAATGCCACTAGGGGTTACTGGAAGTGGAAGAGAATGAGAAAACTTTAATGAGGAGAAAGGACAATAAAATGACTGGATTCAGGTAGACAGAAGAGGGTGACTGGCATTGCATTTAAATTGTTGATTGTATGTGTCAGGAAAGCAAGAAACTAAATGAGTTTCACAGGTGAGAAGTGTGAGAAAATAAACTATTAGAATAGAATACACGGTTGCATCTAACTTGTTGAGCAGTTAAACCTAGTTGCCAGTCTAGTAGTATGCTTGGATTCATGCAGTTGAGGCACCAAGGAGGAATGCTCATCAGAACAATTACCACGAAAATACTGGTAGAAAAGACAGAAGCCATGTCACAATGGTGGGAAAGTGACTGAAGTCAAGATGCAGATTAGGATCAATTACATAACACACAGTTGGATTTAATCAAGAATCTTAAGATATGTAGCAAGAGCACCAGACCAGATATGGCATGCTTGGATTAATGGTAGATTTATAAATGTGAAAGATGGATTCTGATGAGAAAAATTGTCTAGCACACACAGGGTGAACCAACTTTTCTACTGTTTTGACTTTAATATTACTTGCAGCAGTTTTTATTGCTTCCCAGAAATCTTCTTTGCTTCATTGTTGTTTTTATCATTCTCATATACATCTCTTTTAATTATGGACTACAAGTTTTCTTTTGAATTAATATCTGGAGATGCTGGGGACCATTCCATTAATTGGTGTTTTTGAAATTTTTTTTTTTTTTTTTTTGACTAGGTGGACAATAGTCAGCTTTGCAAAAAAGGAGCATTGACTTACATGCAAGACTGGTGCGTACTACCCTTGAGCCTCCCAACTGGTGCGGCTGATTGGGGGCCTCCAGGCAGTGCTTTTTAACACTTGCTATCTTATCAACGTTTGCTTTTTTCTCCCTACTCTTATATATGTTACAAATTAAACTAAGGGGTGCAAAAGCTTTCATTTTTTTGACATCATTTTTTTTTGTCTAAATCCGTGAATTTATTTTGCTCATGCTACGTCTTGAAAAAAAACACATGAAATTCACTATTTTTTATTCATAATGTTGAATGTGTTAAATTATTCAACTCTTTAACAAGAAAAATCTTGATGTTAAAAATTGTCACAAAACATTGTTGATTTATTTGAGATGGAATGATCTGTTATGACAGATCTCTAATTTGTATTTAGATACAATTTTTCTACTTGAATTGTGCACCTATATTGCATATGATCCATTATTGTACATAATTAGGTCATAATAAAATTTGTATTTTATATGAAGACTACTTTATGAAAATTGAGATGTAGTAGAATAGGGTGGGGCATAGCATAGATTTGGGAGGACCATGAAACCCTTGCCCTACTTGCATGAATATATTCTTTAACTTTAAAAACTTCTTGGTTCTAACCCATACCACTCAACAAATGCCTCGTCCATTTTCTAATGGATTAATATCTGGAGAAGCTAGGGATCATTCCATTTATTTATTTTCTTTTTTGTGAAAAGTGGCCAATAATTAGCTTTTCAGAATGTCGAGGAACATTGTCTTTCTCTTTAGTTGAATGATTTTAACCTGTACCATTCAACAAATGCCTTGTTCAAGAACTTAGAATAATTTTCTGCCTTTCTCTTCATACCTTCATACTCAACTTTGAAGTATAATTTTACTGTCTACATTACTAACCCAAAACATTACCCCCACCTCTCCACTGTCATTTTCTAAGCTGTATGATTTGACTAATTCCAATGAAGGCAGACAGTCTAGCTAAGCCATTAGGCTTAACCAATGGAGCTCTAGATTGATTACTAAAAATTACTTTTGAAAAATTAGTTGTCATGTCCTTCAGTACCCAACTTAGACATTTGTGATGTGAAAGGTGGTAGTTTAATTTCTTTGCTGTCTTTAACTAATATTCTTTGTATTCTACATATTTTTTCTGTTAAACAAAAGGTTCTTCAAATATTTTTTGTTTTTGCTGATCACTTAGGCCTTTTAATTTTTCTTAAATCTCTTTTTGGAATATTTTTAAAGCTATTTTTTTTTTTATTGCCAATGTCTTCAAATTCTTTTTTGATTGTTCTTCTCTCTGTTCAGCTTTTTCACAATTTCCAACATTCTGTGTTCCTATCACCCACTAATCTTATTTTGTTTCTTTTTTGAGCTTATGTCTTTCTTAAGACAATCTTTATACATTAAAAACAAATGAATATCAATGTCATAAGGACATTACTCAAAATGTATCATAGAATCTTGCACCACCAAATAAGTTATTGTAAATATTATAAACAGAAATTCACACCACATATTTATCATATAACATCAGTTGCTTAATAGCAATTTTATTGTGAAAATAAAATGATTATAAGAAAAATTGCATAATGAAATCCAACATTAGGTAAAATATATTTGCAGCCATGTTTTATTTTAATCTCCATAAATTTTCATAATTTTCTGCAATGATTTCTAGTTAAAATTCTTCTTCAGAAGGCAAATCTTGATATCTAGAAAAAGCAATCTCCTATGACAATAGGACCTCAGTTATGTCTAATTGGTGTTAACTTTCATCAGTCTCATCTTACATTTTGAATTCTTTATAGATTTTAAATCCTTATACTGAAGTAATTTGTCAAAATGGGCATAAGAAAAAGAACAATTCAAAAAGATGGGAGTTGGTGAATGAAAGGAATTTGTAGCCTAACTTTACAAAATTGCAGATTAATAGTGATTAATGTTTAATCTTGTCTCTTTGCCAATTTTGATATCTTGTAAACAAAATTTATAGCATAGAATGAGTTTTCTAATAAAGTTCTCAATTTGGATCTTGGGGTGCCAGAAGAAAATATTCTGTAACAGTTGACCATAAAAAGGGGTGGGGGTGAAATATGATTGCCAGTGAATTTAAGTCTTGTAACAAAGCCTGATGACTTTCGACTTTGTTGAATAGGGAGCAATATCAGAATCGTGCTAAATTATAAACATAAAGCAGCAATGATTTAGTAAACATTAATATGGTTTGTTGCAGCTAAAATATCACTGGTGGTTGTGGTTATGATTTATGAGCTATCAATTATTGTCTTTTTCTTACTATAAGAAACTTATGGCCATATCATGCTGAAACACCAGTTCCCATACAATCACCAAATTTAAGTAACATCGTGCCTGGTCAGTACCTAGATGAGTTACCACTTGGGTATACCAGGTTCTGTAAGCTTGGATGTGTGGGTGGTGTAATGGAAAAATGGCTCAGAATTGTTAATTAAATGGTCGAGTTTCAAATTCATTATATTCACTTACACACAAAATACCCTTGGGAAAGGTATGAATCTACCACTTCTCCTCCCAGCTATGGGTTAAATTAGTAAGATTTGTATCACTAAACCATTATTATTTCCCAACCCCTAAAAATTTTGCAATCTAAAAATATTTTCTAGGTTTAAATAACCTGAAAAGTGTGGATAAGCTGTAGAAAACAAAATAATCTATTAATCATATTACAATAAGAGATTTTACTTGATTTAGTTTCTTTCAAAAATGTTTGGTTTACCTCCCTTGGTTGTTGTGATTGGATATAAAGAAGTAGCCCTATTTTGATTACTATTTTTCTTCCCAAACTTGTTGTGGTTTGTTTGAAATTATCACTTGCATTTAATGTTTGAATCTTTGTCTGAACCTTTTGTTTATATCGTTAATTTGGTGATTCTCTACAAATGTTGGTGCAGTATTTTCTTTATACAATATAAACAATTATTTTGCTAGATATTTTTCTTGGTTAAGATTTCTTTTCAATTATTAAGAACATTACTCATCATTTTCTGAAATTGTTACAATACTTATTATTGTTGTGTTTTTGTCTAAATATTTTTAAATGAATGATTATTGTTATATGCTGATTCTTCTCAGACTAGAGTCCTTGTCCGAGTTGTTATTGTTTCAAAGTTTTTGGTTGTTGTACCTTCTGGGCCTTCTCCACATATCTGTTGGTAATCTTCCATAAATTTTGAACTGAACCCTTTATTCGATCCACACAGATTGTTCTCATTTGGCTGCTCATGCTAGAGGATATCTTATGTTAATTAATTCTATCTTTGGATTTGTCCTTGTGGCATCACTTGTCTTTTCCATTGAACCAGTGTATAACTTTTTTGCATAACCTTATTAGAGATTGAACTCTCGACCCCTTTATCTAAATCTAAGTGGAATTTTCAACAGGCCAGAGAGTACAATGGCCAAAATATTGTGGCCATAACAAACCAAATTGGGAACACTAATTTGAACAAATTTGTGTATAATAATTATTCTTCCATATAATTTCCAGACTATTGTCTTTAGTTTTCTTTTTTATTAATAACTTTAGACAATATTTTAAACTTTGCTTAGTGCTCCTCCCTCTTTTCATCTCATCTTCAGTTCATGGAAAATCATTATTTGAGATGAAAGCACGACATTAGGCTTAACAGAAAAGGCATCACACTGCCTTACATTTAGAATGAAGTGAAAATAGTGGATAACAGAATAAAGATGGACAGGAGGAGAAAAAAAAAAGCTGCTGCACATATCTAGATTTGTCTGAAGTTAATAGTGCTTCTGGGGTATTTGAAGCTTCTTATTGAGCAGCGTGTTAATGCCTCCTTCCGCATGAGGGAAAATATTCCAATCTCTCTCTTGTTCTCATTTATAAGTTGGGAGAAATGACAGTGGCAATTTAACACCATTAATTTAAAAGTAGGAGCAATCAGTCGAGTTGGATTATTGCTCTGTGTTTAAAGACTTTCCCATTAAACAAGGAAAATAATATTATTCAATTTGCCAAAAGAATCTAAGTATAAATGCTTGATAATTGATACAAACAGTAGTATATTTAGATATATTTTAACCCTTAAATCCGTGGTTCCCAAACTTTTTCTCTGGGCCACGTTTTTGGAATTAAAATTTGCTTGCATCCCATCAAATTTTATAGTATAAAAGTACATTTAAAAATAAATAAAAAAAAACAAAAAAACGGAGAGGATTAAAGGGAGATAACCATGAATTTGAAGTCAGAACATTATCATTGATAACTCTCTTCTCCAATTTGCAGACCCTAGTTACTATATTCTTAATACTTGAGATAATGCAAAAATATCCCAATGATAAAATCAATCAATAATTATTTATAACTATTTATACTGGGACTCATGCATACAATGACAAGTAATCCATAATAATATTTTACATTTTGAAATCTCATTTATTTTTGGCATATGAATTTTTAAAAAATTGTTTCTAAATCTTTGATTATCTTTCAATCATTTTTGCCTCACCTACTATCCTCTTCCGCCGCACATATGAGGTGTGCCATACCATTTGGGAAACGCTGCTTTAAATGGTGGGAAAAGGTTGTATGAATGTGCATGCTAAACTGGTGAAAAATAGGATTTTTTTCATTTTGGATAGTTTTTTTATGTATATTTTTGCTTTAATTATATACTGCATGAATTTAAGCATGCTACTAAATTGGCAACTAGGTCTCACTGTTTTACTGTTGAACTAGCTAGATGCAACCATATGTTCTGTTCTAATATTATTTTCTTGCACTTCTTGCCTGTGGATCTCCCTTCTGATTTCTTGCTTCCCTGTCACCTACAATCATCAAAAATTTAAATGCAATGCCAATTGCAATCTTGTGTCTTTCTGAAACCTGTTCTTTTATTGTTCTTTCTCCTCATTTCTAATCACTAACCCCCTGCAGCTTAGTGGCATTATCACCTTGCTTGAGGTGAAATGATTATAAAAATATTATTTTACCTCTTTTAGATTAAGAAAATAAGGAAAAGGAAATAAAACATTACATTCCTAAATTGAATATTTTTCAACAGTATGATATTTCTTGAAGCATTTCATGCCTAATGCAGTTGTGCATTCTTTGTACCAAGTTGTCACTATTTGTTGCCTCATTTCTCTTTGAGAAGTGTGCATGCAGACATAGCACTGTCTTTGGCTTGTTCTTCCAGCTTTATTTGCAGGAAACGATATAAGATTATGAATCCTTGGGATGGGGTAACCTCAACATCCCTGGTACAAAAGGAACTGGCAAGCCATTGCACTATTCTGCCTTGAATGCTACCATCAACCACAAGTGTGAGATGAAGGGGACTGGTGACCACAGTGGTGCTAAATGTTGCAAACTGAATAAATGATGATCATATGAACCCTAACATTGAATGATGCCTGTATCATTAAAAAAGTTTAACTCATCAGTTGACGATATCTTAAGAGTTAAACTGTAGACATTGGAACTGATGACAGTTTTTCTTTCCTTATCTACTCTTTTTATATAAATATAAATCCTCCTCATAAATTAATAGTTAATCCTTTTCTAATTTTTCCTTTCTTGTACAGGTCATGGTCCAAGTGGCAGTGATGGTAGTGGTGGAGGTCCTTCTGATGAAAACCCAAACAGTCCTTCTGGCAGTAGTAGTAATGAAGGTGGAGCAGTTGGTGGTACTTTCACTTGAGACTGACTTTGTTGTTTGAAATTCAATCTCCTTTCAATTTTCCTGGCATTTTATTTTTGGAACTGAGTCACTGCACAGACCAATTTTCCTTGTTAATCTCCCATGTCCATACACTTTTCCTTTTCACCCTGTCCTTCTGATATCCAAGCAGTCAGCCAGGCATACAGGTACTCTGGTCTCCCTCTGCTGGTCTCCACTTATGCACTGAATACATTTTTTTTTCTAAGGTGGGTGAAATGGAAAAGTGAAATGGAGAGATATATGATGGTAGCCACTGCTTCAGTGAGCCAACCTACCCTTGTCAAATAATTACACTTTTTGACAGGAGAAACAAAAGAGAAAAAAAGGACATTGTTTAAAAACTTTTTTGTATTTTCCCCAGAAGTTGCTTTCTTTTCTACAGGCTATATTTTATTCAAAAGAAAAAAAAAATGAGAAGTAATTTTAATGTTTCAACCTTATATTTTAATTTAATTCATTTTTAAAAAAAAAAAAACTTTTAAAATAATCTCTCTTGACCCATTCATCTTTTATCAGTGACACATTTTTTTTGTATTCTGAAATTTTTTTTTATTTCCCCACTTCCTGACAAAAAAAGTGGTTCATTTTGTTTATGTCAAATCCTAAGTAGCATTTTTATTACTTTTGATGGCATTATTATATTTTGTTTTCTAATTATTTAAAAAGTAAAAATCAGATGAAGTGATCACATAGAGATTTTGATACTAAGAATTTACATTTGAACAATAACAACTGTCAAGCATGTAAAATAGCCAAAATTGTTGCTATAAACAGACTGATTTTTGTCCCATTTTTTAAAACTCAAAATATTAAATTTAATCTTGTTCTAAGTGGTCACTTTAGATTTTTCTTGTCTGCTGGCCCCAAAACTTGGATATGTTATCTGAAGTAATAAAAACTTTTTACAACATGACATGAACTATAAAATGGCCACCATGTCTAAGTTTAAAGATTTTTTTTTTTTTTTTTTTTTTTTTAGAGAAAATTAATTAATTTTGTTCTGGAAAGATTTTTTGTTAAATCTTATTTTAATTTTTTTTATTTTTATGCTGCATTTTCTCGTAATTTAAAGAAATGTTGGCAGATAGATTTTGTGTCTAATTTTTTTGTTTTTATTTATCCATTTTGATCAAGTGACATGAAGAAACAATTTTCTCAACTATTTTAATATAAATATTCTCAGTGAGTAAATATAAAAAAGTGCCAAATGAACTTACTTCCATGAAGGTGTGACATGACATTTATACTGAGGCCATGTTTGGAACAAGAAATGATTTCTTTCTAGATAGTAGTGTTATATTTTAACTGTAGCTTCAAATCCTGCAGTCTTTGAAAATTTATTTGTTAGTTGTTTTAATGCTTGTGATGTATGCCATCATATTAAATATACTGTAGTATTTACTCTTTATTTTTTTAAAATAAGACACAAGTGGTTAGCCTTGCTTGGCAGGTATTAAAAAGATTTTTAAGAACTGAAAGGTAACAGGATATGTTTAGTTTAACTTCAAACTGATGTATATTTTTATCTGTCTTAACAGAATCTTGCAATTCATTTGTTTACCTTTTCTTGCGTTCTTATTAACTCTTTCAAACATTAGCTTATATATCTACTAAACTTATCCTGATATTGATTGCTTTTACTTTCTTTTAATTCAGAATATTTTTTTTTTTTTGCCAAATCTTGTTTGATGTCCAAATTTTGTTCTACTTCTATGGTAAGAATGAATATATTCCTTGAAATAATTTACTATTTTTTTTTCTTCTCGTAACAACAGTAAGTATCCACAAAACTGCCTGCTATCCTTAATTATCTATAAAAACAAAAAAACATAAATACAACTTATAAATGATATTATATTTCTGTATGGATTATATTGATAAAAATTTTACACCCCTTCCTCTGGGTGATGATATTCTATGGATTGTTTCTTTGATTTATCCAGTATTATTAATTCTATCTGATATTCTTATATTTATTCATAATCACTCTTCCATCATTTGGAGATTCTTACTGTTATTTTTTTTATGATTGTTTTGTAACAATGAAATAACTTTAATTTCTTTGTTCCTCGCTAAAAAGTAATTAACTCTAGTAAGTTTGTTTTGTCCTTAACTTATTGTTATGTATTCTAGAAACTATCTAAGACAGATGTTTTTCCAAATCATTTGTCATTTTATCATCTTCAGATATTTATGCATTTGTCTATTGGAATACACTTAAATATTAAATTTAATCTTGTTCTAAGTGGTCACTTTAGATTTTTCTTTGTCTGCTGGCCCCAAAACTTGGACAGGCATTAAAAAGATTTCCAAATATGCTGCTTAGAAATTATCAATGACTTAAACTTTCTCTTTTAATGCTTTGTTTACTCAAATTAAAAACTTCTCTGTAATTATTGGAGATCTGTCTGCTATATATAAAATTATTTATTTTTAGTAACCGAATGGATTGTAAAATGTAAAAAGATAAAACAAAAAGATCATATGAAATAGACAAACAGCTTGGCAACTTACCAACTAGCACACTTTCACCTGTGGATAGTCATGCCCACAAACAACAGGATATTAAAAATATTTCCTAGGGTGGATACTATTAAATAGCCACAATAGACAGTGCGGAGATTACAAAATTATGCCTGATTTCAAATATTCCAACACAAGCCTGAAGATCCACCAGTGTGAATTTGTGCTAGCTGATAAGTCACCAAGCTGTTTAGTTAATATGATCTTTTATATAATTGTTTGTTTTTAATGCATAAGCTGATCTGGGTAGACGTGGATACTGTTGATGGGTTGTAGGTTTTTATCACTGTGATAGTTAAATGTCTAATGTACAAGATATCCCCAAATGTCTTTTGATTTGGCACTGGGTATCTTTCCAGAGCGAGAGATCTTTGTGAATAGTGCCCCAGCTTGTTTAAAATAGTCATGCATTCTTATACCAAACAAATTAGGAGGTAAATGTTGTTATCAACATATTACATCTGCAAAGATTTACTCTTTAATGGCAATAAGCATCTCGCCTTGGAATTCTTAATCCTTTGGCAAATTAACTGAAGTATAACTGCATCTTTTAAAGGATAATTTGTAATAGTTTCTCTGATTACAAGAACAGACATATTTATGTAGATTTTAGTGACAATTTCTGAGTGTCACTTGATCAAGTGAAATCTGTTTTGTTGTTTGTTTGTGAAGATGTAAAGTAATTAAGATTTGGTTTATGTTTTATGTTTGAAGTATTTTACTTGAGAACATGAAAAAAGGAGAGTGAGAAAGAAAGAATATATTTTTCCATAAGTCATGTAATAAATTGACAAAGCAAAAACTATGAACTTGTCTCTTGTTTTCATAATTGAATGAAAATGAATTCAACCACTACACAAGGTGACTGTTGGATTTCTTTTTTGTTGCTTTTTTTCTTCTTTCTCTCTCATGTAGCATGTGTTAAGTAAATAACATGTAGTTTATAAGTATTTATTGATTTCATGCAATCATCACCTTTTTATTAAGGTAACAAAGAAAATCTGGATTTTTTTTTTTTTTCTTCTTCAGGTCAATATCAACTTTCCAGAAATAACAATTTATTAAATAATAGTCATACAGAATTGGTCAGTAATTGATAACACTACTGTGTTTGTGTGTGTGTGTATATATTAACCATGTATAGGCAACAAAATGATCTAAACCAAAAGGTTAAAACATTTCTTTAAGAAGGTTTTGGTGAAAAGTAATTTAGAAAATTATATATTTGTCTGGCCTTTTTAAAAATGATTTATTTTACAAACTACTCCAAATTTCTTGGCTGCCTCATAAATGAAAGTCATTATAGGTTAGAAAATGGCAATAGTCTTTTTCAAAGGGAAATGTTGTTACTAGTTTTAGTGATTGCTATCATGTCTCTCCTACAATTGCATTGATTTTCTTTCAGTTTGTCATAGATACAACATTTTTTTTTTTTTTTTAGTATTACAAGTAATGAAATATGATTCCATTTCTGAATATGATTGTAAAAAAAAATATTTGGTTTTAGGAATCTGCTGTTTCTTTTATACATAAAATTCAGAACACAATTTGTTTAAAATTGTATTCTGTGGAATTCACATTTCTGGTCATTCAAAATCTGACTTTTGGAATTACTTCTAGTGATTGGATAAATTCTAGAAAGGATTACATTTTTAATTCTTCTTTTGACATTCATTTGAAAGTGACATTTTTAGAATTTTTATAAAAAATTTTTTTTTTTTTTTTTTTTTTTTTTGAGAAGTTTATAAAATGTTAAATAACTTAATGGCACTATTATATCCTCAATCCAGGTTCATTCTATGAATAAAAAAACTACTTTTTTTAATTTCTTTTTTAAAGTACCAATAAATTTTGTCCCTTAGAATAACACTTTATACTTATAAGGTCTTAGTTCCACATCATAACCAATCATTGTAGCTATGTTGAATTGTTATACAGATCATAGTTTGCATTTAAAAGTGAATATTGAATATATTTTAGTAGTTTAAGAGAAAAAAAGTCTGATATATGTATAGTGGTAACATTTTAAAATGTAATAAATAAAGGGTTGTTCAAGTGTACTTACATAAAGAATTTTGTAGCTGTTAGTTTCACTATTGTTTTTGTCAGAAATTAGTTTGTACAAAGTTTTATTAAATAACATCTGAAGATTGAAAATTACCAATTAAAAATAATATTTGGAGGAGTGTACAGTTTAAATATTCCATTTGTCTTTTCTTCTGTTTGTCATGATGATTAGAAGTAGAATTATCCACTCAAAGACTATTAATGTTTTAATATTTTGATTACACAGTTCTCCAATAAGAAGTCCATGTATAGCCAATATATTGTAGTATTCTTAAATTTTCACTGGCTTTAGTTTTGGTAATTGTCTTTTTTCGTGACTCAACAAAATTAACTTCTTTTAAGAACCCAAGGTCAAACGTTTAAGAAATAATTTCATTCATTTTGGAATAAGTCCTGAAAGTTTCATTAAACTTTGACAATTATCTGATTTTTGCAAGAATTTCCAAATTGTTGTTTTTCATCGCAAAAAGACGCAAATTTCCCGCACAAATTGGTCTCGCGTTGATTCTAGAAAAAGATCTTTAACCAAAATTTTTAAGGTTTTAAAAAATAATGAGAAAAACTTATTTCACACAAAAAATCCTTTGTTTTTATGCTATCTAAAACTCGGGTAATGTTATTGCCATTTTTAGGGGAGATAACTCAAAAAAGTTTTTATTACCACGTTAAGGGGAGATAACTTTAAGAAAATGTAACTTAAGTCTGTAACTTAAATAAGAAAATCACTGCCACAATACATAGAGAAAGAAAATTATGCTTATTGTCTTTTATGGAATATTTCTTAAAATCTAATATTTTAAAAGCTTCCAACAACATTGATAATATTTTCTAAAATTGCTTTAGACCACTATAAAAAGAAATCAAATCATACAAGTAAAAACTATAGAAACATTAATTGGTAGCTGTCAATCTTAAATCTCTCTATTACATTTATTTATTCATGAAATGAAGAGGTATTATTCATTGTGTAATTGAATTAACTTAAAAATAGCTATTTTTCATTTTGTTTTTGATTATATCAAATCTTGACTCTTTTGGTGTTTTTAATGTTTATTCTTTGCACTGGAAATTTCTGAAAGCTTTTAAAATGTGCATATTAAATATGAGGTTGGATAAAAAAAAACTAACGCTATTTCTCAGAAGTACTGTTGTAAAATATTTAAATATAAGATGGTTCAGGCTGAAATTTTCCTTCATAAAACATGGAAACTAGAATACTTTTTTTAAAAAATGTTTTTTATAGTATTACAAGTAATGAAATATGACTCCATTTCTGAATATAATTGTAAAACAAACAAAAATATTTGAATCTGCTGTTTCTTTTATACTTAAAATTCAGATGACAATCTTTTTAAAATTGTATTCTGTTCTGGTCACTCAAAATATTGTCAGATTGTGAAGTAACGTGTACTTACCTTCAACTACTTATAGAACTATACCAGCAAAACTTATTTTCCAGATTTTATTAAAAGTTTGAATATGTTTTTGAAGGAATTGTAGACGGGCATCATTTTGAAATGAATCGGTAAAGTGGCATTACTTCATGTATTACTGCTATAAAAAATAAGACTTGTTAATACTGTTTGTAATATGACTATTTGGCTTATTTACATGGTAGCTTCAGGATGCAGTTGGTCTACAGTTGAGATGAATGCTAAAAAATGATAGGCTTTTGTGTTGCAAAGTATTTTTGAAGTTAATGAATTATTAACTTCCAAACATACACTAGATACCATTCATTCACACAATCTCTCTTGTGGATAAAGTGTAACAAAAACTATATACAGTTTCATTGAGGTGTAAAATAAACCTCTTTTTCAGCTGTTAATTTTAAACAGACCTGAAAATTTCTCATTTTTCTTAGTAATTGTTTTACATTAATCCAATACTGATTTTAATATTTTTTTTTTTTTTTTGTTATATGGAAGTGCTAATGTGTTTTTTTAACTTTAAATATATGTGGTGGCATGAATTCATTTCTAATAAACTGAAACAACTCATTAAATAGTAACTTTGCTTGGACAGGGAAAGGATTTATAGTGATGTTTAATCTTCATGCCTGCAAAAACAAAATACAAAAACAAAAAAACAGTGTGTCAAGAGGATTTTTATTTCCTTGACATCACTATTACTGTAAACTCCCTTCACTCACTCTGCAATGTTTATCATTTTAAAAAGTGATGATTAGGATTTTAATAACTCAAACATATCAAAGTAGATTTATACAATTTCTTTATTCTTGAGAATTGATAAAGATATTAAACACTATGTATTAGATTGCTTATTTACACGAATAATTTTATTTTTACAAAAGTTATAAAAAATATATGAACCAACTATAATGAAATATTATTTACCATTTTATAAAAAATAAATATGAAAAAAAATCAAAAAAAAATCTTTTATTCATAAATTTATAAAAATATTTGTAAACAAGAAAATTTAAATAAATCTATAACTACAAACAACTGTAAATATGAATTTTGAAAAAAATGCATTTTTTTCATTTGCGTTTACCATTTACTAAAATAGTTTTTATAGTGATTTATAAAATAATAAATATTACATTGTAGTTGGTTTAAATATTTTTGATAATTTTGTAATTTTTAAAATAAATTTTTGAATAAAATACTTCAAATTTATTTCTTTATAAAATGGTATATAATAAACCTTTATAAAAGGTAAATAATAATTATCACATTGTACTTGGTTCACATTTTTATAATTTTGTAAATAAATGTTGCCGAGAGAGTCAAAAGTACAGCAATAGTAGTGTAAAGGGAATTAATTGTCCTTTTGACACTTTTTTTTTTTTTTCTGGCATGAAGGTTAAACATTACCGAATTTACTTTTATCTAAAACCTAGGTATTCAATAAATTTCTTATTGTTACTTTTACGGGAGATAACTCTAAGAAAAGAGTTCTACTTTACCATGAAATAGAACGACAGAATCACTAAATATCAATCGAGATTTGCTGTTTTGCTGGCTTTATTCAAGATTCTTCTTTATTCAAGATTCATTTGAATATTTTTTTTCTCAAGAGAATTATTCATATACCCTAACTTTTTATCTCTAACATTTACTAAAATTTATAGAATTGACTTTAATGAAAAAAAACAAAACACTTGTGCAAAGAAAAAAATGACTCTTAATTGATTAAAATTGCAACTAGCAGTAATAAATACCTCAAATATTACAATAAAAATCAATTTAGGAGATTTCTTAAAGAGTATATGATTATTTTTTTTGCCATTTTAATAATTAGAAATGACATTAGATTTATGAAATATGATTGGTTACTTTTGAGTAAGATTATGATCTTTTTTATTTTCTCTATGAAAATAAAAAAAAATAGTTAAAAGCATACATGCATCTTATAGCATAACAGCTAATAAACTTGTGATTAATTTAATAATTCTCATTGAGTGGCCTATGAAGGTAGCTTATGTGTTGTTTATTATACATAAATATCACTCTGTATATGGTCAATATTACACTTAATCCATTTTTAACATCATACAATATATTGTATTGCTTGATTGCTGAAATTTTTCCTCAGTAGATTTTAATCGAGGGTAGGAGAAATAGTATTACAACCAGCAATATGAAGAGGTGGGTTAAATAAAACGAGAAAATAGTAAATATCACTTCATTGTCTTCCCTCCCCCACATTTTTCTTTTTTTTCTTCCATTTTTTTCTCCATTTTTAATTTAAGTTTATTTTTTTTTCTCCTTTCTTAAATGTCCCACTTTGAATAAGTGGAATTACATGTGTCTTTGGACATGGACCAGTCCAGATGTGAGTTCTTGACAAAATGTGAGTTTACTCACCTGGACATGCAATACCTGAACAGGGGAAATCCGTCAGGATAAATAGTCCCAAGAATGTATGGATGTGAGAGTTTGTGGAAAGGTGTAGATACACTGAACAGTTTCTTTTTTAATAATTTTCTTTTTTCCAATTAAATGTATGATCTGTATGTATTTTAAAAAATAGTTGTGAATTAATGCTTAAAAATTTTGTATTGATCATTTTTATCAGCTGTAGTACATTTTAAAATAATCTATGATCAGTTATTGATATCTTTAATAATTAGTAATAATTGCAATATATAATTGTGTCTTAGTATAATTAAAAGTACTGTTACTATTCTTAAAAGTATTATACTATAATTAGCATAAAATTATTAATTTTAAAGGATTTTTATTTTATCAGTGTCACTCCAAATTAATCATATATTATTTTTTTTAAATTAATTTTTTGTGAATGAATTTTACTAAGGTCAGGATGATATAAACTGGTACTGAAAATATTAGGTCAGTTAAAAATTACAATACTATACTTCTAGGCTTTTTTATTTTAAAATATCAATAATAATGAGAATTTTAGCTAGTTAAAAACTGATCAATCAATATATTTTATTTTACTTAAAACTAACTAAATACACCTTTTCATAAATAGTGTTTTTTTTTTTAACATGGAAAATATCTGATTTCATACGTTTTTTTTTTTTTGTTTTTTTTTTGTTTTTGGTATTTATTATCTTTGCATGAAAGAGTATTTTTAAAACAGTATCACAACAATATTTGTTCTTTTTATACAAAATCACCTTGACTTTCTATTACAGCTAGAGAGAGAAAAGTAACCAAATAACCTGTTGTCTAATGAAGCGCTGTCTTCAATAAGGTTCATAATAATTACAGTAATTAACAATAACGAATGGTAGATTTTTTTTTTTCTTTTTTTTTTTCTTTAGTGATATCAACTTGGCCACAGCCTTCCTGGACAATCTTATATAAGTTTAATTAAAGATGACTGAGAAGGTACTGCAGTTAAGCTTTTTGTAAAAAATTTTCTTGTGTTTGTATAAATTTTTTCTTATATGAACACAGGAAAAATTAAATAAAAGCTTAATCACAGTACCTTGTCAGTCGTCTTTAATGAAACATGTATAAAAGAGGGACTGCTGCCCAAATACACTATATATATATATATATATATATATATATATATAACAAACAATGGTATGGTTGATTTTTACAAGTATATAAATAGTTTGATTGACTGAGGTGGGCATGGAATGGGTCAAGTCTAGCTGATGGTGCAACTGGTTACTCATAGATCCAAATATGAGGAGGCAGTCATATTACTTGTAGGAGGATGTAAGTATCTTATCTCAAAATTTTTTTTTTTTTAACTTAAGATAAACTGTTCTAAAAGAACAGACATGATAACACCACCTGGCATCCTTAAATGGGATTCCATTTTACACTTGTATATCAGGTGTGTTATGGTAAAACACCCACATTCAAAACATTTGAATTAGTATCAGATGAACCATGCCATTCAGTTCAGAATAAATGTTTTATTTTTTTTAAAGGTGTATGCATGCATGTGTTTGTGCGTGTGATTTTAAACATTTACAGAAAATAATTCATTTATCTTTTACTCAGTCCCCCATGTGTAAGCATTTGAAACATTAAAATAAATATTTCTAATTTTTTAACAATTAAAACATTTCTATCAGATTAACAAAGAATTGGAGCGCATCTGGTACAGATGAAAATGTCCACAAGAAATTGAAAAAATAGGTCAATGTTCAAATGTTAGATTATTGTAAAAGGCTATTTTTTTTATTTTATTTTTTTAATTTTTTAAAATTCTTATTTTAAATATAGTAAAAATAAACTCACCAATTTTTAAATTAATTGTAAAGTTTTCCAAATTTTACAAATGTTTTTAGGACGTGCTATTTTTGTAAAGTATTGATATTTTTTATTTTTTATTTTTTTTTTAAGTGATTATTTGATATATTATACTGGGAAAAGAAAAGACTACAAATTAATCCAGATTTCTATGGAAAATGCCTTTTTGTAATACAGTAACAATTAAACATGAACCCAAATTAAAAGTTCAATTAAAAAGAAGCTGTTAAATTCTTAAGTCACCTTAATAGTTTAATTATTTTCCACACTGCATTAACAAAAACAACAACAACAAAAAAATTAGTCTGGTGTTAGATATGTAAGAGAAATGACAGCAGCTTTTCAGTCTTGGAATAGAATTCATCTTCTGAAAAAAAAAACTCATAATTTTTTATTTTTTCTGTTAATAAATTTGGGAGTGGCCAAAAACGTGGGCATTTTCATTTTTTTCTCATTAATTTGGAATTAAATATATACATATACTTAGATATTTAACTATAGAAATAAAAACTTTAAAAATGTTCAGAATGTTATCAACGTTTTATTTATAGAAAATGAAATTTCGACGCATAGTTATCTCCCTTGAAAAATATTTACTTTTGATGTAGTTTATTTGTATTATCTAAGACATTTATTTTGTATATTTGAATTATCATATCCTTATGAAGTTTTAGTAATTTTAAATTCCTGTCTTTAGCACAATCATTTCTCCAAAACTAACTGAACAAACTTTTCCCATAGATAGGTGTACATTCAATATTTTCTTTCTTTTTAATGGATAATTATAATTTAGTAAATGTTTTATATGATGTATGTATGTATGTATGTATGTATGTATGTGTGTGTGTGTGTGTATATGTATATATATATATATATATATATATTTGGATTTTTTTCTTTCTTGATGTATACATTCTTTTTTTGAATTCCAGATTCTATTTTGCAGTTAACTGGGACCCAAAGAAATTGTGTCAACAGAATGGGTCCAAATCTGAGGTTGACGTGAGACAACTTTTGGGTCCACTGGCAAGACCAGAATCTGAATTCAAATCTACAATTATCTGGCCACCCTTTTGTCCGTTCTGGATTGTTCCGAGGGGCATTTCTGACTTTGGTGGAGATGGTGGGCTCTTAAGGATTGTTGATGTGGCTTGGGATATCTGGTTACTGTTGTTACAAGTAGTTGCTGGGAGTTGTCTGTTACTGAAATTACCCAGGGTTCCGTCTCCCATCTGCAGGGCTATATTGTTATCTTTTTTCATGGCCAAGATTTGTTGTTGAGCCTTTTTCAGTTTATCATTAAGTTCTTTCAGTCTGTCTTCTTTCTGCAATTGAAAAACAGGAAAAATATATACATATATAGATATATATATATACTAATTTAGATATTGGGTTATCAGATAAATTTGCACATTTTTTTTTTAATGTTATTTAACACGCAAAATATTTTTGCTGTAGTGTTTTTTATGATTTCTGTAGCTCTATTCTTCCCCTGCAACTTTTGTTTATCTTATTTATGTTTATCTTATTTATGGCTTTAAAATTGTTGATGAATAATAGGATTAAATTAAATGGAAAAAAACAACCAAATTTATCTGACAACTCAATATTTACATATATCTATCCTTTTTTTTTCTGACCTTCCCATTTTGCTTATTTGTGCATAAAATTTTAATCACAGTTTTGCCATACTCCATTTTGCATTGGGTTGTCAGATAAATTCATTAATTTTTTTCCAATGTTATTTGAATTAACATGTAAAATATTTTTACCATTATGTTTTATTTTATTTTATTTTTTTTTTGTAGTTCTAGTCATCCTCTATGACTTTTTTAAAATCATTTTATATTGTAGACTGACTTGTTAAAATTATAAGCAGGATTAAAATAAATATAAAAAAAAATAATGAACAAATTTATCTGACAACACTATTTTGTATTTTTTTTCTTTTTCAGAGAAATCACAGGTTTTATTGTAGAATATGACATTTAAATAGAAAAAGAATTAAAAAAAAAAGCACTAAGGGATTATTACAAATTTTTATTAGTTTTATTTACATAGTTTGGACTGTTGTCCTCATCTTTATTATGTTTATGATGTTTTGGTTGTTGTATGCTCCGGCCTTCTTCAGGTGATTGGAATTTCAGATTCCAGGCCAGAGCATGCAACAGCCAGAACATTGTGAACATGATAATAAAGATGAGGACAACAGTCTGAATGATGTAAATAATTACAATACCTCCTCTCAGAACTGTAGACAGATATTAGTTTATTTTTAAAAAAAATAATCTTAGAGAAATGATTTTTGGATTTGCCTTGGTTGATGAACTTTTATTATATTATTTGATGCTTGGTAAAACTAACTGCTGTAGCATCATAATCAGAACTGTGAAGGTACACTGTAAATCGGTGTCATCTCTCATTTTCACCATGGCTGCTCATTTGCAAGACCAAGAATGCCCATCTACTCAGGCTCATTTACGTTGTTTCAGCACCCACAGAGCCAACCTGTAATTTATGCTGACTGGACCATATATACAGTTCATATATGTGCCCTAACAGGGCCTTCTAAATTTTTAATTAATTTTACTCCAAGCAAGGCAATAATTCCACTAAGATGCAAGGGGTTACAGAAGGGGAAAGAAAATGAGAAAACTTTAGGAAAAGGAATTGGAAACCCAATCCTAAACAGGAAAGAAGGGATAAACCTCTACTATTAAAAAAAACCGGAAAGGAGTGTGAATTGGCCAATAGGCAAACCGATCTACCCTTCTTAACATATTGTTTTGAAATCAGAGTTGTCATCCTATACTAGTTGCCAATCATTGGCTAGAGAGTTCAGTCTCAGTTGCTATTGTTAGCTGGAGTGGAGCAAAGATGGATTCATACTTTTCCCAAGGGTATTTGTACAAAAGTGACTTCAAACTTGTCACTTGCACATTCTGAGCCTCTAACGTTTACGCCACCTGCACATCCATACTACTGGAGCAATGGAGTGAAAAAAAGAGTCTACCTGGGATTTGATAGTCAATTTTATACAGTGATTAAGAAAATTAGCTAGCTCCACCCAATTTTTCTTACCTGGGCTATCGTCTTTTTTATTTCTTCATTTTCAGCCAGAAGGCGTTGATATCGTTCTTCTTCTTCTCGACTTGCCAGTGAATCTGTTAATGCCCGGATTTCCATTCCTTCTTGGTGAGGGTTGTGCAGAACGTCGACAATCTAGAATAGTCATAACAATTACATATTTATTCAGATATAAGCTGATCTGCAACCATTTGTGTTGCATTGTGAGAGATTCATGCCTGTGTAACTTGATAGCATAGAAAATTGCTTGATGAAAATAAGAGGAATATTTACACTATTTACTGACTAATGTCCGCATCTTTATTATTATAATAATTGTAATGATAAAAGCAAAGATGAGGACATTAGTATCATATGATAATAATGGTGATTTTTCAAAACAGAAAATAAGAGAAATAATTAAGAAAAAAGAATTGCTTGGATTAAATCACTGACAAAGTTTAACCTTTCTGACTGCAAAAGAAAGATTTGTTTTTCCTTTGACATGGCCATTATTTTAACTACCTTCACTCCCTTGGCAATGTTTGTTGTTTTAAAAAGCAATGATTAGAATTTTAGTAAAACTGAAACATATGTAAGTGAATTTATACATTTTCTTTGTTCTTTGAGAAATTACAACAAAAATAAACACTATTTATTGAAGTGTTTATTTACAAGAATAATTTTATATTTACAACATTCTGAGAATACAAACCAACTAATGTTTATCATTTATAAAGAAATTAATTTAAATAAGAATTAATTGGCAATTAGTCAAAGAACACAATTCACTAATTGGTTTGCTAAGTGGCTTAGTCTCCATTCTTCATTTAAGATTTCTTCATAATCTGTTGGCAGATTTTCTAGGCTTTTTTTAAAAAAATTAGCAATGATTTAAAACTTTTTCAAAATTTTTTTTTTTTTTCAAATGTGTAGGAAAGGGGGTAACCTATAATTGTAAGAGTGTCAGGCCTTGGACTTCAATATCACAATTATAAAAAAAAATTGGAAAATTAAAACAGTAATTTGAGATGTAAAATAATCTGACAAGAAAATGTATTATGTCTGGAAAATCATGTTTATTCAAATTTTATTGTTTTATAGTTCATCAATAGTTTTATAAAATTATTCATTTTTTTTTTCATTGTTATTTATAAAATTGTAAATAATACATTTTGTATTGTAGATGGTTTACATATTTTGATAATTTTGTAATTTAAAATTTTTTTTATATAAAATGATTTCTTTTCAAATTTATTTCTTCATAAAATGGTAAATAATAAATATCACATTATACTTGGTTCATATATTTTTATAATCTTGTAAATAGACATTGCTGAGGGAGTGAAGCTAGTACAAAGTAATAGCTATCAAGAGAAAAGACTGGAATTCGAACCCAGCTCTCCGATTTCTCAATCCGAGCTGCTATCCATTACTACATTTTTTTTTTTTATTTAGTTTATCACTTTTGAGGCATTTGTTAACACACTGACTGTCATCTCAGTCATGTCATCATATATTGGTGACATGGCATTTTAGTTCACACCATGTCTTCAGATACTGTTATATTTGCATTTTAAGCTACATCGCCGAATGTTGGAGTATATTTCTATATAAAGCAATATCCATTGTTTCCAGTGACATTTTGGGAAAATGCATATGGCACTTGGCTTCTCTTAATTCTTACTTTTTTTATGGATTATAAATCTATAGTAGGTATAAAAACAAAGCACAAGGAAGATCTAGGTAATTGTGGGTAGAGATAAAAAGGATATTAGTCATATTTGCAGATTTCATTTTATCACCAATATATCGTGATGTGACTGTAATTTATAAAATAAATGTAAATCACATTTATAGCAGATAATAATGCTTCTTTATTTGTCATGAAGCATTTAGTGCTCAGAAAATAACATATTATAAATATAATTTGGAAAATTCGAAAAAGTAGCTGTCACCACTAGTTAGTTATTTGGCTTCTAATGTGAGGAAAAAAAAAATTTCTCAAAAAAAAAAATTAACACTAAAAAAATCTTGCATTGATACCAAACAAATTTTTTTTTTTTAAAATATTAAAAAAAAAATATTGGTTACACATGACCACATATTGATTTTGGGTTGGCAAAAATGCATTTTTTTTATGCGTTATGAAAAATTATCTCCCTTTGTTAACAAATCGGCATCATAATATTTAATAAGTCACTGAAAAACAATGGTGATGACTGCTTTTTTAAATTTAATTATTCTAAAGTAAACCACTACTAACTCTATAAATTTCTGTAAAATCTATGTTAACACTTTTCTATATGGAATCATTCCTTCTATGAGAATTTTTTTTATAATACAAATAAAAAAAAAAAGAAAACATTATTACATTCTATAAATGTTATTTACATTTATTTTATAATTACGATCAAATCTTCATATATTGGTGACTAAATATGTTAGTCTACATCACTAATGTGTGAGGTAGATGAATGTTCATAATTTTGATTCGCATCTAAATTTCAGACTTTCAAATGTTATCAATAACTGACTAAGTTTATACTTTTAATTTATTTTAACTAGTTTTTTGTCCCTTGATTATTATAGTTATTATTATAGAGACAAGTATCATCTGACCATCTTCAGGTGTCCATTATTTTTGTCTGATATAGGATATCTGTTGATTTATAGTGTTATTTTTTCCTTATGAAATCAGTTCTGGTTCATAAGTTTAAATTAAAAAATACAGTTGAAAGTTTAGAAAAACATGTATATTATACTTATCCATGGTATTTATTTAATAATGATGAAACTTTTAAAAAATGAAATGGATTTGTTGTTTGTTTACATTTGTACTTTATTTGGTTGGTCAGATTGTAAAATATGTAGAAACATTTTACTTTGTCACTGTATGAAGACTATCAGAATACTTAGCAAAACAAACCTGTATATAAGCTGAAATATTTATTATATTTGAGTTTGAACTTCTCAGACTCAAATTTGAGTCCTGCTAACGGTAATATCTTAACTTCAAGATTAATAATGTGCTAATTACTGACCTTGATTTCTTAATAATAATAAAAATTGGAAGATAATAGCAAATGAATAAGAAAAAAAATATCAGAAACTTACTTTTGGTCCAAAAATAAGTCCCATTGAGAGAAAACTACACATGACTATGGCGAGGGAGACAAAAGCAAACGTTGCATCTTGCTGACTGTTAATAATAAGAGTAATTGGCGCTGTGATTACACATAACACCTGGTGGAAAAAGAAAGAAAGTTGTAATATATAGCAAGATTAAATAATAAACATTGGTTAAGAATGAAATGAAACAGCTGACTGACAAAGTATTAAATGGGGACTAGTTAAATTAAGTGGTCCACTCAAAAAAAAAAAAAACATGGAAGAATGTATTTATTTTTTTAACAATTTTAGTTTAGTTTTAGCATTCAGTAGATAATTCTCAAGAAATGGCATTTGTCAGAATTGAAAAATACTCAATTTTAAAAAAATTATTTTAGAAGTGGTGTATTCTTCAAAATATAAATACAGTGTCAAATTGATTCCTGACTTCTTTAAGAGTTATTTGTACTTTGTTTTTTATCTACAAATGTCAAGTTTGAAAATGCTTATGTCATTGATAACTGTGTATTATTGATGATGTCCTTTATTTCAATTTGTATTTGTATGCCGTTATCAATTATGAAGAGAAAAGGATTATAACGTCTTTAATATTATACTAGCATAGATACCTGGCATGACTTAGGAACTAATTTTATCTTAAGAAAAAGGCAGGTACTTCACTTCATTTGTATAGATTATTAAAATGACTAAGGGAAGTAATCACAGTCCAGTAGATAAAGACATTGGTTAGATCCAGTGACTAGACCCAAAGAATTGTGAGTTCAATACCAGGCTACAGCAGTGGTGAACCAAAACTTGGAGAGTTGAGTTAAAGGGAAATAACTGAGACATCCAGAAGCATGGCATGTGGAACTAGAACAATCTACCCCAGTTGATGAAATAAAGTGTTCGGTTCGAAATTCCAATCACCTGAAGAAGACCGGAGCATACACCGGCTGAAACGTGAATATAGCAATGAAGATGAGGATAACAGTCCAAATAATGTAAGGAAGTAATCATACATTAACTTACAACCTAAAATTGATTTACCTCCCTTTACTATATTATGTAGGAAGAAATATCTAACTTCCATAAGAAATTTTATTTTATTTTATTTTTTTTTTTTAGCCATATTTTTTTACCCTTCATGAGTTTCAGGGTTGACCTAGGACAACTTTACATTGCCTCTGACTCTCCCTATCTGCATACCAAGTTTGGTCAAAATCCATCCAGTAGCTTCTGAGTTTATAGTAGGCAGATATTTCATTTTATTTGTATAGATACAATGTACAGCTGGTAAAAGAGATTATTAAATTGGAGGCCAGAAGGTGACTCTGCATGCATATAATGTGTGATATTTTTATCAATAGATAACAGGAAAGTAAACAACGATAAATCTAGATCCTCTTGGTGTCAGTTTAAACTGACACCATATTTTATTGATGTGTTTATTTTCTTCTTCAGGTTTCCTTTTTTTAGTCAGTGTGTATACAATTTTTACTTTCCTTGATCGAGTTCTAAAGAGTGAGGAGCAACAACCAGTTAACTGCATGATTTTTGTTTTTGCTTTCTTCTAATTCTGTATTGCCAACTATCGTAGTCGTTGTTTCCCCTTTTGCCTCGTTTAATCATGTCCATTTTTTTTATTGCTTTGATTAAATTTTGTACCTTGAATAAGATCTTCAAATAGCAATGGAAGCAATTTTCTTTTTTCCCTTTAATCCTGTGATGAAAGTGATAACTGAATGATCAGCTGTGATTGGAAATATGAACAAATTTAGCAAGGGTTGTAAATGACAAAGCTGGGGTCAAGAGAGAGTTTACATGGGCAGAAGAAACCCCTTACACTGGCTCACAAAATATGCAGCTTAATTTATTACATTGGCACAAAGAAATAGTTAAATGGACTTTGAATGAACATCAGCAAGACTGGAAAAATTTGCTGGAATTTTAAAAACTCACCGACACATTGTATATACTCATGCCAACAAATCGAGAGTCGTTAACTTGTTTCAATTTGACGCTTCGAGTTTCATAGGCTAAGAATAAACCAAATATAAGCAGGACTCCTTTGTAACCAAACATGATACCTGTGGAAAGAAAAGGTAATAACAGTTATCAGTGAGAGCAGAACAATAGGTCCATGCCATTTATTATCCCTCAAAAAAAAAAAAAATACATTTTCAACAGTTGAAAATTTTTCTCCAGGGGATCTTATCTCTTTATGTCAAGCTAGTCATATTTTTTCAGTTCAATAATTGTTTTGGATAGTAAATATACATCTGTTCTATTTGACAACTTAACAAGGCTAACGTGTAGTTATGAGATGGATTTTGATCTGAAATAATATCTGCTAGATATGGTTATGTCTTTAAGACTGGAAATGCCCAAATACACCCACATATTTCGCATGCTTCTAATCTGAGAGTGCCTGAATGTGCCCGCAATTGGGTAGCACTGTATTTCAATCCACAGCATTAACGCCCATCACATGATCAACTAAAAGCACCAGAAATCTACAACTTTTTTTTAAAATTCACAACTTCGTAAAAGTCATGGATTTCCAGAGTCATATTTCATAACCAGTAATTCCCAATGAGGCTTTTTTTTTTTTTTAAATTTTTTTTTTTACTAATGTTCATCCAATACAAGGCCCAAGAGCCATTCAAGGTAGAGGGTTATTGTGTTGAGCTGTATTAGCATGAGAAAGGACGTGAAGTGAAATTCTTGGGGCTCTGCGGAAAAGACAACAGCTAACTTTAGACTTCAAGAGGTCAATATTTAATTAGAGTAAAATTTCAAGTAGACTTTAGAAGGAACCAGAAACAAGGGATAAACCTCTACACCTGTTCAAATGACTGGACAACAATGTGAACTGGATGATAGGTGAAACTATCTACTAAATTTGGTATCATTTGAAAGAGAGATTTACTTTCATATAACATCATCTTGTAATAGTTGATTGTTTTTGAGATATATCAATTTAATTGCAGTAGCATCACATATTCAGATTTCTCAGCAATTTGGTCAGGAATCCAGGGATTTAACAATTGCCATTTCTTAAAGTGCATCAACAAAGGAGATTATATTGAAAAGTAAATATTAGTTGCATCAGGTGTTTTTTTTTTCATCATTAAGCTATAGACTTATTGATGTACATGATTTTTTAATAAACAACTCAAATTTCACTAAACCTTAAGCAACTCCACTACTGAGCTTGTGTGACTTTATAGGAAATTCTACTAATTTAGTTGGATTGAAATGTGTTTTGTTTCTATTTATTAGATCCAAGCATAAAAATATTCAAGTAACTGTTTAAGCAGCTTGAGTAGCAACTCTTACACACAAATTGTGCACCTGAATACTGGCCAAATTCTTAAATGGCTTATTAAAAGAAAATCATGTAAATGCTCTGAAGTAGTGGCTTACTGCACCACCTAGCAGACATAAAGAGAAGTTCCCTGGTAGATAAGGTGGGATAATTTCACACATAGTAAGTAATAATCAGATCTTATAACTTTGCTAACAATTGTATGCAATTTTTCTTTTATAAGCAAACGATATTCAAATTTGAATAAATCCTAAACAACCCCACTACTGACATCAGTGAGGATATGCAAAGAAAGAAACAATAAGTAAAGAAAAACATAAAATGAAACTAAAAAAGTTATTTATTTATGTCATTTTATACTGTATTCAAGAAGTCTACCAATTCTACTAGTTGAGTTACATTGAAATGTGCCTTACATTGAAACACCAGTCCCGTATGATCACCAAAGTTAAGCAATGTTGAGCCTGGTCACTACCTACAGGGGAATACCAGGTGCTGTAAACTTGGATGTGCAGGTGGTGTGATGGATAATGATTCAGAAATGTCAATCAGGGAACCAAGTTCCAATTCTTGTTGGGTTTGTTATATTCACTTATGTGCAAATACCCTTGGGAAAGTTATGAATCCATCTCTTCTCCCTCCAGCTATGGGTTAATTAATAATGATTTAGTGATACAAGTCTTAGTATCTCCCTCCCACACCACCAAAATTCTTACAATCTACAAATATTTTCTGGCTTTAAATAACCTCCAAAGGGTTGATAAGCTGTAGAAAACAAATCAATTCTGTAATCAATAAATTGGAATAGAATATGTAGATCAGGATCTGTTGAGAATGACCTTCAATGTACGGTTTGACAGGAATGATTGTATACCTGTCAAACTGTACATTGAAGGTCGTTCTCAACGGATTCTCCTCCAGCTCCTATCCCACGAACACAGGTGTTCCCCAAGGCTCTATCCTAGGCCCTACTCTGTTCCTTATCTTCATTAACGATCTTCCTGATGTCATAGGTTTCCAAGTAGGCATCTATGCGGACGACACTACTATTTACTCCTGCCTCAAAAACAAACAAATCTAGTGCCACCGACAAAACTAACCTGCCATTTATCTTGGAAAGGACCTCCAATCAGTTGTGGATTGGGCATGAATTGGCTGGTTAACTTTAATGCCTCTAAAACTAAACTGCTCTCTATTACTCACCACAGGGAACCATCCCTGCCTCCCATTAGAATGCCTGACGCTCAACTCCACGAGAGCACCTCTTTACGACTGCTTGGTCTCACACTGTCCGCTCACCTGAGATGGAACAAATACATTGAGTCAATACCTTTGTCCACCGCTAGGAAAGTTGACTCCCTGTGCCGCGTCAGGAAATTTTTCTCGCCAGAGTCGATCCTTCAAATCAACCATTCACCCTTGCATGGAGTATTGCTGCCATATATGGTCTGGGGCCCCTTCTAATTGTCTCAAGGTCCTTGATCAAATCCAAAGACGGATATGCAATGTAATTGGCCCTGATCTGGCATCTCGTCTGCAGCCGCTCTTTCACAGACATGCCATTGCCTCCCTCTGTCTTTTTTACAAATACTTTCACGGTAACTGCTCCGATGAGCTGCTTTCGCTGGTTCCCAGACTTCATGAATTTAATCGTTCAACTAGGCTGGCATCTCGCTCACACCCTTTCACTGTTGAAACTGTTAAATGTAGCCGTCTCTTCTACTCCAATAGCTTCATGTTTCGCACCTCTCGCCTGTGGAACTCCCTCCCCGTTTCTTGTTTTCCAGATAGCTATAATCTCCAACTATTCAAATGTAACTTCAATCGATGTCCCCAGATGCTCTGATCTATCCCCTAACCTTCTCTTCATCCTTTCCTCTATCACTCCTCTTTGCTCTAGCTCCAACTCTCTGTAATCCTTTGCGTGCTAGTGGCTTCCCGCCTTGCTTGGGGTTGAATGCTTTAAAAAACAAAATGTGTCATGATGATATGTTGATGACAAGGTGTTACCTATATGTTCCCCAGCTATGATTTAATCAGTAAGACTTGTGTCATTAAAAGCCTTATTATCTCAAAAAAAAGAAAAAATATTGCTTACAAAATATTTAGATTTCGTCATTAAGTAACCCATAGTGGTTGATATACTATTAAACAAAAAAAAAAATATTGAAATGTCTTTCATTTCCATTCTGATCCAAGCATAAAAAAATCTGAACAAATAGTAATTAAATTAAGCATTCGCAAGTAGTGCTCAAAATCCTAAGTTGCTTAAAAAACAAGAATTTGTATGTTTATAAAGTTCAAAATTTTATCTGGATAAAATTTGCAAAATAAGATCAAAATATAACATTAATTTTTAACTTCAAGATTACAGTGAAATTTACAACTCCAATTTTTTGTGTGAATTCTTTTTACATGTTTCATTTGAAAATGACATTTTGAATACGACATTAGTTCAAAATATTTAATTTTGGGAGTAACTGAGTTTAGACAAAACCAGAAATTATGTAGAGACCTACCCAACCATATGTTGATGTTCTTGGAGCTACAGTGTTCTAAATATGGCTCCAACATTATGTCTTCTGTTGTATGTTTTGGTTCTTCAGGTGGGAATGTCTCTAGATGTCGATATAGGGGGTCTAAGACCTGCCATGCTACTAAGACAATGATGTCAATCACCAGCAGACAAAATAAAACCAATAAGAGCTCCCATTTACGCACCACCTGCAAAGAAATTGAAGAAAAAAAAATAATGCAAATATAGAACAAAACTCATCATTTGGTTTTAGAATTGCTCTGTGAGAAAACTGAACTTTTATTTATTATAATTATGGAAGTGACAGAGTGAGGTGTGTGTGGGGGGGAATAGGAAATGTTGTTTTCTAATACATGTAAAGCTTTCATGGTTATTGAGATGGTTGTAAGTTTCCATGTCGTGATTGTTTCTTCTTCATGTTTTATGTTCCGAGTCCTTTCATGATGTATGCAATCAGGGTTCCCCACAATGTTTTTGATCCATTACAATCCTTCTTTGTCCCTTTTCTGCCATTCATTCACATAAACTTGTTAAGTAGGTTATTCACTACTCCCACTCATTTATCTTGCCTTCCATATGTCTTGTGAGTGTTACATTCCTTCTTTTTTTCAATGAGTTATTCACTACCCCCACTCATTTATCTTGCCTTCCATATGTCTTGTGAGTGTTACATTCCTTCTTTTTTTCAATGAGTTATTCACTACCCCCACTCATTTATCTTGCCTTCAATATGTCTTGTGAGTGTTACATTCCTTCTTTTTTTCAATGAGTTATTCACTACCCCCACTCATTTATCTTGCCTTCCATATGTCTTGTGAGTGTTACATTCCTTCTTTTTTTCAATGAGTTATTCACTACCCCCACTCATTTATCTTGCCTTCCATATGTCTTGTGAGTGTTACATTCCTTCTTTTTTTCAATGAGTTATTCACTACCCCCACTCATTTATCTTGCCTTCAATATGTCTTGTCAGTGTTACATCCCTACTTTTTTTCAATGAGATATTCACTACCCCCACTCATTTATCTTGCCTTCCATATGTCTTGTCAGTGTTACATTCCTTCTTTTCTCAATGTGCCCTAGAAGGTTTAACTGTTTCAACAATCATGGGAATGTTCAATATTTGAATTTAGATTGAGGCCGGAATTTCAAATGCTGATCTTTTTTCTTTTTCACCCAAGCAAGGCGATAGAAGCCACTAAGATGCAAGGGGTTACTGAGAGTGAAAGAAACAGAGAGGACAATAAAGGAACAGTTTTCAAGGAGACAGATGATGATGACTGACATTGCATTTACTTTTTTGAATAATGTTGTTGACAGGCAAACAAGCAGTCAGAAGAGAGAAGAAACTGTCACTATAGAACTTACATCTATCAATTTAAACAATGAAATTATAAGACTTAACTTGCTAACCTAGTAGTGTGCTTAAATTTTTGAAGTTGAGATACCAAAGAGGAAAGTTCATCAGATAATTACCCTAAAAGTATTAATAGAAAAGGGACAGGGAAGCTGTGTTATGGCAGCAGGAAAGGGACTGAAGCTGAGGTGTATGGCCAGGATTGATAATATTGCAGATTATTTCTTGAATTTTATCAAGAATTTCTAGATATAAAATAGGAGTACCAGACCAAATGTGGCAGCAATATTCAATGCACAGGCGAATGGTAGACTTAGAAATATACACGATAGAATCTGGTGAGAAAAATTGTCTAGCATGACATAATGAACCAACTTTCTTAGCAACGGATGTAGCAGTTGACTTCATGTCAGTGGAAAATGCAAGAACGAGAAGGTGCAATGAATTACTCTCCTGAAGTTTAGCATTAGCCCTGATGATGGAAGGCAACAAAGGCTCTCTATGACTAAAAGAGAGCAGGTTGATTTTGGAGACATTAATATTAACAAATATATATATATATATATATATATATATATATATATATATATATATGTATAGTGTGTCTCTGTGTCACACTTTTTCAACTTAAAGGGACACAACTCTCTAACTTTTGATAGCTCATGTTCAAATGAAAAAAATTACCGTTCTCAAATTAAAGTGTTTCAAAATAAAATTGATCCTTGAGACCATAGCCCAACATATCATACCATTTTGAAATCAGACTGACTCCATGAGCAAATTAAAAACATTCCAGGCTGGATCCAGACCCACAATCCTGAAATTTTGGATTCCCAATTTTTCATTATTGTGATTGCTTTTGTAGAATTTTTACGTGATTTTTTTGCAACAAATTGTTTTGTACGATAATTTTTATAACTTGGAAATAAATTTGGGAATAATCCAAATTAATTACGAAATCCAGTGAAAGTCACTCATGAAATAAAAATAATTGTTTGTATGGAAAGTAAAGACCTACATACATCAAATTGTCTTTAAATTAAGTGGTGACAGAAGAATTATTGTTGAACTTTTAAAAGGCAAGCATAAATATTAAGGGAATACTTAAATGCAGCGATCAATTTTGAGTTCTTTTGTAGTTTATTGTTGCCTATCACATCTGCTCCTCTCTACCCATTCTGACGAAGACCCAATCAAGAGCTCTCTGCAGGAGCTAGCTTAAATGCTGCCCGATTATATATATATATATATATATATATATATATATATATATATATATATATATATATATATACGCACACACCTTTAAACTGGTGTTTAACATCCTGGTTCTTACAAGTTCTTTGACATTACTGTCATAAAATTGATTTTCAGATGCCTACATGGTAATTATTCATTAATTAATTTGTAGGTAGCGACTATGACCACCACCCTCTCCACCATTAATGTAGGGGTGGTTATAATCTGTCAATGTCTACACAATTAAAAATATTCCACTATTTTTTTCCTTTCAGTTGGGAGCTATTTGACACAGTAGCAAATGCACACACACACACCTAAAATATATCAAAATATATATAATCATAACTGGAATACACCTGACTGACCACAACTATTAGCTTTTTACATGCTACCGAATGCAGTCATCAGGTAGTCGGTACTTGTTTGTTTAGTGAAATGAACATTTTGTAACTTCTTGATTAGTTCAAGGTATTACAATGACAATGTGGGTTTTTTGACAGATGCATATTATGCACACAGTGACTAAACTCACTGAGGGGGGTAAATTACCTATATGGCTAAAGATCGAACAACTGAAAAATCACTGCTATTTGGGGGTGATGGAAGGAAAAAAACAACAAACGTCAGAATAAATTAATTTACAATTGGGTCAACAAAGTGCTCAATGGCATGGGAACAATAGGACCTCAGCAAAGAGTATAACACTAAAAGCAGAAAATTACTGAATCCTTAGAGTCTGTGTACCAAAGCATGTATATATTAATTGACAAAAAGTAAGTAACTCTTAAGGAAGTATACTAAAGGGGCAAGTCAGAGAAAAGCTCAATGTCAAAATGTTATGTTATATATATATATATATATATATATATATATATATATATATGTATAACAGAAACAGTTTGGAAAATCCTGTGAATTTTAAAATTAAAATTCTTAGGTGAAAATGGTCATTTACTAAGGTTATCGTAATTCCAATTGTAAAGTGTATGTATGTATGTATGTATGTATGTGTATATATATATATATATATATATATATCCTTGATAATGGTTAAAGGTATAGCAAAAAGCGCTCGGAACTATAAAACATTTGGACAGTTTTTACACACTCTTTGTCCAGAAAAGAAAGCTCTTGTTCGAACACATGAAAAATTAAATAAAAAGCTTAACTGTAGTACCTTGTCTGTCATTTTTAATGAGACATGCATATATATATATATATATATATATATATATATATATATATATATATATATTTACAATGCAGGTATATATGTCTATATTATTGTACACAACTTCTATAAAATATATATCTACCAAAAACGAGAGGAATTTAATCAGATTGTTCAAGTTATCTCATGCCTTGATAGTTGGTCCTTTTGAGTGTCCATTTATACAAGTTCATTGAGTTACTCACTGTTTCTCTCTTGCCTTCAATATGTCCTGTAAGTGTCAAAATCTCCAAACCGTCCTTCCTCATTATGTATTCCAGAATTTTCAACTATTGTTTTTTGATTGTAAGGATTATGGCCACCTCACATTGAAACACTGGTTTCCGTACAATCACCGAAGTTAAGCATCATTGAGCCTGGTTGGTAACTATATGGGTAACTGCTTGGGAATAGCAGGTACTGTAAGCTTAGATGTGCATGTGGTATAATGGATAATGACTCTGAATTTTTAATTGGAGAGCTGAGTTCCAATTCTAATAACCATAGCTTGAAGAAGAGTATTCATACCTTTCCCAAGGGTATTAGCAGGTAAGTGAAAGTAATGGATTCAACTGGAATTCGGAGAGCTGAGTTCGAATTCTAATCAAATCCATTACTGTCACTTATGTGCTAATACCCTTGGGAAAGGTATGAGTCCTCTTCTTCTCCCCTCTAGCTATGGGTAAATAGCAAGACAGACCGGGTTCTATAGCCTTGGATGGTAATTGGTCTACCGCAGAAAGAAATGGCAACCTACTGCTGGAAATCGAAAGATACATGATCGCCTAAGCGTGTATCACACATGGCACATAACTGACAGATATTCACTTATGTGCAAATACCCTTGGGGAAGGTATGAATCCACCTCTTCTCCAACTAGCTATAGGTAAGACTAGTATCACTAAATCATTATTATCTCAAAAAAAAATTCTTACTATCTAAAAATATTTTCTGGCTTCAAATAACTTGCAAAGGATTGATGAGCCATAGAAAATGAATGAATGAATGAATAAATGTGATTCTAAGTATTTTTCTTAAACCTTCCTCATTGTTCACATGTTTGGTACATGTTATTCTGTGCATTCTTCTGCAGAACCACATCTCTGATGCCTTCAGTCTGTTCATCATCTTTGACGAGATTGTCCAGTATTCAAAGAATTGATATAAATTATATTACATATCAGTTCAGTACTCTTTAGTAGTTTCTAATTAAATTTTTGTTTTTGTTGATGACAAATGATATGTATTTATTGTGAGACCCCCACAAGGATATGAGAAATCTTAATGTCTTTCAAGTCCTTTCTTTCATTGAGGAAACCATTCCAAATTTTAAATTCCTTTAACTTTTTGGTAATGGCAATATTAGCCATTTCCTTATAAGGAAACATTCAGCATTCATTGGCTGAGCAGCCAGTGTTACATTTGATGGAAATTTTTAAATTCCCTTAAAACAAATTTTCAGGCAAGCAGGTTTCTCATGTTCACTGTTATTGCTCTTTCAAGTATTGATGAGGGCTTCTTTTCTAACTTTCTCTTTGGAGTAGTCTGGAATGTCTACACCGTGATTATGTTATTATTTTCTCTTCAAGTTACATGTGCTAGCTGTTTCAGTTGTTGCCATTGTTGAAAGTCCTCAAGTGATGCAGTTTATGTTAGTTGATACAGTTCTTTATCTGGGATTCTATAGTGCCATTTCAGAAGTTTAAAAATGGATGGTCCTTGCTAAAATCTACAGGCTTCATTCACTGGGAGCCATTGATCTGAGAAAGCGGTTGTATATGGCTGACAGTTTAGATATTTCTGAATGTGTCTGGCGTCATGTATGGCATCCACATGAAAGTCTCAATCTGACTGGGAACATGATTGCTCCTTCTACATTGAGATATGCACTCACACAAACTTTTTATGATCATTTTGGTGTAAAGAAGGCAGATAGGAAGAGGTAAATGGTAAGATGAAGGGAAATTATATCCATCGCAGAAAAAAATCATTGTAATGCTAAAAAGCATTAATGTATAAAATAATTAATGTGCATAAAACTGTCAAAAATGGTTAAATTTGCTCCAAGAAGCATTCACAAGGCGATAATTATTCTTGTTTTTCTGAATGACACAGCACTTTGTTCACAGTATATGCCTGAATTTCTGGGATGAGGAGTTATCAGTTACAATATGACTAATGTCCTTATCTTTGTTGTTATTATCATGTTTCAGCCATTGTGCTCTCTGACCTTCTTTAGGTATGTGTTGACCTGGGTAATCTTGAGGGAACTTCAAATAAATATCTATGGAGTAGATTGTCTTCATTCAACTGTTCATGTCTTGGGATATATCATCTTTTAAGTACTGTTCACTTATTGCTAGTTCTGTTTCAACTCTTTGTCTAACTCTTTACTAGACACCCTAGGGATTGAACTCATAAATACTATGTAACCAAATTCACAAACCAACACTTTAATTCCATAGACACAACTACTCAGGAGACAATCCTGGGGATAAAAGTTGAGAAGTTTGAAATGTTACTTTGTGAATTAAGTGGCATAGTAATTGTAGGTTTAATCCCTGATCTAGGTAGTACAGACTCAGATTCAGTGGAAAGAGGACTGGCAATAACTGAGCAGTAATAAAAGAAGTAATTTTGCATTCAATCACTGGGCTGGGTAGTACAGACTCAGATTCAGTGGAAAGAGGACTGGCAATAACTGAGCAGTAATAAAAGAAGTAATTTTGTATTCAATCACTGGGCTGGGTAGTACAGGCTCAGATTCAGTGGAAAGAGGACTGGCAATAACTGAGCAGTAATAAAAGAAGTAATTTTGCATTCAATCACTGGGCTGGGTAGTACAGGCTCAGATTCAGTGGAAAGAGGACTGGCAATAACTGAGCAGTAATAAAAGAAGTAATTTTGTATTCAATCACTCGGCTGGGTAGTACAGACTCAGATTCAGTGGAAAGAGGACTGGCAATAACTGAGCAGTAATAAAAGAAGTAATTTTGTATTCAATCACTGGGCTGGGTAGTACAGGCTCAGATTCAGTGGAAAGAGGACTGGCAATAACTGAGCAGTAATAAAAGAAGTAATTTTGTATTCAATCACTCGGCTGGGTAGTACAGACTCAGATTCAGTGGAAAGAGGACTGGCAATAACTGAGCAGTAATAAAAGAAGTAATTTTGCATTCAATCACTGGGCTGGGTAGTACAGGCTCAGATTCAGTGGAAAGAGGACTGGCAATAACTGAGCAGTAATAAAAGAAGTAATTTTGCATTCAATCACTGGGCTGGGTAGTACAGACTCAGATTCAGTGGAAAGAGGACTGGCAATAACTGAGCAGTAATAAAAGAAGTAATTTTGTATTCAATCACTGGGCTGGGTAGTACAGGCTCAGATTCAGTGGAAAGAGGACTGGCAATAACTGAGCAGTAATAAAAGAAGTAATTTTGCATTCAATCACTGGGCTGGGTAGTACAGACTCAGATTCAGTGGAAAGAGGACAGGCAATAACTGAGCAGTAATAAAAGAAGTAATTTTGTATTCAATCACTGGGCTGGGTAGTACAGACTCAGATTCAGTGGAAAGAGGACTGGCAATAACTGAGCAGTAATAAAAGAAGTAATTTTGCATTCAATCACTGGGCTGGGTAGTACAGACTCAGATTCAGTGGAAAGAGGACTGGCAATAACTGAGCAGTAATAAAAGAAGTAATTTTGCATTCAATCACTGGGCTGGGTAGTACAGACTCAGATTCAGTGGAAAGAGGACTGGCAATAACTGAGCAGTAATAAAAGAAGTAATTTTGTATTCAATCACTGGGCTGGGTAGTACAGGCTCAGATTCAGTGGAAAGAGGACTGGCAATAACTGAGCAGTAATAAAAGAAGTAATTTTGTATTCAATCACTGGGCTGGGTAGTACAGGCTCAGATTCAGTGGAAAGAGGACTGGCAATAACTGAGCAGTAATAAAAGAAGTAATTATGTATTCAATCACTGGGCTGGGTAGTACAGGCTCAGATTCAGTGGAAAGAGGACTGGCAATAACTGAGCAGTAATAAAAGAAGTAATTTTGTATTCAATCACTGGGCTGGGTAGTACAGACTCAGATTCAGTGGAAAGAGGACTGGCAATAACTGAGCAGTAATAAAAGAAGTAATTTTGCATTCAATCACTGGGCTGGGTAGTACAGACTCAGATTCAGTGGAAAGAGGACTGGCAATAACTGAGCAGTAATAAAAGAAGTAATTTTGTATTCAATCACTGGGCTGGGTAGTACAGGCTCAGATTCAGTGGAAAGAGGACTGGCAATAACTGAGCAGTAATAAAAGAAGTAATTTTGTATTCAATCACTGGGCTGGGTAGTACAGGCTCAGATTCAGTGGAAAGAGGACTGGCAATAACTGAGCAGTAATAAAAGAAGTAATTTTGTATTCAATCACTGGGCTGGGTAGTACAGGCTCAGATTCAGTGGAAAGAGGACTGGCAATAAAAGAAGTAATTTTGTATTCAATCACTGGGCTGGGTAGTACAGGCTCAGATTCAGTGGAAAGAGGACTGGCAATAACTGAGCAGTAATAAAAGAAGTAATTTTGTATTCAATCACTGGGCTGGGTAGTACAGACTCAGATTCAGTGGAAAGAGGACTGGCAATAACTGAGCAGTAATAAAAGAAGTAATTTTGCATTCAATCACTGGGCTGGGTAGTACAGACTCAGATTCAGTGGAAAGAGGACTGGCAATAACTGAGCAGTAATAAAAGAAGTAATTTTGCATTCAATCACTGGGCTGGGTAGTACAGGCTCAGATTCAGTGGAAAGAGGACTGGCAATAAAAGAAGTAATTTTGTATTCAATCACTGGGCTGGGTAGTACAGGCTCAGATTCAGTGGAAAGAGGACTGGCAATAACTGAGCAGTAATAAAAGAAGTAATTTTGTATTCAATCACTGGGCTGGGTAGTACAGACTCAGATTCAGTGGAAAGAGGACTGGCAATAACTGAGCAGTAATAAAAGAAGTAATTTTGCATTCAATCACTGGGCTGGGTAGTACAGACTCAGATTCAGTGGAAAGAGGACTGGCAATAACTGAGCAGTAATAAAAGAAGTAATTTTGTATTCAATCACTGGGCTGGGTAGTACAGGCTCAGATTCAGTGGAAAGAGGACTGGCAATAACTGAGCAGTAATAAAAGAAGTAATTTTGTATTCAATCACTGGGCTGGGTAGTACAGGCTCAGATTCAGTGGAAAGAGGACTGGCAATAAAAGAAGTAATTTTGTATTCAATCACTGGGCTGGGTAGTACAGGCTCAGATTCAGTGGAAAGAGGACTGGCAATAACTGAGCAGTAATAAAAGAAGTAATTTTGTATTCAATCACTGGGCTGGGTAGTACAGACTCAGATTCAGTGGAAAGAGGACTGGCAATAACTGAGCAGTAATAAAAGAAGTAATTTTGCATTCAATCACTGGGCTGGGTAGTACAGACTCAGATTCAGTGGAAAGAGGACTGGCAATAACTGAGCAGTAATAAAAGAAGTAATTTTGTATTCAATCACTGGGCTGGGTAGTACAGGCTCAGATTCAGTGGAAAGAGGACTGGCAATAACTGAGCAGTAATAAAAGAAGTAATTTTGTATTCAATCACTGGGCTGGGTAGTACAGACTCAGATTCAGTGGAAAGAGGACTGGCAATAACTGAGCAGTAATAAAAGAAGTAATTTTGCATTCAATCACTGGGCTGGGTAGTACAGACTCAGATTCAGTGGAAAGAGGACTGGCAATAACTGAGCAGTAATAAAAGAAGTAATTTTGTATTCAATCACTGGGCTGGGTAGTACAGGCTCAGATTCAGTGGAAAGAGGACTGGCAATAACTGAGCAGTAATAAAAGAAGTAATTTTGTATTCAATCACTGGGCTGGGTAGTACAGGCTCAGATTCAGTGGAAAGAGGACTGGCAATAACTGAGCAGTAATAAAAGAAGTAATTTTGTATTCAATCACTGGGCTGGGTAGTACAGGCTCAGATTCAGTGGAAAGAGGACTGGCAATAACTGAGCAGTAATAAAAGAAGTAATTTTGTATTCAATCACTGGGCTGGGTAGTACAGGCTCAGATTCAGTGGAAAGAGGACTGGCAATAAAAGAAGTAATTTTGTATTCAATCACTGGGCTGGGTAGTACAGGCTCAGATTCAGTGGAAAGAGGACTGGCAATAAAAGAAGTAATTTTGTATTCAATCACTGGGCTGGGTAGTACAGGCTCAGATTCAGTGGAAAGAGGACTGGCAATAAAAGAAGTAATTTTGTATTCAATCACTGGGCTGGGTAGTACAGGCTCAGATTCAGTGGAAAGAGGACTGGCAATAAAAGAAGTAATTTTGTATTCAATCACTGGGCTGGGTAGTACAGGCTCAGATTCAGTGGAAAGAGGACTGGCAATAAAAGAAGTAATTTTGTATTCAATCACTGGGCTGGGTAGTACAGGCTCAGATTCAGTGGAAAGAGGACTGGCAATAACTGAGCAGTAATAAAAGAAGTAATTTTGTATTCAATCACTGGGCTGGGTAGTACAGGCTCAGATTCAGTGGAAAGAGGACTGGCAATAACTGAGCAGTAATAAAAGAAGTAATTTTGTATTCAATCACTGGGCTGGGTAGTACAGGCTCAGATTCAGTGGAAAGAGGACTGGCAATAACTGAGCAGTAATAAAAGAAGTAATTTTGTATTCAATCACTGGGCTGGGTAGTACAGGCTCAGATTCAGTGGAAAGAGGACTGGCAATAAAAGAAGTAATTTTGTATTCAATCACTGGGCTGGGTAGTACAGGCTCAGATTCAGTGGAAAGAGGACTGGCAATAACTGAGCAGTAATAAAAGAAGTAATTTTGTATTCAATCACTGGGCTGGGTAGTACAGGCTCAGATTCAGTGGAAAGAGGACTGGCAATAAAAGAAGTAATTTTGTATTCAATCACTGGGCTGGGTAGTACAGGCTCAGATTCAGTGGAAAGAGGACTGGCAATAACTGAGCAGTAATAAAAGAAGTAATTTTGTATTCAATCACTGGGCTGGGTAGTACAGGCTCAGATTCAGTGGAAAGAGGACTGGCAATAACTGAGCAGTAATAAAAGAAGTAATTTTGTATTCAATCACTGGGCTGGGTAGTACAGGCTCAGATTCAGTGGAAAGAGGACTGGCAATAATTGAGCAGTAATAAAAGAAGTAATTTTGTATTCAATCACTGGGCTGGGTAGTACAGTCTCAGATTCAGTGGAAAGAGGACTGGCAATAACTGAGCAGTAATAAAAGAAGTAATTTTGTATTCAATCACTGGGCTGGGTAGTACAGGCTCAGATTCAGTGGAAAGAGGACTGGCAATAACTGAGCAGTAATAAAAGAAGTAATTTTGTATTCAATCACTGGGCTGGGTAGTACAGGCTCAGATTCAGTGGAAAGAGGACTGGCAATAAAAGAAGTAATTTTGTATTCAATCACTGGGCTGGGTAGTACAGGCTCAGATTCAGTGGAAAGAGGACTGGCAATAACTGAGCAGTAATAAAAGAAGTAATTTTGTATTCAATCACTGGGCTGTGTAGTACAGGCTCAGATTCAGTGGAAAGAGGACTGGCAATAACTGAGCAGTAATAAAAGAAGTAATTTTGTATTCAATCACTGGGCTGGGTAGTACAGGCTCAGATTCAGTGGAAAGAGGACTGGCAATAACTGAGGAGTAATAAAAGAAGTAATTTTGTATTCAATCACTGGGCTGGGTAGTACAGACTCAGATTCAGTGGAAAGAGGACTGGCAATAACTGAGCAGTAATAAAAGAAGTAATTTTGCATTCAATCACTGGGCTGGGTAGTACAGACTCAGATTCAGTGGAAAGAGGACTGGCAATAACTGAGCAGTAATAAAAGAAGTAATTTTGTATTCAATCACTGGGCTGGGTAGTACAGGCTCAGATTCAGTGGAAAGAGGACTGGCAATAACTGAGCAGTAATAAAAGAAGTAATTTTGTATTCAATCACTGGGCTGGGTAGTACAGGCTCAGATTCAGTGGAAAGAGGACTGGCAATAACTGAGCAGTAATAAAAGAAGTAATTTTGTATTCAATCACTGGGCTGGGTAGTACAGGCTCAGATTCAGTGGAAAGAGGACTGGCAATAACTGAGCAGTAATAAAAGAAGTAATTTTGTATTCAATCACTGGGCTGGGTAGTACTGGCTCAGATTCAGTGGAAAGAGGACTGGCAATAAAAGAAGTAATTTTGTATTCAATCACTGGGCTGGGTAGTACAGGCTCAGATTCAGTGGAAAGAGGACTGGCAATAAAAGAAGTAATTTTGTATTCAATCACTGGGCTGGGTAGTACAGGCTCAGATTCAGTGGAAAGAGGACTGGCAATAACTGAGCAGTAATAAAAGAAGTAATTTTGTATTCAATCACTGGGCTGGGTAGTACAGGCTCAGATTCAGTGGAAAGAGGACTGGCAATAACTGAGCAGTAATAAAAGAAGTAATTTTGTATTCAATCACTGGGCTGGGTAGTACAGGCTCAGATTCAGTGGAAAGAGGACTGGCAATAACTGAGCAGTAATAAAAGAAGTAATTTTGTATTCAATCACTGGGCTGGGTAGTACAGGCTCAGATTCAGTGGAAAGAGGACTGGCAATAAAAGAAGTAATTTTGTATTCAATCACTGGGCTGGGTAGTACAGGCTCAGATTCAGTGGAAAGAGGACTGGCAATAACTGAGCAGTAATAAAAGAAGTAATTTTGTATTCAATCACTGGGCTGGGTAGTACAGGCTCAGATTCAGTGGAAAGAGGACTGGCAATAAAAGAAGTAATTTTGTATTCAATCACTGGGCTGGGTAGTACAGGCTCAGATTCAGTGGAAAGAGGACTGGCAATAAAAGAAGTAATTTTGTATTCAATCACTGGGCTGGGTAGTACAGGCTCAGATTCAGTGGAAAGAGGACTGGCAATAACTGAGCAGTAATAAAAGAAGTAATTTTGTATTCAATCACTGGGCTGGGTAGTACAGTCTCAGATTCAGTGGAAAGAGGACTGGCAATAACTGAGCAGTAATAAAAGAAGTAATTTTGTATTCAATCACTGGGCTGGGTAGTACAGGCTCAGATTCAGTGGAAAGAGGACTGGCAATAACTGAGCAGTAATAAAAGAAGTAATTTTGTATTCAATCACTGGGCTGGGTAGTACAGGCTCAGATTCAGTGGAAAGAGGACTGCCAATAACTGAGCAGTAATACAAGAAGTAATTTTGTATTCAATCACTGGGCTGGGTAGTACAGGCAATAAAAGAAGTAATTTTGTATTCAATCACTGGGCTGGGTAGTACAGGCTCAGATTCAGTGGAAAGAGGACTGGCAATAATTGAGCAGTAATAAAAGAAGTAATTTTGTATTCAATCACTGGGCTGGGTAGTACAGTCTCAGATTCAGTGGAAAGAGGACTGGCAATAACTGAGCAGTAATAAAAGAAGTAATTTTGTATTCAATCACTGGGCTGGGTAGTACAGGCTCAGATTCAGTGGAAAGAGGACTGGCAATAACTGAGCAGTAATAAAAGAAGTAATTTTGTATTCAATCACTGGGCTGGGTAGTACAGGCTCAGATTCAGTGGAAAGAGGACTGGCAATAAAAGAAGTAATTTTGTATTCAATCACTGGGCTGGGTAGTACAGGCTCAGATTCAGTGGAAAGAGGACTGGCAATAACTGAGCAGTAATAAAAGAAGTAATTTTGTATTCAATCACTGGGCTGGGTAGTACAGGCTCAGATTCAGTGGAAAGAGGACTGGCAATAACTGAGCAGTAATAAAAGAAGTAATTTTGTATTCAATCACTGGGCTGGGTAGTACAGGCTCAGATTCAGTGGAATGAGGACTGGCAATAACTGAGCAGTAATAAAAGAAGTAATTTTGTATTCAATCACTGGGCTGGGTAGTACAGGCTCAGATTCAGTGGAAAGAGGACTGGCAATAACTGAGCAGTAATAAAAGAAGTAATTTTGTATTCAATCACTGGGCTGGGTAGTACAGGCTCAGATTCAGTGGAAAGAGGACTGGCAATAACTGAGCAGTAATAAAAGAAGTAATTTTGTATTCAATCACTGGGCTGGGTAGTACAGGCTCAGATTCAGTGGAAAGAGGACTGGCAATAACTGAGCAGTAATAAAAGAAGTAATTTTGTATTCAATCACTGGGCTGGGTAGTACAGGCTCAGATTCAGTGGAAAGAGGACTGGCAATAACTGAGCAGTAATAAAAGAAGTAATTTTGTATTCAATCACTGGGCTGGGTAGTACAGGCTCAGATTCAGTGGAAAGAGGACTGGCAATAAAAGAAGTAATTTTGTATTCAATCACTGGGCTGGGTAGTACAGGCTCAGATTCAGTGGAAAGAGGACTGGCAATAAAAGAAGTAATTTTGTATTCAATCACTGGGCTGGGTAGTACAGGCTCAGATTCAGTGGAAAGAGGACTGGCAATAACTGAGCAGTAATACAAGAAGTAATTTTGTATTCAATCACTGGGCTGGGTAGTACAGGCAATAAAAGAAGTAATTTTGTATTCAATCACTGGGCTGGGTAGTACAGGCTCAGATTCAGTGGAAAGAGGACTGGCAATAATTGAGCAGTAATAAAAGAAGTAATTTTGTATTCAATCACTGGGCTGGGTAGTACAGTCTCAGATTCAGTGGAAAGAGGACTGGCAATAACTGAGCAGTAATAAAAGAAGTAATTTTGTATTCAATCACTGGGCTGGGTAGTACAGGCTCAGATTCAGTGGAAAGAGGACTGGCAATAACTGAGCAGTAATAAAAGAAGTAATTTTGTATTCAATCACTGGGCTGGGTAGTACAGGCTCAGATTCAGTGGAAAGAGGACTGGCAATAAAAGAAGTAATTTTGTATTCAATCACTGGGCTGGGTAGTACAGGCTCAGATTCAGTGGAAAGAGGACTGGCAATAACTGAGCAGTAATAAAAGAAGTAATTTTGTATTCAATCACTGGGCTGGGTAGTACAGTCTCAGATTCAGTGGAAAGAGGACTGGCAATAACTGAGCAGTAATAAAAGAAGTAATTTTGTATTCAATCACTGGGCTGGGTAGTACAGGCTCAGATTCAGTGGAAAGAGGACTGGCAATAAAAGAAGTAATTTTGTATTCAATCACTGGGCTGGGTAGTACAGGCTCAGATTCAGTGGAAAGAGGACTGGCAATAACTGAGCAGTAATAAAAGAAGTAATTTTGTATTCAATCACTGGGCTGGGTAGTACAGTCTCAGATTCAGTGGAAAGAGGACTGGCAATAACTGAGCAGTAATAAAAGAAGTAATTTTGTATTCAATCACTGGGCTGGGTAGTACAGGCTCAGATTCAGTGGAAAGAGGACTGGCAATAACTGAGCAGTAATAAAAGAAGTAATTTTGTATTCAATCACTGGGCTGGGTAGTACAGGCTCAGATTCAGTGGAAAGAGGACTGGCAATAAAAGAAGTAATTTTGTATTCAATCACTGGGCTGGGTAGTACAGGCTCAGATTCAGTGGAAAGAGGACTGGCAATAACTGAGCAGTAATACAAGAAGTAATTTTGTATTCAATCACTGGGCTGGGTAGTACAGGCAATAAAAGAAGTAATTTTGTATTCAATCACTGGGCTGGGTAGTACAGGCTCAGATTCAGTGGAAAGAGGACTGGCAATAATTGAGCAGTAATAAAAGAAGTAATTTTGTATTCAATCACTGGGCTGGGTAGTACAGTCTCAGATTCAGTGGAAAGAGGACTGGCAATAACTGAGCAGTAATAAAAGAAGTAATTTTGTATTCAATCACTGGGCTGGGTAGTACAGTCTCAGATTCAGTGGAAAGAGGACTGGCAATAACTGAGCAGTAATAAAAGAAGTAATTTTGTATTCAATCACTGGGCTGGGTAGTACAGGCTCAGATTCAGTGGAAAGAGGACTGGCAATAACTGAGCAGTAATAAAAGAAGTAATTTTGTATTCAATCACTGGGCTGGGTAGTACAGGCTCAGATTCAGTGGAAAGAGGACTGGCAATAAAAGAAGTAATTTTGTATTCAATCACTGGGCTGGGTAGTACAGGCTCAGATTCAGTGGAAAGAGGACTGGCAATAACTGAGCAGTAATAAAAGAAGTAATTTTGTATTCAATCACTGGGCTGGGTAGTACAGGCTCAGATTCAGTGGAAAGAGGACTGGCAATAACTGAGCAGTAATAAAAGAAGTAATTTTGTATTCAATCACTGGGCTGGGTAGTACAGGCTCAGATTCAGTGGAAAGAGGACTGGCAATAACTGAGCAGTAATAAAAGAAGTAATTTTGTATTCAATCACTGGGCTGGGTAGTACAGTCTCAGATTCAGTGGAAAGAGGACTGGCAATAACTGAGCAGTAATAAAAGAAGTAATTTTGTATTCAATCACTGGGCTGGGTAGTACAGGCTCAGATTCAGTGGAAAGAGGACTGGCAATAACTGAGCAGTAATAAAAGAAGTAATTTTGTATTCAATCACTGGGCTGGGTAGTACAGGCTCAGATTCAGTGGAAAGAGGACTGGCAATAACTGAGCAGTAATAAAAGAAGTAATTTTGTATTCAATCACTGGGCTGGGTAGTACAGGCTCAGATTCAGTGGAAAGAGGACTGGCAATAACTGAGCAGTAATAAAAGAAGTAATTTTGTATTCAATCACTGGGCTGGGTAGTACAGGCTCAGATTCAGTGGAAAGAGGACTGGCAATAACTGAGCAGTAATAAAAGAAGTAATTTTGTATTCAATCACTGGGCTGGGTAGTACAGGCTCAGATTCAGTGGAAAGAGGACTGGCAATAACTGAGCAGTAATAAAAGAAGTAATTTTGTATTCAATCACTGGGCTGGGTAGTACAGGCTCAGATTCAGTGGAAAGAGGACTGGCAATAACTGAGCAGTAATAAAAGAAGTAATTTTGTATTCAATCACTGGGCTGGGTAGTACAGGCTCAGATTCAGTGGAAAGAGGACTGGCAATAACTGAGCAGTAATAAAAGAAGTAATTTTGTATTCAATCACTGGGCTGGGTAGTACAGGCTCAGATTCAGTGGAAAGAGGACTGGCAATAACTGAGCAGTAATAAAAGAAGTAATTTTGTATTCAATCACTGGGCTGGGTAGTACAGGCTCAGATTCAGTGGAAAGAGGACTGGCAATAACTGAGCAGTAATAAAAGAAGTAATTTTGTATTCAATCACTGGGCTGGGTAGTACAGGCTCAGATTCAGTGGAAAGAGGACTGGCAATAACTGAGCAGTAATAAAAGAAGTAATTTTGTATTCAATCACTGGGCTGGGTAGTACAGTCTCAGATTCAGTGGAAAGAGGACTGGCAATAACTGAGCAGTAATAAAAGAAGTAATTTTGTATTCAATCACTGGGCTGGGTAGTACAGGCTCAGATTCAGTGGAAAGAGGACTGGCAATAACTGAGCAGTAATAAAAGAAGTAATTTTGTATTCAATCACTGGGCTGGGTAGTACAGGCTCAGATTCAGTGGAAAGAGGACTGGCAATAACTGAGCAGTAATAAAAGAAGTAATTTTGTATTCAATCACTGGGCTGGGTAGTACAGGCTCAGATTCAGTGGAAAGAGGACTGGCAATAACTGAGCAGTAATAAAAGAAGTAATTTTGTATTCAATCACTGGGCTGGGTAGTACAGGCTCAGATTCAGTGGAAAGAGGACTGGCAATAAAAGAAGTAATTTTGTATTCAATCACTGGGCTGGGTAGTACAGGCTCAGATTCAGTGGAAAGAGGACTGGCAATAACTGAGCAGTAATAAAAGAAGTAATTTTGTATTCAATCACTGGGCTGGGTAGTACAGGCTCAGATTCAGTGGAAAGAGGACTGGCAATAAAAGAAGTAATTTTGTATTCAATCACTGGGCTGGGTAGTACAGGCTCAGATTCAGTGGAAAGAGGACTGGCAATAACTGAGCAGTAATAAAAGAAGTAATTTTGTATTCAATCACTGGGCTGGGTAGTACAGGCTCAGATTCAGTGGAAAGAGGACTGGCAATAACTGAGCAGTAATACAAGAAGTAATTTTGTATTCAATCACTGGGCTGGGTAGTACAGGCAATAAAAGAAGTAATTTTGTATTCAATCACTGGGCTGGGTAGTACAGGCTCAGATTCAGTGGAAAGAGGACTGGCAATAATTGAGCAGTAATAAAAGAAGTAATTTTGTATTCAATCACTGGGCTGGGTAGTACAGTCTCAGATTCAGTGGAAAGAGGACTGGCAATAACTGAGCAGTAATAAAAGAAGTAATTTTGTATTCAATCACTGGGCTGGGTAGTACAGGCTCAGATTCAGTGGAAAGAGGACTGGCAATAACTGAGCAGTAATAAAAGAAGTAATTTTGTATTCAATCACTGGGCTGGGTAGTACAGGCTCAGATTCAGTGGAAAGAGGACTGGCAATAAAAGAAGTAATTTTGTATTCAATCACTGGGCTGGGTAGTACAGGCTCAGATTCAGTGGAAAGAGGACTGGCAATAACTGAGCAGTAATAAAAGAAGTAATTTTGTATTCAATCACTGGGCTGGGTAGTACAGTCTCAGATTCAGTGGAAAGAGGACTGGCAATAACTGAGCAGTAATAAAAGAAGTAATTTTGTATTCAATCACTGGGCTGGGTAGTACAGGCTCAGATTCAGTGGAAAGAGGACTGGCAATAACTGAGCAGTAATAAAAGAAGTAATTTTGTATTCAATCACTGGGCTGGGTAGAACAGGCTCAGATTCAGTGGAAAGAGGACTGGCAATAACTGAGCAGTAATACAAGAAGTAATTTTGTATTCAATCACTGGGCTGGGTAGTACAGGCAATAAAAGAAGTAATTTTGTATTCAATCACTGGGCTGGGTAGTACAGGCTCAGATTCAGTGGAAAGAGGACTGGCAATAAAAGAAGTAATTTTGTATTCAATCACTGGGCTGGGTAGTACAGGCTCAGATTCAGTGGAAAGAGGACTGGCAATAACTGAGCAGTAATAAAAGAAGTAATTTTGTATTCAATCACTGGGCTGGGTAGTACAGTCTCAGATTCAGTGGAAAGAGGACTGGCAATAACTGAGCAGTAATAAAAGAAGTAATTTTGTATTCAATCACTGGGCTGGGTAGTACAGGCTCAGATTCAGTGGAAAGAGGACTGGCAATAACTGAGCAGTAATAAAAGAAGTAATTTTGTATTCAATCACTGGGCTGGGTAGTACAGGCTCAGATTCAGTGGAAAGAGGACTGGCAATAAAAGAAGTAATTTTGTATTCAATCACTGGGCTGGGTAGTACAGGCTCAGATTCAGTGGAAAGAGGACTGGCAATAACTGAGCAGTAATAAAAGAAGTAATTTTGTATTCAATCACTGGGCTGGGTAGTACAGTCTCAGATTCAGTGGAAAGAGGACTGGCAATAACTGAGCAGTAATAAAAGAAGTAATTTTGTATTCAATCACTGGGCTGGGTAGTACAGGCTCAGATTCAGTGGAAAGAGGACTGGCAATAACTGAGCAGTAATAAAAGAAGTAATTTTGTATTCAATCACTGGGCTGGGTAGTACAGGCTCAGATTCAGTGGAAAGAGGACTGGCAATAACTGAGCAGTAATACAAGAAGTAATTTTGTATTCAATCACTGGGCTGGGTAGTACAGGCTCAGATTCAGTGGAAAGAGGACTGGCAATAACTGAGCAGTAATACAAGAAGTAATTTTGTATTCAATCACTGGGCTGGGTAGTACAGGCAATAAAAGAAGTAATTTTGTATTCAATCACTGGGCTGGGTAGTACAGGCTCAGATTCAGTGGAAAGAGGACTGGCAATAATTGAGCAGTAATAAAAGAAGTAATTTTGTATTCAATCACTGGGCTGGGTAGTACAGTCTCAGATTCAGTGGAAAGAGGACTGGCAATAACTGAGCAGTAATAAAAGAAGTAATTTTGTATTCAATCACTGGGCTGGGTAGTACAGGCTCAGATTCAGTGGAAAGAGGACTGGCAATAACTGAGCAGTAATAAAAGAAGTAATTTTGTATTCAATCACTGGGCTGGGTAGTACAGGCTCAGATTCAGTGGAAAGAGGACTGGCAATAACTGAGCAGTAATAAAAGAAGTAATTTTGTATTCAATCACTGGGCTGGGTAGTACAGGCTCAGATTCAGTGGAAAGAGGACTGGCAATAAAAGAAGTAATTTTGTATTCAATCACTGGGCTGGGTAGTACAGGCTCAGATTCAGTGGAAAGAGGACTGGCAATAACTGAGCAGTAATAAAAGAAGTAATTTTGTATTCAATCACTGGGATGGGTAGTACAGGCTCAGATTCAGTGGAAAGAGGACTGGCAATAACTGAGCAGTAATAAAAGAAGTAATTTTGTATTCAATCACTGGGCTGGGTAGTACAGGCTCAGATTCAGTGGAAAGAGGACTGGCAATAACTGAGCAGTAATAAAAGAAGTAATTTTGTATTCAATCACTGGGCTGGGTAGTACAGGCTCAGATTCAGTGGAAAGAGGACTGGCAATAACTGAGCAGTAATAAAAGAAGTAATTTTGTATTCAATCACTGGGCTGGGTAGTACAGGCTCAGATTCAGTGGAAAGAGGACTGGCAATAACTGAGCAGTAATAAAAGAAGTAATTTTGTATTCAATCACTGGGCTGGGTAGTACAGGCTCAGATTCAGTGGAAAGAGGACTGGCAATAACTGAGCAGTAATAAAAGAAGTAATTTTGTATTCAATCACTGGGCTGGGTAGTACAGGCTCAGATTCAGTGGAAAGAGGACTGGCAATAAAAGAAGTAATTTTGTATTCAATCACTGGGCTGGGTAGTACAGGCTCAGATTCAGTGGAAAGAGGACTGGCAATAACTGAGCAGTAATAAAAGAAGTAATTTTGTATTCAATCACTGGGCTGGGTAGTACAGGCTCAGATTCAGTGGAAAGAGGACTGGCAATAAAAGAAGTAATTTTGTATTCAATCACTGGGCTGGGTAGTACAGGCTCAGATTCAGTGGAAAGAGGACTGGCAATAACTGAGCAGTAATTTTGTATTCAATCACTGGGCTGGGTAGTACAGGCTCAGATTCAGTGGAAAGAGGACTGGCAATAACTGAGCAGTAATAAAAGAAGTAATTTTGTATTCAATCACTGGGCTGGGTAGTACAGGCTCAGATTCAGTGGAAAGAGGACTGGCAATAACTGAGCAGTAATAAAAGAAGTAATTTTGTATTCAATCACTGGGCTGGGTAGTACAGGCTCAGATTCAGTGGAAAGAGGACTGGCAATAACTGAGCAGTAATACAAGAAGTAATTTTGTATTCAATCACTGGGCTGGGTAGTACAGGCAATAAAAGAAGTAATTTTGTATTCAATCACTGGGCTGGGTAGTACAGGCTCAGATTCAGTGGAAAGAGGACTGGCAATAACTGAGCAGTAATAAAAGAAGTAATTTTGTATTCAATCACTGGGCTGGGTAGTACAGTCTCAGATTCAGTGGAAAGAGGACTGGCAATAACTGAGCAGTAATAAAAGAAGTAATTTTGTATTCAATCACTGGGCTGGGTAGTACAGGCTCAGATTCAGTGGAAAGAGGACTGGCAATAACTGAGCAGTAATAAAAGAAGTAATTTTGTATTCAATCACTGGGCTGGGTAGTACAGGCTCAGATTCAGTGGAAAGAGGACTGGCAATAAAAGAAGTAATTTTGTATTCAATCACTGGGCTGGGTAGTACAGGCTCAGATTCAGTGGAAAGAGGACTGGCAATAACTGAGCAGTAATAAAAGAAGTAATTTTGTATTCAATCACTGGGTTGGGTAGTACAGGCTCAGATTCAGTGGAAAGAGGACTGGCAATAACTGAGCAGTAATAAAAGAAGTAATTTTGTATTCAATCACTGGGCTGGGTAGTACAGGCTCAGATTCAGTGGAAAGAGGACTGGCAATAACTGAGCAGTAATAAAAGAAGTAATTTTGTATTCAATCACTGGGCTGGGTAGTACAGTCTCAGATTCAGTGGAAAGAGGACTGGCAATAACTGAGCAGTAATAAAAGAAGTAATTTTGTATTCAATCACTGGGCTGGGTAGTACAGGCTCAGATTCAGTGGAAAGAGGACTGGCAATAACTGAGCAGTAATAAAAGAAGTAATTTTGTATTCAATCACTGGGCTGGGTAGTACAGTCTCAGATTCAGTGGAAAGAGGACTGGCAATAACTGAGCAGTAATAAAAGAAGTAATTTTGTATTCAATCACTGGGCTGGGTAGTACAGGCTCAGATTCAGTGGAAAGAGGACTGGCAATAACTGAGCAGTAATAAAAGAAGTAATTTTGTATTCAATCACTGGGCTGGGTAGTACAGGCTCATATTCAGTGGAAAGAGGACTGTCAATAACTGAGCAGTAATAAAAGAAGTAATTTTGTATTCAATCACTGGGCTGGGTAGTACAGGCTCAGATTCAGTGGAAAGAAGACTGGCAATAAAAGAAGTAATTTTGTATTCAATCACTGGGCTGGGTAGTACAGGCTCAGATTCAGTGGAAAGAGGACTGTCAATAACTGAGCAGTAATAAAAGAAGTAATTTTGTATTCAATCACTGGGCTGGGTAGTACAGGCTCAGATTCAGTGGAAAGAGGACTGTCAATAACTGAGCAGTAATAAAAGAAGTAATTTTGTATTCAATCACTGGGCTGGGTAGTACAGGCTCAGATTCAGTGGAAAGAGGACTGGCAATAACTGAGCAGTAATAAAAGAAGTAATTTTGTATTCAATCACTGGGCTGGGTAGTACAGGCTCAGATTCAGTGGAAAGAGGACTGGCAATAACTGAGCAGTAATAAAAGAAGTAATTTTGTATTCAATCACTCGGCTGGGTAGTACAGGCTCAGATTCAGTGGAAAGAGGACTGGCAATAACTGAGCAGTAATAAAAGAAGTAATTTTGTATTCAATCACTGGGCTGGGTAGTACAGGCTCAGATTCAGTGGAAAGAGGACTGGCAATAACTGAGCAGTAATAAAAGAAGTAATTTTGTATTCAATCACTCGGCTGGGTAGTACAGGCTCAGATTCAGTGGAAAGAGGACTGGCAATAACTGAGCAGTAATAAAAGAAGTAATTTTGTATTCAATCACTGGGCTGGGTAGTACAGGCTCAGATTCAGTGGAAAGAGGACTGGCAATAAAAGAAGTAATTTTGTATTCAATCACTGGGCTGGGTAGTACAGGCTCAGATTCAGTGGAAAGAGGACTGGCAATAACTGAGCAGTAATAAAAGAAGTAATTTTGTATTCAATCACTGGGCTGGGTAGTACAGGCTCAGATTCAGTGGAAAGAGGACTGGCAATAAAAGAAGTAATTTTGTATTCAATCACTGGGCTGGGTAGTACAGGCTCAGATTCAGTGGAAAGAGGACTGGCAATAACTGAGCAGTAATAAAAGAAGTAATTTTGTATTCAATCACTGGGCTGGGTAGTACAGTCTCAGATTCAGTGAAAAGAGGACTGGCAATAACTGAGCAGTAATAAAAGAAGTAATTTTGTATTCAATCACTGGGATGGGTAGTACAGGCTCAGATTCAGTGGAAAGAGGACTGGCAATAACTGAGCAGTAATAAAAGAAGTAATTTTGTATTCAATCACTGGGCTGGGTAGTACAGGCTCAGATTCAGTGGAAAGAGGACTGGCAATAACTGAGCAGTAATAAAAGAAGTAATTTTGTATTCAATCACTGGGCTGGGTAGTACAGGCTCAGATTCAGTGGAAAGAGGACTGGCAATAACTGAGCAGTAATAAAAGAAGTAATTTTGTATTCAATCACTGGGCTGGGTAGTACAGGCTCAGATTCAGTGGAAAGAGGACTGGCAATAACTGAGCAGTAATAAAAGAAGTAATTTTGTATTCAATCACTGGGCTGGGTAGTACAGGCTCAGATTCAGTGGAAAGAGGACTGGCAATAAAAGAAGTAATTTTGTATTCAATCACTGGGCTGGGTAGTACAGGCTCAGATTCAGTGGAAAGAGGACTGACAATAACTGAGCAGTAATAAAAGAAGTAATTTTGTATTCAATCACTGGGCTGGGTAGTACAGGCTCAGATTCAGTGGAAAGAGGACTGGCAATAAAAGAAGTAATTTTGTATTCAATCACTGGGCTGGGTAGTACAGGCTCAGATTCAGTGGAAAGAGGACTGGCAATAAAAGAAGTAATTTTGTATTCAATCACTGGGCTGGGTAGTACAGGCTCAGATTCATTGGAAAGAAGACTGGCAATAACTGAGCAGTAATAAAAGAAGTAATTTTGTATTCAATCACTGGGCTGGGTAGTACAGTCTCAGATTCAGTGGAAAGAGGACTGGCAATAACTGAGCAGTAATAAAAGAAGTAATTTTGTATTCAATCACTGGGCTGGGTAGTACAGGCTCAGATTCAGTGGAAAGAGGACTGGCAATAACTGAGAAGTAATAAAAGAAGTAATTTTGTATTCAATCACTGGGCTGGGTAGTACAGGCTCAGATTCAGTGGAAAGAGGACTGGCAATAACTGAGCAGTAATACAAGAAGTAATTTTGTATTCAATCACTGGGCTGGGTAGTACAGGCAATAAAAGAAGTAATTTTGTATTCAATCACTGGGCTGGGTAGTACAGGCTCAGATTCAGTGGAAAGAGGACTGGCAATAACTGAGCAGTAATAAAAGAAGTAATTTTGTATTCAATCACTGGGCTGGGTAGTACAGTCTCAGATTCAGTGGAAAGAGGACTGGCAATAACTGAGCAGTAATAAAAGAAGTAATTTTGTATTCAATCACTGGGCTGGGTAGTACAGGCTCAGATTCAGTGGAAAGAGGACTGGCAATAACTGAGCAGTAATAAAAGAAGTAATTTTATATTCAATCACTGGGCTGGGTAGTACAGGCTCAGATTCAGTGGAAAGAGGACTGGCAATAAAAGAAGTAATTTTGTATTCAATCACTGGGCTGGGTAGTACAGGCTCAGATTCAGTGGAAAGAGGACTGGCAATAAAAGAAGTAATTTTGTATTCAATCACTGGGCTGGGTAGTACAGTCTCAGATTCAGTGGAAAGAGGACTGGCAATAACTGAGCAGTAATAAAAGAAGTAATTTTGTATTCAATCACTGGGCTGGGTAGTACAGTCTCAGATTCAGTGGAAAGAGGACTGGCAATAACTGAGCAGTAATAAAAGAAGTAATTTTGTATTCAATCACTGGGCTGGGTAGTACAGGCTCAGATTCAGTGGAAAGAGGACTGGCAATAACTGAGCAGTAATAAAAGAAGTAATTTTGTATTCAATCACTGGGCTGGGTAGTACAGGCTCAGATTCAGTGGAAAGAGGACTGGCAATAACTGAGCAGTAATAAAAGAAGTAATTTTGTATTCAATCACTGGGCTGGGTAGTACAGTCTCAGATTCAGTGGAAAGAGGACTGGCAATAACTGAGCAGTAATAAAAGAAGTAATTTTGTATTCAATCACTGGGCTGGGTAGTACAGGCTCAGATTCAGTGGAAAGAGGACTGGCAATAACTGAGCAGTAATACAAGAAGTAATTTTGTATTCAATCACTGGGCTGGGTAGTACAGGCTCAGATTCAGTGGAAAGAGGACTGGCAATAAAAGAAGTAATTTTGTATTCAATCACTGGGCTGGGTAGTACAGGCTCAGATTCAGTGGAAAGAGGACTGGCAATAAAAGAAGTAATTTTGTATTCAATCACTGGGCTGGGTAGTACAGTCTCAGATTCAGTGGAAAGAGGACTGGCAATAACTGAGCAGTAATAAAAGAAGTAATTTTGTATTCAATCACTGGGCTGGGTAGTACAGTCTCAGATTCAGTGGAAAGAGGACTGGCAATAACTGAGCAGTAATACAAGAAGTAATTTTGTATTCAATCACTGGGCTGGGTAGTACAGGCAATAAAAGAAGTAATTTTGTATTCAATCACTGGGCTGGGTAGTACAGGCTCAGATTCAGTGGAAAGAGGACTGGCAATAACTGAGCAGTAATAAAAGAAGTAATTTTGTATTCAATCACTGGGCTGGGTAGTACAGTCTCAGATTCAGTGGAAAGAGGACTGGCAATAACTGAGCAGTAATAAAAGAAGTAATTTTGTATTCAATCACTGGGCTGGGTAGTACAGGCTCAGATTCAGTGGAAAGAGGACTGGCAATAACTGAGCAGTAATAAAAGAAGTAATTTTGTATTCAATCACTGGGCTGGGTAGTACAGGCTCAGATTCAGTGGAAAGAGGACTGGCAATAAAAGAAGTAATTTTGTATTCAATCACTGGGCTGGGTAGTACAGGCTCAGATTCAGTGGAAAGAGGACTGGCAATAAAAGAAGTAATTTTGTATTCAATCACTGGGCTGGGTAGTACAGGCTCAGATTCAGTGGAAAGAGGACTGGCAATAACTGAGCAGTAATAAAAGAAGTAATTTTGTATTCAATCACTGGGCTGGGTAGTACAGGCTCAGATTCAGTGGAAAGAGGACTGGCAATAACTGAGCAGTAATAAAAGAAGTAATTTTGTATTCAATCACTGGGCTGGGTAGTACAGGCTCAGATTCAGTGGAAAGAGGACTGGCAATAAAAGAAGTAATTTTGTATTCAATCACTGGGCTGGGTAGTACAGGCTCAGATTCAGTGGAAAGAGGACTGGCAATAACTGAGCAGTAATACAAGAAGTAATTTTGTATTCAATCACTGGGCTGGGTAGTACAGGCTCAGATTCAGTGGAAAGAGGACTGGCAATAACTGAGCAGTAATAAAAGAAGTAATTTTGTATTCAATCACTGGGCTGGGTAGTACAGGCTCAGATTCAGTGGAAAGAGGACTGGCAATAACTGAGCAGTAATAAAAGAAGTAATTTTGTATTCAATCACTGGGCTGGGTAGTACAGGCTCAGATTCAGTGGAAAGAGGACTGGCAATAAAAGAAGTAATTTTGTATTCAATCACTGGGCTGGGTAGTACAGGCTCAGATTCAGTGGAAAGAGGACTGGCAATAAAAGAAGTAATTTTGTATTCAATCACTGGGCTGGGTAGTACAGGCTCAGATTCAGTGGAAAGAGGACTGGCAATAACTGAGCAGTAATACAAGAAGTAATTTTGTATTCAATCACTGGGCTGGGTAGTACAGGCTCAGATTCAGTGGAAAGAGGACTGGCAATAAAAGAAGTAATTTTGTATTCAATCACTGGGCTGGGTAGTACAGGCTCAGATTCAGTGGAAAGAGGACTGGCAATAAAAGAAGTAATTTTGTATTCAATCACTGGGCTGGGTAGTACAGTCTCAGATTCAGTGGAAAGAGGACTGGCAATAACTGAGCAGTAATAAAAGAAGTAATTTTGTATTCAATCACTGGGCTGGGTAGTACAGTCTCAGATTCAGTGGAAAGAGGACTGGCAATAACTGAGCAGTAATAAAAGAAGTAATTTTGTATTCAATCACTGGGCTGGGTAGTACAGGCTCAGATTCAGTGGAAAGAGGACTGGCAATAACTGAGCAGTAATAAAAGAAGTAATTTTGTATTCAATCACTGGGCTGGGTAGTACAGGCTCAGATTCAGTGGAAAGAGGACTGGCAATAAAAGAAGTAATTTTGTATTCAATCACTGGGCTGGGTAGTACAGGCTCAGATTCAGTGGAAAGAAGACTGGCAATAAAAGAAGTAATTTTGTATTCAATCACTGGGCTGGGTAGTACAGGCTCAGATTCAGTGGAAAGAGGACTGTCAATAACTGAGCAGTAATAAAAGAAGTAATTTTGTATTCAATCACTGGGCTGGGTAGTACAGGCTCAGATTCAGTGGAAAGAGGACTGGCAATAACTGAGCAGTAATAAAAGAAGTAATTTTGTATTCAATCACTGGGCTGGGTAGTACAGTCTCAGATTCAGTGGAAAGAGGACTGGCAATAACTGAGCAGTAATAAAAGAAGTAATTTTGTATTCAATCACTGGGCTGGGTAGTACAGTCTCAGATTCAGTGGAAAGAGGACTGGCAATAACTGAGCAGTAATAAAAAAAGTAATTTTGTATTCAATCACTGGGCTGGGTAGTACAGGCTCAGATTCAGTGGAAAGAGGACTGGCAATAACTGAGCAGTAATAAAAGAAGTAATTTTGTATTCAATCACTGGGCTGGGTAGTACAGGCTCAGATTCAGTGGAAAGAGGACTGGCAATAAAAGAAGTAATTTTGTATTCAATCACTGGGCTGGGTAGTACAGGCTCAGATTCAGTGGAAAGAGGACTGGCAATAACTGAGCAGTAATAAAAGAAGTAATTTTGTATTCAATCACTGGGCTGGGTAGTACAGGCTCAGATTCAGTGGAAAGAGGACTGGCAATAACTGAGCAGTAATAAAAAAAGTAATTTTGTATTCAATCACTGGGCTGGGTAGTACAGGCTCAGATTCAGTGGAAAGAGGACTGGCAATAACTGAGCAGTAATAAAAGAAGTAATTTTGTATTCAATCACTGGGCTGGGTAGTACAGGCTCAGATTCAGTGGAAAGAGGACTGGCAATAAAAGAAGTAATTTTGTATTCAATCACTGGGCTGGGTAGTACAGGCTCAGATTCAGTGGAAAGAGGACTGGCAATAACTGAGCAGTAATAAAAGAAGTAATTTTGTATTCAATCACTGGGCTGGGTAGTACAGTCTCAGATTCAGTGGAAAGAGGACTGGCAATAACTGAGCAGTAATAAAAAAAGTAATTTTGTATTCAATCACTGGGCTGGGTAGTACAGGCTCAGATTCAGTGGAAAGAGGACTGGCAATAACTGAGCAGTAATAAAAGAAGTAATTTTGTATTCAATCACTGGGCTGGGTAGTACAGGCTCAGATTCAGTGGAAAGAGGACTGGCAATAAAAGAAGTAATTTTGTATTCAATCACTGGGCTGGGTAGTACAGGCTCAGATTCAGTGGAAAGAGGACTGGCAATAACTGAGCAGTAATAAAAGAAGTAATTTTGTATTCAATCACTGGGCTGGGTAGTACAGGCTCAGATTCAGTGGAAAGAGGACTGGCAATAACTGAGCAGTAATAAAAGAAGTAATTTTGTATTCAATCACTGGGCTGGGTAGTACAGGCTCAGATTCAGTGGAAAGAGGACTGGCAATAACTGAGCAGTAATAAAAGAAGTAATTTTGTATTCAATCACTGGGCTGGGTAGTACAGGCTCAGATTCAGTGGAAAGAGGACTGGCAATAACTGAGCAGTAATACAAGAAGTAATTTTGTATTCAATCACTGGGCTGGGTAGTACAGGCTCAGATTCAGTGGAAAGAGGACTGGCAATAAAAGAAGTAATTTTGTATTCAATCACTGGGCTGGGTAGTACAGGCTCAGATTCAGTGGAAAGAGGACTGGCAATAACTGAGCAGTAATAAAAGAAGTAATTTTGTATTCAATCACTGGGCTGGGTAGTACAGGCTCAGATTCAGTGGAAAGAGGACTGGCAATAACTGAGCAGTAATAAAAGAAGTAATTTTGCATTCAATCACTGGGCTGGGTAGTACAGGCTCAGATTCAGTGGAAAGAGGACTGGCAATAACTGAGCAGTAATAAAAGAAGTAATTTTGTATTCAATCACTGGGCTGGGTAGTACAGGCTCAGATTCAGTGGAAAGAGGACTGGCAATAACTGAGCAGTAATAAAAGAAGTAATTTTGTATTCAATCACTGGGCTGGGTAGTACAGGCTCAGATTCAGTGGAAAGAGGACTGGCAATAACTGAGCAGTAATAAAAGAAGTAATTTTGTATTCAATCACTGGGCTGGGTAGTACAGGCTCAGATTCAGTGGAAAGAGGACTGGCAATAACTGAGCAGTAATAAAAGAAGTAATTTTGTATTCAATCACTGGGCTGGGTAGTACAGGCTCAGATTCAGTGGAAAGAGGACTGGCAATAAAAGAAGTAATTTTGTATTCAATCACTGGGCTGGGTAGTACAGGCTCAGATTCAGTGGAAAGAGGACTGGCAATAACTGAGCAGTAATAAAAGAAGTAATTTTGTATTCAATCACTGGGCTGGGTAGTACAGGCTCAGATTCAGTGGAAAGAGGACTGGCAATAACTGAGCAGTAATAAAAGAAGTAATTTTGTATTCAATCACTGGGCTGGGTAGTACAGGCTCAGATTCAGTGGAAAGAGGACTGGCAATAACTGAGCAGTAATAAAAGAAGTAATTTTGTATTCAATCACTGGGCTGGGTAGTACAGGCTCAGATTCAGTGGAAAGAGGACTGGCAATAACTGAGCAGTAATAAAAGAAGTAATTTTGTATTCAATCACTGGGCTGGGTAGTACAGGCTCAGATTCAGTGGAAAGAGGACTGGCAATAACTGAGCAGTAATACAAGAAGTAATTTTGTATTCAATCACTGGGCTGGGTAGTACAGACTCATACTCAGTGGGAACAGCAATTGCAATAACTGAGTCATATGAAAAAATACAAACAAAATTGGAAAATTCTAAAAAAATATCTTTAAAATGGTGAAAATTGCTGATGGAGAATAAAATAATAGTGGTGTCAAGAGAAAATTCAAACTTTTGACACATCATTATTTTGATTTTCTTTTTTTGGCAGCTCCATTTGTTAGACTTTGCCAAAGGGTTAATACTAATAACAGAATCATCTCCCTTCTTCAAAATATTTTTCATATTTTATTCATACTAATATTAAAAGAAAGTTAAATTTAAATATTGCCAAATATCATCATCATCCAAATAATGAATATAAAGAAAAAAAATTGTCAGATTCCAGGCAGTGAATATTTAAAACTAACTGAAGAGATGTTATGCTATTATGGAAGCCATTTATCCGCAGTATCATAGTGAAATATCTCTTTATAACCCATTGGAAATATTCTAAAAAAAAATCTGTTTTTTGCTTGTTTTTAATGAACAGATCAGACCTTTTTCATGAAAGACAGTTTATTGCCTGCTATTTTGTTTTAATCATTTCACCCACAAGAAAGGTGATAATGCCACTAAGATGCAAGGTGTTACTGAAGATGAAAAACATTAGAGTAAAAGGAAATTCTTACCGAGTAGAAAGGACAATAAAAAGAACAGGATTCAAAAAGACAGAAGAGGAAGACTGACATTACATTAAAATCTTTGGAGATCATAGTTAATAGGAAAAAAAAAAGAAAGAAATCAGAAGAGTGTTTCACAAATCAGAAGTATGAGAGAAGAAATGAATGAGTGTTTTCCATTTTTTTGAAAGGTTATTTCTCTCTCATGGAGAAAGTGGTTATCTTGTATGGCTCCATCATGAATGACAAATGAAATGCTTAGCATTCATTTTTTTTTTCCTTTTTAAACAATATCTCAACTTCCTGAATGCAGGTTACTCGAATACATTTGGAAGTAAGTGTGCCAAGGGCAGTTCTTTTTGTGTTAAGGTTATTTGAGTGGCTTTTATCTTTAATTAAAGGCTGAAAGACCTGTTTTCAGGAATCAGCTTCTTTTTTTTTTTTTTTTTTTTTTAAAAAGAGCATCTTCATCTTTTGTTGTGAATGCTAATCTGAGAAAAAAAAATCTTACTTTTATCAATGAAAATGTAAGTAATATATATTTACTGCTTTACATGTTTAGGAGATATTTCATATTCGTTAATTACTCAGCAGTTTTATTCACCTTGGAGTCGCTTGTTTGTTTCTCTTGAATCTGAGTATGTGATTTTCAGCACTACCAGATCCAGAGAGTGAAGACATAATTGCCAGGGAACCTGTTATATTTTAACCAACATTTTATGAAATAATGTATCTATTGTCAATTGAGAGTTCAATCTGTTCAAAGTTATATACTCTTCTTCAGAAAAATAGACAAGTGACATAACATGAATAAGACTGGTGAATATTAATTGATTATGAAATATCCTCAAAGTAAGGGAAGCAGAACAAGAATAATCTACTACTTTGGATTGAATAAAGGGTTCAGTTCAAACTTCTAAGAATGCTAATTAGTATTAGACCAGACATCTGAAGAAGGCTATAGGCTACAAAGGCTGAAACACTGTGAGTATAACAACCAAAATAAGCCAATGTGTTTTTATAATTCATAAGACCTTCAATAAGCACTATTCTTTAGATTCAATGTGTTTTAAAACAAGAAAGTAATGAAAAATCTATTATCTAACAACTGAAATTATTTACAAAAATAACTAGTATTATTAACAGATATTTTCTTGGGATATTTTCTAGGGATATTTTCTAGTATTATTATCAGACATTTCTTGGGATATTTTCTAGTATTATTAACAGATATTTTCTTGGGATATTTTCTAGTATTATTATCAGATATTTTTTGAGGATATTTTCTAGTATTATTAACAGATATTTTCTTGGGATATTTTCTAGTATTATTAACAGATATTTTCTTGGGATATTTTCTAGTATTATTAACAGATATTTTCATGGTGTAACGGATAACAGTTGGGATTAAGGAATTGGATGAGCCGAGTTCAAATGCCAATTGAATTCATTACATTCACTTATGTTTTAATACCCTTGATTAAGGTTTGAATTCTCTTCTTCCCCAAGCCATGGGTAAATATCAGGACAGATCGAGTTCTATAGCCTTGGATGGCAACTGGTCTACAATAGAAAGAAATGGCAACCTACTACAGGAAAAAATCTGCCTCGTCAGTCATGTATCGAAAGACACATGATCGCCTAAGTGTGTATCACGTATGGCACATAACTGACTAGTTATTAACAGATATTTTCTTGGGATGGAAATGTTCTGTTAGAATCAAAAATGTTTTCTTAAAAAGAACATTGTGTAAAGTTTAAAGTTGATTTATCAGAAATGAAAATTGCCACTGGTAATGGCAACTTCTTTCTGACTTTATTTTATAATGTTGATTAAAGATTCTGGCAAGAATGTATTACCTTTCTTTCCTTCTTTCGGGTTGTAGCCAAGCGATGGACAGTCCAAATTTTGGAAAACATGGACCCATATCCTAGAGTGAATCCAATGGTCAGTAACCAGGCTCTTATCTAGGGAAAAAATTCATAAAATGTTATTAACAAAAAAAAAAAAAAAATTGTAAAAATCAATAAAAATTGGTTATAAAAATTTAAGACTTGTTGAAAATTATCCTGTAAAGGAATATTTAAATTTTAACCTGAAATCAAACAGGATGTCTAGATGGTATAATAGTAGTTCCAGCCAATTTTGTTACATTCACTTTTGTACAAATATCCTTGTGAAGGTATTAATTCATTTCTAATTGCCCCCCCAACTATAGGTTAAAAAGCAGAATAGACCAGGCTCTTGAGCAACCATTCTGACATGATGGAAATTCTTAAGTCATGTGAGTTGCACAATCTGCTACAGATGGAGATAGTGTCTACTTTTTTTTCAATTAGGTATACTTTTTGGAAAAGGTATGAATCCATCTCTTTTCTGTCTTGCTATGAGTTAAATAGCAGGGTAGACTGGGCTCTCTAGCCTTAGTTAGCAATGATTAAATCTGGGATGATTGAAATTATTAAGTCACGGAAGTTACACAATCTCTCAGAGATGCAGATAGCATCTACTTTTTCTTTTTTTCAATCAGGAATCAATGTGCAATGCATTGAACAGAGGCAACTAGATTGCAAACCTAACACAGGGTTAAACCTTGAAAATTGATAACAGCCATTTCTGGGATCAACATAAATGTATTTACTTCAACACATTACTTGGTTATAGAAAAGGGATTATAAAAACATCCACCAGCCACAAGCTTTTTTTATCTGAGGTTGAAGCCGAGGAGTGGAGTGGGTAGATTGAAACAACCTGAAATATTGAAAAGGATAGATTGCTTTTCTCATCTCCAGTGAACTGATTATTTTCTTAAAGCATTTTGACATTTTTACTCTTTGCATATCATTTCTCAGTGTGACATTTTTTTTAATAGATTTCTTTTTTATTTCAGGTAGTGTAATGGTAATGATAATATTAGCCGTTTCCCTATAAGGAAACATTTGGCATTTATTGACTGAGCAGCCAGGATAATGTTGAATATATATTACTGGACAAAAATTATAATGAACTGCCAAAATTGTAAACATAGGTCTGGTTAACACTAGAGTTAAAAAGATGTATGTATGTGATCTGTGTCAGTATTTGAAATCTAACTAAGCATTTGTGTCATGAGTCTTCCTATGAGTCATTGGCTTCAAGTAAAGCATTCAAACTTGATTGAAGTGAAAAAGAAATATAAGATACCCATGAAAAATAGAACATTCATAGTAATGGTAATATTAGCCATTTCCCTATAAGGAAACATTTAGCATCCATTGACCAAGCAGCCAGTACTGTTTTTAGTTGAAATTTATAAAATCTTCCTCTTAAAACACTTTTGGCAAACATGGATAAATGTGCCTGCAATAAGACGTAGTATAAAAAGGACATTTTTTTTAACTACCTTCACTCATCGGCAATGTTTATTGTTTTAAAAAACGAGGATTAGAATGGGAATAAAACCAAAACATATGATGAAAGTGAATTAAACATTTTTTCTTCTTTGTGATAATTTACAACAAAAATATTAAACACTATTTATTTATTAGATTGTTTATTTACAAGAATAATTTTCAGTATTTACATTAGTCGGACTATTGTCCTCATCTTTGTCGCCATTTTTGTCACAACGTTTCGGCCGTTGTATGCTCAGGCCTTCTTCAGGTGGTTGGAATTTCGAACCGAACCCTTTATTTCGATCACTGGGGTAGACTGTTCTAGTTCCACGAGCCATGTTTGATGGATGTCAGTTATCAGTTATCTCCTGATAATTTTCCCTCTGAAAGTTCTCCACTGCCTGAACCGGGTATTGAAAATTAGCAGGAGATAACTGATAACTGACATCCATCAAACATGGCTCGTGGAACTAGAACAGTCTACCCCAGTGATCGAAATAAAGGGTTCAGTTCGAAATTCCAACCACCTGAAGAAGGCAGGAGCGTACAACGGCCAAAATGTTGTGACAAAAATGGCAACAAAGATGAGGACAATAGTCCGACTAATGTAAATACTGTACATAATACCTCATCTCAGAAATATAGACAGACTCTGAAGAATAATTTTATATTTACAACATTCTAAAAACTAATAAAATTAAAACTAATGCAATGAAATATTTGTCATTTACCAATTTATAAAGAAATAAATATGAAAACAATTTTTATTCATGAATTTATAAACATTTACTAAATTATTAAAATATGTGAACTATAAGAAAATCCTTATAATTTACCATTTTATAAAGTTTGAATCAATTGGCAATTAGCCAATGTTTTGCCAACCATTCCAATAAACAATCTAATAAATAAATAGTGTTTATTACTTTTGTTACCAATTCTCAAGAACAAAGAAAATGTATAAATTCATTTTCATAGGTTTAAGTTTTATTCCAATTCTAATCATTGCTTTTTAAAACAAACATTACTGAAGGTAGTTAAAAAAGTGGTTTTGTGGAGAAAAAACATCCTTTTGACATTCTGTTTTATTGCAGTCACATTTATCCATGTTTGCCAAACTTTTTTTTAGGAAAACAGGTGTCTCAAGTCCAGTAGCTGTTATCGACCTTTCTACTACTGACGGGAGTTTCCTTCTGAAAATTCTATTTGAAGTGGCATGGAATGTTAAAATCTTGATTATGTCATTATTTTCTCTGAGTTACATGTGCTATCCATTTTAGTTGTTGTTGCTGTTGATAGTCCTTGAGTGATGTAGTTTCAGTTATTTGGTACAGTTCTTTGTGATTCTGTAGCTGCCAATTTGACCTTTATTGACAAGATCAGGCTTTTTATCAAGACAGGAGTAAATTGCTGCGTCATCAGCATAGATACTGAGTTGAGAACTGATGACATCAGGAAGGTCATTTATGAAAATTATGAAGAACTTAGGTCTAATGATAAAGCCCTTGGGGTGACCTGCATTAATGCAAAAAAGATCTAGAAGAGTGACCATTCAAAACAACATTCATTTCGCGATTTGATAAGAAAGACTGAATCAGTTCAAAAATTCATACAGAAATACCATAACCTTTTAACTTGTGAATAAGACCAGTATGCCAAAGCATGTCAAATGCCTTTGTGATGTCCAAAGTATCAACCTTAACTTCATTTTTATTTAACACTTGATAGACTCTTTCAGCACTAATTGTTAATTCCTCAGCAGTTGAACTAGAGAAGCCATATCTTGATGTACAATATATTTGATTTTATTCCTTATTTCTTATGTAACAAAACAAATTGCATTACTTTTTGACTCATCCTGGTATATACTGCTGAAAAAGGCAGTAAAAATCAGTACTTGCCCAGGCCAATAAACAGTATACATTTTCCCAAAACCCATATGCTTCACTTGCTCAAAGCCATTTTTAGCCATTGATCTTAGGAAGTAGTTGTATACAGCTAACAGTTTAGATATTTCTGAACAGGTTTGGCACTAAGCATGACATCTATATCAAAGTCTGGATCTGATGAGGCTATTTAAGAACAGGACTTGAGTTTTCAGGTTAATGTTTTGTTTTGTAGCCATATCCTTATCTTTAATACTAAATTTGTTATAACTGATCCATACACTGAGGTATTGAAGGTATTTACTAATTCCACATCTTGAAATTTTATGATGGATTCAGGGTAGGTGCCATCACTGCTTTGCTTACAATTTCAGATTATCATTTCTGCTTTAGAAAGGTTTATCTTGAATCCTATTTCTTCGAACACTTGGCAGATATTGCTTTTCAGTTCAAGATCATTCTTATCCCAGCTATGAATACCTATGTCATCAGCAGAGGAACCCATCATCATCAGTACATGTCTCTTGGGAGGAAAAGCAGGATTGTTGCCTTCTATTGGTAGATTCTTTTTTGATGCGGTATGGAATGCTTAAATGATCAGTGCCCATCATTTCACATCTGTGTTTGTAAATGAGCTGGGCATTGTGTAGGAAAATATTAAATAGACTCTCATTTACTGTCGAAACAAAATCATTTACAGTTGAAAAACGCAATCAAAATGAAAAAACTCTCCCAGGTTAATAAACAGCATATATTTTTTTTTTTACCAGTTTGAGAGAAAATAGAGAAAAGTCAGAGATTACTTTTAATGAGTGTCGCCACTTTCTCTATTATTACAATGTGCCCAAAGACATCTGTGGGTCGTGTAAATGTGAACTTGACATCAGATTCAGCTGACAGCCAATATGTGAGCTTAATGAACTGGCAACATTTGCCAGGATCCATCTGCCACAGTTTCTGATTGACAAGCCAATTTAATGATTCTAATTTGCCTGACCTCATTGATAATTAAAGGCAGACACTTTAATTATTTCTTCAGCTGATATTGCAGTCATAGTGACAGTCACAGTAAAAGCTGTTTCTTTTCATATGTTATGATCCTCTAATATTTGCACATGCATTGACATCAAATTTTATTGAGTTTTATGACAAGAGTAGGTTTATGAGATTATGATAATCATAACTCCTAAATGGTAAATGCTAGAAACATGAAACTTTTAGTATGAGAGAACAAAAGATTTTCTTTTCTTTTTGTTGTAGCATACCTACGGATGATAATGGGTATGTCCTCATTCACATAAATACAGTAGTAAATACTGTATGTTGGTCTGTGGTTGGAGATTCATCTGTGTTGGCCAAACTCTCTGCCTCTGTCAAAGGGCACAGTCTCATCTCGGGAAACAGCTACCCCACACCATTTTAATCAGGGTCTATGGGGAATTTTTGGCTGAGCCTACGGGCTCGGATACCTCACTTTAAATTCAGCCTCATGCCACATCTGACCGCATGGAGCAGTTGGTAGATATCCCGCAGTTGAGGATTCATTGTGGAATTCACTTAACTAACTTCTAGAAGTTGACTACTTCTTCTATGCGCAGCTGGTGAATCTTATATGTGTTGTTCTTCTCCTAAGTATTATCGGTCATTACCAACCGTTGTGTGATTATTCGATTCAGTAACCTTCCCTAGGTTACAACACTTTTCTAATGTGATTTTAAGGTTTTCAAAGTTGAAATTACTCAGTAAATGTTTATTAAACGAAAAAAAGAAAAAAAAGGCAAAAAGAAATCAATTCAATGTCATTTGAATGAACTTTTACTTGAATCTATAAAAGCAAATCTAGCTACCTATTCATCCCAGGGCTGCCAAAAATACCCTGGGTACAAATCCAGGACCTTCTCACTCATGTTGGAGGAACCCCTCTTTGATTGACCATGTCTTCAAGGATGTAGCTCTACTCACCACACTTGGCTAATTAAGGGTTGGTGAAGCTATTTAACTCATAGTTGGAGGTTTTGAATTTGGAGTTGTCCTTTTCCTAGACCAGTTGCCACCCAAGGTTATAGGACTGAGTCTGTCCTGCTATTTACCAATAGCTTTTGCAAGGGTATTTGTATGTAAGTGAATATAACAAACTTAACTGGAATTTGAACTCAGCTCTCTGATTCCTCAGTCCGAGCTGCTATCCATTACTCCACCGTGCATCCTAAAATTCTTTATAAAAAATATGTAATGCAGCATCATTTTTATCTCCAGATAAAATTAAAATGAATGTACATACTAATGAAATGACTGGTATGCACATTCATTTTAATTTAATACATTCACAAGATAAGTTTCTTTTAGTATATCCTTATAATATAAATCTATTCGACATAATAATGAAACCTAATAAGGTTGATCCTACCACTGAATTCATACATGAAATTGAAATAAACAAATCTCTTCCTTTCCTTGACATCTTATTAATATGTAACAATAAAATAATTAGACTTTAAAGTTTATCATAAACCCACTAACAAAAATGATCTAATTAATTTCTGTTCCCACCACAATCAAAAAATAAAATCAGGATTAATCATAGGATTCTACTTCAGAGCCCTTAGGATATGCAGTGCAGAATACCTAATTAAACAAAAAGTAAATATATTGAGAAAACATTTAGACTTCTACAGTACCCACATCATTTCATCCTCAATGATAGAAAATGAGCTTACAAAATCCCCAAATCCCCAAAAGTAGACATCGCCAATAGCACTTCTAACATCAACAACACAAAATTCATAATCCCACCTCTAACAATTTTTCTAATAAACTTGAAAATAAATTAGTTATCCCTAATACTAGGATCTTTGCTACCACATCCAAGACAACTGATGATATAATTAGGAAGAAAAATAAATTGAACACCAATTCAAATGCTGGTACTTATCAAATAAATTGTTTACAATGTAAAAAAATTTATATCTGGGAGATATCACATGATCTAAAAGCCTGTATCTATGAACACCAAAGAGATTTGTGTTTAGATAAAACTTCAAACTCTCTTGTAATACACAGGAACAAAACTGGCCATAACTTTGATTTTACTAAAGTTACCCTAATTAAAAAAGAACATGATTCTTTATGGAGAAAGTACACCAAGTTCCTGCTAATAATATTTTTGACATGTGTTTATAGTTGGACATATTGATATCCAACTATAAACACATGTCAAAAATATTATATCACATAAACTTTTATTGAATTCATTCTTAAATAATCTAAGGTATGTTTATATAAAACAAATGGTATGTATGTAAAAATGTTCCCAAATCAACATGCAGAGAAACTCCTAAAATTGTTCTTGATATATAAAAATTTATATATCATTATCTCATATATAGCAACTAAAAAAATTCAATGACTTCTTACCCAACTCTGAGTTCCACAGATATAAGTCAGTTCTTCAAGGGAAAGATTAATCAGTTATAACATAGGGGAGATTTTAGATGTTTACATGAAATAAACTTTGTCATACAGATCAATAAAAAAAAAAAGGAAAATATTTTTAATACATCCTAATAAAAAGTGTAGGCATAATATTAAAGATATAGATTTTTGTAATACAATAGATGTATTTACCTGGCATACCACTGGGTATATTTCTTTTGATATATATTGTCCATCCATCCCAATTAGAAATATGCAGAATAAACACATCTGACAACCAATCACCATGACATTGTTCACACCTGCATGTGAGTAAACAATTGATCTGAAAAAGAAAAAAGAAAAACATTTAGTTCAAGTAAGTGACTTCTTGTTTTGTTTGTTTAACAGCACATTGACTCCTTATGGAGCATTTAATGCTGAAATTTAATTTTCTTGGGAGCGTTGATGTAATAAAAATATGATATATCTCATTCTGCTTTCACAGTTGAATACATGGTAGATGATACTCAGCTTTTGTGCATATACATGTTTGTGTGGACGTGATTACTAGAGGTGGTTATGTGTGTGTTTTATGTTGTAATTTTGTCAAAGTTATATTTTTGAATGCAGTTTGATTTCTTTTAGAGATTGTAGGATGTTATATGGATTCATGTCATGAAAGAGTTCTTTTATGTTGGTGATTTGATTGTGTTTAGTGGCATATCAACCTTTATGAGTTTAATGCCAGAATCTAATTATTTTGAACACAATTTTAGGGTTTCAACTAAATATATTTTGAACACAATTGTATGCCTTCAACTACAGATAAAATGTACTGTTGGTCATTTTGCAATAAAATGTACTGTTGGTCATTTTGCAATAAAATGTATTGTTGGTCATTTTGCTTTAATATAGAAAAGTGTATCGCTGGTATTTTTATTATAAAAATGTATTTTTATACTTTCATAGTGTTTTGTTTTTGGGTTCACTATTTGTCCATAGCTGGGACCCCAACAAGTGCTAACATCCCGGATCAGGTAGACCTGAGAACAACATCAATTAAAAGGTGATTCCACACTTCTTAAAACCGCTAATCTCGCAATCAGAGGCCTTGCTGCTGCATGTAGTTTATCATGATACTATAGACCAAAGTAACATCTTATATTGGTATATTCATGCAACAGTATATTAAATACTTACACACTCTACAAGGGTGGCTCAATAAATTTGTAGTCTCAGACATAGATTTTAGGTGAATTTTTATTTGAAATTTTCACTTAATGAGGAAAGAGCTCTTGGAGAATTTGACACTCATAAGGCAAGAGGAATTGAAGGAAATGGTAAGTAACCTATCTAACAAGCTTGTGTAAATGGATTGCAGAACAAGGTGTGGGAGGGTGAGTAAAAAAACAAACATTGCTAAGAGCTAGAAGACATAGGAAATTGTGGAGAGCCATGATCATCCATGTCCTAAAGGGACGCGGTACATGCAAGAAGATTCAGTAAGGTTTTCTTTTTACTTTTACTTTTTATTTTATATATTATTATATTAACATACAAATAAAAATTACAAATGAAATACATTATAAAATTTATGAAAAATTAATATAAAATCTATTAATACAAAAAATAATATAACAAATAAACATTTAACGATGTGTTAGGGGAATTTCTATGGATATTTTATTGTCTATGTGCTTAATCAATCATTAACTTAAGAATAAAAATTGCAAAATTTTCACAGGTATTTCTAGTAATAAAATAACAGTAATATAAGATAAACTATAACTTTTTTAAATGCCATGTCCCTTCAGGACATAGGTGATGATGGCTCTCCACAGATTCCTTTTATTTTTTATCTGTGATTTGCCATTTCTTAATGTTTCCTGTTGCCTTCTGAGTAGTTTTAAATTTGGAATTGTCCTGTTAGACTGACTGCCATCCTAAGCTAGAGGACCCAGTCTACTGTTATTTAACCCATAGCTGGGGAGAGAAAAGACAGATTTATAACTATCTCAAGGACAATAGTAATAATATATAATAAATATCAAAATGTTAATATAATAAAATAATAAATATTTAATAAAGAATTGATATAATAAAGGAATAAAAAAATGCCATACTGTAAATAAAATAAAAGATCAGGAACTGTTACAAATCCTGAATAACAGGTGCTATGGAGTCTGTGTCAGTATTTGAGGTCTAACTAAGCATTTGTGTCATGAATCTTTCCATGAATCATTAGCCTTGAGTAAAAGCATTCAAACTTGAAGTGAAAAAAGAAAATAGAACATCCATAGTAATGATAATATTAGCCATTTCCCTATAAGGAAACATTTAGCATCCATTGAAGAAGCAGCTAGTACTGTTTTTGGTTGAAATTTATAGAATCTTCCTCTTAAAACAATTTTTCAGCAAATTAGGTTTCTCAAGTCCAGTAGCTGGTTAGAAAGGAAACCCCCATCAATAATTTAAAGAGCTATAAGCTCTTTCCAGTATTGATAGGGGTTTCCTTCCTAACCTTTTGTTTGAAGTAGTATGGAATGTCAACATTGTAATTATATCATCATTTTCACTTTAAGTTACATGTGCTATCCATTTTAGTTGTTGCTGCTCTTTGTAGTCCTCTAGTGATGTGGTTTTTATTATTTGGTAAAATTTCTTGTTTGTGAATCTGTATTCAGTCATGTCCCATGTGTGATACATGTTTAGGTGATCATGTATCTTTTAATACATGACTAGCAGATTTTTTTCTTGCAGTAGGTTGCCATTTCTTTCTGTGGCAGACCAGTTGCCATCCAAGACTGTAGAACATAGTCTGTTCTGCTAGTTACCCATAGCTGGGGGGAGAAGAAGAGGATTCATACGTTTCCGAAGACCATCCTTATTTATTAGCACATAAGTGAATGTAATGGATTTGACTGAAATTTGAACTCTGTTCTCTGATTCCTCAATCTGAGCTGCTATCCATTACTCCACCTTGCCTCATCTGTATTGCCAGTCCACAATATTCAAATAAGGATGGTCTTTACCAAAACCATCAGGCTTGACTCCCACAAAGCCTTTTTTAACCATTAATCTTACAAAATGGCTGAATACAGCTGACAGTTTAGATATTTATGAACTGGTTTGGCTCTATACATGTTATCCACATGAAAGTCTTAATCTGAGGAAGCTATTTAAGAACATTTTCTGGTTGATATTTTGGTTTTGTAGCAATTTGCAATGTTGGGTAAAACTACTTCTGACTCAGCCTATTCTATATTCAATTTCCTTTTCTCTGATACTAAGTTTTTTTTATAACAGATCCATACACAGAGGATTTTGAAGTATTTATTATTTCCACACCCTGAATTTTTATGATGGATTCAGGGTAGTTGCCATCACTGGTTTCATTCCAATTCCAGATCATTGTTTCTATTCTGGAAACGTTTATTTTGGGTCTTCTTTCTTGGAACACTTAGTAGAGGATGTTGATTTTTTTTTTTTGTTCAAGATCATTCTTGTCCCGGCTATAAATATTTATGTCATCAGCACAGCCTAACACCCCATTATCAGTACACTGGCGTTGGGCTTGGCTGAATGCCAAAATTGACATTTAAAAAAAAAAAATAAATAAAAGAGATGAGTGCTGGTTAAAATGCTGCAATCTCACCTTTGATTATTTTTGCTGGGAAACAAAACTTAAAACTGATTTGTTGTCTTTTACATGATGTACAAACTGTTTATATATAGTCAATGACAAAATTATTCGTACACCCATCAATTTTGAATATTTTTATTCATTTCTAATACCCAGATGATGCCAGGATTTTTATATGCTAATTAGCACAAAAAATAAATGAAACTTGTTACATTGATAAAGGTTTTCCTATTTGTTCTTTAAGTTATTATATATATATATATATCTATATATATGTGTGTGTGTGTGTGTGTGTGTGTGTGCGCAAATATATAGAAAAATAGGAAATAACACGTTAGGTAAATAATCCGGAGTTCTTTAGTATTTTTATTTTTAAAAAACAGTGCTCCATACAGAAGTAGAGCTTAAATTATAATTATTTTTTTAAATTAAAGTATCAAGCCTTGTTTCATCCTCAAGCAAAAATGCCTTAATTCAATTTAATTTTAATAATTATATTGAGATTTTTGGGTTTTGTTTTTGAAACATGAAAACTCTTATGTAGCGAAGGAATCGTTTTAAAAAAAAATAATTCTAATATATATATATATATATATATATATATATATTTCATTAAAAACAACTGACAGATAATTGATTTCCCCACACGTTTTGCTTACAACCGGGACTGTAAGGCCTCTCTCCTCGACTTGTGTTTTACCTCCATCCCTGAGTCTTGTAGTGCCACGCAGCTCTGTCCTATTGGTAACTCCGATCATGCTGTAGTGTCTGTTAGTATCTCCTTCAACCCCACACCCTGCAAGGAACCTCCTACCACCAGAACCTCATTCTGCTACCAATGAGGTGACTGGGACTTGTTTCGTGATTTCCTCCGCAATGTCCCCTGGGATGCTGTATTTAAGCTCCCCATTCAAGAATGTGCTTCAGAGGTCTCTTCCTGGGTTAAAGCTGGAATCGACGCTTTCATCCTCTCAAGGAAATTCAAGGTCAAACCGCGCTCCTCCCCATGGTTCACAGCTGCTTGCTCAGCCGCCATTGCCCATAGGAACCACTTCTTCCACTGTTTTCGTAGTGATATGTCTGACTGCAATAGATGCCTATTTACCTCTGCCTGTAACGAGTGTAAGCATGTCCTCAATGAAGCTAAGTCACTATTTGCTGCTCAGATGAAGGAATCTCGCAAATTTGGCTCCAAGGATTATTGGTGCCTCTTCAAGAGCGTTCTGAACAATAGCAAACCCTCCATTCCTCCCCTGTTCAATCAGTTTGAGGCCCTGACCACCTCCTCTGACAAGGCTGAATGCTTTGCTTGGAAGTTTTCTTCCAATTCAATGTTTGACTCTTCCGGGGTACCCATGCCCGATTTCCCTCCCAGAACTGAGGCCCTTTTGAGCGGATTGCACATATCCCTGTCATTAGTATTGGGCATTATCTCTAACTTAGATCACCACAAGGCTACTGGTGGTGACGGGATACCAGCCATTGTCTTGAAGAAATGCGCGCCTGAACTGGCGCCTGCCCTCTCTAAATTATACAACCACTGCCTCAAGGAGTCTTGTTTTCCTGACTGCTGGAAGTCCTCAACCATTGTTCCTGTCTTTAAGAACTCTGGTGACCCCTCCAACCCTTCTAATTACCGTCCTATCAGTCTCCTACCCCTCTTCGGCAAAGTCTTCGAAGCCCTTATCAACACCGAAGTGATTAATCACCTGATATCCCATGATCTGCTCTCAGACAAGCAGTATGGTTTCCGCTTTGCCCGATCTACAGCCGATGTGCTTACGGCCATCACTGAATTTGTTTACCGAGCTATTCATAATAACGGTGAAGCTCATGCTGTGGCCCTAGACATCTCTAAAGAATTGATAGAGTTTGGCATGCCGGCCTTCTTCACAAGCTCCAGGGTTATGGTATTACAGGTCGATTGTTTGACCTAATACAATCATTCCTGTCAAACCGTGAATTGAAGGTCGTTCTCAATGGATTCATCTCCAGCTCCTATCCCACTAACGCAGGTGTTCCTCAAGGCTCCATCCTAGGCCCTACTCTGTTCCTCATATTCATAAACGATCTTCCTGACGCCATAGATTCCCAAGTCGGCATCTATGCGGACCACACCAAAATTTACTCCTGTCTCAAACACAAATCTAGTGATGCTGACAAAGTTAACCTGGCAGTTTGACTCGAAAAGGACCTCCAATCGGTTGTGAACTGGGGCGAGAAATGGATGGTTAACTTTAATGCCTCTAAAACAAAACTGCTCTCTATTAACCACCACAGGGATCCATCCCTGCATCCCATTAGAATGTCTGAAGACCAACTTCTCGAGACCTCCTCTCTGCGTCTGCTCGGTCTCACGCTGTCTGCTGACCTGAGATGGAACAAATACATCGAGTCAATTGCATCATCCACTGCAAGGAAAGTTGGCTCCCTGTGCCGAGCCAGGAAATTTTTCTCCCCGGAATCTATCCTCCAAATCTATAAATCAACCATTCGCCCTTGCATGGAGTATTGCTGCCATATATGGTCTGGAGCCCCTGCTGTTTGCTTCAGGGTTCTTGATAAGATCCAGAGACGGATATGCAATGTAATTGGCCCTGATCTGTCATCTCGTCTGCAGTCGCTCTCTCACAGACGCGATGTTGCATCTTTCTGTCTTTTTTACAAATACTTTCACGGTAATTGCTCCAATGAGCTGCTTTCGCTGGTTCCTAGGCCTCATGAATTTAAACGTCCTACGAGGCTGGCATCCTGTTCCCACCCTTTCACCGTTGAAACTGTTAGATGTAGATGTCTCTTCTACTCCAATAGCTTCATGTCTCGCACATCTCGCCTGTGGAACTCCCTTCCTTATTCCTGTTTCCCTGACAAATATAATCTCCAACTATTTAAGTGTAACGTCAATTGACATCTCCAGTTGCCTTGATCTATCCACTTCCCTTCTCCACATCCTTTCCCCTTTCATTCCTATCTGCTCTCGCTCCAAATCTTCTGTAAACCCCCTTGCCTTGATCAATTCACTATCTTTCTCCACATCCTCTCCTTTACCACTCCTACCTGCTCTTCCTCCAAACCGTCTGTAACCCCTTGCGTGCTAGTGGCTTCCAGCCTTACTTGGGGTGATAAGCTTAAAAAAAAAAACGAAAAACAAAAAGGTGTTTTTATTTAGTTTTTTATACAATTTCTCATGAGATCTAATTCATTTTTAATGAAATGTGCATGAAAGAAGGATTGGTGCCTAAATACACAAATATATATATATTGTACAATTTTGCTTTTACACGATTTGTACAATTTTTCTGTTACACCCAGTATATATATATATATATATATATATATATATATATATATATATATGAGTTGCATCAAATATGTATCGTAGCCTGTCAGAATGATAATTTAAAGAACAAATAGGAAACGTTTATCAACCTAACATGTAAATGAAACATGTTAGATTGATAAACGTTTCCTATTTGTTCTTTAAATTATCCTATATGCATACACACACACACACACACACACACACACACACACACACATATATATATATGATGAAATATAGTTTTAAGATAAGCTATATATATAAGTTAAAGTGCTCAATATCATGGATAGAGCCTATGTAATTATAAAAGTGGGCATTGACGGTCTGTTGCATGCTTATATGCAATTTTCTGTCAACCTGGAATATACACGTCTGTATGTACAGTCAACGACGAAACTATTCGTACACCCATCAATTTTGAATATTTTTATTCATTTCTCGGAATCTAATGCCCGGATGATGCCAGGATTTTTATATGTTAATAAGTAGAAAAAAAAAAAAGAAAAAAAATGAATATAAAACTCAATCTTCAGAACAATAGTTTAAATACAACAAATTTGACAGGTGAATTATGCAAAATAAGAAAAGACAAAATTATCAGTGCAGTAGAAAATATCATTTTAAATTGATTCATTCATGTAAGTATAAGTAATTTATGTAATTATTTTATCAGTGAAGCCTTCTAGACTATTTATTCAGTAGAATATTTGTGATAATTCCAGCCAAGAATATCACATAGTGGATAGAGTGTCACTATTCTTATTTTTACATTAACAACACAATGGGAAAGGTAAAGGAGCTTAGTGTTGACTTGAGACAGAGAATTATTAACTTCTACAAGTTGGGAAATAGTTACAGCACTATTTCAAGATGGTTAATTATCCGTAGATCTATGGCACAGTTCGTTATAAAGAAGTTTAAACAGTTTGACATGACAGAGAATTTACCTGAGTGTGGGAGAAAACCCAAATTGTTACCGAGAACTGCACAATAACTGTGTTGTGAGGTTAATATAAACCCAAGAGTTGTTTTGAAAGACGTCACTAAAAGTTTGGATATGATGGGTATCAGCGTAAGTACTCGCACAATACAACGTTGTTTAAATAGAAATAGGTTGTATGGAAACTGACCACGATGCACTCCTCTTCACAAACCATGTCACATTGTTACTCAGTTTACTTTTTCCGAAACGTTCTTGGACAAAGAAAATTGCTTTTGGGAACAAGCACTATGGAGGGGTGACACAAAAACCGAGCTTTTTGGACATAAGGATGTACAGAAGATTTGGTGCAAGAAAGGTGAGGCTTTCCTCCCAAAGAACACAGTGGCAACATTTAAATATGGAGGCGGCTCAATGATGCTTTGGGGTTGTTTTAGCTCAAGGAGGACTGGACAATTATTTTCAATAAGAGGAATAATGAAATCTGCAGACTATATCAAAATTCTGGATGAAAATCTCCAATTATCAGTACAAAATCTTCATCTAGGTCAGTGATTTACTTCCCAGGAAGGTAATGATCCCAAACATATGTCTAAAATCAGTGCCTGTGTGGCTTCAGAAAAAGATTACAGCTCTCCCATGACCTTAAATCAGTCCCGACTTGAATCCTATTGAAAATCTATGGCAAGAATTGAAAGTTCGAATAAATCGTAACCATTGAAGAATGGAAGAAAATCCCAGAAAAACTTGTTCAAATCTCATCAAAAACTTTAGAAAATGATTGCAGCAAGTTATAAAGATGAGAGGCCATGCTATTGACTATTAATATTGTAAAAACTGTTCAATTTTTTCTATTTTTCATACTGTACTTTCCCTTCCTATTTTGCCTAATTTGTCTGTCAAATTTGTTGTATTTAACCTATTGTAAAGAAAATTGAATGTTATATTCCCTTTTCTGTGCTCATTAACATATAAAAAACCTGGCATCATCTGGGCATTAGATTCTAAGAAATGACTAAAAATATTAAAAATGGGTGTATGAATAATTTCATCATTGACTTTATAAAGGCCTTTTCTTCTTCTATGCTCCATATCCCTTCAGGAAGTGGGTGATGGTTTCTTTTTACAATTTCCTATACCTTGTTGCTCTTAGCTTTCTGTTATTACCATCAATCCCATATCTTGTTCTGCCATACACACAAGCTTGTTAAGTAGGTTACTTTCTGCTTTTAATTGCTTCTCTTTCCTTCAGTAGGTCTTGTAAGTCTCAAACTCTCCAATCCCTCTTTTCTCATTATATCATAGAAATTTCAACTATTACTCTGATTTTAAGTGTAAGCATGATTTTTGCTTTCACTTTCCTTAAAACTTTCTCTTTCCTCACATGTTCAGTCCCTGGTATGCTCAGTAGCCTTCTGTCGATCCATATTTCTGTTGCTTCTTCATCTGTGAGGAAATTGTTCAGCATTTAATGCCATATAGGAAGATTGATATTATATAGCAGTTTAGTACTTTTTTGTTTCTGACTAAATTTTACTGCTTGTTAATACTTTACTTAGCTTTTCAAAGGCATCTTTCACTATTCCAATGTGCCTTTGAATTTTGGTATCACATTTTATGTCCTCTGACAAAACACTTCTCAGATATTTAAATTTTTGTACTTGGTTGATTTTGGCATCTCCAATTTGTAGTGCACATCTTCCGTTGTTCTTGCTGGCAACCATATATTCTGTCTTCTTCCGTAATTCATAAAATTGATATTTTGTCTTTTCTTCTCACTGGCCTTTACTACATTCTGTAAGAGTTCTTGTAGTTACCATTTTGTGTCTGCTATCAACACTGTGTCATTTGCATCTTTTATTTTGTTAAGATTGTGTCTGCCAATAATAAATCCTGGTAGAACTTCTAGTTCTTTCAAGATCACTTCACGGTAAAGATTGAATGAGTTTGGTGAGAATACACATCTTTGTCTTTTTTGTTTTTGGCGTATTTATTGAATTCATTTTCTATCCGTATGCAGGTGGTTTGCTCCCAGTATAAGTTTGGGATTATTTTAAATATTTTAATAAACATTTTAATAAACATATTTTAATAAATATATTTTAATAAATATATTTTAACAAACATATTTTAATAAACATTTTAATAAATATATTTTAATAAACATATTTTAATAAACATATTTTAATAAACATATTTTAATAAATATATTTTAATAAATATATTTTAATAAACATATTTTAATAAATATATTTTAATAAACATATTTTAATAAATATATTTTAATAAACATATTTTAATAAATATATTTTAATAAATATATTTTAATAAACATATTTTAATAAATATATTTTAATAAATATATTTTAATAAACATATTTTAATAAATATATTTTAATAAATATATTTTAATAAACATATTTTAATAAACATATTTTAATAAATATATTTTAATAAACATATTTTAATAAATATATTTTAATAAACATATTTTAATAAACATATTTTAATAAATATATTTTAATAAACATATTTTAAAAAATATATTTTAATAAACATATTTTAATAAATATATTTTAATAAATACATGTAAATCCTTATTGCCTGGTTCATGCACCCATTTTTTGAACAGTAGAGGTTTATCTCTTGTTTTCTGTTTAGGATTTGGTTTCCAGTTTCTTATCATTTTTTTTCACTCCCAGTAACTCCTTGCATTTCAGTGGCATTATTGTCTTGCTTGGGGGTAAAAGATTAAAAAAACATATGTAGTAAAGTTTTACTAAATTTTAAATTCTTAAATTGATATTGAAAGATAGTTTGAACACTGGATTAGAAACATTATGGTAGACAACATACCAAAACAAGCAATATCCAGTTTACCTCTGAAATCAGTTAACAGTTTATTACCATTCCAACACCAAATCATCTGAATATATTTCTTCTCATGGAACAAGACTATTTGTTGTTTCCTAATCAAATATTTTTTTTAAAAAAAAGACTATTAATTTTATCTTTTCCATTAAAATCATCAAATCTGTATACAGACGAACCTCTCATCTATGGACCTCCACATCAATGGACTTTGGATGCAACTGACAAAATCTGCAGGCAAAATAAAAAAATCTGCAGGAAAAAAATACTCTCAAATTGTCAGTTATGTATTTCAAAATTTGCAGGCTTAGCAGTACAAGTTGTATTAGTTCTCAAAGTGACCACTTGGTGGTGTTGGCAGGCCTTTCAATTGTAAACAAAGACTGGTGTACAGTATATAAAGTATTATACATGAGAAAGTAGCTGTGAGTAATATATTTTTTTTCTTATTTTGATTAATATATCTATATTAAGTATATATTTTCTTTATGCCATTTATACTTGTTTATAGTATTTACATTATGATTATAACTACTGGTAGTTACTATAGTGGTTTTATAACTCAAAAATAATTCCTTTCCATATATGGACAATTGGCTTTAACAGCCCCCCCCATTCCCCCTTATTAGTCTGTTGCGAAGTTTGTCTGAACAAACACTTTAAAGTATACTTTCAATTGAATGTATCAGAACACATTAACATGTTAACTCCTAATGTTGGTTCATTATGTCATGCTAGACAATTTTTCTCTCTAGAATCTATTTTACATATTAATAAGTCTACCATTTGTCCTTGCTTTGAATATTACTGCCACGTCTAGTTTGGGGCTCCTGCTATATATTTTGATATTCTTGATAAAATCCAAAGAGGAATCTGCTATACTTCAGCCATTATCAAGGATTTTAGTTTTTACTTTTAACTGAATGTATGGATTTTTGTAAGTATGTATCTAGAGTTATACAAATGTTTTATTTTCTAAACATGGTCAGCATATTGTGGCCATGTTCATAGTTGATGTTATTGAGTATTAGTTTATTCTTTTTTTATTAATAATGCTTCCATTATTTTTAGCCTTTGTTTACATGTAGATGACGCTATTATATTTGTAATGATAAGTATGTTGTAGATAGAGTTTGGTAGGTCTCCATAACTATAGATACATACATAAAAAAATCCATACATTCAGTCAAAATTAAAAGATATATATATATATATATGTGTGTGTGTGTGTATGTGTATGTATATATATTTATATATGTACACACACACACTGTATATTGTGCTATTCTGTGAGTAAATCAAATGTTGGTTAGCAAGGTGGCAATATAATAAGTATTTATGTATGTAATACATTTCTAATATCATCATCTCTGGAATTGGTACTTCCATTGAAAGAAATTCAATTTTGTACCAACATTCCTGTAATGAACAGTGAAATTAATGTCTAAATATGTTTCCATTTGACTGATTGCATCTCCGGGTTTTTGCAATTCTAAAGAAATATACCAATTAGCAGTAAAGCAAGTTCCTTTCCAAATCTAACGTACAAATTATATTCACAAAACCAAAAGTTATCAGTCTTCTTCCTTATAAAGAGTTTTCCATATGACATTTCATTATGAAAATAACCAGTTTCTCTGCTAAACACTATATTATTCCCATAATCCATTGCAAATAAATAAACAATACAAAACATTTTTCTGGCTTTCTCACAAGTCAAATGGCTACCTTTAATCTAGTTTCTAACATGTAGTCTTATTGCAGTTCCCCTGTAAAGGCATCATATAGCCCCTAACGAGTTTGGTTCTCAAGATGACGGGTGGCTCCGTAATAGCGTGTCAAATAAGAGTAAGTTTTCTATTCTTCCTCTCTTGTCTCTCCTGGTGTTATAATCTTTTGATACGGCAATGATAGTTTGATAGTCTGGGATCTGATTGTTCAGTTTTTAGTTATTTTGTTATTTGCTTTTATACTGTTAACTGAACAGGTGTGCAAATTTTTTATACTTAGAAATTCTGGAACATTCGGTAATCTTTAATCATAACTTAGCCCTCAAGAGATTTCAATTGTTAAGTTACCTGAAGTCCTGACAAAATTGTTGAAAAATCTGAATATGTGATGTCAGGGCAATTAACTTGATATTTCTCAAAAACTGTTGAAAATCAAATATTACCAATTGATTTCGGTTTTTGTTGCTATCTGCGTGTTGGGATTCCAAACATTTAACAACACCTCTTTTAAATGAAACATAAAAGGTTATTCTCTGAAGGAAAAGTAGAAGTAGAATTTTAGTTCAAATAACATTTATAGATTATTTTTGGAAATATACAATAACAAAAAAATATTTAATTTTCTTTGCAGTGAAGCTTGTTTTGTCAAGTAATTAAGTGTTCTTTGGTGATGTGAGATGTGTGTACAGACTTACTTTATGTCAGTCAGCATAGTATGTCTGTCAGTGTATAGACATAGTCTTAGCTGGTGGTTACTGGCTATCATCTTCTATTGTGTGTGTGTGTGTGTGTGTGTGTGTATGAAGGTGTAGATTAAACGGGTCTCTGAAATTGTTTTTGAACCCTGAGAAACAGTATGCTTCTATTTTTATATTTATAAAAGGGATCCAAAATCTAATTTCAAATAGAGGTGCTATCATTTGTGAATTGGTTAGAAAATAATTTCATGCTGGCTCACAAAAATCTTTTTCTTGAAATTGCAGGAGTGGTGAAGAGAGTTATCATTGTTATTTTCTAAATGGTCCCAAAATAACATGTGGTAAGTCTACAACTATGTCTGCCAAGTATTTTGGCAGTATGTACCCTTCTAATTATTATTCATCAAACAAACATTCTGATGGGATTTTATTGGTTGAAAAATATATACAGGATTTAATTCCTATAAATTTAACCTCCTTGGTATCAATGAGATAGGGTTTGTTAAAATCTACAACTTTATAAAATTTGTAGATTTATAGTGCATCTGTTTGGTCATTTGACGGTTATTAATGCTGTATATTGTATACTCAATTACAGGTACATTTAGGTGGTCCCAAAGTTTAAGTGTGTGAAAATTGCAGGTGGAATTAGAGACTTCCGGTTTAAAAAGGGTTAACACTGGCAGCTTTATTATATCTGTCGGTTGAAACAATATCTCTATAAATTCTAAATGAATTTCAATGATAATTTGTGAAAAGGTAAACCAGGGGCCAGGGTACTATTGACTTTTTGCAATACATCAGTTTGATGCTATGACACACATCTGTAATGTTTTTAGCTATGAATCATTGGGGATTTCGGGTCAGGCAATGATGTACACCTTCTCAGTGAGCCAGTCAATACTAATCAGATATTAACTCATGCCATCCATTAGCTACAACTATTCTCATAGGATTTTACAGCTCTCCGAACCCACCGTGACTCCTCAGGTTTTATATTCCACTCACGGACAACTTCTGGTTCATCAGCTTCTTCCTACTTCCATAAATAATGAAGCAAATGCAGTGACCAATTTCTTAGCAAATATAGAAACACTCTTGACTTGAAGTAGTAAGTAATGATTTTTCATTTCACTCATATATATATATATATATATATATAGATAATATTAGTGGTCAATGTATACACACACACACACACATATATATATATATATATATATATATATATATATATATATATATATATATATATAAATTCCCAAGAGGATAGAATCCAGGTAGAACTTAATGTCCAGGACAGAGTAAGAATATAATATAAAAGGCTCAAACATTAATGTTCCATGGTTATAATTTATTACATTGGAATCGTAATCACGATCCAATTCATCAGACCTACGAATTGAAAAAATTTTTGAATTTGTAGGTCTGATAATTTGGATTATGATTACAATTCTAATGTAAGAAATTATAACCATACAATATTAGTGTTTAAACCTTTTATATTATATAAATATATATATATATATATATATATATATATATATATAGTAAAAGTAATAAATCCATTGTTATATAATCCAAGTGGATCCTAGTAATGTACAATATTAAAACTTATCCACAAAAAGAGCTCAATGTATTTATTATTACAGAGCAAAAATTGATACACAATAAAATCCCAAATCACCTCATATCGGGAATAAGCTTATTTTGAGTGATGAAATTATATTTTGTCAATCTTACTCAACCCCGGTATAGACTGAGTTTGTGTCAGAAATAGAAATTTAAACTGTGAAAGCTAAAAAAAATGTATTTATTATTATTTAAAAATGTATTTGTTATTATTGACCACTGTCTCATGCCTTTTGTCTGACTGAAACATTGAAATGGATAAATTTTGTATTAGTTTTTTGACGTTTTTTTCCTCAGTCGAAATAAGCTTAATCCCCATATGAGGTGATTTTGGATTTTATCATATATATATATATATATATATATATATATATATATATATATATATATATATATACCCATTAAGGAATTGTATTCCTGATCAATCAAAATTTGTAAATAATTATATAGGCCACACTACAACATGTTTGGCATGCAGACTCACTCTACACCTTTCTGACAATAGCTCAATTAGATCTCATTTAAATATTCATGGAGACCTACCGGACACTATTTGAAACATACTTGTTGACAACACTAATATAATAGCATCATCCACGTGTAAAAAAGGCTAAAAATAATGGAAGCCTTATTAATAAAAACAAACAAACCAACACTTAATAATATAAACTTTGAACATGGACATAATATCTTGACTGTGTTTTGAAAAAAATGTAAACATTTTATAAAATATACATACAACAACTATTTCTTATTTTAACAGTTAAAATGTAATCCTTGAAAATGGCTAAATGTATAGCCGAAAGCACTTGGATAAAAAGAACATTCGGACAGTTTTTATATAATTTATCATCCAAAAAGAAAAAATTCTTAGATCACATGAGAAATTGTATAAAAAACTAAATAAAAGCACCTGTCTGTTGTTTTCAATGAAATGGGCATGAAAGAAGGATTGCTGCCTAAATACACAAATTTTATATATATATATATATATATATATATATATATATATATTTAAATGATGCTACCGAATGATAATTTATTTTCTTATCTTATTTTACACCTCATTCATGTTAATCATTCAATCAGCACTAAAAAAGACAAAAAAACCCTTCCCCATGTGTCTGTTGGGTGGAAAAAAAACCTAACCCATGTGAGGTGGGGTCAAATAAGTGCATGATCTTAGCCAAAAATCACGAATAGGAAACAATGGTTTGGATACCCTAATTCCGTCGCATAGTTGAGACTCCATTGTTGGATGTAGTCTTAGGTTATACCCAAGAGTCATTTTCTAATCCCTTAAAACAAAAAAATCAAGACTAAATATTAACCACAATTTCCCTGCTAGTTGTTGACTGCTAACCAAAAGTTTTAGGCCATAACTGTTAGGCATTATATCAAGTATTAAGAATATCACAACTAGGGTCTGAAAATTAGAGGAGAGAGTTATCAATAATAATGTTCTGACTTCGAATCCACAGTTATCTCCCTTTAATCTTCTCTCCGTTTTTTATTATTAAATGTACTTTTTATCACATAAAATTTGGTGAGGCAAGAGCAAATTTTAATTCTGAAAATGCAGCCCAAAGAAAAAAAAGTCTGGGAACCACTGATATACATGCTTAATTAGAAATGTAAGAAAGTTTACAGTCCAACCTACACATTAACACTAAACCTACATTTTAATCCAATGGGGTCTCAATTCATACCCAGTAAATAATTATAAATCTTGAAACTTTTCATATTTACCTTTTATATTAGCTGTAATGAAAAAAGGAGCTGAGCCAACATATTTCCATGAGCCGCATATCAAAAGGTCATAGAGAGACATGTAGCTCATGAGTGGCAGTTTAGCCACCCCTGATATATACCAACAACCATACTAAGGAACTAGTGTCTCCTGTTATGCCCAAAACAATATGACTTTGGACTGTTTATATAGAATAATACATTCTCAGATTCCAGCACTGTATACTTAATTAACACACAATCACTTATAGGTTAACACATAGTTAATTAGCAAATATAATGTATATACAAGAGTGGCTCTCAAATGGTGTGGCATGCTTTATAGATGCAGTGGGCAACAGGTGAGGTGGAATGATTTAGAATGATTTAGACAATCAAAGATTTAGAAGCAGTCACAAAAAATTCATATGCCAAAAATAAATATGGTTTCAAAATTTAAAATACTATTATGGATGACTTGTAATTGCATGCATGAGTCCCAGTATAAATATTTATAAATAATTATTTACCAATTTTATCATTGTGATATTTTTGCATTATATCAAGTATTAAGAATATCATAACTAGGGTCTCTAAATTAGAGGAGAGAGTTATCAATAATAATGTTCTGACTTTGAATCCACAGTTATCTCCCTTTAACCTTCTCTCCATTTTTTTTATTATTAAATGTACTTTTTATAACATAAAATTTGGTGAGGCAAGAGCAAATTTTAATTCTGAAAATGCAGCCCAGAGAAAAAAAAGTCTGGGAACCACTGATATACATGCTTAATTAGAAATGTAAGAAAGTTTACAGTCCAACCTACACATTAACACTAAACCTACATTTTAATCCAATGGGGTCTCAATTCATGCCCAGTAAATAATTATAAATCTTGAAACTTTTCATATTTACCTTTTATATTAACTGTGATGAAAAAAGGAGCTGAGCCAACATATTTCCATGAGTCATATATCAAAAGGTCATAGAGAGACTTATGGCTCACAAACTATAGTTTGGCCTGACCTGACCTATGCAGGTCAGGGCAGGCCATATGTGTCTCTTTGATCTTTAATATGACTTTGACTATGCAGTGAGTACTTGATTTCTCACTTCTCTACTCACTACTGAGTATCTGCTCCACTAAGCACTTGTTTTCTCAATTGTCTACTTACTGTTGAATGCCCGTTCTCTTGCTCACTGGCACCTACTCCCTCACCTGACTACTCATTGAACACCTCTCGTTATCCAATTTATCATCATCACTTTGACTTCCCTATGGTTGGTTGGAACTCCATTGACAATCCTTTTCCACACTGTTCAGTCCCACATTGCTGTCCCTAGATCTCCAATGTCCAAACCTGAGTCCTGAGCTATGGGAAAGTCAATTTTCGTGAAAAGACACTTCCAGATGGATGCCATATGAGATGATTTCCCTGTCTGCTCGTTTACTCAGAGAAAAAGATTTTATATGAAAAAGATTTTGGTTTATTTCTGTACAGCAAAGAATAGAAGGAAAATAAAATAAAATATTTTCTTGATGAATGTTTACCTTCTGTGTTTGTGCACAATGTTGAAAGACATGCATATCATGCCAGCCATTATACCAAGGAAAGACAGGACACACATGCTGAAAAATAATCCTCTTGCCACAACTCTTAAGGATCTAATGAATCGAGTGTGATCTGGAGGGGGTTTTCCACCTGTAAAATTAAAAAAGAAAAAAAATAGGACTTGTATTTTAATAATAAAAAATAATCATTTTTACAATGATTTATTTCTTTTCAAGACAGGACAGATTTGATCTAAATGCATTTTATTTTTTGAAAGCAATGGAAAAAATATGAACATGAATAAAGTAATGAATTTTTGGCAAAGTTTAACAAATATATCCTCAAAAAAAATGGAGTGTTAAAAGCATGTTTTTTTTCTTTTAACACCACTATAACTGTCGACATCTTTAACAACTTTTATTGTTTTAAAAATCTGTAATTAGAATTTTAATAAAGCTCAAATATTTGAAACTGGAGTTATACTTTATTTTCTTACAACTGACAGCAAAAATATTGAACACTATTTACCTATTTGACTGTTTATTTACAAGAATAGTCTTTTGTTATCAATTCTCAACAAAAAAAGGAGAATGCATAAATCCCATGGGACAATATTCTGTGGAGAATGAAGCCTTAAACAATAGCCTAGCATTGGTTCCTGATTTTGGTAATATAGTAATTGTGAGTTCAATCGCTGATCTGGGCAGTGTGTACTTGAACTGAGTGGAAACAGGGCAAGCAATAATTGAACAGTACTAAAAATAAAAACTAAAAGAGATGTCCTTAGACACAGGCAGTGGAATGAGAACAATCTACCCCATTGATTAAATAAAGGGTTCAGTTTGAAATATAGGTGACCTAGATCAACATACACCTGATGAATGACAGATTGCACAATGACCGAAATGTATTGTGTTACACTGTATTAATGTACATGACATGAATGCTGTCCCTTTAAGCCCTTTACTGATGACCTCAGTCTTATGACATTCCTCTGTAACCCTTGCTATTTGGAAATTTTTTTAATCCTTCTACCTCCCACCATTCCTTCCCTCAGGCTTAAAGAACAGTGCCTCACTCAGACTTCACATTAGAAGTAACAACAACAAAAATGAGGAAAATAATATGTCTGATTGGTTTGATAAGATCAAATTGGCAGCTGAACTCACAGTAATTGTTTGCTATCTTGTACCATTGGCCTTAAGTTATTATAAAGTAAAATATTTTCATACATTTTTACTAATTTTGTTTTCATGTTGCTTTTTATCTGCTGAGGTTAATACAGTCTTTGACCCTCAAAATAAAAGCAGTAATTGAAATAAAAAAAAATTAATTAGTCTATGAGGAGAGTTGAAATTGCATCCCATATCCAAGAAATACATCTCACATGGCTGTCACCTTAATTGATTTAACTATGGAAGCAAGGCTCAAAATTACAGGTGATGTTAATGCAAGCCTCACGGCCATCTGTCAAAACACCAGTTCTTGTACGACCATCAAAATTAAGCAATATTACTGACTCAGAAGACCTCAATGTGAGACTTGCTTCTGGGCTGAGAGATCACCAGGAGTTCGACAAGTGGTGGTGAGTTAATACAAGATTACTCTAATGATTTTAGAATCTGTCGTCCTAAAGCATTGTGACAAAAAGCATCAAGAAGAAAAACAATTTAAAAAAATGACTTGGAGAGAAAATTTAAAAACACAAAGTCGATGATTGTCTGTCTAATCATTAGGCTTCCAAAGACAAATTGCTTCAGGTATCTTTCATATAAATGACGAGTTCCTAAGATCTCAGAAATAAAGTCAAGTCTCATTAGAAGCTACTTCTTTAGGACAGTTTAATGCAACTATTTCAGGATTTAAATTTTCATTTTTACAGGGTACATATTTTATAGGAGAGGAGTATTTAAATTTTCATTCTTACAGGGTACGTATGTTGTATGAGAGGAGTATTTAAATTTCCAATCTTACAGGGTACATATTTCATTTGAGAGGAGTATTTAAATTTTCATTTTTACAGGGTACATATTTTATAGGACAGGAATATTTAACTTTTCAATCTTACAGGGTGCGTATTTCATATGAGAGGAATATTTAAATTTTTGTTTTTACAAGGTACATAATTTATGAGAAGAATATTTAAATTTTTATTCTTACAAGCTATGTATTTTGTATGAGAGGAGTAATTAAATTTTTGTTTTTACAAAGTACATTTACACTATTTACATTATTTGGACTGTTGTCCTCATCTTTACTGTCATATTCACAATATTTTAGCCATTGTACACTCTGGTGTTAATGTAAATAGTGTAAATAGTCACAATACCTCAACTCAGAAATATAGACAGATCCTGAAGAATGCCAGAATGTACAATGGCCAAAACATTGTGAATATGACAGTAAAGATGAGAACAACAGTCCAAACAATGTAAATAGTGTAAATTAATGTTTGACATTACTCAAAAAGATTGTGCAGCACCAGTACAACACTTGGTCACCGGATAATTTGTGTGTTAGTTCCAACTAGTTCTAGGATATATACACTATGTATATACTACTATTCTGAATTTAAAAAAATAATTCTAAAACATGCCTAGTTCCATAAGAGTGTGTATGGCACTGACTAAATGGGCAATATATATTTACTGGGTTTTTACTTAAAAATGTAAAAGTCTACAAGTAATTTTGTTGTCTGTCATTATACAATTTGTTTACTACTACTTTACTACAATTTGTTTTTAATCATTTTACCCCAAAGAAGGTGATAAAGCTACTAAGACATAAGAGATTACTGAGAGTCGAAGAAACTGAGAAAACATTACTGAGGAGAGTGGAGACAATAAAAGATCAGGATTCAAGGAGATAGAAGATGATTATTGATGTTGCATTTAGATTTTTATGGAATCACTGGAAGAGTCTTCTCAGTTATAAAGTCTTTTCTAATGGGTAGGTTCCTGAAGGTAGTTGTTAATGGCCAGTCCTCTGAATCCCAAGTGATTAACATGGGCATCCCCTCTTGGGTTGCTTCTCAGTTCAACACTCTTTTTATTTTACATAAAGACTCTACTGAAGAGTATATTTCAAGCATTTGTGACTATCTATGCTGATGATACAACAGTATATGGGTGCACCTCCAAAACCGTCGATGACCAGAGACCCCCCCCCCCCCCGGTAATTCATCTCTTCTCTGGCATTGCTTTAATGGCTCAGTGGGGGAAAAACATATTCAATTTGAAAACCAAACTGGTGACATTTCATCATTACCAAGCAGAATTTTCACATATTGTAATGGAAGGGTGTTCTCTCAGGAAGGCTCTGTGTCTTGAGTGCCTATTGGGATGTAAGCTCAACCCAGACCTCAAGATGAATTCAAACATACAATCCACCACCAAAGATGCTGGAAAAATGGTTGGTTCCCTGTACTGTTGTCCTCATCTTTATTGCCATATTCATGATGTTTCAGCTATTGTAGGCTCCAGCCTTCTTCAGGTGGTATATGTTGAAATTTTGAACTGAACCCCAGGATAGAAGAGTACAAGATGATGCCAATCCTCTGTGAAGGGTTTATTGAAAAAGATACAAAAATTCTGTGGTCCATATAACATCAGGATGGCCTGCAGGAGTGGTTTGACACTATGTAGACATCTCCTGTGAGTAAGTCGACCAAAGAGGAGAACATGATTAAGGACTGTGTAGATGCCATTCTGTGCAGCTGTGGCAAGAAATATAAGGGAGGAACAGCCCCCCCCCCCTTATGATAAGGCTGCAGGAACACTGTAAACCTGTAACATGAGGGGAAATGGAAAAATCACGCATGGCTGACTATATCTGGATGGAAAAGGAAGATCACACCCTCTGTGGAATAAAGTTGAAATAATAGACAGAGAACGTCACTGGAAAATTTAAGGAATTATTGCACATACTAGGCAAAAAAATTCTAAGCCGGCCAAGTATAGACATGAATACAATATGGGAACCAGTAATACAGAGAGCTAAAGAAAAACAACAATAACAAAAAAATGTAATATGAACTCCGGTAAAAAATGATAACTGGGACATTAAATTTATAAGTCCAAAAAATTAACTCACTGATGTCCTCAAGGACACATGGATATAAGCGTTGGCTGAGTTCAATACCTGGCCACAGCAGAGGGAACAGAAACTTGGATAGTTGAGTTACTAAAGGGAATTAACTGAAACTGAGATATCCAAAAGAGGCATGGCATGTGGAATTTGAACAATCTACCCTCATGGGTTAAATAAAGGGTTTGGTTCAAAATTCCAATGTAAATCAGCTGAAGAAGGCCAGAGTGTACAATGGACGAAACGTCATGACAACAGTTCAAGTGATATAAATGGTTATAGTGAATATTCATATTTGAAATAGACACCGCATCTTTATTTTTACTAATTACGCCTATTTTTACTGATTATACCTGCTTATTTGAGAAATCCTAATCAACACTATTTAAAGTAAAAATAAAAATGGGGCATCTATTTCAAATATGAGTATCCATTATAATAATGTTTGAAGTAATAAAAATGTCATTAAAAAATAAATACATTAATTCTTTAGAAATATATATATATATATATATATATATATATATATATGATTAAAGACAAAAGGAAAACTTATCTTAGTTGACAGGTTTTGTCTCCTGAAGAATTTTATTTTGCAACAAGTATTGTCCTTTTACAGATATACTCTATGTGAATATATGTATATATAAATATCCTTTCCACTTACGGATTTGATATTATTATCCACATATATATATATATATATATATATCTCCAAATGAGAGAAAGAACAGATGGAGTAAAAATTCCACTATTCGTAGCATTTACTTTTAAAAAGTGCTCAAAGTCTATAAATCGACCATTCGCCCTTGCATGGAGTATTGCTGCCATATATGGTCTGGGGCCCCTGCTGTTTGCCTCAGGGTTCTTGATAAGATCCAGAGACGGATAGGCAACGTGATTGGCCCTGATCTGTCATTTCGTCTGCAGTCGCTCTCTCACAGACGCGATGTTGCCTCGCTCTGCCTTTTTTACAAGTACTTTCACGGTAATTGCTCCGAGGAGCTGCTTTCACTTGTCCCCAGGCCTCGAGAATTTAAACGCCCCACGAGGCTGGCATCCCGCTCCCCCCCCTCCACCGTGGAAACTGTTAGATGTAGACATCTCTTCTACTCCAATAGCTTCATGTCTCGCACATCTCACCTATGGAACTCCCTTCCCTATTACTGTTTCCCTGACAAATACAATCTCCAACGGTTTAAATGTAGTGTCAATCGACATCTCCAGTTGCCTTGATCTATCCACTTCCCTTCTCCACATCCTTTCATTTTTCATTCCTATCTGCTCTCACTCCAAATCTTCTGTAACCCCCTTGCCTTGATCGACCCACTGTCTTTCTCTTTCTCCACATCCCTTCCTTTACCACTCCTATCTGCTCTTCCTCCAACCCTTCTTTAACCCCTTGCGTGATAGTGGCCTCCAGCCTTGCTCGGGGTGATATGCTTAAAAAAAAAAATAAAGTAGAGCAATATATCATTATTATTTTTATTATAAGAGATTATAATAAAAACATGTTGAAATCACTACACAAAAGCTTTCATGTTTCAATATTTTGTATTTCTTCAGGTGATGGTAAGTAACTTCCGTCTTTATTCATTAGGAACTGATGAGGCATTCACATATCTTGGTTCAACAGTCTCTTCTGATGGAAAAATGAACAGAGAAATCCAATCCAGAATAGCCAAAGCCAGTACAGCATTCAGTAAGCTTAAACATAGGTTATGGAATGCCAAAGACATGTCTCTCAGACTAAAGATCGACATCAGTCGTTCTCTCACCCCTTCTCTATGGTGCTGAAACTTGGAACCTGTACTGCATATACATAAATCAACTTGATGCCTTTCACATGTGCTCTCTTCGTGCCACATGTGATATAAAATGGGATGACAGGTTCATGAATAGTGCAATACTGAAGAAATGTGACAACATCACAGGCACTGAATGATACAACTTAGGTGGTCTGGTCATGTGAGATTGGATGAGCATAGGTTTCCAAAAAAGGCGCTGTATGGACAACTACCAAACTCCGAGCATTCTGTTGGATGTCCACTCTTACGCTACAAAGACAAATTGAAAGACAACTTGAAATGTCTCAACTTTGATCTGAAAACCTGGGAAGCCCAAGCATCAAACTGAAAGGAGTGATGTAAGACATGTTTCATTAAGTTAAAGGGTTTTGAAGACAGTAGACTGAAGCACTGTGATCAGCTTCATCAAGCTCTGAAGCAGAGACACCATCAAAATCCTGCTTTAACAAATTTCATCTATCAGTGTGGCTTTGTCGACCACAGCAAGGTTGGGCTAGTATCGCACTTAAGAAAGCACAAATGAAATATGTCTTTCTCTTACCTAATTTTCTCCACAATAGACCCTGCTAGCATGCATAAGTGATAAGGCACCTTCCAATGCTGACCCTCATTTATTGTCCACAATAGGAGAGTCCACCATATAGTGGGGAAATTGTGTGACAAAGTGGAAAAAATTTACTTGTGATATATTTCAGCCTTCAGGATGTCATTGGACTGAATTTGTTATGTTGGTATGACTACACATGGGCACGAATGAGGGGTGCTGATAATTTTATAATTTAAAAATTTTTTTTTATTTTTATATCTAGCCAAATTCATTTTTTTCCCATCACTTTCGTTAGTAGGTATCCCACACTGTGATAATAGATCTGCTAGGAATGGTGAAATGTTGTAAGTGCCAGGGCTCAAATTTACTGTAGATGACCTTGCAATCAAGGCACTCTCTTAGACATTTATGTCATAGTGAATTATTTTCTCCTTTGATCAAAGTAGCATTTTGTATGTTAAAATCATGGTCAGTCTTGATATGGTAGGCAACCAATGCATATTTGATGTATAATATCTCCAGTACTGTTCTTGATATATAAAAATATTATACCATTATCTCATATACCGTTTAGTTGGTTTATTGAGATTAAGAATAAATATTGACTTACCTAACCATTGTTCTTTGTCAAACCAGGTGAGATTGTCCTTGACTGAATCATAGTAACCCATTAAATGATAGGTTCCATCTATAAGAAAAGAAACAACAAAATGATAACAAAGCTGATAGTGCATCATGGGATTGAGAACAAGATTAAATTATTTAATCATACTGAAATTATTTACACATCCTGACAAAATGAATCAAGAACTTTGTTTACCCATTTTTGACTGGCTGATCAAATTGTCTCAGAGACCAAAAAGCAAAAGACACTACTCATAAGAATGGGGTTAAAATCATTACTGATAAACTTTGTATTCTGTTTCTATTTAGCTTTTAAGAAGTTTTATGATTATTGCTGTTGATCAGGTGTGAATGTAAGTGTTGATGGTGAAATGAATTGTGATATTATTTTAGTAACAGTTGATAGGAATACAAAACTAAATTTTTTTAATACAAAATAATTGCTTATTCTCTTCTGAACTCTGTCAAGTCAATGTTAGCTGTGGTGGATATGTTATTTCAGATCTTTCTTTGAACGTTTGATATTCTTGCAAGTGTGCAAGGGATTCTGGCATCCACTTCATAAGTCAGACATTTATATAAATTCTTATATTACAAGTTCACATGGGTTCACTTTCTGTTTATGTTGGTGCACCCAATGATATCCTCTGAGGTCCAATTCAGCACTTGGTGGCTTTGAGGTCACCTTCTAGATCAACTCGAGGAATCTAGGTATTTTGATGTTCTGTGGTGAAACAAAGTTTACTTATCTCTAAGGATTAACCCAGTTGCCACAGATCAAATCTTCTCAGCTCATAGGTTCCTGATGGTCATTAAATTCAATTCAGATTTTTTATATTTACTGCTGTGCAACACATATTACAGAATATTTGTCTTAGACTTGGGTTTGTTTAAAATTCGGTTTCCAGAGGGAGTGCAATAAATTTTCTTGTTAACTGTAGCAAATGTGTCAGAACAAAAGTGAAAGATTGGCCTGTGCTGCCTGTGTTGCCATAATCTCTGAAAATATGAAACAGATGGTTAAAAAGATTTTTGGTTATTCAACTCCTACTTCTAATGCTAACATTCTGTTTGTTAAGCCAGAGCCTGTTTTTTTAGGTGAACATGAAGCAATACTATTAAAAAAGAGATTGGTCTTGTTATGGAAGTCATAGAGGATTTTTATCAAACTGTTCCAGTTCTAAAATGAAAAGAAATTTGTTTTATTTGGGACATACTGAAGTAACTTGTTTCTTTCTCCTGATATTTCCATCTGACTATAAATATCTGAAAATCTTAACTCAGTAATGACTATTTATTGAACTTAATTAAGCCAAGTGTGCAAAAGTTCAGTTAAAATTTGGTAACTGCTACATGAAAGCATGGTAGAAGAGGTCTCTGGCAGGCTGCCTAAGTGAAGGATAACTCTAAATTTGGAACAAAGGAGAAGGTAACAGTAAAACATTCCAGTAACTTTCCCAAGAAGTCATGGAAATTGATAAATAATAAAGAAAAAGTATCTGTAGAAAAGGCAATGGGAAACGATTCTGCTATCTTTCTCAAGAGGTCATGGCAATTCACTGAAAATAAAGAAAGGGAAACTGTAGAGAAGGCAATGGAAAACCACTTCACTATCTTTACCAAGAAGTGATGACAATTCCCTGATAATAAAGAAAGAGAATCTGTAGAGAAGGCAACGGAAAACCACTTCACTATCTTTACCAAGAAGTGATGACAATTCACTGATAATAAAGAAAAGGAATCTGTAGAGAAGCCACCGGAAAACCACTTCACTATCTTTACCAAGAAGTGATGACAATTCCCTGATAATAAAGAAAGTGAATCTGTAGAGAAGGCAACGGAAAACCACTTCACTATCTTTACCAAGAAGTGATGACAATTCACTGATAATAAAGAAAGGGAATCTGTAGAGAAGCCACCGGAAAACCACTTCACTATCTTTACCAAGAAGTGATACCAATTCTCTGATAATAAAGAAAGGTAATCTGTAGAGAAGGCAACGGAAAACCACTTCACTATCTTTACCAAGAGTTGATGACAATTCACTGATAATAAAGAAAAGGAATCTGTAGAGAAGCCACCGGAAAACCACTTCACTATCTTTACCAAGAAGTGATGAAAATTCCCTGATAATAAAGAAAGGGAATCTGTAGAGAAGGTAACGGAAAACCACTTCACTACCTTTACCAAGAGTTGAAGACAATTCACTGATAATAAAGAAAAGGAATCTGTAGAGAAGCCACCGGAAAACCACTTCACTATCTTTACCAAGAAGTGATGACAATTCCCTGATAATAAAGAAAGGGAATCTGTAGAGAAGGTAACGTAAAACCACTTCACTATCTTTACCAAGAGTTGAAGACAATTCACTGATAATAAAGAAAAGGAATCTGTAGAGAAGCCACCAAAAACCACTTCACTATCTTTACCAAGAAGTGATGACAATTCACTGATAATAAAGAAAAGGAATCTGTAGAGAAGCCAACGGAAAACCACTTCACTATCTTTACCAAGAAGTGATGACAATTCACTGATAATAAAGAAAGGGAACCTGTAGAGAAGGCAATGGAAAACCACTTCACTATCTTTACCAAGAAGTGATGACAATTCCCTGATAATAAAGAAAGGGAATCTGTAGAGAAGGCAACGGAAAACCACTTCACTATCCTTACCAAGAGTTGATGACAATTCACTGATAATAAAGAATAGGAATCTGTAGAGAAGCCACCGGAAAACCACTTCACTATCTTTACCAAGAAGTGATGACAATTCCCTGATAATAAAGAAAGGGAAACTGTAGAGAAGGCAACGGAAAACCACATCACTATCTTTACCAAGAAGTGATGACAATTCCCTGATAATAAAGAAAGGGAATTTGTAGAGAAGGCAACGGAAAACCACTTCACTATCTTTACCAAGAAGTGATGACAATTCACTGATAATAAAGAAAAGGAATCTGTAGAGAAGCCACCGGAAAACCACTTCACTATTTTTACCAAGAAGTGATGACAATTCCCTGATAATAAAGAAAGGGAAACTGTAGAGATGGCAATAGAAAACCACTTCACTATCTTTACCAAGAGTTGATGACAATTCACTGATAATAAAGAAAAGGAATCTGTAGAGAAGCCACCGGAAATCCACTTCACTATCTTTACCAAGAAGTGATGACAATTCACTGATAATAAAGAAAAGGAATCTGTAGAGAAGCCACCGGAAAACCACTTCACTATCTTTACCAAGAAGTGATGACAATTCCCTGATAATAAAGAAAGGGAATCTGTAGAGAAGGCAACGGAAAACCACTTCACTATCTTTACCAAGAAGTGATGACAATTCACTGATAATAAAGAAAGGGAATCTGTAGAGAAGCCACCGGAAAACCACTTCACTATCTTTACCAAGAAGTGATGACAATTTACTGATAATAAAGAAAGGGAATCTGTGGAGAAGGCAACGGAAAACCACTTCACTATCTTTACCAAGAAGTGATGACAATTCACTGATAATAAAGAAAAGGAATCTGTAGAGAAGCCACCGGTAAACCACTTCACTATCTTTACCAAGAAGTGATGACAATTCACTGATAATAAAGAAAGGGAATCTGTAGAGAAGGCAACGGAAAACCACTTCACTATCTTTACCAAGAAGTGATGACAATTCACTGATAATAAAGAAAGGGAATCTGTAGAGAAGGCAACGGAAAACCACTTCACTATATTTACCAAGAAGTGATGACAATTCACTGATAATAAAGAAAGGGAATCTGTAGAGAAGCCAACGGAAAACCACTTCACTATCTTTACCAAGAAGTGATGACAATTTACTGATAATAAAGAAAGGGAATCTGTGGAGAAGGCAATGGAAAAAAACTTCACTATCTTTACCAAGAGTTGATGACAATTCACTGATAATAAAGAAAGGGAATCTGTAGAGAAGCCAACGGAAAACCACTTCACTATCTTTACCAAGAAGTGATGACAATTCCCTGATAATAAACAAAGGGAATCTGTAGAGAAGCCAACGGAAAACCACTTCACTATCTTTACCAAGAACTGAAGACAATTCACTGATAATAAAGAAAGGGAATCTGTAGAGAAGGCAATGGAAAACAACTTCACTCTCTTTACCAAGAGTTGATGACAATTCACTGATAATAAAGAAAAGGAATCTGTAGAGAAGCCACCGGAAAACCACTTCACTATCTTTACCAACAAGTGATGACAATTCACTGATAATAAAGAAAGGGAATCTGTAGAGAAGCCAACGGAAAACCACTTCACTATCTTTACCAAGAAGTGATGACAATTCCCTGATAATAAACAAAGGGAATCTGTAGAGAAGGCAACGGAAAACCACTTCACTATCTTTACCAAGAAGTGATGACAATTCCCTGATAATAAAGAAAGGGAATCTGTAGAGAAGCCAAAGGAAAACCACTTCACTATCTTTACCAAGAAGTGATGACAATTCCCTGATAATAAAGAAAGGGAATCTGTAGAGAAGCCAACGGAAAACCACTTCACTATCTTTACCAAGAAGTGATGACAATTCCCTGATAATAAAGAAAGGGAATCTGTAGAGAAGGCAATGGAAAACCACTTCACTATCTTTACCAAGAGTTGATGACAATTCACTGATAATAAAGAAAGGGAATCTGTAGAGAAGCCACCGGAAAACCACTTCACTATCTTTACCAAGAAGTGATGACAATTCCCTGATAATAAAGAAAGGGAATCTGTAGAGAAGCCAACGGAAAACAACTTCACTATCTTTACCAAGAAGTGATGACAATTCCCTGATAATAAAGAAAGGGAATCTGTAGAGAAGGCAACGGAAAACCACTTCACTATCTTTACCAAGAAGTGATGACAATTCCCTGAGAATAAAGAAAGGGAATCTGTAGAGAATCCAACGGAAAACCACTTCACTATCGTTACCAAGAAGTGATGACAATTCACTGATAATAAAGAAAGGGAATCTGTAGAGAAGGCAACGGAAAACCACTTCACTATCTTTACCAAGAAGTGATGACAATTCACTGATAATAAAGAAAGGGAATCTGTAGAGAAGGTAACGGAAAACCACTTCACAACCTTTACCAAGAGTTGATGACAATTCACTGATAATAACGAAAAGGAATCTGTAGAGAAGCCACCGGAAAACCACTTCACTATCTTTACCAACAAGTGATAACAATTCACTGATAATAAAGAAAGGGAATCTGTAGAGAAGCCACCGGAAAACCACTTCACTATCTCTACCAACAAGTGATGACAATTCACTGATAATAAAGAAAGGGAATCTGTAGAGAAGGCAATGGAAAACCACTTCACTATCTTTACCAAGAGTTGATGACAATTCACTGATAATAAAGAAAAGGAATCTGTAGAGAAGCCACCGGAAAACCACTTCACTATCTTTACCAACAAGTGATGACAATTCACTGATAATAAACAAAGGGAATATGTAGAGAAGGCAACGGTAAACCACTTCACTATCTTTACCAATAAGTGATGACAATTCCCTGATAATAAAGACAGGGAATATGTAGAGAAAGCAACGGAAAACCACTTCACTATCTTTACCAAGAAGTGATGACAATTCCCTGATAATAAAGAAAGGGAATCTGTAGAGAAGGCACCGGAAAACCACTTCACTATCTTTACCAACAAGTGATGACAATTCACTGATAATAAACAAAGGGAATCTGTAGAGAAGGCAACGGAAAACCACTTCACTATCTTTACCAAGAAGTGATGACAATTCCCTGATAATAAAGACAGGGAATATGTAGAGAAGGCAACGGAAATCCACTTCACTATCTTTACCAAGAAGTGATGACAATTCCCTGATAATAAAGACAGGGAATCTGTAGAGAAGCCACCGGAAAACCACTTCACTATCTTTACCAACAAGTGATGACAATTCACTGATAATAAAGAAAGGGAATCTGTAGAGAAGGCAATGGAAAACCACTTCACTATCTTTACCAAGAGTTGATGACAATTCACTGATAATAAAGAAAAGGAATCTGTAGAGAAGCCACCGGAAAACCACTTCACTATCTTTACCAACAAGTGATGACAATTCACTGATAATAAACAAAGGGAATCTGTAGAGAAGGCAACGGAAAACCACTTCACTATCTTTACCAAGAAGTGATGACAATTCCCTGATAATAAAGAAAGGGAATCTGTAGAGAAGGCAACGGAAAACCACTTCACTATCTTTACCAAGAAGTGATGACAATTCCCTGATAATAAAGACAGGGAATATGTAGAGAAGGCAACGGAAAACCACTTCACTATCTTTACCAAGAAGTGATGACAATTCCCTGATAATAAAGAAAGGGAATCTGTAGAGAAGGCAATGGAAAACCACTTCACTATCTTTACCAAGAAGTGATGACAATTGCCGGATAATAAAGAAAGGGAATCTGTAGAGAAGCCACCGGAAAACCACTTCACTATCTTTACCAAGAAGTGATGACAATTTACTGATAATAAAGAAAGGGAATCTGTGGAGAAGGCAACGGAAAACCACTTCACTATCTTTACCAAGAAGTGATGACAATTCCCTGATAATAAAGAAAGGGAATCTGTAGAGAAGCCAACGGAAAACCACTTCACTATATTTACCAAGAAGTGATGACAATTCACTGATATTAAAGAAAGGGAAACTGTAGAGAAGGCAATAGAAAACCACTTCACTATGTTTACCAAGAGTTGATGACAATTCACTGATAATAAAGAAAAGGAATCTGTAGAGAAGCCACCGGAAAACCACTTCACTATCTTTACCAAGAAGTGATGACAATTCACTGATAATAAAGAAAGGGAATCTGTAGAGAAGGCAACGGAAAACCGCTTCACTATCTTTACCAAGAAGTGATGACAATTGCCTGATAATAAAAAAGGGAATCTGTAGAGAAGCCAACGGAAAACCACTTCACTATCTTTACCAAGAAGTGATGACAATTCACTGATAATAAAGAAAGGGAATCTGTAGAGAAGCCAACGGAAAACCACTTCACTACCTTTAACAAGAGTTGATGACAATTCACTGGTAATAAAGAAAGGGAATCTGTAGAGAAGGCAACGGAAAACCACTTCACTATCTTTACCAAGAGTTGATGACAATTCATTGATAATAAAGAAAAGGAATCTGTAGAGAAGCCACCGGAAAACCACTTTACTATCTTTACGAAGAAGTGATGACAATTCCCTGATAATAAAGAAAGGGAATCTGTAGAGAAGCCAACGGAAAACAACTTCACTATCTTTACCAAGACGTGATGACAATTCCCTGATAATAAAGAAAGGGAATCTGTAGAGAAGGCAACGGAAAACCACTTCATTATCTTTACCAAGAAGTGATGACAATTCCCTGATAATAAAGAAAGGGAATCTGTAGAGAATCCAACGGAAAACCACTTCACTATCGTTACGAAGAAGTGATGACAATTCCCTGATAATAAAGAAAGGGAATCTGTAGAGAAGGCAACGGAAAACCACTTCATTATCTTTACCAAGAAGTGATGACAATTCCCTGATAATAAAGAAAGGGAATCTGTAGAGAAGCCACCGGAAAACCACTTCACTATCTTTACCAAGAAGTGATGACAATTCCCTGATAATGAAGAAAGGGAATCTGTAGAGAAGCCAACGGAAAACAACTTCACTATCTTTACCAAGAAGTGATGACAATTCCCTGATAATAAAGAATGGGAATCTGTAGAGAAGGCAACGGAAAACCACTTCACTATCTTTACCAAGAGATGATGACAATTCATTGATAATAAAGAAAAGGAATCTGTAGAGAAGCCACCGGAAAACCACTTTACTATCTTTACGAAGAAGTGATGACAATTCCCTGATAATAAAGAAAGGGAATCTGTAGAGAAGCCAACAGAAAAAAACTTCACTATCTTTACCAAGACGTGATGACAATTCCCTGATAATAAAGAAAGGGAATCTGTAGAGAAGGCAACGGAAAACCACTTCACTATCTTTACCAAGAAGTGATGACAATTCCCTGATAATAAAGAAAGGGAATCTGTAGAGAAGCCAACGGAAAACAACTTCACTATCTTTACCAAGAAGTGATGACAATTCCCTGATAATAAAGAAAGGGAATCTGTAGAGAAGGCAACGGAAAACCACTTCACTATCTTTACCAAGAAGTGATGACAATTCCCTGATAATAAAGAAAGGGAATCTGTAGAGAAGCCAACGGAAAACAACTTCACTATCGTTACCAAGAAGTGATGACAATTCACTGATAATAAAGAAAGAGAATCTGTAGAGAAGGCAAGGGAAAACCACTTCACTATCTTTACCAAGAAGTGATGACAATTCACTGATAATAAAGACAGGGAATCTGTAGAGAAGGTAACGGAAAACCACTTCACAACCTTTACCAAGAGTTGATGACAATTCACTGATAATAAAGAAAAGGAATCTGTAGAGAAGCCACCGGAAAACCACTTCACTATCTTTACCAACAAGTGATAACAATTCACTGATAACAAAGAAAGGGAATCTGTAGAGAAGCCACCGGAAAACCACTTCACTATCTTTACCAACAAGTGATGACAATTCACTGATAATAAAGAAAGGGAATCTGTAGAGAAGGCAATGGAAAACCACTTCACTATCTTTACCAAGAGTTGATGACAATTCACTGATAATAAAGAAAAGGAATCTGTAGAGAAGTCACCGGAAAACCACTTCACTATCTTTACCAACAAGTGATGACAATTCACTGATAATAAACAAAGGGAATCTGTAGAGAAGCCACCGGAAAACCACTTCACTATCTTTACCAACAAGTGATGACAATTCACTGATAATAAACAAAGGGAATCTGTAGAGAAGGCAACGGAAAACCACTTCACTATCTTTACCAAGAAGTGATGACAATTCCCTGATAATAAAGACAGTGAATATGTAGAGAAGGCAACGGAAAACCACTTCACTATCTTTACCAAGAAGTGATGACAATTCCCTGATAATAAAGAAAGGGAATCTGTAGAGAAGCCACCGGAAAACCACTTCACTATCTTTACCAACAAGTGATAAACAATTCACTGATAATAAACAAAGGGAATCTGTAGAGAAGGCAACGGAAAACCACTTCACTATCTTTACCAAGATGTGATGACAATTCCCTGATAATAAAGACAGGGAATATTTAGAGAAGGCAACGGAAATCCACTTCACTATCTTTACCAAGAAGTGATGACAATTCCCTGATAATAAAGACAGGGAATATGTAGAGAAGGCAACGGAAAACAACTTCACTATCTTTACCAAGAAGTGATGACAATTCACTGATAATAAAGAGAGGGAATCTGTAGAGAAGGCAACGGAAAACCACTTCACTATCTTTACCAAGAAGTGATGACAATTCACTGATAATAAAGAAAGGGAATCTGTAGAGAAGGTAACGGAAAACCACTTCACAACCTTTACCAAGAGTTGATGACAATTCACTGATAATAAAGAAAAGGAATCTGTAGAGAAGCCACCGGAAAACCACTTCACTATCTTTACCAACAAGTGATGACAATTCACTGATAATAAAGAAAGGCAATCTGTAGAGAAGGCAATGGAAAACCACTTCACTATCTTTACCAAGAGTTGATGACAATTCACTGATAATAAAGAAAAGGAATCTGTAGAGAAGCCACCGGAAAACCACTTCACTATCTTTACCAACAAGTGATGACAATTCACTGATAATAAACAAAGGGAATCTGTAGAGAAGGCAACGGAAAACCACTTCACTATCTTTACCAAGAAGTGATGACAATTCCCTGATAATAAAGACAGGGAATATGTAGAGAAGGCAACAGAAAACCACTTCACTATCTTTACCAAGAAGTGATGACAATTCGCTGATAATAAAGACAGGGAATATGTAGAGAAGGCAACGGAAAACCACTTCACTATCTTTACCAAGAAGTGATGACAATTCCCTGATAATAAACAAAGGGAATCTGTAGAGAAGCCACCGGAAAACCACTTCACTATCTTTACCAAGAAGTGATGACAATTCCCTGATAATAAAGAAAGGGAATCTGTAGAGAAGCCAACGGAAAACCACTTCACTATATTTACCAAGAAGTGATGACAATTCACTGATATTAAAGAAAGGGAAACTGTAGAGAAGGCAATAGAAAACCACTTCCCTATGTTTACCAAGAGTTGATGACAATTCACTGATAATAAAGAAAAGGAATCTGTAGAGAAGCCACCGGAAAACCACTTCACTATCTTTACCAAGAAGTGATGACAATTCCCTGATAATAAAGACAGGGAATATGTAGAGAAGGCAACGGAAAACCACTTCACTATCTTTACCAAGAAGTGATGACAATTCCCTGATAATAAACAAAGGGAATCTGTAGAGAAGCCACCGGAAAACCACTTCACTATCTTTACCAAGAAGTGATGACAATTCCCTGATAATAAAGAAAGGGAATCTGTAGAGAAGCCAACGGAAAACCACTTCACTATATTTAACAAGAAGTGATGACAATTCACTGATATTAAAGAAAGGGAAACTGTAGAGAAGGCAATAGAAAACCACTTCCCTATGTTTACCAAGAGTTGATGACAATTCACTGATAATAAAGAAAAGGAATCTGTAGAGAAGCCACCGGAAAACCACTTCACTATCTTTACCAAGAAGTGATGACAATTCACTGATAATAAAGAAAGGGAATGTGTAGAGAAGGCAACGGAAAACCGCTTCACTATCTTTACCAAGAAGTGATGACAATTGCCTGATAATAAAAAAGGGAATCTGTAGAGAAGCCAACGGAAAACCACTTCACTATCTTTACCAAGAAGTGATGACAATTCACTGATAATAAAGAAAGGGAATCTGTAGAGAAGCCAACGGAAAAACACTTCACTACCTTTACCAAGAGTTGATGACAATTCACTGATAATAAAGAAAGGGAATCTGTAGAGAAGGCAACGGAAAACCACTTCACTATCTTTACCAAGAAGTGATGACAATTGCCTGATAATAAAGAAAGGGAATCTGTAGAGAAGGCAACGGAAAACCACTTCACTATCTTTACCAAGAGTTGATGACAATTCATTGATAATAAAGAAAAGGAATCTGTAGAGAAGCCACCGGAAAACCACTTTACTATCTTTACGAAGAAGTGATGACAATTCCCTGATAATAAAGAAAGGGAATCTGTAGAGAAGCCACCGGAAAACCACTTCACTATCTTTACCAAGAAGTGATGACAATTCACTGACAATAAAGAAAGGGAATCTGTAGAGAAGCCACCGGAAAACCACTTCACTATCTTTACCAAGAAGTGATGACAATTCCCAGATAATAAAGAAAGGGAATCTGTAGAGAAGGCAATGGAAAACCACTTCACTATCTTTACCAAGAGTTGATGACAATTCACTGATAATAAAGAAAAGGAATCTGTAGGGAAGCCACCGGAAAACCACTTCAGTATCTTTACCAACTAGTGATGACAATTCACTGATAATAAAGAAAGGGAATCTGTAGAGAAGGCAACGGAAAACCACTTCACTATCTTTACCAAGAAGTGATGACAATTCCCTGATAATAAAGAAAGGGAATCTGTAGAGAAGGCAACAGAAAACCACTTCACTATCTTTACCAAGAAGTGATGACAATTCCCTGATAATAAAGAAAGGGAATCTGTAGAGAAGGCAACGGAAAACCACTTCACTATCTTTACCAAGAAGTGATGACAATTGCCGGATAATAAAGAAAGGGAATCTGTAGAGAAGCCACCGGAAAACCACTTCACTATCTTTACGTAGAAGTGATGACAGTTTACTGATAATAAAGAAAGGGAATCTCTGGAGAAGGCAACGGAAAACAACTTCACTATCTTTACCAAGAAGTGATGACAATTCCCTGATAATAAAGAAAGGGAATCTGTAGAGAAGCCACCGGAAAACCACTTCACTATCTTTACCAAGAAGTGATGACAATTCCCTGATAATAAAGAAAGGGAATCTGTAGAGAAGCCAACGGAAAACCACTTCACTATATTTACCAAGAAGTGATGACAATTCACTGATATTAAAGAAAGGGAAACTGTAGAGAAGGCAATAGAAAACCACTTCACTATGTTGACCAAGAGTTGATGACAATTCACTGATAATAAAGAAAAGGAATCTGTAGAGAAGCCACCGGAAAACCACTTCACTATCTTTACCAAGAAGTGATGACAATTCACTGATAATAAAGAACGGGAATCTGTAGAGAAGGCAACGGAAAACCGCTTCACTATCTTTACCAAGAAGTGATGACAATTGCCTGATAATAAAAAAGGGAATCTGTAGAGAAGCCAACGGAAAACCACTTCACTATCTTTACCAAGAAGTGATGACAATTCACTGATAATAAAGAAAGGGAATCTGTAGAGAAGCCAACGGAAAACCACTTCACTACCTTTACCAAGAGTTGATGACAATTCACTGATAATAAAGAAAGGGAATCTGTAGAGAAGGCAACGGAAAACCACTTCACTATCTTTACCAAGAAGTGATGACAATTGCCTGATAATAAAGAAAGGGAATCTGTACAGAAGGCAACGGAAAACCACTTCACTATCTTTACCAAGAGTTGATGACAATTCATTGATAATAAAGAAAAGGAATCTGTAGGGAAGCCACCGGAAAACCACTTCAGTATCTTTACCAATTAGTGATGACAATTCACTGATAATAAAGAAAGGGAATCTGCAGAGAAGGCAACGGAAAACCACTTCACTATCTTTACCATGAAGTGATGACAATTCCCTGATAATAAAGAAAGGGAATCTGTAGAGAAGCCACCGGAAAACCACTTCACTATCTTTACCAAAAGTTGATGACAATTCACTGATAATAAAGAAATGGAATCTGTAGAGAAGCCACCGGAAAACCACTTCACTATCTTTACCAAGAAGTGATGACAATTCCCTGATAATAAAGAAAGGTAATCTGTAGAGAAAGCAACGGAAAACCACTTCACTAGCTTTACCAAGACTTGATGACAATTCACTGATAATAAAGAAAAGGAATCTGTAGAGAAGCCACCGGAAAACCACTTCAGTATCTTTACCAAGAAGTGATGACAATTCCCTGATAATAAAGAAAGGGAATCTGTAGAGAAGCCACAGGAAAACCACTTCACTATCTTTACCAAGAAGTGATGACAATTCACTGATAATAAAGAAAGGGAATCTGTAGAGAAGCCAACGGAAAACCACTTCACTATCTTTACCAAGAGTTGATGACAATTCACTGATAATAAAGAAAGGGAATCTGTAGGGAAGCCACCGGAAAACCACTTCACTATCTTTACCAAGAAGTGATGACAATTCCCTGATAATAAAGAAAGGGAATCTGTAGAGAAGCCACCGGAAAACCACTTCAATATCTTTACCAAGAAGTGATGACAATTCACTGATAATAAAGAAAGGGAATCTGTAGAGAAGGCAACGGAAAACCACTTCACTATCTTTACCAAGAAGTGATGACAATTCACTGATAATAAAGAAAGGGAATCTGTAGAGAAGCCACCGGAAATCCACTTCATTATCTTTACCAAGAAGTGATGACAATTCCCTGATAATAAAGAAAGGGAATCTGTAGAGAAGGCAATTGAAAACCACTTCACTATCTTTACCAAGAGTTGATGACAATTCACTGATAATAAAGAAAAGGAATCTGTAGAGAAGCCACGGGAAAACCACTTCACTATCTTTACCAAGAAGTGATGACAATTCACTGATAATAAAGAAAAGGAATCTCTGGAGAAGGCAACGGAAAACCACTTCACTATCTTTACCAAGAAGTGATGACAATTCACTGATAATAAAGAAAAGGAATCTATGGAGAAGGCAATGGAAAACCACTTCACTATCTTTACCAAGAAGTGATGACAATTCACTGATAATAAAGAAAAGGAATCTATGGAGAAGGCAACGGAAAATGACTTCACTATCTTTACCAAGAAGTGATGACAATTCACTGATAATAAAGAAAAGGAATGTATGGAGAAGCCAACGCAAAACCACTTCATTATCTTTACCAAGAAGTGATGACAATTCACTGATAATAAAGAAAAGGAATCTCTGGAAAAGCCAACGGAAAACCACTTCACTATCTTTACCAAGAAGTGATGACAATTCACTGATAATAAAGAAAAGGAATCTATGGAGAAGGCAACAGGAAAACAACTTCACTATCTTTACCAAGAAGTGATGACAATTCACTGATAATAAAGAAAAGGAAACTATGGATAAGCCAACGGAAAACCACTTCACTATCTTTACCAAGAAGTGATGACAATTCACTGATAATAAAGAAAAGGAATCTATGGAGAAGGCAACAGGAAAACCACTTCACTATCTTTACCAAGAAGTGATGACAATTCACTGATAATAAAGAAAAGGAATCTCTGGAGAAGCCAACGGAAAACCACTTCACTATCTTTACCAAGAAGTGATGACAATTCACTGATAATAAAGAAAAGGAATCTATGGAGAAGGCAACAGGAAAACCACTTCACTATCTTTACCAAGAAGTGATGACAATTCACTGATAATAAAGAAAAGGAATCTCTGGAGAAGCGAAGAGAAAACCACTTCACTATCTTTACCAAGAAGTGATGACAATTCACTGATAATAAAGAAAAGGAATCTATGGAGAAGGCAACGGAAAACGACTTCACTATCTTTACCAAGAAGTGATGACAATTCACTGATAATAAAGAAAAGGAATCTCTGGAGAAGCCAACGGAAACCCACTTCACTATCTTTACCAAGAAGTGATGACAATTCACTGATAATAAAGAAAAGGAATCTATGGAGAAGGCAACAGGAAAACCACTTCACTATCTTTACCAAGAAGTGATGACAATTCACTGATAATAAAGAAAAGGAATCTCTGGAGAAGCCAACGGAAAACCACTTCACTATCTTTACCAAGAAGTGATGACAATTCACTGATAATAAAGAAAAGGAATCTATGGAGAAGGCAACAGGAAAACCACTTCACTATCTTTGCCAAGAAGTGATGACAATTCACTGATAATAAAGAAAAGGAATCTATCGTGGAGGCAACAGGAAAACCACTTCACTATCTTTACCAAGAAGTGATGACAATTCACTGATAATAAAGAAAAGGAATCTCTGGAGAAGCCAACGGAAAACCACTTCACTATCTTTACCAAGAAGTGATGACAATTCACTGATAATAAAGAAAAGGAATCTATGGAGAAGGCAACAGGAAAACCACTTCACTATCTTTACCAAGAAGTGAGTACAATTCACTGATAATAAAGAAAAGGAATCTCTGGAGAAGCCAACGGAAAACCACTTCACTATCTTTACCAAGAAGTGATGACAATTCAATGATAATAAAGAAAAGGAATCTATGGAGAAGGCAACAGGAAAACCACTTCACTATCTTTACCAAGAAGTGATGACAATTCACTGATAATAAAGAAAAGGAATCTCTGGAGAATCCAACGGAAAACTACTTCACTATCTTTACCAAGAAGTGATGACAATTCACTGATAATAAATAAAAGGAATCTATGGAGAGGCCAACGGAAAACCACTTCACTATCTTTACCAAGAAGTGATGACAATTCACTGATAATAAAGAAAAGGAATCTATGGAGAAGGCAACAGGAAAACCACTTCACTATCTTTACCAAGAAGTGATGACAATTCACTCATAATAAAGAAAAGGAATCTCTGGAGAAGCCAACGGAAAACCACTTCACTATATTTACCAAGAAGTGATGACAATTCACTGATAATAAAGATAAGGAATCTATGGAGAAGGCAACAGGAAAACCACTTCACTATCTTTACCAAGAAGTGATGACAATTCACTGATAATAAAGAAAAGGAATCTCTGGAGATGCCAACAGAAAACCACTTCACTATCTTTACCAAGAAGTGATGACAATTCACTGATAATAAAGAAAAGGAATCTCTGGAGAAGCCAACGGAAAACCACTTCACTATCTTTATCAAGAAGTGATGACAATTCACTGATAATAAAGAAAAGGAATCTATGGAGAAGGCAACGGAAAACCACTTCACTATCTTTACCAAGAAGTGATGACAATTCACTGATAATAAAGAAAAGGAATCTCTGGAGAAGCCAACGGAAAACCACTTCACTATCTTTACCAAGAAGTGACGACAATTCACTGATAATAAAGAAAAGGAATCTATCGAGGAGGCAACAGGAAAACCACTTCACTATCTTTACCAAGAAGTGATGACAATTCACTGATAATAAAGAAAAGGAATCTCTCGAGGAGGCAACAGGAAAATCACTTCACTATCTTTACCAAGAAGTGATGACAATTCACTGATAATAAAGAAAAGGAATCTCTGGAGAAGCCAACGGAAAACCACTTCACTATCTTTACCAAGAAGTGATGACAATTCACAGATAATAAAGAAAAGGATTCTATGGAGAAGGCAACAGGAAAACCACTTCACTATCTTTACCAAGAAGTGATGACAATTCACTGATAATAAAGAAAGGGAATCTATCGAGGAGGCAACAGGAAAACCACTTCACTATCTTTACCAAGAAGTGATGACAATTCACTGATAATAAAGAAAAGGAATCTCTGGAGAAGCCAACGGAAAACCACTTCACTATCTTTACCAAGAAGTGATGACAATTCACTGATAATAAAGAAAAGGAATCTATGGAGAAGGCAACAGGAAAACCACTTCACTATCTTTACCAAGAAGTGATGACAATTCACTGATAATAAAGAAAAGGAATCTCTGGAGAAGCCAACGGAAAACCACTTCACTATCTTTAACAAGAAGTGATGACAATTCACTGATAATAAAGAAAAGGAATCTATGGAGAAGGCAACGGAAAACCACTTCACTATCTTTACCAAGAAGTGATGACAATTCACTGATAATAAAGAAAAGGAATCTCTGGAGAAGCCAACGGAAAACCACTTCACTATCTTTACCAAGAAGTGATGACAATTCACTGATAATAAAGAAAAGGAATCTATCGAGGAGGCAACAGGAAAACCACTTCACTATCTTTACCAAGAAGTGATGACAATTCACTGATAATAAAGAAAAGGAATCTATCGAGGAGGCAACAGGAAAACCACTTCACTATCTTTACCAAGAAGTGAGTACAATTCACTGATAATAAAGAAAAGGAATCTCTGGAGAAGCCAACGGAAAACCACTTCACTATCTTTACCAAGAAGTTATGACAATTCACTGATAATAAAGAAAAGGAATCTATGGAGAAGGCAACAGGAAAACCACTTCACTATCTTTACAAAGAAGTGATGACAATTCACTGATAATAAAGAAAAGGAATCTCTGGAGAAGCGAACAGAAAACCACTTCACTATCTTTACCAAGAAGTGATGACAATTCACTGATAATAAAGAAAAGGAATCTATGGAGAAGGCAACGGAAAACCACTTCACTATCTTTACCAAGAAGTGATGACAATTCACTGATAATAAAGAAAAGGAATCTATGGAGAAGGCAACAGGAAAACCACTTCACTATCTTTACCAAGAAGTGATGACAATTCACTGATAATAAAGAAAAGGAATCTCTGGAGAAGCCAACGGAAAACCACTTCACTATCTTTACCAAGAAGTGATGACAATTCACTGATAATAAAGAAAAGGAATCTCTGGAGAAGCCAACGGAAAACCACTTCACTATCTTTACCAAGAAGTGATGACAATTCACTGATAATAAAGAAAAGGAATCTATGGAGAAGGCAACAGGAAAACCACTTCACTATATTTACCAAGAAGTGATGACAATTCACTGATAATAAAGAAAAGGAATCTCTGGAGAATCCAACGGAAAACTACTTCACTATCTTTACCAAGAAGTGATGACAATTCACTGATAATAAATAAAAGGAATCTATGGAGAGGCCAACGGAAAACCACTTCACTATCTTTACCAAGAAGTGATGACAATTCCATGATAATAAAGAAAGGTAATCTGTAGAGAAGGCAACGGAAAACCACTTCACTATCTTTAGCAAGAAGTGATGACAAGTCACTGATAATAAAGAAAAGGAATCTATGGAGAAGGCAACAGGAAAACCACTTCACTATCTTTACCAAGAAGTGATGACAATTCACTGATAATAAAGAAAAGGAATCCCTGGAGAAGCCAACGGAAAAGTGGTTCACTATCTTTACCAAGAAGTGATGACAATTCACTGATAATAAAGAAAAGGAATCTATGGAGAAGGCAACGGAAAACCACTTCTCTATCTTTACCAAGAAGTGATGACAATTCACTGATAATAAAGAAAAGGAATCTATGGAGAAGGCAACGGAAAAACACTTCACTATCTTTACCAAGAAGTGATGACAATTCACTGATAATAAAGAAAAGGAATCTATGGAGAAGGCAACGGAAAACCACTTCACTATCTTTACCAAGAAGTGATGACAATTCACTGATAATAAAGAAAAGGAATCTCTGGAGAAGCCAACGGAAAACCACTTCACTATCTTTACCAAGAAGTGATGACAATTCACTGATAATAAAGAAAAGGAATCTCTGGTGAAGCCAACGGAAAACCACTTCACTATCTTTACCAAGAAGTGATGACAATTCACTGATAATAAAGAAAAGGAATCTCTGGAGAAGGCAACGGAAAACCACTTCACTATCTTTACCAAGAAGTGATGACAATTCACTGATAATAAAGAAAAGGAATCTATGGAGAAGGCAACGGAAAACCACTTCACTATCTTTACCAAGAAGTGATGACAATTCACTGATAATAAAGAAAAGGAATCTATGGAGAAGGCAACGGAAAACCACTTCACTATCTTTACCAAGAAGTGATGACAATTCACTGATAATAAAGGAAAGGAATGTATGGAGAAGCCAACGCAAAACCACTTCATTATCTTTACCAAGAAGTGATGACAATTCACTGATAATAAAGAAAAGGAATCTCTGGAAAAGCCAACGGAAAACCACTTCACTATCTTTACCAAGAAGTGATGACAATTCACTGATAATAAAGAAAAGGAATCTATGGAGAAGGCAACAGGAAAACAACTTCACTATCTTTACCAAGAAGTGATGACAATTCACTGATAATAAAGAAAAGGAAACTATGGATAAGCCAACGGAAAACCACTTCACTATCTTTACCAAGAAGTGATGACAATTCACTGATAATAAAGAAAAGGAATCTATGGAGAAGGCAACAGGAAAACCACTTCACTATCTTTACCAAGAAGTGATGACAATTCACTGATAATAAAGAAAAGGAATCTCTGGAGAAGCCAACGGAAAACCACTTCACTATCTTTACCAAGAAGTGATGACAATTCACTGATAATAAAGAAAAGGAATCTCTGGAGAAGCGAAGAGAAAACCACTTCACTATCTTTACCAAGAAGTGATGACAATTCACTGATAATAAAGAAAAGGAATCTCTGGAGAAGCCAACGGAAAACCACTTCACTATCTTTACCAAGAAGTGATGACAATTCACTGATAATAAAGAAAAGGAATCTCTGGAGAAGCGAAGAGAAAACCACTTCACTATCTTTACCAAGAAGTGATGACAATTCACTGATAATAAAGAAAAGGAATCTCTGGAGAAGCCAACGGAAACCCACTTCACTATCTTTACCAAGAAGTGATGACAATTCACTGATAATAAAGAAAAGGAATCTATGGAGAAGGCAACAGGAAAACCACTTCACTATCTTTACCAAGAAGTGATGACAATTCACTGATAATAAAGAAAAGGAATCTCTGGAGAAGCCAACGGAAAACCACTTCACTATCTTTACCAAGAAGTGATGACAATTCACTGATAATAAAGAAAAGGAATCTATGGAGAAGGCAACAGGAAAACCACTTCACTATCTTTACCAAGAAGTGATGACAATTCACTGATAATAAAGAAAAGGAATCTCTGGAGAAGCCAACGGAAAACCACTTCACTATCTTTACCAAGAAGTGATGACAATTCACTGATAATAAAGAAAAGGAATCTATGGAGAAGCCAACGGAAAACCACTTCACTATCTTTACCATGAAGTGATGACAATTCACTGATAATAAAGAAAAGGAATCTATGGAGAAGGAAACGGAAAACCACTTCACTATCTTTACCAACAAGTGATGACAATTCACTGATAATAAAGAAAAGGAATCTATGGAGAAGCCAACGGAAAACCACTTCACTATCTTTACCAAGAAGTGATGACAATTCACTGATAATAAAGAAAGGGAATCTATCGAGGAGGCAACAGGAAAACCACTTCACTATCTTTACCAAGAAGTGATGACAATTCACTGATAATAAAGAAAAGGAATCTATCGAGGAGGCAACAGGAAAACCACTTCACTATCTTTACCAAGAAGTGATGACAATTCACTGATAATAAAGAAAGGGTATCTATCGAGAAGGCAACAGGAAAACCACTTCACTATCTTTACCAAGAAGTGATGACAATTCACTGATAATAAAGAAAAGGAATCTCTGGAGAAGCCAACGGAAAACCACTTCACTATCTTTACCAAGAAATGATGACAATTCACTGATAATAAAGAAAAGGAATCTATGGAGAAGGCAACAGGAAAACCACTTCACTATCTTTACCAAGAAGTCATGACAATTCACTGATAATAAAGAAAAGGAATCTCTGGAGAAGCCAACGGAAAACCACTTCACTATCTTTACCAAGAAGTGATGACAATTCACTGATAATAAAGAAAAGGAATCTATGGAGAAGGCAACAGGAAAACCACTTCACTATCTTTACCAAGAAGTGATGACAATTCACTGATAATAAAGAAAAGGAATCTCTGGAGAATCCAACGGAAAACTACTTCACTATCTTTACCAAGAAGTGATGACAATTCACTGATAATAAATAAAAGGAATCTATGGAGAGGCCAACGGAAAACCACTTCACTATCTTTACCAAGAAGTGATGACAATTCACTGATAATAAAGAAAAGGAATCTATGGAGAAGGCAACAGGAAAACCACTTCACTATCTTTACCAAGAAGTGATGACAATTCACTCATAATAAAGAAAAGGAATCTCTGGAGAAGCCAACGGAAAACCACTTCACTATATTTACCAAGAAGTGATGACAATTCACTGATAATAAAGATAAGGAATCTATGGAGAAGGCAACAGGAAAACCACTTCACTATCTTTACCAAGAAGTGATGACAATTCACTGATAATAAAGAAAAGGAATCTCTGGAGAAGCCAACAGAAAACCACTTCACTATCTTTACCTAGAAGTGATGACAATTCACTGATAATAAAGAAAAGGAATCTCTGGAGAAGCCAACAGAAAACCACTTCACTATCTTTACCAAGAAGTGATGACAATTCACTGATAATAAAGAAAAGGAATCTCTGGAGAAGCCAACGGAAAACCACTTCAATATCTTTACCAAGAAGTGATGACAATTCACTGATAATAAAGAAAAGGAATCTATGGAGAAGGCAACGGAAAACCACTTCACTATCTTTACCAAGAAGTGATGACAATTCACTGATAATAAAGAAAAGGAATCTCTGGAGAAGCCAACGGAAAACCACTTCACTATCTTTACCAAGAAGTGACGACAATTCACTGATAATAAAGAAAAGGAATCTATCGAGGAGGCAACAGGAAAACCACTTCACTATCTTTACCAAGAAGTGATGACAATTCACTGATAATAAAGAAAAGGAATCTCTCGAGGAGGCAACAGGAAAATCACTTCACTATCTTTACCAAGAAGTGATGACAATTCACTGATAATAAAGAAAAGGAATCTCTGGAGAAGCCAACGGAAAACCACTTCACTATCTTTACCAAGAAGTGATGACAATTCACTGATAATAAAGAAAAGGATTCTATGGAGAAGGCAACAGGAAAACCACTTCACTATCTTTACCAAGTAGTGATGACAATTCACTGACAATAAAGAAAGGGAATCTATCGAGGAGGCAACAGGAAAACCACTTCACTATCTTTACCAAGAAGTGATGACAATTCACTGATAATAAAGAAAAGGAATCTCTGGAGAAGCCAACGGAAAACCACTTCACTATCTTTACCAAGAAGTGATGACAATTCACTGATAATAAAGAAAAGGAATCTATGGAGAAGGCAACAGGAAAACCACTTCACTATCTTTACCAAGAAGTGATGACAATTCACTGATAATAAAGAAAAGGAATCTCTGGAGAAGCCAACGGAAAACCACTTCACTATCTTTAACAAGAAGTGATGACAATTCACTGATAATAAAGAAAAGGAATCTATGGAGAAGGCAACGGAAAACCACTTCACTATCATTACCAAGAAGTGATGACAATTCACTGATAATAAAGAAAAGGAATCTCTGGAGAATCCAACGGAAAACCACTTCACTATCTTTACCAAGAAGTGATGACAATTCACTGATAATAAAGAAAAGGAATCTATCGAGGAGGCAACAGGAAAACCACTTCACTATCTTTACCAAGAAGTGATGACAATTAACTGATAATAAAGAAAAGGAATCTATCGAGGAGGCAACAGGAAAACCACTTCACTATCTTTACCAAGAAGTGATGACAATTCACTGATAATAAAGAAAAGGAATCTCTGGAGAAGCCAACGGAAAACCACTTCACTATCTTTACCAAGAAGTGACGACAATTCACTGATAATAAAGAAAAGGAATCTATGGAGAAGGCAACAGGAAAACCACTTCACTATCTTTACCAAGAAGTGATGACAATTCACTGATAATAAAGAAAAGGTATCTCTGGAGAAGCCAACGGAAAACCACTTCACTATCTCTACCAAGAAGTGATGACAATTCACTGATAATAAAGAAAAGGAATCTATGGAGAAGGCAACAGGAAAACCACTTCACTATCTTTACCAAGAAGTGATGACAATTCACTGATAATAAAGAAAAGGAATCTCTGGAGAAGCGAACAGAAAACCACTTCACAATCTTTACCAAGAAGTGATGACAATTCACTGATAATAAAGAAAAGGAATCTATGGAGAAGGCAACGGAAAACCACTTCACTATCTTTACCAAGAAGTGATGACAATTCACTGATAATAAAGAAAAGGAATCTCTGGAGAAGCCAACGGAAACCCACTTCACTATCTTTACCAAGAAGTGATGACAATTCACTGATAATAAAGAAAAGGAATCTATGGAGAAGGCAACAGGAAAACCACTTCACTATCTTTACCAAGAAGTGATGACAATTCACTGATAATAAAGAAAAGGAATCTCTGGAGAAGCCAACGGAAAACCACTTCACTATCTTTACCAAGAAGTGATGACAATTCACTGATAATAAAGAAAAGGAATCTCTGGAGAAGCCAACGGAAAACCACTTCACTATCTTTACCAAGAAGTGATGACAATTCACTGATAATAAAGAAAAGGAATCTATGGAGAAGCCAACGGAAAACCACTTCACTATCTTTACCATGAAGTGATGACAATTCACTGATAATAAAGAAAAGGAATCTATGGAGAAGTCAACGGAAAACCACTTCACTATCTTTACCAAGAAGTGATGACAATTCACTGATAATAAAGAAAAGGAATCTATGGAGAAGCCAACGGAAAACCACTTCACTATCTTTACCAAGAAGTGATGACAATTCACTGATAATAAAGAAAGGGTATCTATCGAGGAGGCAACAGGAAAACCACTTCACTATCTTTACCAAGAAGTGATGACAATTCACTGATAATAAAGAAAAGGAATCTCTGGAGAATCCAACGGAAAACCACTTCACTATCTTTACCAAGAAGTGATGACAATTCACTGATAATAAAGAAAAGGAATCTATCGAGGAGGCAACAGGAAAACCACTTCACTATCTTTACCAAGAAGTGATGACAATTCACTGATAATAAAGAAAAGGAATCTCTGGAGAAGCCAACAAAAAACCACTTCACTATCTTTACCAAGAAGTGATGACAATTCACTGATAATAAAGAAAAGGAATCTATGGAGAAGGCAACAGGAAAACCACTTCACTATCTTTACCAAGAAGTGATGACAATTCACTGATAATAAAGAAAAGGAATCTCTGTAGAAGCAAACGGAAAACCACTTCACTATCTTTACCAAGAAGTGATGACAATTCACTGATAATAAAGAAAAGGAATCTATGGAGAAGGCAACAGGAAAACCACTTCACTATCTTTACCAAGAAGTGATGACAATTCACTGATAATAAAGAAAAGGAATCTATGGAGAAGGCAACGGAAAACCACTTCACTATCTTTACCAAGAAGTGATGACAATTCACTGATAATAAAGAAAAGGAATCTCTGGAGAAGCCAACGGAAAACCACTTCACTATCTTTACCAAGAAGTGACGACAATTCACTGATAATAAAGAAAAGGAATCTATGAAGAAGCCAACGGAAAACCACTTCACTAACTTTACCATGAAGTGATGACAATTCACTGATAATAAAGAAAAGGAATCTATGGAGAAGTCAACGGAAAACCACTTCACTATCTTTACCAAGAAGTGATGACAATTCACTGATAATAAAGAAAAGGAATCTATGGAGAAGCCAACGGAAAACCACTTCACTATCTTTACCAAGAAGTGATGACAATTCACTGATAATAAAGAAAAGGAATCTCTGGAGAAGCCAACGGAAACCCACTTCACTATCTTTACCAAGAAGTGATGACAATTCACTGATAATAAAGAAAAGGAATCTATGGAGAAGGCAACAGGAAAACCACTTCACTATCTTTACCAAGAAGTGATGACAATTCACTGATAATAAAGAAAAGGAATCTCTGGAGAAGCCAACGGAAAACCACTTCACTATCTTTACCAAGAAGTGATGACAATTCACTGATAATAAAGAAAAGGAATCTCTGGAGAAGCCAACGGAAAACCACTTCACTATCTTTACCAAGAAGTGATGACAATTCACTGATAATAAAGAAAAGGAATCTATGGAGAAGGCAACAGGAAAACCACTTCACTATCTTTACCAAGAAGTGATGACAATTCACTGATAATAAAGAAAAGGAATCTCTGGAGAAGCAAACGGAAAACCACTTCACTATCTTTACAATGAAGTGATGACAATTCACTGATAATAAAGAAAAGGAATCTATGGAGAAGGCAACAGGAAAACCACTTCACTATCTTTACCAAGAAGTGATGACAATTCACTGATAATAAAGAAAAGGAATCTATGGAGAAGGCAACGGAAAACCACTTCACTATCTTTACCAAGAAGTGATGACAATTCACTGATAATAAAGAAAAGGAATCTCTGGAGAAGCCAACGGAAAACCACTTCACTATCTTTACCAAGAAGTGACGACAATTCACTGATAATAAAGAAAGGGAATCTATCGAGGAGGCAACAGGAAAACCACTTCACTATCTTTACCAAGAAGTGATGACAATTCACTGATAATAAAGAAAAGGAATCTCTCGAGGAGGCAACAGGAAAATCACTTCACTATCTTTACCAAGAAGTGATGACAATTCACTGATAATAAAGAAAAGGAATCTCTGGAGAAGCCAACGGAAAACCACTTCACTATCTTTACCAAGAAGTGATGACAATTCACTGATAATAAAGAAAAGGATTCTATGGAGAAGGCAACAGGAAAACCACTTCACTATCTTTACCAAGAAGTGATGACAATTCACTGATAATAAAGAAAGGGAATCTATCGAGGAGGCAACAGGAAAACCACTTCACTATCTTTACCAAGAAGTGATGACAATTCACTTATAATAAAGAAAAGGAATCTCTGGAGAAGCCAACGGAAAACCACTTCACTATCTTTACCAAGAAGTGATGACAATTCACTGATAATAAAGAAAAGGAATCTATGGAGAAGGCAACAGGAAAACCACTTCACTATCTTTACCAAGAAGTGATGACAATTCACTGATAATAAAGAAAAGGAATCTCTGGAGAAGCCAACGGAAAATCACTTCACTATCTTTAACAAGAAGTGATGACAATTCACTGATAATAAAGAAAAGGAATCTATGGAGAAGGCAACGGAAAACCACTTCACTATCTTTACCAAGAAGTGATGACAATTCACTGATAATAAAGAAAAGGAATCTCTGGAGAAGCCAACGGAAAACCACTTCACTATCTTTACCAAGAAGTGATGACAATTCACTGATAATAAAGAAAAGGAATCTATCCAGGAGGCAACAGGAAAACCACTTCACTATCTTTACCAAGAAGTGATGACAATTCACTGATAATAAAGAAAAGGAATCTCTGGAGAAGCCAACGGAAAACCACTTCACTATCTTTACCAAGAAGTGATGACAATTCACTGATAATAAAGAAAAGGAATCTATCGAGGAGGCAACAGGAAAACCACTTCACTATCTTTACCAAGAAGTGATGACAATTCACTGATAATAAAGAAAAGGTATCTCTGGAGAAGCCAACGGAAAACCACTTCACTATCTTTAACAAGAAGTGATGACAATTCACTGATAATAAAGAAAAGGAATCTCTGGAGAAGCCAACGGAAAACCACTTCACTATCTTTACCAAGAAGTCATGACAATTCACTGATAATAAAGAAAAGGAATCTATCGAGGAGGCAACAGGAAAACCACTTCACTATCTTTACCAAGAAGTGATGACAATTCACTGATAATAAAGAAAAGGAATCTATCGAGGAGGCAACAGGAAAACCACTTCACTATCTTTACCAAGAAGTGATGACAATTCACTGATAATAAAGAAAAGGAATCTCTGGAGAAGCCAACGGAAAACCACTTCACTATCTTTACCAAGAAGTGACGACAATTCACTGATAATAAAGAAAAGGAATCTATGGAGAAGGCAACAGGAAAACCACTTCACTATCTTTACCAAGAAGTGATGACAATTCACTGATAATAAAGAAAAGGTATCTCTGGAGAAGCCAACGGAAAACCACTTCACTATCTTTACCAAGAAGTGATGACAATTCACTGATAATAAAGAAAAGGAATCTATGGAGAAGGCAACAGGAAAACCACTTCACTATCTTTACCAAGAAGTGATGACAATTCACTGATAATAAAGAAAAGGAATCTCTGGAGAAGCGAACAGAAAACCACTTCACAATCTTTACCAAGAAGTGATGACAATTCACTGATAATAAAGAAAAGGAATCTATGGAGAAGGCAACGGAAAACCACTTCACTATCTTTACCAAGAAGTGATGACAATTCACTGATAATAAAGAAAAGGAATCTCTGGAGAAGCCAACGGAAACCCACTTCACTATCTTTACCAAGAAGTGATGACAATTCACTGATAATAAAGAAAAGGAATCTATGGAGAAGGCAACAGGAAAACCACTTCACTATCTTTACCAAGAAGTGATGACAATTCACTGATAATAAAGAAAAGGAATCTCTGGAGAAGCCAACGGAAAACCACTTCACTATCTTTACCAAGAAGTGATGACAATTCACTGATAATAAAGAAAAGGAATCTCTGGAGAAGCCAACGGAAAACCACTTCACTATCTTTACCAAGAAGTGATGACAATTCACTGATAATAAAGAAAAGGAATCTATGGAGAAGCCAACGGAAAACCACTTCACTATCTTTACCATGAAGTGATGACAATTCACTGATAATAAAGAAAAGGAATCTATGGAGAAGTCAACGGAAAACCACTTCACTATCTTTACCAAGAAGTGATGACAATTCACTGATAATAAAGAAAAGGAATCTATGGAGAAGCCAACGGAAAACCACTTCACTATCTTTACCAAGAAGTGATGACAATTCACTGATAATAAAGAAAGGGAATCTATCGAGGAGGCAACAGGAAAACCACTTCACTATCTTTACCAAGAAGTGATGACAATTCACTGATAATAAAGAAAAGGAATCTCTGGAGAATCCAACGGAAAACCACTTCACTATCTTTACCAAGAAGTGATGACAATTCACTGATAATAAAGAAAAGGAATCTATCGAGGAGGCAACAGGAAAACCACTTCACTATCTTTACCAAGAAGTGATGACAATTCACTGATAATAAAGAAAAGGAATCTCTGGAGAAGCCAACGGAAAACCACTTCACTATCTTTACCAAGAAGTGATGACAATTCACTGATAATAAAGAAAAGGAATCTATGGAGAAGGCAACAGGAAAACCACTTCACTATCTTTACCAAGAAGTGATGACAATTCACTGATAATAAAGAAAAGGAATCTCTGTAGAAGCAAACGGAAAACCACTTCACTATCTTTACCAAGAAGTGATGACAATTCACTGATAATAAAGAAAAGGAATCTATGGAGAAGGCAACAGGAAAACCACTTCACTATCTTTACCAAGAAGTGATGACAATTCACTGATAATAAAGAAAAGGAATCTATGGAGAAGGCAACGGAAAACCACTTCACTATCTTTACCAAGAAGTGATGACAATTCACTGATAATAAAGAAAAGGAATCTCTGGAGAAGCCAACGGAAAACCACTTCACTATCTTTACCAAGAAGTGACGACAATTCACTGATAATAAAGAAAAGGAATCTATGGAGAAGCCAACGGAAAACCACTTCACTATCTTTACCATGAAGTGATGACAATTCACTGATAATAAAGAAAAGGAATCTATGGAGAAGTCAACGGAAAACCACTTCACTATCTTTACCAAGAAGTGATGACAATTCACTGATAATAAAGAAAAGGAATCTATGGAGAAGCCAACGGAAAACCACTTCACTATCTTTACCAAGAAGTGATGACAATTCACTGATAATAAAGAAAAGGAATCTCTGGAGAAGCCAACGGAAACCCACTTCACTATCTTTACCAAGAAGTGATGACAATTCACTGATAATAAAGAAAAGGAATCTATGGAGAAGGCAACAGGAAAACCACTTCACTATCTTTACCAAGAAGTGATGACAATTCACTGATAATAAAGAAAAGGAATCTCTGGAGAAGCCAACGGAAAACCACTTCACTATCTTTACCAAGAAGTGATGACAATTCACTGATAATAAAGAAAAGGAATCTCTGGAGAAGCCAACGGAAAACCACTTCACTATCTTTACCAAGAAGTGATGACAATTCACTGATAATAAAGAAAAGGAATCTATGGAGAAGGCAACAGGAAAACCACTTCACTATCTTTACCAAGAAGTGATGACAATTCACTGATAATAAAGAAAAGGAATCTCTGGAGAAGCAAACGGAAAACCACTTCACTATCTTTACAAAGAAGTGATGACAATTCACTGATAATAAAGAAAAGGAATCTATGGAGAAGGCAACAGGAAAACCACTTCACTATCTTTACCAAGAAGTGATGACAATTCACTGATAATAAAGAAAAGGAATCTATGGAGAAGGCAACGGAAAACCACTTCACTATCTTTACCAAGAAGTGATGACAATTCACTGATAATAAAGAAAAGGAATCTCTGGAGAAGCCAACGGAAAACCACTTCACTATCTTTACCAAGAAGTGACGACAATTCACTGATAATAAAGAAAAGGAATCTATCGAGGAGGCAACAGGAAAACCACTTCACTATCTTTACCAAGAAGTGATGACAATTCACTGATAATAAAGAAAAGGAATCTCTCGAGGAGGCAACAGGAAAATCACTTCACTATCTTTACCAAGAAGTGATGACAATTCACTGATAATAAAGAAAAGGAATCTCTGGAGAAGCCAACGGAAAACCACTTCACTATCTTTACCAAGAAGTGATGACAATTCACTGATAATAAAGAAAAGGATTCTATGGAGAAGGCAACAGGAAAACCACTTCACTATCTTTACCAAGAAGTGATGACAATTCACTGATAATAAAGAAAGGGAATCTATCGAGGAGGCAACAGGAAAACCACTTCACTATCTTTACCAAGAAGTGATGACAATTCACTTATAATAAAGAAAAGGAATCTCTGGAGAAGCCAACGGAAAACCACTTCACTATCTTTACCAAGAAGTGATGACAATTCACTGATAATAAAGAAAAGGAATCTATGGAGAAGGCAACAGGAAAACCACTTCACTATCTTTACCAAGAAGTGATGACAATTCACTGATAATAAAGAAAAGGAATCTCTGGAGAAGCCAACGGAAAATCACTTCACTATCTTTAACAAGAAGTGATGACAATTCACTGATAATAAAGAAAAGGAATCTATGGAGAAGGCAACGGAAAACCACTTCACTATCTTTACCAAGAAGTGATGACAATTCACTGATAATAAAGAAAAGGAATCTCTGGAGAAGCCAACGGAAAACCACTTCACTATCTTTACCAAGAAGTGATGACAATTCACTGATAATAAAGAAAAGGAATCTATCGAGGAGGCAACAGGAAAACCACTTCACTATCTTTACCAAGAAGTGATGACAATTCACTGATAATAAAGAAAAGGAATCTATCGAGGAGGCAACAGGAAAACCACTTCACTATCTTTACCAAGAAGTGATGACAATTCACTGATAATAAAGAAAAGGAATCTCTGGAGAAGCCAACGGAAAACCACTTCACTATCTTTACCAAGAAGTGATGACAATTCACTGATAATAAAGAAAAGGAATCTATGGAGAAGGCAACAGGAAAACCACTTCACTATCTTTACCAAGAAGTGATGACAATTCACTGATAATAAAGAAAAGGAATCTCTGGAGAAGCCAACGGAAAACCACTTCACTATCTTTACCAAGAAGTGATGACAATTCACTGATAATAAAGAAAAGGAATCTATGGAGAAGGCAACAGGAAAACCACTTCACTATCTTTACCAAGAAGTGATGACAATTCACTGATAATAAAGAAAAGGAATCTCTGGAGAAGCGAACAGAAAACCACTTCACTATCTTTACCAAGAAGTGATGACAATTCACTGATAATAAAGAAAAGGAATCTATGGAGAAGGCAACGGAAAACCACTTCACTATCTTTACCAAGAAGTGATGACAATTCACTGATAATAAAGAAAAGGAATCTCTGGAGAAGCCAACGGAAACCCACTTCACTATCTTTACCAAGAAGTGATGACAATTCACTGATAATAAAGAAAAGGAATCTATGGAGAAGGCAACAGGAAAACCACTTCACTATCTTTACCAAGAAGTGATGACAATTCACTGATAATAAAGAAAAGGAATCTCTGGAGAAGCCAACGGAAAACCACTTCACTATCTTTACCAAGAAGTGATGACAATTCACTGATAATAAAGAAAAGGAATCTCTGGAGAAGCCAACGGAAAACCACTTCACTATCTTTACCAAGAAGTGATGACAATTCACTGATAATAAAGAAAAGGAATCTATGGAGAAGGCAACAGGAAAACCACTTCACTATCTTTACCAAGAAGTGATGACAATTCACTGATAATAAAGAAAAGGAATCTCTGGAGAAGCAAACGGAAAACCACTTCACTATCTTTACAAAGAAGTGATGACAATTCACTGATAATAAAGAAAAGGAATCTATGGAGAAGGCAACAGGAAAACCACTTCACTATCTTTACCAAGAAGTGATGACAATTCACTGATAATAAAGAAAAGGAATCTATCGAGGAGGCAACAGGAAAACCACTTCACTATCTTTACCAAGAAGTGATGACAATTCACTGATAATAAAGAAAAGGAATCTCTCGAGGAGGCAACAGGAAAATCACTTCACTATCTTTACCAAGAAGTGATGACAATTCACTGATAATAAAGAAAAGGAATCTCTGTAGAAGCAAACGGAAAACCACTTCACTATCTTTACCAAGAAGTGATGACAATTCACTGATAATAAAGAAAAGGAATCTATGGAGAAGGCAACAGGAAAACCACTTCACTATCTTTACCAAGAAGTGATGACAATTCACTGATAATAAAGAAAAGGAATCTCTGGAGAAGCCAACGGAAAACCACTTCACTATCTTTACCAAGAAGTGATGACAATTAACTGATAATAAAGAAAAGGAATCTATGGAGAAGGCAACAGGAAAACCACTTCACTATCTTTACCAAGAAGTGATGACAATTCACTGATAATAAAGAAAAGGAATCTCTGGAGAAGCGAACAGAAAACCACTTCACTATCTTTACCAAGAAGTGATGACAATTCACTGATAATAAAGAAAAGGAATCTCTGGAGAAGCCAACGGAAAACCACTTCACTATCTTTACCAAGAAGTGATGACAATTCACTGATAATAAAGAAAAGGAATCTCTGGAGAAGCCAACGGAAAACCACTTCACTATCTTTACCAAGAAGTGATGACAATTCACTGATAATAAAGAAAAGGAATCTATGGAGAAGGCAACAGGAAAACCACTTCACTATCTTTACCAAGAAGTGATGACAATTCACTGATAATAAAGAAAAGGAATCTCTGGAGAAGCAAACGGAAAACCACTTCACTATCTTTACAAAGAAGTGATGACAATTCACTGTTAATAAAGAAAAGGAATCTATGGAGAAGGCAACAGGAAAACCACTTCACTATCTTTACCAAGAAGTGATGACAATTCACTGATAATAAAGAAAAGGAATCTATCGAGGAGGCAACAGGAAAACCACTTCACTATCTTTACCAAGAAGTGATGACAATTCACTGATAATAAAGAAAAGGAATCTCTCGAGGAGGCAACAGGAAAATCACTTCACTATCTTTACCAAGAAGTGATGACAATTCACTGATAATAAAGAAAAGGAATCTCTGTAGAAGCAAACGGAAAACCACTTCACTATCTTTACCAAGAAGTGATGACAATTCACTGATAATAAAGAAAAGGAATCTATGGAGAAGGCAACAGGAAAACCACTTCACTATCTTTACCAAGAAGTGATGACAATTCACTGATAATAAAGAAAAGGAATCTATGGAGAAGCCAACGGAAAACCACTTCACTATCTTTACCAAGAAGTGATGACAATTCACTGATAATAAAGAAAAGGAATCTCTGGAGAAGCCAACGGAAACCCACTTCACTATCTTTACCAAGAAGTGATGACAATTCACTGATAATAAAGAAAAGGAATCTATGGAGAAGGCAACAGGAAAACCACTTCACTATCTTTACCAAGAAGTGATGACAATTCACTGATAATAAAGAAAAGGAATCTCTGGAGAAGCCAACGGAAAACCACTTCACTATCTTTACCAAGAAGTGATGACAATTCACTGATAATAAAGAAAAGGAATCTATGGAGAAGGCAACGGAAAACCACTTCACTATCTTTACCAAGAAGTGATGACAATTCACTGATAATAAAGAAAAGGAATCTCTGGAGAAGCCAACGGAAAACCACTTCACTATCTTTACCAAGAAGTGACGACAATTCACTGATAATAAAGAAAAGGAATCTATCGAGGAGGCAACAGGAAAACCACTTCACTATCTTTACCAAGAAGTGATGACAATTCACTGATAATAAAGAAAAGGAATCTCTCGAGGAGGCAACAGGAAAACCACTTCACTATCTTTACCAAGAAGTGATGACAATTCACTGATAATAAAGAAAAGGAATCTCTGGAGAAGCCAACGGAAAACCACTTCACTATCTTTACCAAGAAGTGATGACAATTCACTGATAATAAAGAAAAGGAATCTATGGAGAAGGCAACAGGAAAACCACTTCACTATCTTTACCAAGAAGTGATGACAATTCACTGATAATAAAGAAAAGGAATCTCTGGAGAAGCCAACGGAAAACCACTTCACTATCTTTAACAAGAAGTGATGACAATTCACTGATAATAAAGAAAAGGAATCTATGGAGAAGGCAACGGAAAACCACTTCACTATCTTTACCAAGAAGTGATGACAATTCACTGATAATAAAGAAAAGGAATCTCTGGAGAAGCCAACGGAAAACCACTTCACTATCTTTACCAAGAAGTGATGACAATTCACTGATAATAAAGAAAAGGAATCTATCGAGGAGGCAACAGGAAAACCACTTCACTATCTTTACCAAGAAGTGATGACAATTCACTGATAATAAAGAAAAGGAATCTATCGAGGAGGCAACAGGAAAACCACTTCACTATCTTTACCAAGAAGTGATGAAAATTCACTGATAATAAAGAAAAGGAATCTTTGGAGAAGCCAACGGAAAACCACTTCACTATCTTTACCAAGAAGTGATGACAATTCACTGATAATAAAGAAAAGGAATCTATGGAGAAGGCAACAGGAAAACCACTTCACTATCTTTACCAAGAAGTGATGACAATTCACTGATAATAAAGAAAAGGAATCTCTGGAGAAGCCAACGGAAAACCACTTCACTATCTTTACCAAGAAGTGATGACAATTCACTGATAATAAAGAAAAGGAATCTATGGAGAAGGCAACAGGAAAACCACTTCACTATCTTTACCAAGAAGTGATGACAATTCACTGATAATAAAGAAAAGGAATCTCTGGAGAAGCGAACAGAAAACCACTTCACTATCTTTACCAAGAAGTGATGACAATTCACTGATAATAAAGAAAAAGAATCTATGGAGAAGGCAACGGAAAACCACTTCACTATCTTTACCAAGAAGTGATGACAATTCACTGATAATAAAGAAAAGGAATCTCTGGAGAAGCCAACGGAAACCCACTTCACTATCTTTACCAAGAAGTGATGACAATTCACTGATAATAAAGAAAAGGAATCTATGGAGAAGGCAACAGGAAAACCACTTGACTATCTTTACCAAGAAGTGATGACAATTCACTGATAATAAAGAAAAGGAATCTCTGGAGAAGCCAACGGAAAACCACTTCACTATCTTTACCAAGAAGTGATGACAATTCACTGATAATAAAGAAAAGGAATCTCTGGAGAAGCCAACGGAAAACCACTTCACTATCTTTACCAAGAAGTGATGACAATTCACTGATAATAAAGAAAAGGAATCTATGGAGAAGGCAACAGGAAAACCACTTCACTATCTTTACCAAGAAGTGATGACAATTCACTGATAATAAAGAAAAGGAATCTCTGGAGAAGCAAACGGAAAACCACTTCACTATCTTTACAAAGAAGTGATGACAATTCACTGATAATAAAGAAAAGGAATCTATGGAGAAGGCAACAGGAAAACCACTTCACTATCTTTACCAAGAAGTGATGACAATTCACTGATAATAAAGAAAAGGAATCTATCGAGGAGGCAACAGGAAAACCACTTCACTATCTTTACCAAGAAGTGATGACAATTCACTGATAATAAAGAAAAGGAATCTCTCGAGGAGGCAACAGGAAAATCACTTCACTATCTTTACCAAGAAGTGATGACAATTCACTGATAATAAAGAAAAGGAATCTCTGTAGAAGCAAACGGAAAACCACTTCACTATCTTTACCAAGAAGTGATGACAATTCACTGATAATAAAGAAAAGGAATCTATGGAGAAGGCAACAGGAAAACCACTTCACTATCTTTACCAAGAAGTGATGACAATTCACTGATAATAAAGAAAAGGAATCTATGGAGAAGGCAACGGAAAACCACTTCACTATCTTTACCAAGAAGTGATGACAATTCACTGATAATAAAGAAAAGGAATCTCTGGAGAAGCCAACGGAAAACCACTTCACTATCTTTACCAAGAAGTGACGACAATTCACTGATAATAAAGAAAAGGAATCTATGGAGAAGCCAACGGAAAACCACTTCACTATCTTTACCATGAAGTGATGACAATTCACTGATAATAAAGAAAAGGAATCTATGGAGAAGTCAACGGAAAACCACTTCACTATCTTTACCAAGAAGTGATGACAATTCACTGATAATAAAGAAAAGGAATCTATGGAGAAGCCAACGGAAAACCACTTCACTATCTTTACCAAGAAGTGATGACAATTCACTGATAATAAAGAAAAGGAATCTCTGGAGAAGCCAACGGAAACCCACTTCACTATCTTTACCAAGAAGTGATGACAATTCACTGATAATAAAGAAAAGGAATCTATGGAGAAGGCAACAGGAAAACCACTTCACTATCTTTACCAAGAAGTGATGACAATTCACTGATAATAAAGAAAAGGAATCTCTGGAGAAGCCAACGGAAAACCACTTCACTATCTTTACCAAGAAGTGATGACAATTCACTGATAATAAAGAAAAGGAATCTATGGAGAAGGCAACGGAAAACCACTTCACTATCTTTACCAAGAAGTGATGACAATTCACTGATAATAAAGAAAAGGAATCTCTGGAGAAGCCAACGGAAAACCACTTCACTATCTTTACCAAGAAGTGATGACAATTCACTGATAATAAAGAAAAGGAATCTATCGAGGAGGCAACAGGAAAACCACTTCACTATCTTTACCAAGAAGTGATGACAATTCACTGATAATAAAGAAAAGGAATCTCTGGAGAAGCCAACGGAAAACCACTTCACTATCTTTACCAAGAAGTGATGACAATTCACTGATAATAAAGAAAAGGAATCTATCGAGGAGGCAACAGGAAAACCACTTCACTATCTTTACCAAGAAGTGATGACAATTCACTGATAATAAAGAAAAGGAATCTATCGAGGAGGCAACAGGAAAACCACTTCACTATCTTTACCAAGAAGTGATGACAATTCACTGATAATAAAGAAAAGGAATCTTTGGAGAAGCCAACGGAAAACCACTTCACTATCTTTACCAAGAAGTGATGACAATTCACTGATAATAAAGAAAAGGAATCTATGGAGAAGGCAACAGGAAAACCACTTCACTATCTTTACCAAGAAGTGATGACAATTCACTGATAATAAAGAAAAGGAATCTCTGGAGAAGCCAACGGAAAACCACTTCACTATCTTTACCAAGAAGTGATGACAATTCACTGATAATAAAGAAAAGGAATCTATGGAGAAGGCAACAGGAAAACCACTTCACTATCTTTACCAAGAAGTGATGACAATTCACTGATAATAAAGAAAAGGAATCTCTGGAGAAGCGAACAGAAAACCACTTCACTATCTTTACCAAGAAGTGATGACAATTCACTGATAATAAAGAAAAGGAATCTATGGAGAAGGCAACGGAAAACCACTTCACTATCTTTACCAAGAAGTGATGACAATTCACTGATAATAAAGAAAAGGAATCTCTGGAGAAGCCAACGGAAACCCACCTCACTATCTTTACCAAGAAGTGATGACAATTCACTGATAATAAAGAAAAGGAATCTATGGAGAAGGCAACAGGAAAACCACTTGACTATCTTTACCAAGAAGTGATGACAATTCACTGATAATAAAGAAAAGGAATCTCTGGAGAAGCCAACGGAAAACCACTTCACTATCTTTACCAAGAAGTGATGACAATTCACTGATAATAAAGAAAAGGAATCTCTGGAGAAGCCAACGGAAAACCACTTCACTATCTTTACCAAGAAGTGATGACAATTCACTGATAATAAAGAAAAGGAATCTATGGAGAAGGCAACAGGAAAACCACTTCACTATCTTTACCAAGAAGTGATGACAATTCACTGATAATAAAGAAAAGGAATCTCTGGAGAAGCAAACGGAAAACCACTTCACTATCTTTACAAAGAAGTGATGACAATTCACTGATAATAAAGAAAAGGAATCTATGGAGAAGGCAACAGGAAAACCACTTCACTATCTTTACCAAGAAGTGATGACAATTCACTGATAATAAAGAAAAGGAATCTATCGAGGAGGCAACAGGAAAACCACTTGACTATCTTTACCAAGAAGTGATGACAATTCACTGATAATAAAGAAAAGGAATCTCTCGAGGAGGCAACAGGAAAATCACTTCACTATCTTTACCAAGAAGTGATGACAATTCACTGATAATAAAGAAAAGGAATCTCTGGAGAAGCCAACGGAAAACCACTTCACTATCTTTACCAAGAAGTGATGACAATTCACTGATAATAAAGAAAAGGATTCTATGGAGAAGGCAACAGGAAAACCACTTCACTATCTTTACCAAGAAGTGATGACAATTCACTGATAATAAAGAAAGGGAATCTATCGAGGAGGCAACAGGAAAACCACTTCACTATCTTTACCAAGAAGTGATGACAATTCACTGATAATAAAGAAAAGGAATCTCTGGAGAAGCCAACGGAAAACCACTTCACTATCTTTACCAAGAAGTGATGACAATTCACTGATAATAAAGAAAAGGAATCTATGGAGAAGGCAACAGGAAAACCACTTCACTATCTTTACCAAGAAGTGATGACAATTCACTGATAATAAAGAAAAGGAATCTCTGGAGAAGCCAACGGAAAACCACTTCACTATCTTTAACAAGAAGTGATGACAATTCACTGATAATAAAGAAAAGGAATCTATGGAGAAGGCAACGGAAAACCACTTCACTATCTTTACCAAGAAGTGATGACAATTCACTGATAATAAAGAAAAGGAATCTCTGGAGAAGCCAACGGAAAACCACTTCACTATCTTTACCAAGAAGTGATGACAATTCACTGATAATAAAGAAAAGGAATCTATCGAGGAGGCAACAGGAAAACCACTTCACTATCTTTACCAAGAAGTGATGACAATTCACTGATAATAAAGAAAAGGAATCTCTGGAGAAGCCAACGGAAAACCACTTCACTATCTTTACCAAGAAGTGATGACAATTCACTGATAATAAAGAAAAGGAATCTATGGAGAAGGCAACAGGAAAACCACTTCACTATCTTTACCAAGAAGTGATGACAATCCACTGATAATAAAGAAAAGGAATCTCTGGAGAAGCCAACGGAAAACCACTTCACTATCTTTAACAAGAAGTGATGACAATTCACTGATAATAAAGAAAAGGAATCTATGGAGAAGGCAACGGAAAACCACTTCACTATCTTTACCAAGAAGTGATGACAATTCACTGATAATAAAGAAAAGGAATCTCTGGAGAAGCCAACGGAAAACCACTTCACTATCTTTACCAAGAAGTGATGACAATTCACTGATAATAAAGAAAAGGAATCTATCGAGGAGGCAACAGGAAAACCACTTCACTATCTTTACCAAGAAGTGATGACAATTCACTGATAATAAAGAAAAGGAATCTATCGAGGAGGCAACAGGAAAACCACTTCACTATCTTTACCAAGAAGTGATGACAATTCACTGATAATAAAGAAAAGGAATCTTTGGAGAAGCCAACGGAAAACCACTTCACTATCTTTACCAAGAAGTGATGACAATTCACTGATAATAAAGAAAAGGAATCTATGGAGAAGGCAACAGGAAAACCACTTCACTATCTTTACCAAGAAGTGATGACAATTCACTGATAATAAAGAAAAGGAATCTCTGGAGAAGCCAACGGAAAACCACTTCACTATCTTTACCAAGAAGTGATGACAATTCACTGATAATAAAGAAAAGGAATCTATGGAGAAGGCAACAGGAAAACCACTTCACTATCTTTACCAAGAAGTGATGACAATTCACTGATAATAAAGAAAAGGAATCTCTGGAGAAGCGAACAGAAAACCACTTCACTATCTTTACCAAGAAGTGATGACAATTCACTGATAATAAAGAAAAGGAATCTATGGAGAAGGCAACGGAAAACCACTTCACTATCTTTACCAAGAAGTGATGACAATTCACTGATAATAAAGAAAAGGAATCTCTGGAGAAGCCAACGGAAACCCACTTCACTATCTTTACCAAGAAGTGATGACAATTCACTGATAATAAAGAAAAGGAATCTATGGAGAAGGCAACAGGAAAACCACTTGACTATCTTTACCAAGAAGTGATGACAATTCACTGATAATAAAGAAAAGGAATCTCTGGAGAAGCCAACGGAAAACCACTTCACTATCTTTACCAAGAAGTGATGACAATTCACTGATAATAAAGAAAAGGAATCTCTGGAGAAGCCAACGGAAAACCACTTCACTATCTTTACCAAGAAGTGATGACAATTCACTGATAATAAAGAAAAGGAATCTCTGGAGAAGCAAACGGAAAACCACTTCACTATCTTTACAAAGAAGTGATGACAATTCACTGATAATAAAGAAAAGGAATCTATGGAGAAGGCAACAGGAAAACCACTTCACTATCTTTACCAAGAAGTGATGACAATTCACTGATAATAAAGAAAAGGAATCTATCGAGGAGGCAACAGGAAAACCACTTGACTATCTTTACCAAGAAGTGATGACAATTCACTGATAATAAAGAAAAGGAATCTCTCGAGGAGGCAACAGGAAAATCACTTCACTATCTTTACCAAGAAGTGATGACAATTCACTGATAATAAAGAAAAGGAATCTCTGGAGAAGCCAACGGAAAACCACTTCACTATCTTTACCAAGAAGTGATGACAATTCACTGATAATAAAGAAAAGGATTCTATGGAGAAGGCAACAGGAAAACCACTTCACTATCTTTACCAAGAAGTGATGACAATTCACTGATAATAAAGAAAGGGAATCTATCGAGGAGGCAACAGGAAAACCACTTCACTATCTTTACCAAGAAGTGATGACAATTCACTGATAATAAAGAAAAGGAATCTCTGGAGAAGCCAACGGAAAACCACTTCACTATCTTTACCAAGAAGTGATGACAATTCACTGATAATAAAGAAAAGGAATCTATGGAGAAGGCAACAGGAAAACCACTTCACTATCTTTACCAAGAAGTGATGACAATTCACTGATAATAAAGAAAAGGAATCTCTGGAGAAGCCAACGGAAAACCACTTCACTATCTTTAACAAGAAGTGATGACAATTCACTGATAATAAAGAAAAGGAATCTATGGAGAAGGCAACGGAAAACCACTTCACTATCTTTACCAAGAAGTGATGACAATTCACTGATAATAAAGAAAAGGAATCTCTGGAGAAGCCAACGGAAAACCACTTCACTATCTTTACCAAGAAGTGATGACAATTCACTGATAATAAAGAAAAGGAATCTATCGAGGAGGCAACAGGAAAACCACTTCACTATCTTTACCAAGAAGTGATGACAATTCACTGATAATAAAGAAAAGGAATCTATCGAGGAGGCAACAGGAAAACCACTTCACTATCTTTACCAAGAAGTGATGACAATTCACTGATAATAAAGAAAAGGAATCTCTGGAGAAGCCAACGGAAAACCACTTCACTATCTTTACCAAGAAGTGATGACAATTCACTGATAATAAAGAAAAGGAATCTATGGAGAAGGCAACAGGAAAACCACTTCACTATCTTTACCAAGAAGTGATGACAATTCACTGATAATAAAGAAAAGGAATCTCTGGAGAAGCCAACGGAAAACCACTTCACTATCTTTACCAAGAAGTGATGACAATTCACTGATAATAAAGAAAAGGAATCTATGGAGAAGGCAACAGGAAAACCACTTCACTATCTTTACCAAGAAGTGATGACAATTCACTGATAATAAAGAAAAGGAATCTCTGGAGAAGCGAACAGAAAACCACTTCACTATCTTTACCAAGAAGTGATGACAATTCACTGATAATAAAGAAAAGGAATCTATGGAGAAGGCAACGGAAAACCACTTCACTATCTTTACCAAGAAGTGATGACAATTCACTGATAATAAAGAAAAGGAATCTCTGGAGAAGCCAACGGAAACCCACTTCACTATCTTTACCAAGAAGTGATGACAATTCACTGATAATAAAGAAAAGGAATCTATGGAGAAGGCAACAGGAAAACCACTTCACTATCTTTACCAAGAAGTGATGACAATTCACTGATAATAAAGAAAAGGAATCTCTGGAGAAGCCAACGGAAAACCACTTCACTATCTTTACCAAGAAGTGATGACAATTCACTGATAATAAAGAAAAGGAATCTCTGGAGAAGCCAACGGAAAACCACTTCACTATCTTTACCAAGAAGTGATGACAATTCACTGATAATAAAGAAAAGGAATCTATGGAGAAGCAAACGGAAAACCACTTCACTATCTTTACAAAGAAGTGATGACAATTCACTGATAATAAAGAAAAGGAATCTATGGAGAAGGCAACAGGAAAACCACTTCACTATCTTTACCAAGAAGTGATGACAATTCACTGATAATAAAGAAAAGGAATCTATGGAGAAGGCAACGGAAAACCACTTCACTATCTTTACCAAGAAGTGATGACAATTCACTGATAATAAAGAAAAGGAATCTCTGGAGAAGCCAACGGAAAACCACTTCACTATCTTTACCAAGAAGTGACGACAATTCACTGATAATAAAGAAAAGGAATCTATCGAGGAGGCAACAGGAAAACCACTTCACTATCTTTACCAAGAAGTGATGACAATTCACTGATAATAAAGAAAAGGAATCTCTCGAGGAGGCAACAGGAAAATCACTTCACTATCTTTACCAAGAAGTGATGACAATTCACTGATAATAAAGAAAAGGAATCTCTGGAGAAGCCAACGGAAAACCACTTCACTATCTTTACCAAGAAGTGATGACAATTCACTGATAATAAAGAAAAGGATTCTATGGAGAAGGCAACAGGAAAACCACTTCACTATCTTTACCAAGAAGTGATGACAATTCACTGATAATAAAGAAAGGGAATCTATCGAGGAGGCAACAGGAAAACCACTTCACTATCTTTACCAAGAAGTGATGACAATTCACTGATAATAAAGAAAAGGAATCTCTGGAGAAGCCAACGGAAAACCACTTCACTATCTTTACCAAGAAGTGATGACAATTCACTGATAATAAAGAAAAGGAATCTATGGAGAAGGCAACAGGAAAACCACTTCACTATCTTTACCAAGAAGTGATGACAATTCACTGATAATAAAGAAAAGGAATCTCTGGAGAAGCCAACGGAAAACCACTTCACTATCTTTAACAAGAAGTGATGACAATTCACTGATAATAAAGAAAAGGAATCTATGGAGAAGGCAACGGAAAACCACTTCACTATCTTTACCAAGAAGTGATGACAATTCACTGATAATAAAGAAAAGGAATCTCTGGAGAAGCCAACGGAAAACCACTTCACTATCTTTACCAAGAAGTGATGACAATTCACTGATAATAAAGAAAAGGAATCTATCGAGGAGGCAACAGGAAAACCATTTCACTATCTTTACCAAGAAGTGATGACAATTCACTGATAATAAAGAAAAGGAATCTATCGAGGAGGCAACAGGAAAACCACTTCACTATCTTTACCAAGAAGTGATGACAATTCACTGATAATAAAGAAAAGGAATCTCTGGAGAAGCCAACGGAAAACCACTTCACTATCTTTACCAAGAAGTGATGACAATTCACTGATAATAAAGAAAAGGAATCTATGGAGAAGGCAACAGGAAAACCACTTCACTATCTTTACCAAGAAGTGATGACAATTCACTGATAATAAAGAAAAGGAATCTATGGAGAAGGCAACGGAAAACCACTTCACTATCTTTACCAAGAAGTGATGACAATTCACTGATAATAAAGAAAAGGAATCTATGGAGAAGGCAACAGGAAAACCACTTCACTATCTTTACCAAGAAGTGATGACAATTCACTGATAATAAAGAAAAGGAATCTCTGGAGAAGCGAACAGAAAACCACTTCACTATCTTTACCAAGAAGTGATGACAATTCACTGATAATAAAGAAAAGGAATCTATGGAGAAGGCAACGGAAAACCACTTCACTATCTTTACCAAGAAGTGATGACAATTCACTGATAATAAAGAAAAGGAATCTCTGGAGAAGCCAACGGAAACCCACTTCACTATCTTTACCAAGAAGTGATGACAATTCACTGATAATAAAGAAAAGGAATCTATGGAGAAGGCAACAGGAAAACCACTTCACTATCTTTACCTAGAAGTGATGACAATTCACTGATAATAAAGAAAAGGAATCTCTGGAGAAGCCAACGGAAAACCACTTCACTATCTTTACCAAGAAGTGATGACAATTCACTGATAATAAAGAAAAGGAATCTCTGGAGAAGCCAACGGAAAACCACTTCACTATCTTTACCAAGAAGTGATGACAATTCACTGATAATAAAGAAAAGGAATCTCTGGAGAAGCCAACGGAAAACCACTTCACTATCTTTACCAAGAAGTGATGACAATTCACTGATAATAAAGAAAAGGAATCTCTGGAGAAGCCAACGGAAAACCACTTCACTATCTTTACCAAGAAGTGATGACAATTCACTGATAATAAAGAAAAGGAATCTATCGAGGAGGCAACAGGAAAACCACTTCACTATCTTTACCAAGAAGTGATGACAATTCACTGATAATAAAGAAAAGGAATCTATCGAGGAGGCAACAGGAAAACCACTTCACTATCTTTACCAAGAAGTGATGACAATTCACTGATAATAAAGAAAAGGAATCTTTGGAGAAGCCAACGGAAAACCACTTCACTATCTTTACCAAGAAGTGATGACAATTCACTGATAATAAAGAAAAGGAATCTATGGAGAAGGCAACAGGAAAACCACTTCACTATCTTTACCAAGAAGTGATGACAATTCACTGATAATAAAGAAAAGGAATCTCTGGAGAAGCCAACGGAAAACCACTTCACTATCTTTACCAAGAAGTGATGACAATTCACTGATAATAAAGAAAAGGAATCTATGGAGAAGGCAACAGGAAAACCACTTCACTATCTTTACCAAGAAGTGATGACAATTCACTGATAATAAAGAAAAGGAATCTCTGGAGAAGCGAACAGAAAACCACTTCACTATCTTTACCAAGAAGTGATGACAATTCACTGATAATAAAGAAAAGGAATCTATGGAGAAGGCAACGGAAAACCACTTCACTATCTTTACCAAGAAGTGATGACAATTCACTGATAATAAAGAAAAGGAATCTCTGGAGAAGCCAACGGAAACCCACTTCACTATCTTTACCAAGAAGTGATGACAATTCACTGATAATAAAGAAAAGGAATCTATGGAGAAGGCAACAGGAAAACCACTTGACTATCTTTACCAAGAAGTGATGACAATTCACTGATAATAAAGAAAAGGAATCTCTGGAGAAGCCAACGGAAAACCACTTCACTATCTTTACCAAGAAGTGATGACAATTCACTGATAATAAAGAAAAGGAATCTCTGGAGAAGCCAACGGAAAACCACTTCACTATCTTTACCAAGAAGTGATGACAATTCACTGATAATAAAGAAAAGGAATCTATGGAGAAGGCAACAGGAAAACCACTTCACTATCTTTACCAAGAAGTGATGACAATTCACTGATAATAAAGAAAAGGAATCTCTGGAGAAGCAAACGGAAAACCACTTCACTATCTTTACAAAGATGTGATGACAATTCACTGATAATAAAGAAAAGGAATCTATGGAGAAGGCAACAGGAAAACCACTTCACTATCTTTACCAAGAAGTGATGACAATTCACTGATAATAAAGAAAAGGAATCTATCGAGGAGGCAACAGGAAAACCACTTGACTATCTTTACCAAGAAGTGATGACAATTCACTGATAATAAAGAAAAGGAATCTCTCGAGGAGGCAACAGGAAAATCACTTCACTATCTTTACCAAGAAGTGATGACAATTCACTGATAATAAAGAAAAGGAATCTCTGGAGAAGCCAACGGAAAACCACTTCACTATCTTTACCAAGAAGTGATGACAATTCACTGATAATAAAGAAAAGGATTCTATGGAGAAGGCAACAGGAAAACCACTTCACTATCTTTACCAAGAAGTGATGACAATTCACTGATAATAAAGAAAGGGAATCTATCGAGGAGGCAACAGGAAAACCACTTCACTATCTTTACCAAGAAGTGATGACAATTCACTGATAATAAAGAAAAGGAATCTCTGGAGAAGCCAACGGAAAACCACTTCACTATCTTTACCAAGAAGTGATGACAATTCACTGATAATAAAGAAAAGGAATCTATGGAGAAGGCAACAGGAAAACCACTTCACTATCTTTACCAAGAAGTGATGACAATTCACTGATAATAAAGAAAAGGAATCTCTGGAGAAGCCAACGGAAAACCACTTCACTATCTTTAACAAGAAGTGATGACAATTCACTGATAATAAAGAAAAGGAATCTATGGAGAAGGCAACGGAAAACCACTTCACTATCTTTACCAAGAAGTGATGACAATTCACTGATAATAAAGAAAAGGAATCTCTGGAGAAGCCAACGGAAAACCACTTCACTATCTTTACCAAGAAGTGATGACAATTCACTGATAATAAAGAAAAGGAATCTATGGAGAAGGCAACAGGAAAACCACTTCACTATCTTTACCAAGAAGTGATGACAATCCACTGATAATAAAGAAAAGGAATCTCTGGAGAAGCCAACGGAAAACCACTTCACTATCTTTAACAAGAAGTGATGACAATTCACTGATAATAAAGAAAAGGAATCTATGGAGAAGGCAACGGAAAACCACTTCACTATCTTTACCAAGAAGTGATGACAATTCACTGATAATAAAGAAAAGGAATCTCTGGAGAAGCCAACGGAAAACCACTTCACTATCTTTACCAAGAAGTGATGACAATTCACTGATAATAAAGAAAAGGAATCTATCGAGGAGGCAACAGGAAAACCACTTCACTATCTTTACCAAGAAGTGATGACAATTCACTGATAATAAAGAAAAGGAATCTATCGAGGAGGCAACAGGAAAACCACTTCACTATCTTTACCAAGAAGTGATGACAATTCACTGATAATAAAGAAAAGGAATCTTTGGAGAAGCCAACGGAAAACCACTTCACTATCTTTACCAAGAAGTGATGACAATTCACTGATAATAAAGAAAAGGAATCTATGGAGAAGGCAACAGGAAAACCACTTCACTATCTTTACCAAGAAGTGATGACAATTCACTGATAATAAAGAAAAGGAATCTCTGGAGAAGCCAACGGAAAACCACTTCACTATCTTTACCAAGAAGTGATGACAATTCACTGATAATAAAGAAAAGGAATCTATGGAGAAGGCAACAGGAAAACCACTTCACTATCTTTACCAAGAAGTGATGACAATTCACTGATAATAAAGAAAAGGAATCTCTGGAGAAGCGAACAGAAAACCACTTCACTATCTTTACCAAGAAGTGATGACAATTCACTGATAATAAAGAAAAGGAATCTATGGAGAAGGCAACGGAAAACCACTTCACTATCTTTACCAAGAAGTGATGACAATTCACTGATAATAAAGAAAAGGAATCTCTGGAGAAGCCAACGGAAACCCACTTCACTATCTTTACCAAGAAGTGATGACAATTCACTGATAATAAAGAAAAGGAATCTATGGAGAAGGCAACAGGAAAACCACTTGACTATCTTTACCAAGAAGTGATGACAATTCACTGATAATAAAGAAAAGGAATCTCTGGAGAAGCCAACGGAAAACCACTTCACTATCTTTACCAAGAAGTGATGACAATTCACTGATAATAAAGAAAAGGAATCTCTGGAGAAGCCAACGGAAAACCACTTCACTATCTTTACCAAGAAGTGATGACAATTCACTGATAATAAAGAAAAGGAATCTATGGAGAAGGCAACAGGAAAACCACTTCACTATCTTTACCAAGAAGTGATGACAATTCACTGATAATAAAGAAAAGGAATCTCTGGAGAAGCAAACGGAAAACCACTTCACTATCTTTACAAAGAAGTGATGACAATTCACTGATAATAAAGAAAAGGAATCTATGGAGAAGGCAACAGGAAAACCACTTCACTATCTTTACCAAGAAGTGATGACAATTCACTGATAATAAAGAAAAGGAATCTATCGAGGAGGCAACAGGAAAACCACTTGACTATCTTTACCAAGAAGTGATGACAATTCACTGATAATAAAGAAAAGGAATCTCTCGAGGAGGCAACAGGAAAATCACTTCACTATCTTTACCAAGAAGTGATGACAATTCACTGATAATAAAGAAAAGGAATCTCTGGAGAAGCCAACGGAAAACCACTTCACTATCTTTACCAAGAAGTGATGACAATTCACTGATAATAAAGAAAAGGAATCTATGGAGAAGGCAACAGGAAAACCACTTCACTATCTTTACCAAGAAGTGATGACAATTCACTGATAATAAAGAAAAGGAATCTCTGGAGAAGCCAACGGAAAACCACTTCACTATCTTTAACAAGAAGTGATGACAATTCACTGATAATAAAGAAAAGGAATCTATGGAGAAGGCAACGGAAAACCACTTCACTATCTTTACCAAGAAGTGATGACAATTCACTGATAATAAAGAAAAGGAATCTCTGGAGAAGCCAACGGAAAACCACTTCACTATCTTTACCAAGAAGTGATGACAATTCACTGATAATAAAGAAAAGGAATCTATGGAGAAGGCAACAGGAAAACCACTTCACTATCTTTACCAAGAAGTGATGACAATCCACTGATAATAAAGAAAAGGAATCTCTGGAGAAGCCAACGGAAAACCACTTCACTATCTTTAACAAGAAGTGATGACAATTCACTGATAATAAAGAAAAGGAATCTATGGAGAAGGCAACGGAAAACCACTTCACTATCTTTACCAAGAAGTGATGACAATTCACTGATAATAAAGAAAAGGAATCTCTGGAGAAGCCAACGGAAAACCACTTCACTATCTTTACCAAGAAGTGATGACAATTCACTGATAATAAAGAAAAGGAATCTATCGAGGAGGCAACAGGAAAACCACTTCACTATCTTTACCAAGAAGTGATGACAATTCACTGATAATAAAGAAAAGGAATCTATCGAGGAGGCAACAGGAAAACCACTTCACTATCTTTACCAAGAAGTGATGACAATTCACTGATAATAAAGAAAAGGAATCTTTGGAGAAGCCAACGGAAAACCACTTCACTATCTTTACCAAGAAGTGATGACAATTCACTGATAATAAAGAAAAGGAATCTATGGAGAAGGCAACAGGAAAACCACTTCACTATCTTTACCAAGAAGTGATGACAATTCACTGATAATAAAGAAAAGGAATCTCTGGAGAAGCCAACGGAAAACCACTTCACTATCTTTACCAAGAAGTGATGACAATTCACTGATAATAAAGAAAAGGAATCTATGGAGAAGGCAACAGGAAAACCACTTCACTATCTTTACCAAGAAGTGATGACAATTCACTGATAATAAAGAAAAGGAATCTCTGGAGAAGCGAACAGAAAACCACTTCACTATCTTTACCAAGAAGTGATGACAATTCACTGATAATAAAGAAAAGGAATCTATGGAGAAGGCAACGGAAAACCACTTCACTATCTTTACCAAGAAGTGATGACAATTCACTGATAATAAAGAAAAGGAATCTCTGGAGAAGCCAACGGAAACCCACTTCACTATCTTTACCAAGAAGTGATGACAATTCACTGATAATAAAGAAAAGGAATCTATGGAGAAGGCAACAGGAAAACCACTTGACTATCTTTACCAAGAAGTGATGACAATTCACTGATAATAAAGAAAAGGAATCTCTGGAGAAGCCAACGGAAAACCACTTCACTATCTTTACCAAGAAGTGATGACAATTCACTGATAATAAAGAAAAGGAATCTCTGGAGAAGCCAACGGAAAACCACTTCACTATCTTTACCAAGAAGTGATGACAATTCACTGATAATAAAGAAAAGGAATCTATGGAGAAGGCAACAGGAAAACCACTTCACTATCTTTACCAAGAAGTGATGACAATTCACTGATAATAAAGAAAAGGAATCTCTGGAGAAGCAAACGGAAAACCACTTCACTATCTTTACAAAGAAGTGATGACAATTCACTGATAATAAAGAAAAGGAATCTATGGAGAAGGCAACAGGAAAACCACTTCACTATCTTTACCAAGAAGTGATGACAATTCACTGATAATAAAGAAAAGGAATCTATCGAGGAGGCAACAGGAAAACCACTTGACTATCTTTACCAAGAAGTGATGACAATTCACTGATAATAAAGAAAAGGAATCTCTCGAGGAGGCAACAGGAAAATCACTTCACTATCTTTACCAAGAAGTGATGACAATTCACTGATAATAAAGAAAAGGAATCTCTGGAGAAGCCAACGGAAAACCACTTCACTATCTTTACCAAGAAGTGATGACAATTCACTGATAATAAAGAAAAGGATTCTATGGAGAAGGCAACAGGAAAACCACTTCACTATCTTTACCAAGAAGTGATGACAATTCACTGATAATAAAGAAAGGGAATCTATCGAGGAGGCAACAGGAAAACCACTTCACTATCTTTACCAAGTAGTGATGACAATTCACTGATAATAAAGAAAAGGAATCTCTGGAGAAGCCAACGGAAAACCACTTCACTATCTTTACCAAGAAGTGATGACAATTCACTGATAATAAAGAAAAGGAATCTATGGAGAAGGCAACAGGAAAACCACTTCACTATCTTTACCAAGAAGTGATGACAATTCACTGATAATAAAGAAAAGGAATCTCTGGAGAAGCCAACGGAAAACCACTTCACTATCTTTAACAAGAAGTGATGACAATTCACTGATAATAAAGAAAAGGAATCTATGGAGAAGGCAACGGAAAACCACTTCACTATCTTTACCAAGAAGTGATGACAATTCACTGATAATAAAGAAAAGGAATCTCTGGAGAAGCCAACGGAAAACCACTTCACTATCTTTACCAAGAAGTGATGACAATTCACTGATAATAAAGAAAAGGAATCTATCGAGGAGGCAACAGGAAAACCACTTCACTATCTTTACCAAGAAGTGATGACAATTCACTGATAATAAAGAAAAGGAATCTATCGAGGAGGCAACAGGAAAACCACTTCACTATCTTTACCAAGAAGTGATGACAATTCACTGATAATAAAGAAAAGGAATCTCTGGAGAAGCCAACGGAAAACCACTTCACTATCTTTACCAAGAAGTGATGACAATTCACTGATAATAAAGAAAAGGAATCTATGGAGAAGGCAACAGGAAAACCACTTCACTATCTTTACCAAGAAGTGATGACAATTCACTGATAATAAAGAAAAGGAATCTCTGGAGAAGCCAACGGAAAACCACTTCACTATCTTTACCAAGAAGTGATGACAATTCACTGATAATAAAGAAAAGGAATCTATGGAGAAGGCAACAGGAAAACCACTTCACTATCTTTACCAAGAAGTGATGACAATTCACTGATAATAAAGAAAAGGAATCTCTGGAGAAGCGAACAGAAAACCACTTCACTATCTTTACCAAGAAGTGATGACAATTCACTGATAATAAAGAAAAGGAATCTATGGAGAAGGCAACGGAAAACCACTTCACTATCTTTACCAAGAAGTGATGACAATTCACTGATAATAAAGAAAAGGAATCTCTGGAGAAGCCAACGGAAACCCACTTCACTATCTTTACCAAGAAGTGATGACAATTCACTGATAATAAAGAAAAGGAATCTATGGAGAAGGCAACAGGAAAACCACTTCACTATCTTTACCAAGAAGTGATGACAATTCACTGATAATAAAGAAAAGGAATCTCTGGAGAAGCCAACGGAAAACCACTTCACTATCTTTACCAAGAAGTGATGACAATTCACTGATAATAAAGAAAAGGAATCTCTGGAGAAGCCAACGGAAAACCACTTCACTATCTTTACCAAGAAGTGATGACAATTCACTGATAATAAAGAAAAGGATTCTATGGAGAAGGCAACAGGAAAACCACTTCACTATCTTTACCAAGAAGTGATGACAATTCACTGATAATAAAGAAAGGGAATCTATCGAGGAGGCAACAGGAAAACCACTTCACTATCTTTACCAAGAAGTGATGACAATTCACTGATAATAAAGAAAAGGAATCTCTGGAGAAGCCAACGGAAAACCACTTCACTATCTTTACCAAGAAGTGATGACAATTCACTGATAATAAAGAAAAGGAATCTATGGAGAAGGCAACAGGAAAACCACTTCACTATCTTTACCAAGAAGTGATGACAATTCACTGATAATAAAGAAAAGGAATCTCTGGAGAAGCCAACGGAAAACCACTTCACTATCTTTAACAAGAAGTGATGACAATTCACTGATAATAAAGAAAAGGAATCTATGGAGAAGGCAACGGAAAACCACTTCACTATCTTTACCAAGAAGTGATGACAATTCACTGATAATAAAGAAAAGGAATCTCTGGAGAAGCCAACGGAAAACCACTTCACTATCTTTACCAAGAAGTGATGACAATTCACTGATAATAAAGAAAAGGAATCTATCGAGGAGGCAACAGGAAAACCACTTCACTATCTTTACCAAGAAGTGATGACAATTCACTGATAATAAAGAAAAGGAATCTATCGAGGAGGCAACAGGAAAACCACTTCACTATCTTTACCAAGAAGTGATGACAATTCACTGAAAATAAAGAAAAGGAATCTCTGGAGAAGCCAACGGAAAACCACTTCACTATCTTTACCAAGAAGTGATGACAATTCACTGATAATAAAGAAAAGGAATCTATGGAGAAGGCAACAGGAAAACCACTTCACTATCTTTACCAAGAAGTGATGACAATTCACTGATAATAAAGAAAAGGAATCTCTGGAGAAGCCAACGGAAAACCACTTCACTATCTTTACCAAGAAGTGATGACAATTCACTGATAATAAAGAAAAGGAATCTATGGAGAAGGCAACAGGAAAACCACTTCACTATCTTTACCAAGAAGTGATGACAATTCACTGATAATAAAGAAAAGGAATCTCTGGAGAAGCGAACAGAAAACCACTTCACTATCTTTACCAAGAAGTGATGACAATTCACTGATAATAAAGAAAAGGAATCTATGGAGAAGGCAACGGAAAACCACTTCACTATCTTTACCAAGAAGTGATGACAATTCACTGATAATAAAGAAAAGGAATCTCTGGAGAAGCCAACGGAAACCCACTTCACTATCTTTACCAAGAAGTGATGACAATTCACTGATAATAAAGAAAAGGAATCTATGGAGAAGGCAACAGGAAAACCACTTCACTATCTTTACCAAGAAGTGATGACAATTCACTGATAATAAAGAAAAGGAATCTCTGGAGAAGCCAACGGAAAACCACTTCACTATCTTTACCAAGAAGTGATGACAATTCACTGATAATAAAGAAAAGGAATCTCTGGAGAAGCCAACGGAAAACCACTTCACTATCTTTACCAAGAAGTGATGACAATTCACTGATAATAAAGAAAAGGAATCTATGGAGAAGCAAACGGAAAACCACTTCACTATCTTTACAAAGAAGTGATGACAATTCACTGATAATAAAGAAAAGGAATCTATGGAGAAGGCAACAGGAAAACCACTTCACTATCTTTACCAAGAAGTGATGACAATTCACTGATAATAAAGAAAAGGAATCTATGGAGAAGGCAACGGAAAACCACTTCACTATCTTTACCAAGAAGTGATGACAATTCACTGATAATAAAGAAAAGGAATCTCTGGAGAAGCCAACGGAAAACCACTTCACTATCTTTACCAAGAAGTGACGACAATTCACTGATAATAAAGAAAAGGAATCTATCGAGGAGGCAACAGGAAAACCACTTCACTATCTTTACCAAGAAGTGATGACAATTCACTGATAATAAAGAAAAGGAATCTCTCGAGGAGGCAACAGGAAAATCACTTCACTATCTTTACCAAGAAGTGATGACAATTCACTGATAATAAAGAAAAGGAATCTCTGGAGAAGCCAACGGAAAACCACTTCACTATCTTTACCAAGAAGTGATGACAATTCACTGATAATAAAGAAAAGGATTCTATGGAGAAGGCAACAGGAAAACCACTTCACTATCTTTACCAAGAAGTGATGACAATTCACTGATAATAAAGAAAGGGAATCTATCGAGGAGGCAACAGGAAAACCACTTCACTATCTTTACCAAGAAGTGATGACAATTCACTGATAATAAAGAAAAGGAATCTCTGGAGAAGCCAACGGAAAACCACTTCACTATCTTTACCAAGAAGTGATGACAATTCACTGATAATAAAGAAAAGGAATCTATGGAGAAGGCAACAGGAAAACCACTTCACTATCTTTACCAAGAAGTGATGACAATTCACTGATAATAAAGAAAAGGAATCTCTGGAGAAGCCAACGGAAAACCACTTCACTATCTTTAACAAGAAGTGATGACAATTCACTGATAATAAAGAAAAGGAATCTATGGAGAAGGCAACGGAAAACCACTTCACTATCTTTACCAAGAAGTGATGACAATTCACTGATAATAAAGAAAAGGAATCTCTGGAGAAGCCAACGGAAAACCACTTCACTATCTTTACCAAGAAGTGATGACAATTCACTGATAATAAAGAAAAGGAATCTATCGAGGAGGCAACAGGAAAACCATTTCACTATCTTTACCAAGAAGTGATGACAATTCACTGATAATAAAGAAAAGGAATCTATCGAGGAGGCAACAGGAAAACCACTTCACTATCTTTACCAAGAAGTGATGACAATTCACTGATAATAAAGAAAAGGAATCTCTGGAGAAGCCAACGGAAAACCACTTCACTATCTTTACCAAGAAGTGATGACAATTCACTGGTAATAAAGAAAAGGAATCTATGGAGAAGGCAACAGGAAAACCACTTCACTATCTTTACCAAGAAGTGATGACAATTCACTGATAATAAAGAAAAGGAAACTATGGAGAAGGCAACGGAAAACCACTTCACTATCTTTACCAAGAAGTGATGACAATTCACTGATAATAAAGAAAAGGAATCTATGGAGAAGGCAACAGGAAAACCACTTCACTATCTTTACCAAGAAGTGATGACAATTCACTGATAATAAAGAAAAGGAATCTCTGGAGAAGCGAACAGAAAACCACTTCACTATCTTTACCAAGAAGTGATGACAATTCACTGATAATAAAGAAAAGGAATCTATGGAGAAGGCAACGGAAAACCACTTCACTATCTTTACCAAGAAGTGATGACAATTCACTGATAATAAAGAAAAGGAATCTCTGGAGAAGCCAACGGAAACCCACTTCACTATCTTTACCAAGAAGTGATGACAATTCACTGATAATAAAGAAAAGGAATCTATGGAGAAGGCAACAGGAAAACCACTTCACTATCTTTACCAAGAAGTGATGACAATTCACTGATAATAAAGAAAAGGAATCTCTGGAGAAGCCAACGGAAAACCACTTCACTATCTTTACCAAGAAGTGATGACAATTCACTGATAATAAAGAAAAGGAATCTCTGGAGAAGCCAACGGAAAACCACTTCACTATCTTTACCAAGAAGTGATGACAATTCACTGATAATAAAGAAAAGGAATCTATGGAGAAGCCAACGGAAAACCACTTCACTATCTTTACCATGAAGTGATGACAATTCACTGATAATAAAGAAAAGGAATCTATGGAGAAGTCAACGGAAAACCACTTCACTATCTTTACCAAGAAGTGATGACAATTCACTGATAATAAAGAAAAGGAATCTATGGAGAAGCCAACGGAAAACCACTTCACTATCTTTACCAAGAAGTGATGACAATTCACTGATAATAAAGAAAAGGAATCTCTGGAGAAGCCAACGGAAAACCACTTCACTATCTTTACCAAGAAGTGATGACAATTCACTGATAATAAAGAAAAGGAATCTATGGAGAAGGCAACAGGAAAACCACTTCACTATCTTTACCAAGAAGTGATGACAATTCACTGATAATAAAGAAAAGGAATCTATGGAGAAGGCAACAGGAAAACCACTTCACTATCTTTACCAAGAAGTGATGACACTTCACTGATAATAAAGAAAAGGAATCTCTGGAGAAGGCAACAGGAAAACCACTTCACTATCTTTCCAAGAAGTGATGACAATTCACTGATAATAAAGAAAAGGAATCTCTGGAGAAGCCAACGGAAAACCACTTCACTATCTTTACCAAGAAGTGATGACAATTCACTGATAATAAAGAAAAGGAATCTCTGGAGAAGCCAACGGAAAACCACTTCACTATCTTTACCAAGAAGTGATGACAATTCACTGATAATAAAGAAAAGGAATCTATGGAGAAGGCAACAGGAAAACCACTTCACTATCTTTACCAAGAAGTGATGACAATTCACTGATAATAAAGAAAAGGAATCTATCGAGGAGGCAACAGGAAAACCACTTCACTATCTTTACCAAGAAGTGATGACAATTCACTAATAATAAAGAAAAGGAATCTCTGGAGAAGCCAACGGAAAACCACTTCACTATCTTTACCAAGAAGTGATGACAATTCACTGATAATAAAGAAAAGGAATCTCTGGAGAATCCAACGGAAAACGACTTCACTATCTTTACCAAGAAGTGATGACAATTCACTGATAATAAAGAAAAGGAATCTATGGAGAAGGCAACAGGAAAACCACTTCACTATCTTTACCAAGAAGTGATGACAATTCACTGATAATAAAGAAAAGGAATCTCTGGAGAAGGCAACAGGAAAACCACTTCACTATCTTTACCAAGAAGTGATGACAATTCACTGATAATAAAGAAAAGGAATCTCTGGAGAAGGCAACAGGAAAACCACTTCACTATCTTTACCAAGAAGTGATGACAATTCACTGATAATAAAGAAAAGGAATCTCTGGAGAAGCCAACGGAAAACCACTTCACTATCTTTACCAAGAAGTGATGACAATTCACTGATAATAAAGAAAAGGAATCTATGGAGAAGGCAACAGGAAAACCACTTTACTATCTTTACCAAGAAGTGATGACACTTCACTGATAATAAAGAAAAGGAATCTCTGGAGAAGGCAACAGGAAAACCACTTCACTATCTTTACCAAGAAGTGATGACAATTCACTGATAATAAAGAAAAGGAATCTCTGGAGAAGGCAACAGGAAAACCACTTCACTATCTTTACCAAGAAGTGATGACAATTCACTGATAATAAAGAAAAGGAATCTCTGGAGAAGCCAACGGAAAACCACTTCACTATCTTTACCAAGAAGTGATGACAATTCACTGATAATAAAGAAAAGGAATCTATGGAGAAGGCAACAGGAAAACCACTTCACTATCTTTACCAAGAAGTGATGACAATTCACTGATAATAAAGAAAAGGAATCTCTGGAGAAGGCAACAGGAAAACCACTTCACTATCTTTACCAAGAAGTGATGACAATTCACTGATAATAAAGAAAAGGAATCTCTGGAGAAGCCAACGGAAAACCACTTCACTATCTTTACCAAGAAGTGATGACAATTCACTGATAATAAAGAAAAGGAATCTATGGAGAAGGCAACAGGAAAACCACTTCACTATCTTTACCAAGAAGTGATGACAATTCACTGATAATAAAGAAAAGGAATCTATCGAGGAGGCAACAGGAAAACCACTTCACTATCTTTACCAAGAAGTGATGACAATTCACTGATAATAAAGAAAAGGAATCTCTGGAGAAGCCAACGGAAAACCACTTCACTATCTTTACCAAGAAGTGATGACAATTCACTGATAATAAAGAAAAGGAATCTCTGGAGAAGCCAACGGAAAACCACTTCACTATCTTTACCAAGAAGTGATGACAATTCACTGATAATAAAGAAAAGGAATCTATGGAGAAGGCAACAGGAAAACCACTTCACTATCTTTACCAAGAAGTGATGACAATTCACTGATAATAAAGAAAAGGAATCTATCGAGGAGGCAACAGGAAAACCACTTCACTATCTTTACCAAGAAGTGATGACAATTCACTGATAATAAAGAAAAGGAATCTCTGGAGAAGCCAACGGAAAACCACTTCACTATCTTTACCAAGAAGTGATGACAATTCACTGATAATAAAGAAAAGGAATCTCTGGAGAAGCCAACGGAAAACCACTTCACTATCTTTACCAAGAAGTGATGACAATTCACTGATAATAAAGAAAAGGAATCTATGGAGAAGGCAACAGGAAAACCACTTCACTATCTTTACCAAGAAGTGATGACAATTCACTGATAATAAAGAAAAGGAATCTATTGAGGAGGCAACAGGAAAACCACTTCACTATCTTTACCAAGAAGTGATGACAATTCACTGATAATAAAGAAAAGGAATCTCTGGAGAAGCCAACGGAAAACCACTTCACTATCTTTACCAAGAAGTGATGACAATTCACTGATAATAAAGAAAAGGAATCTCTGGAGAAGCCAACGGAAAACCACTTCACTATCTTTACCAAGAAGTGATGACAATTCACTGATAATAAAGAAAAGGAATCTATGGAGAAGGCAACAGGAAAACCACTTCACTATCTTTACCAAGAAGTGATGACACTTCACTGATAATAAAGAAAAGGAATCTCTGGAGAAGGCAACAGGAAAACCACTTCACTATCTTTACCAAGAAGTGATGACAATTCACTGATAATAAAGAAAAGGAATCTCTGGAGAAGGCAACAGGAAAACCACTTCACTATCTTTACCAAGAAGTGATGACAATTCACTGATAATAAAGAAAAGGAATCTCTGGAGAAGCCAACGGAAAACCACTTCACTATCTTTACCAAGAAGTGATGACAATTCACTGATAATAAAGAAAAGGAATCTATGGAGAAGGCAACAGGAAAACCACTTCACTATCTTTACCAAGAAGTGATGACAATTCACTGATAATAAAGAAAAGGAATCTCTGGAGAAGGCAACAGGAAAACCACTTCACTATCTTTACCAAGAAGTGATGACAATTCACTGATAATAAAGAAAAGGAATCTCTGGAGAAGGCAACAGGAATTAATTAATGAAAAGAAACAAATATACAAACAAATTAAGGCATGATCATGAACTTTGGACAAAGGAATAAAATCATTTTCAATTGGCATTTGGAAAGAAACATTTTTGAAGTCAATCACTAGGTCTCTTTTTTTGATTGTATAAAGCCTTAAAAATAAATCTTGCCGATACAAAAGATATTTACATTTTAATAAAGAAAAACTATGTTTATGAAAGGTTGATATTTTCCTTAAATGTATTTAATTACTATAAATTTCCTTTTAACTCAGTTCTTTTCAGTTCAAAGTCTTAATTCCGATCATTTAAGTTTAGGCTTAGGTAATGCAAAGTTGACTCTGAAACTTAAAAAAATCAACTTTATTGAAAACTGACAAATTCCAAGATGATATATTTATCTAAGTATGTATTTGGTTATGAAATTCAGAATGTTGAAAGGGCAAAATATGATTACCTATTCTGTTCACTATCCTAAGACAGCTTGTAAAGGGCGTTCCAATAACTTGGACCAATTTTAATGTGAATTAAGTTTAAACATCTAATGATTATTTTCTTTTTCTTTCAGATTTGGTGGACATTTGGGCAATATTATTTTTCACACATAATTGCCAAGACTTAAATAATATGATCCAATAGAAAAATAAATAAATATTCACCAATAACACCGATTTATTTATTGCTGAATTTGATCTGTCTTAAAGAAACATCCTTATATATAATCTGTCTTAAAGAAACATCCTTATATATAATCCATCTTAATGAAACACCCTTTACATACATACCAACAAAAAAACAGTGTCAAAAGGATGGTTTGTTGTCAATCCTCAAGGAAAAAGAGAATACATAAATTCAGGTTCATATGTTTAGGTTTTATTAAAATTCTAGTGATAGCTTTTTAAAACAATAAAAATTGCTGAAGGAGTATTCAGTAATAATAATGCAAAGAGGAAAAATTTGTTTTAAACACGTCTTCTTTTGTTGCAGGCATGACTGTTATAAAACATATAGGTTATCTCCCCTTGGTAAATAACTCCTACTCATCTGATAATAATCTGTATGACCCAATATTGCATGAGAAAGAGAGAGGCTGAGGTGACCATGAATGAGGGATGTGTTTTTCAGCCTTCTTCCAGAACAGACAATGCTGGCCATGGTCAAACCTGAATAATACAGGAAAAAGCAGCTGATGGAAGCAGACTGTGAACACCATTCAGATATGTGTTTTATCTATTTCAAACAGACATATGTATTTGGATGTTATCTCCGATGTCATGACTTTTAACTGCTAAAAGAATACGTTTTTAGCAATCCTCTATTTTTTTCTCACTATATAATGTATTTCATATATAAGGTATATTTTAATAATGTTCAATTGTCTCCCTTCATCAAGCCACAACTCAATTTGAGGAATTGTTAAATTTGACAATGTTAAAATTTGCCCAGGATTTAATGACTGGAAAGAAACTAATCTTATTGTTGTTGTAGGAATGCTAGTTGTGTTTATTTAGAAAATGTCTCCTGGTATATTATTTCCATAACAATTATAGTGGACTCGAATGTGAGTCTGAGTAATTGAGGAATAGCAGTTCCTAGGCCTCATGAATTTAAACATCCCACGAGGCTGACATCCCGTTCCCACCCCTTCACCGTTGAAACTGTTAGATGTAGACGTCTCTTCTACTCCAATAGCTTCATGTCTTGCACATCTCGCCTGTGGAACTCCCTTCCTTATTCCTGCTTCCCTGACAAATATAAGCTCCAACTATTTAAGTGTAATGTCAATCGACATCTCCAGCTGCCTTGATCTATCCTCTTCCCTTCTCCTCACCCTTTCACCTTTCATTCCCATCTGCTCTCACTCCAAATCTTCTGTAACCCCCTTGCCTTGATCAATCCACTATCTTTCTCCACATCCTCTCCTTTACCACTCCTATCTGCTCTTCCTCCAAACCTTCTGTAACCCCCTGCATACTAGTGTCTTCCAGCCTTGCTTGGGGTGATATGCTTAAAAAAAACAAAAAAAAAACAGTATATAAAACAAACGACAATGTATGTATTAACAAGAGGAGGCATGGTGGAGTAATGGATAGCAGCTCAGATTGAGGAATCGGAGAGCCGAGTTTGAATTCTAGTAGAATCCATTACATTCACTTACATGCTGATACCCTTGGAAAAGTTATGAATTCTCTTCTTCTTTTACTCAGCTATGGGTAAATAGTAGGACAGAGTGGGTTCTATAGCCTTGGATGGCAACTGGTCTACTGCAGAAAGAAATGGCAATCTACTGCGGGGAAAAAATTTGCCTTGTCAGTCATGTATCGAAAGGTACATGAACGCCTAAGCCTGTATCAAGCATGGCACATAACTGACTGATGTATTAACAAAAGTATACAATTACAATAAAAGAAAAACACATTTAAAGACTACATAGAAAACATTTAAACTAGAGAATGTGTTTTTGTGTAATGTGTTTAGGAGAAGTCCAAGAGAAAAGTAATGCATTGAAAGCAAAGTGAATGTGCTCTCAGTGGGAGGCACTTTTTTTTTGCCACGTGCAACTACATCTTATAGCTGGAGTTGGAAGAGAGGAAAAAAGAATGGGTGAGAATATCACTTCCTATTCATAGGCTTAAGGAGTGTCCCCTAGCGATAGTTTCTTAATAAAGTCAAGTGGGGTAACCCACACTGTAAAACATGGAAATAGAGAACATCACAAATGCATGGTGGAATATGAAGAAATTCTTATTCTTTTATATGCCATGTTGACTTTAGGATGTGGGCGATCGTGACTCTCCACAACTTCCTATCCTTTGTAGCTCTTAGTAAGGTTTGTCTTTTTGCTAAACCTCTCAATCTCTATTCTGTCATAAGAAATAAAACGGTAAAAGTTTTATTCAATAATTGTGGATTCCACTCCAGACATCTCATTTCTTTGATCAATTGATATTTACTGTCCAATATAGTCAAAGCTGTGAGCCTGTGGAGCATTTAATCAAGTTCCTCCCTCCCATCTTTTCTCGTACAGCAAAGAATCAAGCAGACACTGTTGTGGATTTCATGAATGAGAATGAAATTCTGCTATCAAACTGTCATGATCAGATGAATGACAATGCCTCAAAAATACTGGATGTTCTCTACTTGGCAGCCTCTTTCCCACTCTATTGCTAATTCCATATATCTATCTCTCTCTACATACAAATGTATTTACTATTTCCATATATATATATATATGTATATATATATATATATATATATAAATGAATGATTTTTGAAAGGATAGATATAATAAAAGAACTTTGGAAAGTTTTGAAGTTAATTCTGACATTTTGCAACTTAGTCAGAAGTTATAAAAACTAAATAAAAAGTTGGGCAGACAGACCTTGTCAGTATTGATTAATAAAACTTGTTTGAAAGAATTCTTGCTGCTTAAATGCATGTTATATAACTTCAATCAGTTTGAAGTATTGTTATCTACTGTTGACAATGCAGAATGCTTTGCTTGTAAATTCTCTTCCAACTCGACTCTCGACTCAGGAGAATCTTTGCCTGATTTTCCAACTAGAATAGAATCTCTACTGAATGATATGCATATAAATCCATCCATCTCTAAACTAGATCCCCACAAGGAATGTAAAATTGGTAGTATGTCAACAATTGTTCCAAGGAAATGTGTTCCTGAACTAGAATTGATTCAGCCATTAAATAATAACCCATTAAAATCCAGTGTTAATTATAAAAAAAAAGAAGGTACATGTTACTTAGAAAATCTAGGATTAATTATAGATCTCTACCTATAGCCCCTTACTACCTTCTGTCCTCAAAATGGGACAGTGTGCATTGAAGGGTTAATGAAAATGTAACCTCCCCTGAGCAAAGGCACCTTAGTCCCCTTCAAAATACTTAATCCTTTTAGAACATCATACAGTTAACCTAACCCCTTTTAATTTTATCATCATTTATAAAACACAGTGTGTATCCATATATATATATGTATATATATATATATATATATATATATATATATTAGCTCCTGAAAAATTAATTTCGGTTGAGCCCTCTGGTTTGAGGTGTGAATTTGTAAACAGTGACTATTTAAGCTAATACTGCACGACTCTTCGACAGAATTGAGTCACTGTCAGTTACTGTGTGTTTATCCGAATCTAAAAAAAAAAAAACACGCTAAAATTCACCTTCATCCCGTACCGTACGCTGAGAGCTTAGTGGGAGAAGTTCGGACTGACGCAAATTCAGTCGGGTTTCGATCCTAGCTAGAGGCAACCGGACGTCTAGCCACACTGATGAGCTGTGAAACAGCGAAACAGTCCGTCTGTGGATGACATATATATATATATATATATATATATATATATATATATATATATATATATATATATATATATGTATATATATTATTATTATTATCATTATTATTATTATTATTATATTTTTATTATAAGAGATTATAATAAAAACATTTTAAAATTGATACACAAAAGCTTACCATCACCTGAAGAAGTACAATCATAGTACTGAATTATTCAGCAGAGACACTATAGCCCTTGTGAAGAAGACCAGCCTGTCAAATGCCTTTGAGATATCTAAAGCCACATCCTGGGCCTTTTGTCAACTACATATTATAGTAGGATCTGTTGGGCACCATCTGTGAGAAAAAGAGCACCATGATGCAATTTGCTCCACCAAAATTTTAGAAACAGCATGCTGTACTGCCCCACACATAATAATCAACGTTGCAGTCAGGATAATTAGATGGCAAAATGTAATGGGTCACAAAAATTGTCTGGCAGCTATGACTGAGTTCTGTTGCCAGATATAGGGTTTTCCAGCAGCCACCCTCTTGACCCACGGTGGCACTACCTCCTCAAGGCACTTGATATAGGCCTCCATGTTAAATCTGAGGCCCTGTGGGAAGATGAATGGAAACATAACATTGACCTCACTAGTGATCCCCCCAAATACCTTTGTAATCACCATTAGACTCATCCAACTCTTTCTGTATCCTCTGCATCAGATTGACACCCAAACACTCTGAAATGTTCATATTGGAGCTTCTGGCACACATGCTAAGCAGTACAGCATGCTGTTTCTAAATTTTTGGTGGAGCAAATTGCATCATGGTGCTCTTTTTCTCACAGATGGCGCTCAACAGATAATATGTGGTAGGTATTTCTGTCGTACACTGAACAATGTCTACGCTGTGATTAGAAAACAAAAGATGACCTATAAAGTCTCCCAGAAATGATTGAGCAATAGACCAACAAAACTCCTTGTAACACCGAAGGTGAACTGAAGGCAAGGATTATGGCAGCATTCACCAATTTAAACAAGGAAACTGTCCAGAAGATTTGCTGGGGATTCTGAAGTCTTCTGGAGGCTGTAGTTAAAGCCAATGGAGATTTTATTGAATACATTTACTCTTTAGTATTTCAAGATATTTTTGCATAATTTTAGTAATATCTGTTAAAATGAGATGTCAGTGTTATTTTCATTTCTTGCATGATTTAGATAACAATTTATCCATTGCCAGTTGTATATAGAAATGTAACAATATAGCTATAGATTATGTGAATGTGTATTAAGCTGGTTGAATACATCTGCTTGAGAAAAATTCTTTGTGATAATGATACTATGGAAAGGTTGATACTTACTAATCATTTGTTCAATCTGGGTCAGAGCAATTCGATCTCCTTCAGATGAAAATGCCACATTTCCCTGTAAAAACAAACCAAAAAAAGAGTTCTTTATATAACAAACGTACATTTGCCAGCTTCCTACAATAGTGAATAAATAAAAATGTAAAAAAATGACTAATTTGTTTTTGTATGGCTTATCAACCTTTTGTAAGTTATTTAAAGCTGAACCTTTTTATTGGATTGTCTTTTTTTTTGTCAGTTAATATTGTTATATACAGTACCTATGAACACTAATGTGTATGTCCCAATCCTCAGAAATACCTTGGTCACTATTGTAAGTGTGTGTGTGTGGGGGGGATAATATGCTGTCTAAGTTGTCCACCACTAGCAGTGGTTTACCTTCTTCATGCTGCTGGCGAGTATTGTATATTGTTGATATTATAAAGATTACCATTTCATTTCCAACCTCCATTTTGGTTATTCCTCATTCAGTAATCTTTTCTAGGTTACAACAAATATCATATTAACAATTTTTTTATGATAATAATGATTTTCAGATACAAGACCTAAGAGGTAGAGTTCATGCCTTTCTCATTTTTTCATGCAAGTGAATGTAACGGACCTGAATGAAATATGAACTCAACTCTCTGATTTCTTATTCTGAGCTGTTATCCATTATATTCCCTGTATAGTACTGACCAGGTTCAATGTTGCTTAACTTAATGTTGTTCAAGGATCAAGGCATTTCTGGCATTTCTACTGAGATTCAGTGTCCTATCTGTGTACTCTTTAAAACATACACACACACACAGAGGCACACATACATAAATATGTACACACACATATATGTACACACACACACACACATATTGTGTATATTTTGGCAGCATATTTTTAAGACATGTCTCATTAAATAATTTAGACAAATTTTGCCTGCTTATTTTTAATAGGATCCTCTCGTAATTACAGATAAGTTTCTTAGTTTCCTTATTAAAGGAAGAAAGAAATTATCATGTTGTTGCACATTCATTTTATTCTGAGTACTTTTGCACAATGTCGTTATCAGGGTCTTGTTTTTTCTAAGACAAAATTGTTATGTTCATCTGAAAATTAAATTTTTTATGTGTGGAGTGAAAAGCACTAAGGTTATGTACTGTATAATTTTAAATTTTATCATGTAGGCACATCTGTAAATGTCAAGATGGGTAACTAAGTTATTGTAATGTCTAAATATTTAAAAAAAGAAAAACTATTTTAAACTATTAGTTAAATCTAGATATTTAAACTCTCTACTGTAAACATTTGTGCAATATTCATAATTAATTTTATTAATGGTTGGTTTCAATTTTTTAATATAGTTAGTTTCAAGAATTTTTAGTTTATGTTTATTATTTTCATGAAAAAGTTTAGATTTATTGTCAACAAGAATTTTCCTAAATTGTGAATGTGAACTGACATGCTGTTGTAAATGTTGAGAGATGTTAGATGCATCAGTCAAATAAAAACATAACCTTCGAGACAATGTAGTAGTGGTATGACCAACATATATATTATTTTTTCTGTTGGAGATACAATCTCCCAAGGGACATTTAAATTTATATACAATGTTGGTTTTCTGCAACATACAATATGCAGTGTTGAATATGCATCAACATGGTAATTTTCTTTCTTCCTTTAATAAGAATACTAAGAAACTTGTCTGTAATTATGAGAGGATCCTATTAAAATTAAGTAAACAAAACTTGTCTATATTATTTAATGAGACATGTCTTATACACACACAAATACACACAAAATTGCTTTCAAAAATTTAAACACTTTTAATATTGTCAAAAAGAAAGCAAAAATGTATTGTTTTATAGTTGAGCAACTATATATAGAATTTCAAGTTTATTTTTTTTATGTTGCAAGGTGGGTGATTCAAGTGTTTCTTTTGATGCAGTCACTTATTTGTAAATTTTATCAAACATTCTTTGTACAAACAATTTTTTGTCTTAGAAAAAACAAGACCCTGATGATGACATTGTACTAATGTCGAAAGTACTTGGAATAAAATGAATATGCATCAACATGATAATTTTCTTTCTTCCTTTAATAAGGATACTAAGAAACTTGTCCATAATTATGAGAGAATCCTATTAAAAATAAGTAAACAAAACTTGTCTTAATTATTTAATGAGACATGTCTTATATATATATATATATATATATATATATATATATATATATATATATATATATATAATAGTGAACATTGACATCAACACTTAGAGGTTAAGGCTGTTTCATGCTAGATGCATAGCCTGATGATTGCACCTAGCATGAAATAGCCTGTCACCTCTAAGTGTTGACTTCAATGTTCACTTTTATATTTACACACACTCTATCTCTGATATTGAGCACTTTATCCCATAAATATAGCACACTTTAAGAGTATATTTCTTCACACACACACACACATATATATATATATATATATATATATATATATATATATATATATATATATATATATATATAATTAAATATATGTGGAAGCATGGTGATATAATGGATAGTGGCTCAGAATGTGAAATCAGAGAGCTGAGTTCTAATTCCAGTCAAGTTTGTTACAGTCACTTATGTGCAAAATATCCACAAATTCTTTCTATATTCTATATATAGTCTATATTTTCTAATATTGAATTGAGTGAAATTGTGAGACAGTTGTATAACAAACTGGGAAAGTTGTGGAAAGGCACAGATATGAGCGTCATTCAATAAATAAGTTGAATTTTTCAGTATAAGGACTTCTAATACAGATAGAAGCTTACTCTTTTTTATTTTTTTTGTTTTACTTCTTTTTCACATGGATTTAATTTCTTTTGCAGATTAAAAAAAAAAACAAAAAAAAAGTAAGCTTCTATCTGTATTAGAAGTCCTTATACTGAAAAATTCACCTTATTTATTGAATGACCCTTGTATTTAAGTATATTTTTTTATATTTCTAATATATATATAATGTAGTGCATTGAGTGCTGGTGCTAATAAAATAGTGCTCGGTGTAGAATAGTAGGTTAATATGTTGAGGGTTATTTGAGGAAGTATGTTCTTTTTGATTTATTTTAATATTTCTAATAGCTCGGCTAATTTGTTCACCAACGATGTAATTAGGAAAGTCATTATCAATGAGAGTTTGTTTAATGTTTTTTAATTCAGCGTAGAAAATTTTTTTGTGGAAGAGTTAACTTTTGCCCAGTTTATTAAACTTTGTATAATCACTGTTTTGTAATAGTCAAGATATTCACTTTTAAAGTTGAATGTACATGTGTTTATGCTAATTATTTTTTTATATGGGGAAGTAGTAAATGCATTATTATTGGTGTCTATATCAAGAAAAGGAATTTTATTGTTATTTTTAAGTTCTTATGTGAACTTAAGAATGGGGGTTTTTTGGAAGTTTTTGTAGTTCATGTATTTCATCTATGTTTTTATCTAAGAGGGGAATATCATCTACATATCTTAGGTAGTTTTTTAGTGGTACTCTATATCTTATTTTTAAGGTTAGCCATGAAGAAGATACTAAATGTTGGTCCCAGAACTGAACACATTGAAATGCCATCAGATTATACGTAGATATTACTTTGATGGTCATAGAAAGAACCTCAGTGTGCAAGTCAAGGGTAGTTTCCGTAACATGTTAGGTTTAATTTTTAATAGAGGGACAGATGGATTGTTGCAAATATTCCTTATAATTATATGAATCGTTTCTTGTTATAGTGGAAGACACCTGGTCTAGATAATAGACTCTCCCACCTATTACAAGTAGGAGTCAGTAGGTAGTCGAGGAGTAAGTTATCAGTGACCACAACTCGATTACTCTGCGTAACACTTTATTACAAGTTCCTAACGTTTCTGTACGTTTAACCCATTTAGGACGCATTTAGTCCGACTACAAGTTCTATTGTGGAAATAACTCCACAACATTTCTCTAACTGGGACATTGGTAAATAAACTTTCAATGACAAATGAGGCTATGGTTTCATTATTTGGTTTTTGTGGTTTTAAGATTTGGATTAGTTCATGAGTTGATTTAATACTATATTTACTAGCTATGTAATGAGTTGGTTAATGATTTTGGTTAATTGATAAACAGGAAATGAGGACTTGGGATATGATAGGACGGAATGGGAAGTTAGGTTTATGTACATTTATGGTTCCATACATGTTTCCTAGTTTGTCGTCACCAATTATTTTGGGAAGTTTTAAGTTGTCGCCTTCTGCATTGTTGGCTGTGATCAGTTTGTTGATTTTTAATTTCAGTTGGTTAATAGGATTTTTGTTGACTTTTTAAAATTTGGTGTAATCATCAAGTATTTGTTGTAATTTTGAATTGTAATCAGATTTATTTAATACAATGAAATTGGTCTTATCTGCTTTTTTAAAAATTTATGATCATGTAGCTACTTGGCAGCAATTTTTAATTGTTTTGTTATGAGCTTTGACAAGTTTTTTTCTATTGTCACATCTGTCTTTTATTGCTTCTGCTTTGAGGAGGTTGTGAATTTCTGGTTTTGTTTTTATTAGTTGTAGTTCTTTATGTTTTTGTATGTTTTGATATAACATTTCAATTTCAGTTTTTTATCCAATCTATTGTATTGTCTATAAAGCTGACAAGTCCAAGGTTGAGTAAGTTCTTTTGGTGATCTTGTAGCAGACCGTGGGGGTGAAGATGTGAAGAGATATCAGAAGCTTAAACTTTCCTGCTGGCGGGTCCAGTTACATAAGAATGTCGGACTTTAATTAAGTCCAAAGAAGACAAAGAAAACAAACAAGACCAATATATATGGGTAAACAAATATATATTAATAACAAAACAAGTTAAACAAAGACATGGACTGTTACATAGAGTTTGTATGGAGAAATTATGTGTGTGTGTTGTAAGTGTTTGTACGTATGTGTATTGTTCTTAGCGTGTTCCCAGAATTTGGGAAACGCTGTATCTGTGAGAGGTCACTAAGTGGAAAAAGAGAGATTTTACCTCATCTCTGCGTGAGGTAGCGGCCCAAGGCCTAAGTCAAAAAAGAGAGAGAGAGTGAAGGGTCAGCCAGTATTTATAGCCAGGGGAGAGAGACCCCTGTTGAAGGATTAAAGAACTGAGGAGGAGCTAACTGTGACAATTTGTTAGTTCATACTTAGAAATGTTAATGAATTTATCTTCATTATTTGGAAGATGAAGAGTTCCTGTGTATACTGTATTAAGTTTTTTTTAATGTTCAGACAGTGTTGAATTTCAGATTTGTTAGCAATTTCTGTGAGTCTATATAGAAATTCTTTAAACTGTTTAGGAGTGGCTGCCAGTTTTAGTCTGTTGTGGAAACTCTACCATGAAAATAAAAACAAAAATATCAAATTCTTGAAGTGCATTATATAAAAAAAATGCAACTAACACTAAATAAGATTACTTATGAGTATAATAACAATGTTTTAAAATGGCTATAAAACAATCTTTTGGGATACTCAAATTATAAATTTTTTTTTTAAATTGCAGGTTGAGTATTTTAAAACATTAATAATAAAAAAATATGAATTAAGTTACCTCCCTTACATATTCTTAATGCTAATTTTTAAATTGACTATAACAAAGCACATTTCATGTGCATTTACAAAAAAGTAACAACTGTCAATTTATTAAGTTTTTTAGCAATTCACCCCTGAAGATGATCTTGGATGAAATTGAAAGTACATGGGAAAATAAAAGGAATGAGAAAAATTATGGCGCTTTCTTTAATAAGTTTAATGACAACATTAAGAAATTGATCCGTGAATTTGAGAGAAGTAAAATAAAAAGAAATAGACATAATATGTCTAGATTATTTCAACAAACATGTTTGTTTATATATATATATATATATATATATATATATATATATATATATATATATATATATATATATAAGGAGTATTTAAGCAGCAGGAATTTATTCAAATGATTTTTGTTAAATTCAGTTGAAACGTTCTGTCTGTATCATTTTTTATTATATCTTTCCAATGTTGTATATTGGGATTGAAACTATGAATAAACTGTCCAAAGTTCCTGTTATGTTTTACATGTTTTATTCAAGTACTTTACACTCAGTCATTGTTAAGAACTGGGTGTTGTCAGTATAGTAAACAATTTTTTTTTTGCTAAATGCTGGCATTTTTAGATCACTGGAATTGAAATTGGAATCAGTTCAAAGTGATGTCATATTTAACAGTTAAATGGAAAAGCATATATCGAATCTTTATGTGTATTGTCAATTTTTATGTGTATTAAAGATATGGTAAATATGTTAAATATTTAAAACACATTTCAATATATCATTTCTTGGATAGAAAGATCTGAAAGATATTTTATTTAATGTGGGTTGCTTTTTTTTGGCTTAAAATGGTTTCTTGTATCATAATGGCTTATATATATATATATATATATATATATATATATATATATATATATATATATATATATATGAATGTATTTCAAATCAATTTCCTCATCTTTGTTTTGTTGCATGTTTCTACTATAAACAATAGAAAAATCATGAGCAGCTGCAAAATTTACTGATATTATTACAATAAGAATTCTTGAATCTACTGCTATACCAATGAACTATATATACATATATATATATGTGTGTGTGTGTGTGTGTGTGTGTGTGTGTATGTATGTATGTATGTGTGTGTGCGTGTGGGCATGTGTGTATTTAGGCAGCAGTCCTTCTTTCATGGACATTTCATTGAAAACGACAGACAAGGTGCTTTTATTTAGTTTTTATACAATTTCTCATGTGATCTAATAATGTTTTTCTTTTCAGATGATAAATTATATAAAAACTGTCCAAATGTTCTTTTTATCCGAGCGCCTTCGGCTATACATTTAGCCATTTGCAAGGTTGACATATATTAACTGTTAACAAGAAATCTTGTTAATATATTTCAACCTTGCAAATGGCTAAATGTATAGTCGAAAGCGCTCGGATAAAAAGAACATTTGGACAGTTTTTATATAATTTATCATCTGAAAAGAAAAACATTATTAGATCACATGAGAAATTGTATAAAAAACTAAATCAAAGCCCCTTATCTGTTGTATTTAATGAAATACATATATATATATATCTATGTGTGTGTGTGTGTGTGTGTGTTAAAATCATTTCATGCCAAGCAAGGCAATAAAGCCACTAAATGCAAGTGGTTACTGAGTGTTAGAGAATATGAGAACAAAAAAAATTTTATGACGAGAGAATAATAACAGACGTTTGAATAGTAAAATGATGAGACCTAGCTGCCAATCTAGTACTGTGCTTAAATTCATAACGTCTAGGTACCAAAGAGGAAAGATCATCAGAAAAGTTATCATGAAAGTATTTATAGAAAGAGCACAGGGAAGCCACGTTATAGTGGTGGGAAAGTGACTGAATCTGAGATGCCAGGTCAGGACCAATAACATTGCATCTTCTTCTTTGTATTTTATCATGAAACTCAAAATACATAACAGAAGCACCAGACTAGATGTGGCTGAATTATTCAATATGGATGGATGAATGGTAATCTTATAAATGTGTAAGATAGATTCTGGCAAGAAAAATTGTCTAGCAAGACATAGTGAACCAAATCTCCTAGCAGCAGGACTAGCAATTGATTCAGTATCATCTTTCCCTGTCGTATCAGCCGATAACATTAGCTCAAGGAGTCACTCTCCTGGAGGTTAGCATCAGCCATGCTGATGGAAGGTAAAAAGGTTTTCTCAGATGATTAAAAGAGAGCAGTTTTGTTTTGGTGGTGTTATAATTAACAAGCCGTTTCTTGTCCTTGTTAACAACTGATTGTAGGCCAATTTTTAGATCAGCTGAAAATTTGACCTTATTGAACTGATCAGGCTTACTATTAAGACAGGAGAAAATAGTTGTGTCATCAGCATAGATACCGAGTTGAGAACTGATGCCATCAGAAATGTTGTTGATGAAGCTTAAAAGCAATGTAGGTCTAAGGATAGAGTGTTGGGGCCACCTGCATTAATCCAAAAGGATCTAGAAGAGTGGCCATTCAAGACAACTTTCATTTGGTGATTTGATAAGAAAGATTGAATCAGATCAGAAATTGGCCAAGAAATACCATAATTTTTCAATTTGTGAAGAAGACCATCATGCCAAACCCTGTTAAATATCTTCAAGATATCCAAAGTAACAGCCTCACCATTCTTATCTAAAGCCTGATAGACTCTTTCAGCAATAACTATAAAAACATCAGCAATTGACTTAGAGAAGTAAAACCCATATTGGTTATCTGAAAGAAGACCTTGCTGAAACAATTCAGAGTTGATTAGAACCTTTAATACTTTGTCAAAAAGAGAGAGAATGGGAGACAGTTCAGGAGCACATTTATTAAAGACTATTGCAGGTATACCATCAAGTCCACATGCTTTGTGGGAATCAGGTATATATGAATAATATACATTGCCTTTTATATATGTGGATTCTTTCAGATCAATTTCATGATCTTTGTTGTGGGTATCTTGGTGTGGTTAGTGAGGCTAGTCTGTGTGACCATTCTACTGAGTAGTGAGTTTGATCCTCATTGGGTGCCCTATACAAGATATGACATGAAATAACCTGACAAGAGATGACATGTTGTAAAATCAACCACCCCTCCCTCTTTGTTGCATTGCATGTTTCTGTGTCTGTTGACGTTATTAAAAGAAATATACTTGAATCTAATGAGATAACTATGAGATGAAAAAATATCTACAGATTTAAAAGCAATACTGCCATGTCTCTTGAGGACATCAGAAACGATGGCTCTTCACAGATTCCTTTTCTTTATTATTTGCGAATTGCCATAACTTCTTGGCAAAGTTAGTTAATCGGTTTCCTGCTGTCTTCTCCTCAGTTTGGAATTCAGAGTTTTCCTTGCCACAGAAGTCTAGTGAGTTAAGTCTACCCTATTGTTACACCCATAGTGGTGCATTAATATTGTAACTTAATATTTTGATTATCACTTTTACTTTTAAGTTCTAACTTATGAGTTTGTAAATTTCTATCTGTGTTTGATATTAGCTGATAATATCTATAAACACTGCAGGTGCCGTTTTGAAAATGTTTTCTTGCCATTGAACAGTTCTTAATACACAACATTATGATTGTCAGATTTAAACAAAATAACAAAGTTGTTGCTAAGATATTTGCACAGAAACTTTAAAATGGAATGAACATAAGAAAATTCAAGAAGAGCTTTTGATATATTTAATATAGTATCCATCATAGTTGTTTATGCACTGACAACAAAGTACAGAAGAAGAAATTGAAAAGGTTTACTGTATGCTAGGCAGTTCCAAAGCTCAGTCCAAATCACAAGAAATTACAATCGTCATGAATTCCAAAGTATGCAAGAAGAGAGATGGTGAAATATTTGGCAAATTCGGACTGGAAGCTAATTAATGAATGTGGAGAAAAATGGTTCCAATGGTACATGGGGAATAAACAGATAATAGCCAATACCTGGTTTCAAGAACACCCAAGATATATATGGACATTGAGAAGGCCAGGAGGAGAAACGAAATACCAAATCGACTATATAATTATTAATAGGAGATCCAGGAATGCAGTTTCATGCAGCAAAACATATCCAAGTGCTGACTTCAGGAGTGACCACCTGTGAAGGATCTGTAAACTTAGTGTAAAACTATAGAAATTGAGGAGGGTCAAGTCTGTACCTGAGTTGCAATATGACAGACTCCTGGATGACCTGAATATGAAGGAGAAATAAATGGACAGTGACAAAAGCAGATACAAAGGAGAATGGAAGCTCAAAGTAGGAAACATTAAGGGAAGCTTTAGTAACATTAACAATCAAGATCATCCTAAGGGAAAATAGACAAAGGTAAAAAGAATGGATGACAGGTGAAATTCTCAACATGATGAGAAAAAGACGAAAATCAATGCCAAGGTATGGCACAGAATATAGAACTTTGCACAAAGAAATTAGGAACAAATGCAGGCAAGCTAAAGAGGAATGGCTCAATGAAAAATGTGCAGAAATAGAAAGAATGAGTATCACAGATAATGTAGATATGCATAAAAAAATAAGAGAGCTAACAGGAAAAAAAAAAACATGCTCATCAACAGGATGCATAAAATTCACTGATATTAGAGAAAGAAAAAATATTTCAGAGATGGAATGAATGTCTCAGAGAACTCTTCAGTGAAAGAGGACAACTAACAATACACAAAAATATTAAAGGACCAGAAATATTAAATTCTGAAATGAAATCAGCACTGGCCAAATTGAACTGAAACAAAGTGGCAGGACCAGACGGAATTGTAATAGAGATGCTGGCAGCTCTAGATGATTTCAGAAGTGACAAGATTACAGACATAATAAATGAAATGTACAACACTGGCGATATACTGGAAGACCTAACTAGATGTATTTTCATAGCACTGCCTAAGAAGCCAGGTGCAAATGAATGTGAACAATCAGCCTAATGAGCCATGTAACAAAACTCATCATCCGAATTGTGATGAATAGGGCACATAGCAGAATCAGAGTGGAAATAGTACAAGAACAGCACAAGTTTATTAAAGACCCTGGAACAAGTAAAGTGATATTTATGCTCAAAATCATATAAAACAGAACAATACAAATAAAGAAAGAGTTGTACCTGTGTTTTATAGATTATGCAAAAGAACTGTTGGAACTTTTAGATAACCTTGACATAATTGGGAAGGATATTAGTATAATCCAGAACTTATACTGGCAGCAAACTGCTTGCATACGGATAGAAAATGAATTCAGTAAATATACAAAATAGATAGGGGTGTAAGACAAGTATGTTTTTTCTCAATAGAGTTATTTAAACTTGATAATGAGGGGATTCTTTGAAGATGACACAGTGTTTCTGACAGACACAGAAAGGAAACTACAAGAACTCCCAGAGAAGGTAGTGAAGGAAAGATAGAAGAAAGGACTAAACATCAATTACAAGAAGATTGAATGCATGGTTGTCAGCAAACAACCCAACATGCAAGTTACAAATTCAAGATACCAGAATGAAAGTACAAGAATTTAAATATTTAGGAAGTGCTTTAACAGAGGACAGAAATTGGGGTACTACAATCTGAAAGCACACTGGGATAGCAAAATATGCCTTCCGCAAGCTAAACAAAATATTAAATGGGAAAATTTTTTAGAAACCTAAGAAAAAAAATAGTAAAATGTTGCATAATATCAGTTTTCCTATATTGCGCTAAATGCTGGACATTCTCTTCAAATATAAAAAAGAGACCTCAAGCAACAGAAATTTTGTTCTACAGTAGGATGCTGAGAATACCATGAACCAAACATGTGAGCAATATTTATTATACTTTCAGAGTAAAGGTATTTTTTTAAATATATATTTTGTAGATCATAAAATGTATTATTGGTAATTTTACAATAGAAATATATTTTTATAGTCTTGTATTGATTGACATTTTTCTATAAAAATGTATTGCTCATTTTATAAAAAATGACCTGTAGATTTTTGTTTGAGGGTTCACTATTTGCTCATAGCTGGTAACATATGCTTCCACCTGGGGTTAGTGTGGACCTGGTAACAACAGCAGTTAAGGAGTGGTTCCATGTTCCTTTAAGCCTCCAATCTCTTGATCAGAAGCCTTGCGGCCAGATGTCATTTATCATCATACCCAGGACAAAAGGAAGGGAAAGGATACTTAAACAAAAACAATGCTAGTAGCTACAAAGAATAAGGTGTTTAAGTAGAGTCCTGATTACCCACATCCTGAAGGGACATGATACATTAAAGAAGAAACTTTGTTCTAAGAGAAACTAATCCATAAAAAATACCAAAGTAGGCTTTGCACTCAGTGTCACAGCAGAACACCAGAGCAGACAGATGCATCAGAGGGTTAAGCTTGCCACTAGATGCCTATTCATGCCTTGGGAATATCAGTGGTTGCCCCTAACATGTAAATATGCAGGTGGCTCAGCTGTGCTTAGGATGTGCACACATAGGGTAACTAAGTGATGAGAAGATATATAAGCACCTCATCTGAGAAGGAAAAGATGGAGAGTCGCTCACTACCTCACGAGAAGAAAAATTCATATTCAGAGAAAACACCCAAAGCCACACACACACTCGCTAATATTGACTAAGTTCAGGGTTGAATAAACAATAATTTTAGGTATGAGAGATTTAGTTTCATGTTCTTAGTCTGTACAATGATAACATTAGACAAGCATATATATTTAAAAGAAATAGGGGATAGGGGGCATCTATCATCAAAACATCTTTCATCACCACCCTTGAGGCCAAACCTAATGATTTTAGTTCCACTTAGGCAGAAAGTCACTTTTGCCAACAGTTGAAAAAATGAACAATGAAATATTAAAAGGATGTAAGGAAATATTATTCCTTTAAAAATTGATTCCTTTAATTTGCCTGAAGAAGGTCACAAGACCAGAAACACGTGTAGCAAAAATATGAAGAATAAAATATAATATATACACTAAAATGAATCCACATTTTAACCAAAAATGTTTGCGATTTCTCTCTGTTTTTAAAACATACATGTTGGAACAATTATAACCTTTTTCCTATATATATAGTAAAGGTAACAAATCTGTTGGTATATAATCCAAGTGGATCCTAGTAATATAAAATATTAAATTTTTTATTTATATATATATATATATATATATATATATATATATATATATATATTCATGAAACTGATACTTAATGAAACTTAATGAAGCTTATATATATATATATATATATATATATATATATATATATATATATATATGTGTGTGTGTGTAATTATTTATTTGAAAATTTATAACATAAATATGTTATAAAATCACTACAAAAATAGCCATTTTGTTTCAACACCTCTGGTGTCTTATCAAGTGATGATGTTGACTGTAGAATAAAGGGTTTTAGAAGGTTCAAATTAATTAACCACCCCTCAGAAGGGGAAACACTGTTACATAAGCTGAAATGAACAATCAAAATACAAGTATACGAGAATTCAAAAAACTTGACAATGAGGTAGGGTTATAATAACTATTAAATGCTTTAAAGTTGGGGTTATACTAAAATAGAATTTATTCTAACTAATAAGTATTAAATTATACGATAAAATTTGAAATTAAAATTAAAAATTACCCATTTTAAAATCTAAATTTAATCTCTATTAAGTTTAAAATTATAAAATTACTTGTGGAAAAAATACATATGTTATTCTATTTATTTTGTTTTTATTGAAATTAAGTTGGAATAAACGTTAAGATCGACTGCTCTTAACTTCATGACAACATGGATACATTTGAATTCTAAGCATAGACACCAATCCTCGACTTTAGTCAATATATATATATATATATATATATATATATATATACACACACACACACACACACATATATATATATCAGTTTTTTTAAGGAAACTGAACTGACAAAGTACCATAATTAAGCTTTTATTCAATTTTACTAGTGTTCTACATCAAGTGATTCAAAAATGGTTATGTTTGGTTAATTCATGAGTAAATGTGATACTATAATTGGTAGATAGATATGAGGTAAGAATATCATTGAGGAAGTTTTATAACTGTTAAATAGGTGTTGGGATCTGTGAAATGATGATATTTCCATATAGATATACACAGGGTGTGATGGATAAACTCTTGTCTAAATTATGCAAAAATGAGAATAACACTAATATCTCATTTTAATAGATATATTTATCAAAACTACATAAAATATCTTGAAATACTAAAGACTAAATTTATTTAATAAAATTGGCACTGGCTTCAACCATAGCCTCCAGATGACTTCAGAATCTTCTGCAACTCTCCTGGTTTAAGTTGGTGAATGCTGCCATAATCCTTGCTTTCAGTTCATCTTTGGTGTTACAAGGAATTTTGTTGATCTCTCACTCAACTGTGCCCCACACATAATAATCAAGAGGGTTGCAATCTGAGGAGTTAGGTGGCCAGATATAAGGGGTGATGTGGTCACAGAAATTGTCTGGCAGCCATGACTGGGTTTCCTACTTGTGTGGCATAGTCAGACATGAGGTCTTCCACCAACCACCCTCTTGACCCAACAGCACTATCTCAAGGCACTTGATGTAGGCCTCTGTGTTGAGTCTGAGGCCCTCACCAACAAATTCCAGAGTTCTTTTCTTATCAGAATGATCAAATCCGAGATGCTTTGCCTTTGTAATCACCATTAGACTCATCTAACTCTTCTTGAATCCTTTGCACTGTACTCAGATTGACACCCAAACACTCTGAAATGTTCATATTGAAGCTTCTGGTGTGAATGCCAAGCAGTACAGCATGCTGTTTCCAAATTTCTGGCAGAGGCAATTGTGTCATGGTGCTCTCTTTCACTTAGCCAGTGCCCAACTGACCCTACTATATTGTGTAGTTGATAAAATCAAAACCTAAAGATGCACATACGTGAAATTAAAAATATAAAATGGTGACAGTTTAACCATCATACCCTGTATATACCAATAAAAGTTCCTTCTTAATTTATCATTATTTTTTTCGATGTTCCAGATTATTTTCTGGGTTTCAGGTTCACATTTGAAAATATATTTTCCAATGTCTGCATATTTTTGGTTGCCATTAGGATGTTTGAAAATCACTGCCATAATACAAAACTAAAACTCTTTGATAGAGGAGAGTACTCAAACATTGGAATATATTTTCAAATATGAATCTGAAACCAAGAATTAATCCAGAACAAGGCAAAAATGAATAAAAAATAATTATCAAAAAACTTTCATTGTTAGTTAGTCAAACTTGTATATAAAAAACTTACTGTTTGAATACATCAGATATCAATCTCTCTTTCCATATATATATAGTGAAATCTTTTTTTTTTACACTTGGAAAATCACTATATAGATAGATATCTGATGTATTCAAGCAGTAATTTTTCTTATATACAAGTTTGACTAAATAACAATGATATATATATATATATATATATATATATATATATATATATATATATATTCTGTGTATTTAGGCAGTAAATGGTCTTTAAGGCAAATACTATTAAAAATGATAGACATTTTCGTCAATTAATTTTAGTGATCAACTTTTCAAAGTTACGAATAATTCTTCTCAGACAAGGAGGAAATTACATCGGAAATTGTCTAAAGCTCATTTTGGAAGAAAAGAACAGGAACTTGTCAAAACCTGCCCTGTTGTTAAGAAAGTTGAAAGCTTGGAGCATATCGCCTGTACTTTTCTTTTGAAATTAACTGTGGACAATTTCTGACAGAATATCATCATTGTCTGAGAAGAATTATTTGTAACATCGAAAATTTGATCGCTAAAATTAATTGACGAAAATGTCTAGCATTTTTAATAGTATTTGGCTTAAAGACCATTTACTGCCTAAATACACAGAATATATATATATATATATATATATATATATATATATATATATATATATATATATATATATATACTGTGCATATCTCCTGTACTTTTCTTCTTAAATGAACTGTGGACAATTTCTGACGGAACACAGTGTCACAGCAGAACATCAGAGCAAGCAGATGCATCAGAGGGTTGAGCTTGTCACTAGATGCCTATTCATGCCTTGTCTGAGAAGGAGTATGTGTAACTAGGAAAGGTTGATCATTAAAATTGATTTAAAAAATTTTTTAAATGTTAAATAATATTATTGTGAAAATAATATTTTAAAAATAATATTTGCATATATATATATATATATATATATATATTTCTAAATTTGTTATGTTGGTGTGACCGTACATGTGCATGAATGAGGGATGCTGGGAATTTGTAATTTCTAACTTTTTTTTTAATTAAAAAAATTAAAAATTCACAAAATCCCTAGTTTGTGTGCATGTGCAGTTGCACCAACATAACAAATTTAGGAATATATATATATATATATATATATATATATATATATATAAAACATACACACACACATCTATATAATATATAAAAGTATATACATACTGATACACCAGAAAAACTAGTGTTGTCCATAGCAGCATAGATTTCATCAGTGATATGTTTTTTGTTATAGTCAAATTCATCCAATGTTAAGTTCTTTCTTGCAAGCCTGGAATGAAGAAAATAAGTCATTAAATCACAAAGTATAAGACCCAAGAGCCACACAAATTAGAGGGCTACAGATTAGGAAGCACAGTTTATGGTGATAACGAGAGAAAATAACACTTGACCCAAGACTTGAACAGGTTAAGATTGTAGTGATCAGGGAAGTGGCTTCTTGGGAGCTGGTTCCACAAAGCAGCAGCTCATGGGAAGAACTTGCTCAAGTGGAACTTACATCTCACCAATGAAATATAAAAGGAATGTGAGTAGTTTGCGACAATTGTCATGGCATAGCAGGTCTTAGCCGTAGAAGTTAGAACTGATGGAACTAAGGAATGTTGTTCATCTGAACACTTTCCATGGAAATAGCAATAGAGCAGCAAAAAGCTTGCAATGTTTTGTTGCTGAGAAAAGAATTATAGTGTGGAAAATAATTTTTCAACCCCAAGGATGCATAGATGTGATTGGACTCCATTTGAGACTGGAAAGTGAAGACTGGGAACCTCCTGCCAAATACTCCATTTTCAGCTTGATCTAGATCTTGTAATGGTATAAAAGATAGCAGGAGGATTAGTAATAAATAATAAATTAGCAGTATTAGTAAAAAATAAAATAGTACACTTATCTTCTTGAAATCAGTACCTAGGGTTTCATGGAGCTTTTCATATCTAACCTGCAGCAGATGTTTTTGGCAAGAAACTAAGTTTATTTACATATACTTTGTTTCCTCTATGAAAAACATTATTTTTACTCATACACACACACGCACACACACACACATATAATACATCAAGTCTTTTTTATCCATAATGTCAGTAACTTTTATGCTGTTCTAGAGTTACCTCCTTTACATAGCTACACCTGGTGGTACTGCCAAAGATTTTTATGAAAGAAGAAAGTGAAAATTAGTGTAACAGTACTAATTGGAAAACAATAAAATGTCATAAAATTTATATATATATATATATATATATATATATATATTATAATTATTTTCTGTTTTAAAAATATGATTCCATCGCTACACAGAAATTACCATGTTTCAAAACAGAAACTAAAATTTTAAATTTAATTTTTATAAAATTAAATTTAAAATCAATAGCTCTGTTCCATTCTCAAGTGACTTTTAGAATAACCTATTAAGAAATTTACTTTATTTATAACCACAGTCAATCTTAATATTTTAAATTGTTAAGGTTACACAAGATTCAATCATTTTGATAAGGGGTGATTGCGTTTTAATTTCCCTAGACAACTTATATCAAATATAAGTTACTTTCAAAATCAGGTTAAGTTAAGGTGGGGTAGGGGGTGACTGATCACAAACAATAACATCCGTTTTTCACATGCCATCTGGGTTTTTCAACGATTAATAAAAAGGTTTTGCTATTTTTATTTGTCCTTTTAATTTATAATTTATACACAAAGATTTCTTAAAAGGGTCATCTGAATATGAGGAAGTTGTATTTTTAATATTTAAAATCTATTCCTACAAATTTAAAGTACTTTTCTACTAATAACAACCAATAGACTATATGTTATTTTTTACAAATAAATATATTAGAATTATATTCAAATTTTTAAAAAAATTATTTATCAAAGATCAAGTATAAATATGTATGTTTCATTTTTCATCTCTTTTTCAAAATTAAAAATTATTTAAGGAAAATATTTGACAGTGTCTACAAAAATAGCTATTTCATTTCTTTGATTAAATAAATTTTTATTTTTCAGAAACTTATTAAAAAAAGACTATATTTAATCCATTGCTAGGTCAGCTGCTAAGAACCTTGGTTCACTGTGTCATGCTAGACAATTTTTCTCTCCATATCTATAAGTATACTATTTGCCCATTCTTAGAATATTATTGTCATATATGGTCTGGTGTGCCTGCTATATATCTAGAGATTTTTGATAAAATCCAAAGAAGAATCATCAATATTATTGGTCCTGACCTGGAGTCTTGGCTTCAGTCACTTTCCCTGTGCCTTTTCTATAAATACTTTCATCATAATTGTTCAGAGGAACTCTTCATTATGGTACCTAGATTTTATGAATTTAAGTGTAGTACTAGACTGGTGATGGGGTCTCAAAGATTTATAGTTCAGTTGGCTAGTTGTAATTATAAGTTCTATGCTAACAGTTTTTTATTGCATTTCTTGCTTATAGAACTCTCTTCTGGCTCCATGCTTTCCAGTCATCTTTGATCTTCAAAATTTAAATGCAATGCAATGTGTCTTAGTCACTTTATTGCCTTGCTTGGGGTGAAATCATTTAAAAAAGTTAATATCTATCTCTGGCCTGGGAAACCATATTTGAGTAGTGGGCCAAGTAATTTATGGCTCATAACAAAGCTGGTTGTACTATAAATATATCAAAGATAATTTTCCATAGTAGGCACCTCTGCTGTTTTCACTACAGAAACCATACGCATAAGCATATACCTTAAAAATGGGAGAAAAGTTGAGTTTTTACTTCTATAATTAAATATTGAAGACTTGGTATAATATTATCACTGATGACAGTTTGGTTAACATGTATTGCTGTGTGTGATTTATTTCTAATTTATTAATTTGAAAATAAAAACTCATTTGTTCTTTAGAGAAAAAATATTATAAATGTTTCTTGTTTCAAAAGCAAAAGATGTTTACCCGTACGATCTTCCTTAGTGAAAACTGTTGGGCCTCAAACTCACACCCGACCACAAGTGGAACTCGTACATACGATCTGTTGCTAAGGATATATGTAAAATGGTTGGCTCCCTGTATCACTCCAGTAAGTAGCTGACTCTTCCTGCTACCCTCTAACTTTACAAGACTCTTCAACCTCTCTCCCACAGGCAGGAGGTGGCAAGCCTCTCACTGCTCTACGCCTACTTCCATAGAAAGTGCTTGGACAAACTACATTCCCTGATCCTACCAAGGCAAACTTTCACAGTAAGAACATGCAATACCACTACTTAAGTAGTAGAAAACCACCCACATCCCTCCATATTCCATTGGTGAGAAGTAAGTTCTACTTGAGTAGGTTCTTTCCATGAACCACTGCCTTGTGGAACCAACTCCCAACAGGGTGTTTCCCCGATCACTACAATCTTAACCTGTTCAAGGCTAGGGGTAATTGCTATCTCTCTCACCTATACACACAAATAGCCTCCTAACATAACCCTATATCCCTCTTTGTAAAGGGTGACTCACATTGTAAAAAACTCCAAAAAACCCCAAAGAAAACACCAATGGCTTAAAATGCTGAAAACTATAACTTCAATGAAAGGTTACAAAATTCAAGAAACATCATACTTAATTATTGTTATATATGTAGTTTAATTGAATTGTAGTCACAACACAGACATTCATAAGTAAGGGAGGTTTTTAAGCATTTAATAGTTATTTCCTTTTGACACCCACTTCTCTCAACCACTTGGTGTGAGAGAGAGCGTGAGTGAACAAGTGAGAATGAAATAAAACAAAATTTTAATGGACGTTATTTTACTTACGAAATAAAGTGTGCCATTCAGAAAGAGCTCACAGGCTGCAGTTTGCCCATGACTGCTCTATCTATTAATAATGGATAAGCAGGATATATATATATCTTTTACTTTTTCTCTTTGATTATATCAGTTATTTTCAATTCATCTCTTTCTCTTTTGACGATGTATATTATGTGTGTGTGTGTGTGTGTGTGTGTGTGTGTGTGTGTGCATATATATAAAACTTTTATTCTTGTCCCTCATTCCACCAATATACACCCTGACAGACATCTGAAATGTGACTTTTATTAAGAATGAAGCTCTGTTGCCAAAACCTCATGATCTTATGAGATTATTTTCAAGTTAAAATAGTGACAGTTAATAATGTTCCAACAAAGTTGGGCTTCCTGGAATCAAGTGCCAAGTTAAGGAAAGTCTTTTCATAGAACTTGGAGGCCAAACAAAATAATTAAAGATTTAAGAAAAAAATAGAAAACCTTGTTTTGAATGTAACAAGAACAGAATGTAAAAAGGGAAATTTCCTTGTCAGACAGGAAAGTTTCCTTTTTTAGAAAACCTTGTAGACATAAATTATTTCCCTCATCCCAGAAGATCATTTATTCGATTTTGGCTTTCATACACCAAAACTTTTTATTGTAAAAATTTAAAAAAATAATTAAAGCACTGTTCCTGTTTGCTAAAATAAAAAATAAAAAAATTAAAAAGATAACTTTAAAAACAAAAAAGAAACAAATGAATATAAATCTATTTACCAGAATAATTTTTCATAATTTAGCTTCCATTTATAAAATTTTGTCAATAACCATTCATATAGATGTGGATTCTTTTCTTATAATCATGGTAATCATGGCTCTCCTCAGAATTTTTTCTTTATCTTCTGTGAATTTCAATAATTTCTTGTTTTCTATGGCTTATCAACCCTTTGCAGGTTACTTAAAGTACAGGAATTAAATCCTATATATATTTTTCAACCAATAAAATTTCATCAGAAAGTTTGTTTATAAACAATAATTACAAATGGACAATGTTGGTTGCTGACATGACTCATTACTGAGGAGTCCATGATAGACTGTAGGCCTGGATGGATAGCTATTTGGAAGGAAATCAAAGAACAAACTGCAGTCATAATTGCAGGGGTGCTTAACAAGGTGTTTTAGAATGAAGACTAGTGGGAGAGGCCCTTATAGACAACATTATATGATATTTCACTTGGACACCCTTTGAAAAATGCAAGACAAGTGGAAGGTTAGATGGTACTTCAGATCAGCCTCTCAGCATAGTGGGAATGGTATTGATGAGCCATACCAAAAAGCCAGTCATGGAGAGAGGGGGGATATTGAGAATTAAAGCACTGTTTTGGTATAACATGTCACCTATCCAGAAAGGTGAAGGAGACAGTACTGCAAAAATCAGTTTTTATCTATGAGTTGTGACACCCCAGGGTGGAGCCAGCTTCAGACTAAATCAGGGATGAGGTGTGGGTAAAGCCACCTGAGGCTCAATGTGAAGAGGATAGTGTCAGGAGTGAAGTTGTCAAATAAATACATATTTTGGATGTGAGGCGGATGACTAATTCTACAGGTGATAGAGCAACCCTAGAATGGAGGAAGATCAACCTGAACAACTGAGGAGATTATAAAGGGAAGAGTGGTCATGTGATTATTTGATGTAGGCATGATGTGAGAGATGATCTTTAAAAGAAAAAACTTACCTCTTGGGAACTGAGATGTTGGGTGAAGGATTAAATACTGGTGGTGGTGACCACAACCAACAACAGTAGGGGATTGTGGGTAAGGATGGTGGGTATAAAAGAAGAGTTTAGAGAGCAGATTTTTTTTTCTTCTTTTTGATGGTTGTAAGACTTGTGGATGTGTTGTCAAGGGAAAACAGTAGAGAAAGAAGACAGATGAAGTATGAAAGGCTAGTGGCTGGCATATCAGACAGTGCAGTGACAAAAGATAAAATGAAGATTTGTTACATTCCCATTTGGGTCAAGTTTAGGGCACTTCGACATGTTGTAATAGTTAGCAAGCTTGTCTCACTAGATCAATTATGATTGAGTAGTGAGTTTGATCATCATTGGGTGTGCCACAAATAAGCTTGCTGAGTAAATCACTTCGAGTTCAATCCTAACTGGGTGTTTTATACTTCCAGCCTTGTGCCATATCTAAGCTACTCTTAGAAAATCACCATCTAGACCAAGTTTGTGAGAAACCTGGGTGAGTTTATGTTTACTTTTCTGCCATCAAACTACAAACTATTTCAGTATATTAAGATGAATAGAATGGAAGGAAAAGTACCACTGAACAGTGATATGGTCAAACCATTTACTGATGAAGGTGACATGGCTAAAAAGGTTAGACTAGTTGCATAATTAAAGAAAATTACTGATGTGGTGAGTTTCATCCTGCTGTTTCTTGAGGGGGTCTGTGCATTGCTGCTCTATCTCATGATAAGGACGCTGATATGATTTACTTTTCTACCCTCAAACTACACAAATTATTGCTGCAGTAAGACTGATTTTGGTTGGATGCCGAATGCTTATTGTGCTAGATAGATAACACAGCCTCCTTTTTATCCAGTCATTTAGCTTTGTACCATATAAAGGTAAGTAAAGTAAATAAAGTGTCCAGAAATAGTTGCATGTTTTCTGTTTGGGCTAGAGGTTAGTGTTCAATACCAGGGAAGATTCAGGATTTTTTAATGATGATTTTCTAGATAGACGTCATAAAAAATGATGAGTATAAAGAAAAAGGGTAAAAAAATAATATTTGTAAAATTAGGTGAAGAGAAAAAAGAAGTGAAAGGATAGTGAGAGCTTTTTGTTGGATGGTGGTGTTGGTGGTGGTATACTCCCCCCAAACAAAAACAACAAATAAAGCAACAAAAAACAAAAGCCAAGGAGATAAAAATTCAGAAGTAAAGAACAAAGATTTTGCTTGATTTTGTTTAGCGGCATATCGACACCTCTATGAGTTATTTAATACCAAAATTGTGTTCAAAAGTTATTTTGAACACAATTTTATGGCTTCAACTAAATATATTTTGAACACAATTGCATGTCTTCAACTGCAGATAAAATGTATTGTTGGTTATTTTGTTTTAAAAATGTATTGTCGGTAATTTTACTATAAATAGTATTGTTGGTTGGTTGATTTTTGTTTAGTGGCATATAAATGTCTTTGAGTTATTTAATATTTATTTTATTTATTTATCTAAATATCTCTATAAATCTAAATATTTGTATGTAATTTTATATTTCAGGGTAAAGGTATATTTTTTTAGTTTGTAGATCATAAAATGTATTGTTGGTAATTTTACTATAAAAATGTATTTTTATATTTTTTAGTGTTGCATTGATTGTCATTTTGCTATAAAAATCTATTGTTAGTCATTTTATTATAAAAATGTAATGTTGATTTTTGTTTTGTTCACTAGCTGGGACAGTAACAGGTGCTACCACCCTGGGTCAATGTGGACCTGGGAACAACAACAGTTGAGAGGTACCACACTCCTCAAAACCTTCAATCTGCTGATCAGAGGCCTTGCTGCTGGATGTAGTTTATTGTCATACTCAGGATGCAAAAAACAAAGAAGAAAACAAAGGAAATACAGCAAGTAAAAATACGAGTAAATACCTGTTAGGATTTGGCAACTTTCTGGCTTTAAATTTACTGCCATATTGAATTTTTTTATTTCCCCTTCTTTATAGTTTTCTTTTGCATCCTATTCATAATAATTGAAAGAGCTTCTGTTCAGTCACCTACGACTAAAATGAAAAACAAACTTTCCATTATCTTTTGATGGCCTGATTTTTTTAGGACACCAATTCCTGTAAAAACATTGATCATCAGATCTACTTAAAACACTCAAAAAGATCTCGATCATCTAAAGACACTCACCTTTGCCTGAACCTTTTATCCTGAAGATCAAACCGATTCCACAGACAAAAACATAACTTACAAGCTTTTGTTAAGTATAGCTCAAAATTCCTAATAATCTTTTTTTCTCCTTATGGATTTTTTTTTACAGCCTGTTATTTGGATTTATATTCTCTTTCAGAGCTTTTATCTTGAAGAATAAACTGAGACGCTTTGGCAGAGTAGATTATCTGTTTGGGCTAAGATGGCTTTGGAGCGAGACTAAATAACTTCCAGTGATTGAGAAGGAAAAATGTACATATCTGGTTCATCATTTTTTGCATGTTATTTTAATTGATGTTAATCTTAATCATCTTTGAACTTGATCTTTGGTCTTTCCATGTCATTATTTTCTAGGTTGATTTAAATATGATTATGTGGTTCTCTTTTTGTGTTATGTCTATCAAAGAGAAATATTCTTCATTTGATACACTGAACAAAGTCAAGAAAAACTTTGATCAGTTCTGCAAGTCAAGAGGCCTACTACTTTTATTCTAGCGAAATGATGTGAAATACAGGGTGCGATGGATAAATAACAATGACATTTCATTTTAAGAGATATGTTTACCAAAATTATACAAAATATCTTGTTATACTAAAGAGTAACTGTAATCAACAAAATCACAATTGGCTTCAATCATGGCCTCCAGATGACTTTGGAATCTCCTGCAACTCTTCTGGATGGTCTCCTGGTTTAAGTTGGTGAAAGATGCCATAATCCTTAACTTCAATTCATCTTTGGTTTTACAAGGAGATAATATTTACAATACAACTGAACTTAAGACAAAATAAAGAGAAATTTTCTTACTTCAATTTCTCCTGACTTGTTAGTATAGACAATACTTTTCAAAGACAATTCATGAATAAAAATTATAAAATGAAAATATGGCAACAAAGTACAAATACAGGGTGCAATGATAAATTGTTGTCTAAATTATGCAGAAATGAAAATAACACTGACATCTCATTTTAACAGATATATTTAAAAAAAAATTATACAAAAATATCTTGAAATACTAAAGAGTAAATTTATTCAATAAAATTGGCACTGGCTTCAACCATCGCCTCCAGATAACTTTGGAATCTCCTACAACTCTCCTGGTTTAAGTTGGTGAATGCTGCCATAATCATTGCATTCAGTTCATCTTTGGTGTTACAAGGAGTTTTGTTGGTCTCTCACTCAACTGTGCCCCCACACATAATAATCAAGGGGTTTTCAGTCTGGGGAGTAAGGTGACCAGATGTAAGGGGTGATATGGTCACAGAAATTGTCTGACAGCCAACCTGGGTTCTCCTACTTGTGTGGCATGGGGTAGAGTCCTGTTAGCCAGACACAGGGTCTTCAGCAGCCACCCTCTTGACCTAGGGCAGCACTAACTCCTTGTTGTATCCTTAAAAAGGTTACAAACAGACAAAGGTGGTACTTGAGTGAAAGGAACAACAACACAGGTGTAGATGAAAGAAAGAGAGGTTTATTGTAAAAGAGAATACACTACTGAAAGACAGGGAATCGGTTAGCAGGCTAGTAATTCCCGAAGCAAGTTTCAGGTATATCATGTGCACATTATATATATTTACTAAAATAGTCCACAATAGGCAATAGGGAGAGTGGAACATTCTATTACAATACCTCCCCCGAGCTAATTTTCCCATGAAATTTAGCTCAATACCTCTTCTTTTTGGGGTCAGGACATAACTGTCTGACTTTTTTCCTCTTCCTAGTACTTTTCCATTTCACCACTCCTCAAGGCACTTGATGTAGGCCTTCGTGTTGAGTTTGAGGCCCTCACCAACAAATTTGGGAGTTCTTTTATCAGAACAGAGTGAGTTTTTTGAGCTGCTGTACTTTCATAATCACCATTAGACTCATCCAACCCTTTCTGAATCCTCTGCACTGTCCTCAGATTGACACCCAAACACTGAAAGTTTTGTATTAGAAATTCCAGTGTGAATACCAAGCAGTACAGCATGCCGTTTGCAAATTTCTAGCAGTGTAAATTACGTCATGGTGCTGTTTTTTTTAAAGTCAGTACCCAACTGACCGTTACTATACTATATAAATTTATACAATTTACCCATTGCATCCTGTAGATATAAATGTTTCTAAAGGTAGAATCAAAACTAAAACCCTTACTAACAGGTGTGTTGAAAGAAATAAGTCTTTTGTTGTAGAACTGGAACCAAAAACTAAAAGTTATACCAAAAAGTGTGTTGAAAGAAATAAGACTTTTGTTGTAGAACTGGAACCAAAAACTAAAAACCTTACCAACAAGTGTGTTGAAAGAAATAAGTCTTTTGTTGTAGAACTGGAACCAAAAACTAAAAACCTTACCAACAAGTGTGTTGAAAGAAATAAGTCTTTTGTTGTAGAACTGGAACCAAAAACTAAAAACCTTACCAACAAGTGTGTTGAAAGAAATAAGTCTTTTGTTGTAGAACTGGAACCAAAAACTAAAAACCTTACCAACAAGTGTGTTGAAAGAAATAAGTCTTTTGTTGTAGAACTGGAACCAAAAACTAAAAACCTTACCAACAAGTGTGTTGAAAGAAATAAGTCTTTTGTTGTAGAACTGGAACCAAAAACTAAAAACCTTACCAACAAGTGTGTTGAAAGAAATAAGTCTTTTGTTGTAGAACTGGAACCAAAAACTAAAAACCTTACCAACAAGTGTGTTGAAAGAAATAAGTCTTTTGTTGTAGAACTGGAACCAAAAACTAAAAACCTTACCAACAAGTGTGTTGAAAGAAATAAGTCTTTTGTTGTAGAACTGGAACCAAAAACTAAAAACCTTACCAACAAGTGTGTTGAAAGAAATAAGTCTTTTGTTGTAGAACTGGAACCAAAAACTAAAAACCTTACCAACAAGTGTGTTGAAAGAAATAAGTCTTTTGTTGTAGAACTGGAACCAAAAACTAAAAACCTTACCAACAAGTGTGTTGAAAGAAATAAGTCTTTTGTTGTAGAACTGGAACCAAAAACTAAAAGCCTTACCAACAAGTGTGTTGAAAGAAATAAGTCTTTCATCCTAGAAAGCACGAGAACCTGTTTGATTATTCAGAATAAGAATTGAAATTATACAAACAAATTGGCTGATATCAAAGGTAAATGTTAACGAATATCAATTAACCATTTCTGCAATGGTTTTTGCCAGTTTATGAATGTTCCAGAAATGTTTTATTTTCTAATTTACAGTTTTTAGCAAACCTATATCTGTCCAAGCTGTCTTTGAAGATTTGCAATCAAAGCAACAGCTAATTGAATATCGTGAGCTTTCTTTTCATGTCTATTTCAGAATTCTTTTGTAAAAATTGGTGATGGAAAAGGAACATTCCACTCTACAATTAGCTGGCTTTAGTAGAGCCAGTTAACTGAACTAACGCTGAAATAGAATACTATGAAGAGACAAGAAATCTATAACTGCTCTCTCTCTCTTTTAATCTCTTTTAATTATCTTAGAGAACTTTTTTCACCTTCCATCGGTATGGCTGATGCTAACCTCCAGGGGAGCAACTCATTGTGCTTTCATGATTTGACATTTTCCACTGACATAATGTAGAAAGATTCTATTATTGAATCAAATGTTTAGTGGCTAGGAAATCATGCTTGATCATTTTTCTTAACAGACTCTACCTTGCACCTTTATAAATCTACCAATTGTCTGTACATCTGATGCTTCTGCTATGTATTTAGATATTCTTAACAAGTTCCAACAAAGAATCTTCAATATTATTGGTAATTGGTATATCAGCTTCAACAGTGTTCCCACCATTGAAATATAACTCCACTGTGCCTTTTCTATAAATACTTTTATGGTAATCGTTCTGATGAGTCTTCCTCTTTGACATATTGACTTCACAAATCTGGCCGTAGTACTAGATTGGAAGTTAGGTCTCATAGAGCCACTGTTAAAATTGTGAGATATAACTATGCTAATAGTTTCTTCTCTCACACTTCTCACCTGTGGAACTCTCTTTCGGATTCTTGTTTTCTTGTCAACTATGATCTTCAAAAATTTAAATGCAATGTCAATTGTTATTTTTTGTCTCCTTATTATTATTATTATATATTATGATATATTATTATATCTTATTATATATTATGATATATTATTATATCTTATTATTATTATTGATTTACTTGGACTGCGTTATACTTTGGAGCAAAAAATTGTTTTAAATGAAAGTAGCACTGGCTGTTCAGGCAGTGAATGCTGAATGTCTACATATAAGGACATTTTTCTTTTTAATCGATTTCACCCTATGCAAGGCGGTAAAACCACTAAGACACAAGGAATAACTGGGCGTGGAAGAATTAGAAACAGAAACATTGTTAAAGAGTGAGAACAAAAGAAGAAGAATCAGGAAGATAGAGATTTGACATTGCATTTAAATTTTTGCAGATTAAAAGTGACTGGAAGTTCCACAAGTAAGAATTGTGAGAAAAGAACCTGTTAGCATAGAATATACAGCCAGTTTAACTATAAATTGATGAGATTTTGATGCCAGTCTGGTACTTCACTTAAATACAAAAAGTCTAGGTACCATAGCAAACAGCTCATCCGAACAATTACCATGAAAGTATTTATAGAAAAGGCACAAGAAGGCAACCTTATGGAGGTGGGAAGCGGACTGAAAACGTGCCATCAGATCAGGACCAATAATATTGCCAATTCTTCTTTGGATTTTATCAAGGAGCACAAGGCAAATAACAGGAGTACTGAACCATATGTGGCAGCAATATTTTAAGCATGAGCGAATGGTATCTATGATAGATTCTGGAGAGAAAAATTGTCTTGCATGACGCAGTGAACCAACTGACCTACGAATGGATTCAATATATATATATATATATATATATATATATATATATCATATGCTAGTCTTACGTTACTTTGGGACTAACATGAATAAGAATGAAAACCTTATCAACATTTAATAAAGTTATTTATTTATATATATTTAAAAACATGAATATCATGAATAACATAAAACACAATATCCTTTCCTTTATATACATAATATGTCAAGTGGATTTACCCATCTGGGGAGTGCAATAGAGCCGGACAACGTGTATCTTTAGACCCTTGGTAACTAGTACCGAGGCAGCGGAGAGAATTCCTTGCATATCCTTTAGAAGAGGTTTGAATCTCTTCTGTAATAAGCTTTTTACAAACCCGTGTAGTTTAATTAACCAATGAGAGACTGCCTCATATCATGTGATCTATGACTATATATGGGAGCAGATTAATTTTACAGACCCAACTTTCTTTCTTTCCATTTTAAGTCAGTGAAGAATGTTAACCTGAGAAAGGGCAATGAGTTACTCTCTTGGAGGTTAGTATCAGACATGCTGATGGAAGGCAGAATGGAAGCCTATGATAGCACAATGAATGGCTAATATTACCATTACTATATTTGGGCTTTTGTATGTGCAGTGTCCCTTCAGGACGTAGGCAATCATGGCTTTCCACAAATTCTTGTCCTTTGTAGCTCTTACTTGTTCCGCCATCCATTTACTCAAGCTGTCTAAACATTTTATGCATTGTTTTCCTCTGACCCTCTTGCCTTCAATCTGTCCTCACATATTTGGTCCATTGTATTCTCAGCATCCTTCTGCAGAACCTCATTTCTGTTGCTTGAAGTCTCTTCTTCATCGTTGAGGAGATTGTCCAGCATTCACTGTCATATAGGAGGAGAGGTATCACCTAACAGTTCAGCACTCTTTTCTTTGTTTCTAATGAAGTGTGATTAACACTTAAGGCACCCTTAACTGAAATTGTATTCGAGATGAGCAGATATCATTAATTGATGATTTAAACTTTTTGCTAGAGAATCACAAAGAAATGTATCAAATAACAAAAAACATATTACTTGAGGACTTGAGCATTTCGATGTGTTGTAATGGTTAGCAAGGTTGTTTCACCATTTCAATTACTACTAAGCAGTGAGTTTGAGCTCCACTAGGTGCTCCATACTTTTAGCCTTGTGCCACATCTAAGCTTCGCTTAGAAAATCACTTTAAGGCTCTTCAGTGTGGTATAATGATTAGTAAGCTTGTTTTGTTAGATCAATTATGACTGAATAATGAGTTTGATCCTCACTGGATGCCACATACTTCCAGCCTTGTGCCATATCTAAGTTATGCTTAGAAAATCACCATCTTACTTGAGGACTTTCAACAACAACAGCAACAACTAAATTGGATAGAACATGTAACCTAAAAAGAAAATGACGACATAATCATGATATTGGCATTCCACATTACTTCAAGCAAAAGGTTAGCAAGGAAACACCATCAGTACTAGAAAAATCAATAACAGTTAATGGACTTGAAAAACTTATTTTTCTGAAACACTATTTTAATAAAAGATTTTATGAATTTAAACCGAAAGAAGCACTAGTCTGCTCGATCAATGAATATTGAATATTTCCTGGAAATGGCTAATATTTCCATTACCAAATGTTGATTCAAAGACATTAATATTTTTGTATGTTGGACAATTTCCCTGCAGATGAAGAAAAACTAGAGGCAGTAGGAATGTGGTTCTACAGAAAGGATACTGAAAATTCCATGGACAGTTCACGTAAGCAACAAGGAAGTCTTAGAGAAAATGACAACAGAAGAAGACTTATAATCAGAATCAAGAAAAGACAGCTGAAATTCTTTGGACACAAGGAACAAGGGCTTGGAAAACTTAACCATCACAGGCCATACAGACAGATAGGGAAGGCAGTGAGGCACTTAACCGGCAAGCTTGTATCAATGGATGGCAGAATGGGTGGTGGAGGCTTTAGCAAAGGGAGAAAAACTAAGAGCTGCATGACATAGAAAGTTGTGGAGAGCCATGATTGCCTCAGTTCTGTAAGAATGCAGCATGTAGAAGAAGATCTATATATCAGTAGCAATCTATGACATCACAACTAAGGAACATATGTAGGGATTTGCATATAGTAGTAAATTATATACTTTGGATGTTATATGTTATAGTGAGGATTACTTCAAGTGAATAAACCTGTAGGTCTCAGCGAGGACAATCCTTCTTCAAAACTTATGATTGTTTTTTTTGTTTTTTTTGTTTTACGGCATATCAACCTCAATGGGTTATTTAATGCCGACAACATTTTTATTGCTGGTAATATTTTTTTCCTCAAAAGTGTGTTGCTGGTAATAATTTTTTCTTCAAAAAATATATTGCTGGTATTAAAACCTATTTTTACACTTTCATAGTGTTTTGACCCCAGTTTGGGGGGTTAACTATTTGCCCATCTCTGGGACCCTAACAGGTGTTACCACTCTGAGTCAGGGTGGATCTGGGAACACCAGCAATTAAGAGGTGGTCCCATACTCCTCAAAACCTCCTGATCAGAGGCCTTACTTTTGGACGTAGTTTATTGTCATGCCCAGGACGGTCAAAACTCATGAAATGGTGCTACAGAATTACAAACAAAGAACTTTAGCAAATAGATAACACATGTAACTCAAAGAGAAAACATTGACAGAATCAAGATATTGATAATGCAAACTACTTTAAGCAAAAGGTTATGAAGGAAGCCTTGATCCGTACTGGAAAGAGCGATAATGGTTACTGGACTTGAGAAACCTATTTTCTTAAAAAATTGTTTTTATAGAAACATTTTATATTTTTTCAGCAGTTCAGTGGATGCTGAATGTTTCCTTATAAGGAAACAGCTAATATTATCATTACCATTAGTGATGAGGAGTATTTACTTGACACCTGACGCTGGCAGGATGTGACACAAGGTCAGTTTAATGTGGGGAGATTGAGTATGTGGACACAGGACTGGTCTTAAAATGGCCCAGTCAGTTGTACTGGCATTGGTATTACTACTGATCCTCTCTCTTTAGTGCAATGAGGGAGTTACTGTCATGGGCAGCAGTTTCTTGAAACTGGGCACCTCTTGCTTTGTTTGAAGATAGAAACACACTTGAGATATAAAGTGTAGTTTGTCTGCCCAAAGGCAGATACTACACTTTGATCCCTGCTCAAACATCAAAGATTACATGATGACTCAAAAAGACAGACATTTCATCTTTTTTGTAATTATCAACAGCAGTTTGTGACATCACAGTTAAGGGACATAATGGACTAAGTTGCTATGTAAGGCAGACATATCAAACTCAGGACATATGGAGGGCCACATTGGTCATATCTGCAACCTCAAGGGCCGCACCTGCTTATGGTCTTACATTAATCACAGCTAGTGGTAACTAAACTTTAAATACAAACTACTTACAATGCAAGTTAGTACAATTTAATCATTTTTATGTTGTTTTGATGAGTGACATTACTTCAGACAAACTATCCTCAATATATCAGGTTGGAATGCCTGTGTAACTCCCATTTTTTTTCAAAGATGACAAATATTTATCAGTTAATCTGGTTCCGTGAGATGTTTTTATGGCCTTCATAAATGAAAATAACTGCTCACAGACATATGTAGAACCAAACATTGCCATAATCTTTGTGGCAAACTTTCTGAAGTTCTTAAGTGTCTGAGGAAGGTATGAAAAACATCCAGGTACCCCTACTTCTAGGTACTTTAACTTGAGTGTTGAGTCAATCTGCATTTCCAGTAGTTCCATCTGTAGAATTTCCTCTGCCTGAGCAACATCAAAAGTGAATGGTGCTAAGAATAATGCAAACTGATCTTCACAAGATGAAAAATCACAAAATCTTTGCTGAAATTCCTTTTACATGCATTTTAGTGGCCCTCACAAAGGTTTTTATAGCTGTGGTATATTGAGAATTTTGTCTATGTTGGTAATGCAAATTATTAAAAACAGTGAGGTTGTTTTTCAAGTGGTATGATTAGATTGTTTATTTGATCTCAATGGTATTTGTTTTTGAATGTCAGTATTTTTAGCTTCCGGTTAATCATGTGATCATCCTTGACAACTAAATAAGAAAAAATGTGAAGTGAAAAAAATGTCTGAATAGAAACCTTTGTGATGGCCGCCAAGATACATATAAAAAACCACATGCGGCCTGCAGGCTGCCAGGTTGACACACCTGATGTAAGAATTTATATACAGCAATAAATTCTATCTACAACAGACTAGTGTTGTCATGTTATTATAATCCTTATATTTTTGGCCATTGTATTCTCATGTCTTGTAATTTGTAACTAAAAATGATTATTGTAGATCAGTGGTTCTCCTCCAGGGTCCATGTAACATTACTGGGCTGCACTTTAATATAGTTTACTATGAGTTATTTTACTAGTGTACATAAATATTCCATGAATTTAGTTGTTAAATACAAGTATATTTTCATTAAATTAGTTTTACTTCAAAATAAAACATATACATTGAATATTTTTATAATACAATTCCTAAACTTATCTATTGGTAGAAAATAAAATAAGCTTTTTTTTCATTGAATAATAATGGGGGTTCACCAAAAAAAATGAAGAGTAAAACTGGTCCATGGGTAAAAAAAGGTTGAGAAGCACTGTTGTAGATTTTACATAAAAATACTGTTATATATTTTTTTTTACAGTGATGTTCACCCTGGACAAGGCCTGAAAATCAGTCAAGGTAGAGGGTTACAATATAAAAGGTACAGTTTATGAAGATATATAGGGTAAATATTTTTTAAACGGTATTTAAAGATTGCACAAATCATTCTCTGTATATGGGTTGGTCAGCAGAAACCATAATTTGTTACTAGTGTACAAGATATTTTTTTTAATCAAAGACATGAATGTCTATTCATGTCTTTGATTAAAAAAAATATCTTGTGGGAAATAGAAGAAAGTTTTATTGCTTTTGTTGAAACTATGCTTCTTCTGAATTAAGAAGTTGTTGGTAACAATGTTAAATGGAAGACATAGATAAGTAAAATATTCTGGTTGTCTTTGCAGCTGTTTGTGAGCAAACACAATTAAGAAGTGAACATCAGTTACAGTGTTGGTGACACAGCGTATAACAAAACCACTCTATAAGATGGCTGACCTCTTGTCACTCTGATGCGGCCTGTTGCTGATAATCTACCAATACAGCTGAAAAGTCTTCAGAAGTTATTTCATTTTTTACAGTTATATTCATCCTGTACAAGATGCAAGAACTAATTGAGGTAGAGAGTTACAGTGTAAGAGGCATAGTTTATACAGATATGGGGAAGAAAATAACAGTTAAACATAGGCTTGAAAATGATAAGATTGTTGCGATCAGGGAAGTGTGCTCTTGAGAGTTGGTTCCACAAAGCAGTGGTGGGTGTGGAGAAGCTGCTCAAGTGGAACTTACATCTCACCAGTGGAATATGAAGAGAATATGAGTGGCTTACTACAATGTGTTTAGCATGGTGGGTCTTAGTTGTGAAGGTTAGAACTGGTGGAACTAAGGAATGTATTTCATCTGAACCCTTTCCATGGAAATAGCAATATGTCACATCTTGGCCATGAAGGTTAGAACTGGTGGAACGAAGGAATGTATTTCATCTGAACCCTTTCCATGGAAATAGCAATATGTCACATCTTGGCCATGAAGGTTAGAACTGGTGGAACTAAGGAATGTATTTCATCTGAACCCTTTCCATGGGAACAGCAATAGAGCAAGAGGCTCACAATGTTTTGTCTGTGAGAAAGGGATTCCTGGGTGGAAAATAATTCATCACCCAAAAGGACATGGAGTGACAAATTATTTTCCACCTGACAATTTCTATCAAACATTTTAGGAGATGATAATGCGATTAACAGTGTTTTTTTATTGTAATACTGGATGTACAGTTGGTGTAATGGGTTTGTTGTATACACGTATGCCCTTGGGAAAAGTATGACTCCATCTCCTCCCCCAGCTATAGGTTAAATAGTAGAGCTTGTATCACAAAATATTGTTAATGTAATATTCACTTGTAAAAAAATAAAAGAACTATTCTTACACTCCAAAGACATTTCAGCTTTAAATAACCCAAAAAGGGTTGACAAAGCCATAACAAATAAATCAGTCAATCAATAATATTTGGTATATGGTTGAAACTGAAAGGTCAATACGTGACCTACATGAAATGGATAATGTTTTCAGTTAAAAAAAAACAACATTAATTTAAGCAGAAGAAGTCACTTCATAGGAAAAGAAAACCCCTTGGTCAAACCAGGATTTTGAAAGCCTTTCATTAGCTTAGTGATGGTCTATCAAAAAGAGATCAGTTTGCAATTACTTTGGAGAAAGTAGTGGCAAGAAAGTTTCCATGTGTCCAATTGACAACAAAAATAATAAATACTATTTAGTTATTAGATTGTTTATTTACACTAGTTATTTATTAGATTATTTATTGTTTATTGGAATGTTTTTTTTAACTACCTTCACTCTTCAGCAATGTTTATTGTTTTAAAAAGTGATGATTAGAATTCTATTAAAATCTAAAAATATAAAAGTGAATTTATACTTTGTAATGACAAAGTACACAGGTATAGGCTTTAAGAAAGCTTTAATCAACTGAGAATACACGGTTCATGTATAGTGTCCTCTTATGGCCCAACTAAACAGAAATAGCTCTCTCAAAGAGGAGAGTAACAAGAAACAAGGGGAGACCACTCTTGATTATTCATAACATACATTTTGTTTGTTCTGGAGAATTGACAACAGAAATATTAAAAACTATTTATTTATTAGATTCTTTATTTACACTATTTATTATATTATTTATTGACTGCTGACCTGAGATGGAACAAATACATTGAGTCAATAGCTTTGTCCACCACAAGGAAAGTTGGCTCCATGTGCCGCACCAGGAAATTTTTCTCACCGGAGTCGATCCTTCAAATCTACAAATCAACCATTCACCCTTGCATTGCTGCCATATATGGTCTGGTGCCCCTTATGTTTGTCTCAAGGTTCTTGATAAGATCCAGAAACGGATATGCAATGTAATTGGCCCTGATTTGGCATCTTGTCTGCAGTCACTCTCTCACAGATATGTTGTTGCCTCCCTCTGTTTTTTTTACAAATACTTTCATGGTAACTGCTCCGAGGAGCTGCTTTTGCTGGTTCCCAAACTTCATGAATTTAAGCGTTCTACTAGGCTGGCATCTTGCTCACACCCTTTCACTGTCAAAACTGTTAAATATAGCCGTCTCTTCTACTCCAATAACTTCATGTCTCGCACCTCTCGCCTGTGGAACTCCCTCCCCTCTTCCTGTTTTCCTGACAGCTATAATCTCCATCTATTCAAATGTAATGTCAATTGATGTCTCCAGATGCCCTGATCTATCCCCTATCCTTCTCTTCATCCTTTCCTCTATCACTCCTATTTGCTCTTGCTCCAACTCTCTGTAACCCCTTGCGTGCTATTGGCTTCCCGCCTTGCTTGGGGTGAAATGCTTATAAAAACAGTTATCAAAACACTGGCTAATTGCCAATTGATTCAAACTTTATAAAATGGTAAATAAAGATTTTCTTTGTAGTTGATTCACATAATTCAATAATTTAGTAAATGTTTATGAATAAAAGTTGTTTTCATATTTATTTCTTCATGAATTGGTAAATGATAAATATTGCATTGCATTAGTTTTAATTGCATTAGTTTTTAGAATGTTGAAATATAAAATTATTCTTGTAAAGAAACAATCTAATAAACAAATAGTGTTTAAAAGTTTTGTTGTAAATTCTCAAGAAAAAATAAAATGTATAAATTAACTTTCATCATATGTTTAGGTTTTATTCCAATTCTAATTATTGCTTTTTAAAACAATAAACATTGCTGAGGAGTGAAGGTAGTTAAAATAATAGCGGTGACAATGGGATAACTCACCTTTTGAAACTACATTTTTTTATAGGTACGAAGGTCCATGTTTGCCCCAGTTTCATTATTCTGTCTGGTCTACAACTTGTTTTATAGGATTGGGGAATTTACTTATCAATCAACTTTTGTAATTTAGAAGAGAAATAAATTCCTTTTGATACCAGTTTCATTATTCTATCTAGTCTAAAACTTGTTTTATGTGAATGTATACCTTGCTTATCAATCAACTCTTGTAATTTAGAAAAGAAAGAAATTTGCTCCATTTTGCAACCAGTTTTGTTTCTAAGATAAAATTGTTTTACAGAATTGGAGACCAAGATTATAAATTGAATTTTTCACTGGCATTAGTGAAATTAAACTTGGCAATAACCCTCCAAGTTTCATTCTTCTTCTTAAATGTTTCTTCCACTCCAATAAATTAATCAAGATTTGACTTGTATGACATCTTCAAGAAAAACCACTTGGCATTCCTGATTCTGTATCAAGTGTAGTTTGTTTTTTTCTTTTCTTCTATATTTGTATACAAGGTCTCCATTTTACATATTTCTATTTAATTTGGCTATATTAAAGGAACCAATGTGGTGGATATATAAAAATGTCCACCCACTTGACAAAATTCCATCAACTGGGCAAGACTTTGGTAATTTTACCTTTCATTTCTTACTTAGCTATTGTTTTCTGTTTATCTTTCTTTCTGAATATATGTCAGTAACCTCATCTTTACTAACTTATCTCATGTGGCTTATCTGACACTTCATTTATTCAGTTAACCATTCAAGACAAGTGGAATGAAGGTCTTTATATATGGCGGACACTTGATCAGTTTATACTATCAACAACCACCCCTGACCATTCCACATCATGATGTCTGTTGTGTGGACAGCAGTCTGAGTCTCCTTCTATGGGCTTCCAACCTGGAAATGCTTTGCAATAAGTTGAGATTGAAAACAATCATTTATTGTCTATGGAAATGGTTATTTTCTGTCTGTCAGAGGAAGGGGGTGATTTGATTCCTACAGGCTGGCCTTTTGCTTGGTTACAGTGCAAAGTGTTTGGCATTGTCAGCAAAAGGTATTTTCTCCTGCATCAGTAGAATACATCTCATATAACCAATTTGCCATGAAGGCAAAGTTGCTTCTAACCTGCCTCCCACTGCCATAATACTTATTACTCTGGATCTATTTTGAGAAATGATAGCATAACTAATATTCAGAAAGTACCAATATATATTTTTTTTAAAATACTGCTTAAAAAACAGAACTTCTATTCAAATATAAGTATCCATCAAAAACAACATTTATACAAAATAAATTAAAAATACAAATATGTTGGATTTAATTACTTTCCTAAAAATAAATTATCTTTGTTTATGTTAGGATAGGAAACAGAGCAGATATGGATGTTTTGAGGATTGGCAGAGTGTGTGTTTTCAAATCACTATACGGGCTTCGTTTGACTGTAAGTCCTACATGGCTGAGTGGTTAGGCTCATCAGATCCAATGACAGTTCCCCATAAGGGATGTAGGTTCGAATCCTTCTGGAGGATGCATATTTTTCTGACAAGATTTATGAATATTCAGGCTGGTAGATGTAGTTGGATAAAAAATACTGTTTAAAAAACAGAGCTTCTACTCGAATATGAGTATCCATCAAAAATAATGTTTAAACAAAAGAAATTATATATATATATATATATATATATATATATATATATATATAGTGAGAGAGAGAGAGAGAGAGGTTAGATAAATGAAATAACTAGATATTAGTAACTATATATGTGTGTGCTAGCATGCATACATAGGTAAGCAAATAAATAATTACCAAATTTAGCCAAGAGGTGTAGATATAATAGTGCTCAAGCTATATCTTGTGCCTGACAAGTTGGGTAACCAATGAAACTTAAGTTGCACACCAAACGTAGGTATATGTGTATTTATTAATATATATATAAATATAAAAGTGAACATTGAAGTCAACACTTAGAGGTGACAGTCTGTTTCATGCTAGATACAACCATTAGGGTGGCCTAACAATTGTGTCTAGCATGAAACAGACTGTCATCTCTAAGTGTTAACTTCAATTTATATTTACACACCCTCTATCTCTGATATTGAGCACTTTATCCCATAAATATAGCACACCTTAAGAGTATATTTTTTATACATACATACATATATATATATATATATATATATATATATATATATATATATATATATATAAAGATCACAGATGTGAAGAGATGGGCATATATATAGATGTACAGATGTGTAATGGGTAGTGGCTTGGAATCAGAACTAAGGAGATTGTTATGTTTCACTTATGGGTAAATACACTTGGGAAAGGTATAAATTCATCTCTTAGTCTCTCCTAGCTATGTGTTAAATAGTAGGACAGATTGGGCTCTTTAGCCTTGATTAGCAACCAGTTTAGAAGAAGGATAATTCTGAATTCAAAAGCAGAGGAGAGTTGTTTGGAGACCTTGTGGTACACTATGTAGACCAGTTCTCCTTATTTGGTTCTTCTGGAAAGTGTGGGTGGTTCTGCACGAAGCTTCACCACTATAATCGACTCATGAGTCGATTCATCTTCATTTCCTTTATATTTCATTGGTAAGAAGAAAGTTTTACTCAAGCAGATTTTTCCCAAGAATTTTTATTTTGGAAAACAGACTCACAAAAGGATGCTTACCTGATCACTGCAATCTTAATGTCTTTGTCTAGGGTTGTCTGTTATCTATCCTACATATTTTCATAATTTACCTTTACAATAAACTCATTCAATAACCTTCTACCTTGAAAAATAATTAATCACTTCTTTCTTTTTTTATGTGCCATGTCCTTTCAGGACGTAAGCGATCATGGCTCTCCACCTCCCCTATCCCTTGCAGCTCTCAACAAGTTCCGTCCCTCTGCTTCCTCCCCCAGACCATATTCTGTCATCCACTTGCTTAAGTCCGCCAGGTATGTCATGTGTTGTTTTCCCTTGTCTCTCTTTCCCTCTATTCGACCCATGTATATCAGATTCTCTAGGCCCTCATTATGTGTTCCAGAAACTTCATCTGCCTCTTCCTGATATTAAGTATAAGCCTCCTCCTTGTTTGCAACCTCTTTAAGATCTCATTGTTGCTCACATGCTTGGTCCATGATATCCTTAGAATCCTCCTGTAGAAAAGAGAAGATTGTGTTGCTCTAGTCAAGATGTGGCAGCAATACTCCATTTTTGATCTGATCTGTTTCTTGTAAAGATAGAGCATGCTGTGTGGAATCAGGTACTTACTGGAGCAGTATAATTTGCCGACCATTCACCTAGTATCTTTGGCAATGGATTAATTTGCTAATATCTGCTGATCAATCAGAGCAATATCTAACAACTTACATAATCTCCACATACTTTGAATAGTCATTGAATATCTGGCTGGCATATGTTAAGGTGTACACAATGGAACTCGCTTAAGAATTTTGTGAGGTGTTAATTGGCCATCATAATCATGAAATTATTCCCATCGGTATAATTAGAGCCATCATTCAAAATGGAAGGAACATGGCCTGACTGCCAATCTCCCTCAAAAAGATTGTCTTCGTAAAGTAAGTGAATGAGCAGCTTGTTCTATTCATTGGAAAATAATGCATAAATTGCTCACAAACAGAAAAAAAAAAACTTCAGAATGATTTGAAAGCAGCTGGCACATGGTTGAGGAAAGATGCCAGATGCTTCAGTGAGTAGGACTGCATTTTTAGACACTGCAAAAGGATCATGATAATGAACATTTATTTACAGCTTGTCTATCATCACCTTGAGCAGTCTGCTTCATTCTGGGATGAAATATTATGACCCAATAAGACTAGAATCAAATTCTTTGATGGAAACAGTTAGAGATACATTTTAACAAATATATGACTCCCAAAATAAATAACATCTCAACACTTAAGCACTGACAGAAATATATGGATTTGGGGTCGTACAGGCATACTATATATCATCGACAAAGTATTGGTAATAATAATAGTGAAATTAGCCATTTCCAGACATGAAATATCTAGCAGTCATTAACCAAACAGTGTTACTGTTAGATGGAATTTATAAAATCTTTCTCTTAAAAAAGATTTTCAGGAAATTAGACTTCTTAAGATTGTTAGTTGTTGTAGCTTTTTCTAGTATTGATGGGAGTTTCCTTCCAAACATTTTGTTTATGGTCATGTGGAAGGTTAACATTTTTATTATATCATAATTTTTTCTTCTTGTTGTTGCTGCTACTTTTAAAAGTGTTTAAGTGATGTGGTTTTTGTTATTTGGTAAATATCTTTATGATTTTTTTGTGCCAGTCTATAAGATCTAATTAAGGATCATTTAAAATAGTGTTATGTATTATGAAGGCTTCTTTCATAGAATATTAAGTGGTTGGATTTTTTCAGAGAAATCTATTCCAGTTTTTTGCTTTCCTGCCACTGAGAATCTTTAAAATAAAATTTAAATGCAACATCTTCTGTCTTCCTGAATCCTGTTCTTTTATTGTCCTTTCTCCTCAGTAAATTCTACTCATTCTCTTTCACACTTAGCAACCCCTTGGTGCCTTAGTTTCATTATCACCTTGCTTTGGGTGAAATGTTTAAAAAAAAGTAAAAGAAAAAGACAATGATCCTTAAAATACAGCAGTGACAGCAAAGGAAAATTTCCAGGCAAAGAAAATAAGGGTTTTAGAGTGGCATTCTGTCAGTTAGTTGATGTAGAGCTTAAATTTTGAAACCATCAAAGAAATCCCCAAAACTTGAATAAACATAAGATGATCAGTCTCAGGGTAAAAAGAATTGATGTTAATTTCTGCAAGAAGTTTACCTCATATTATTACAAATATCTAATAGCCATCAAATGTAGACACCATTAAATATTGAACACTGTTTATTCATTGGACATTTTCCTCACAGATGAAGAGAATACTGTAGGCAACAGATATGTGTTTCTACAGAAGGAAGCTGAGAATTCCATGGATGGAACCTGTAAGAAATGAGTAAGCCATGATTGCTTGTCACTATATATATATATATATATATATATATATATATAATTGTTTATTTAAAAATTATAACATAAATATGTTATAAAATCACTACAAAAATAGCCATTTTGTTTCAACACCTCTGGTGTCTTATCAAGTGATACACCAACCCTAGACTTGGATATGGATATATATATATATATATATATATATATATATATATATATATAGCTGGACACTCATATTCAAGGATGCCCGTCTACTAGGGCAGCTAGCCAATCCCTGTTGCAGACCCTTGCTCAGGCACATTTGTGTTTATTCAACACCCACAGAGCCCACCTGTGGGTTATACTGCAACTATGCTGAGCAGACCTTAGTTACAGTTTCTGAGAAAGAGTGCGTTATCTAGCACGATCAACAATTTGAACAAGGCCAGCACACTTAAGCCCTTGGAGACAACGACAAGGGTTCCATCTACCCAATTTCTCTCGCAAGGCTTGGATCAACCTGTAGCATGGTTTTCAGGCAATTTCCAAAAGTGCCACACACTGGGATTGACCCCACCAGTCTGAAAACATCAGGAAGTCTCCTTCCTAAGGAATCAACCATGGTGAGATTCAAACCCAAGTTTTATGATCAGAATGCAAATGTTCTAACCACTCAGCCATGTGCCCATGATAAATATATATATATATATATATTTTTTTTGGTCACATGGTGATATTTTTATGTTGTAGACTATTTATTCTGTTCTAATATTACCTCTTTATCCGGCATACCCTGATGATCCGCATAGGTGAAACCTAGGTAGGTCTGCCTGACTCTTTAGATTCATAGATTTGCTCTGCTTAGTGTATTGAGCACTTTACTTAGTTATTTTTACTTTACTCGTGTTGGAGGTTTTTTTCTTTGAACTCTGAGCTTGGATTCTGGACGACTGTTTTCACCTCAATTTCATGTTCTTAGTTCTTTCTTTTTTTATTCCTTATTTTCCTTGGGTATTGGTTTGTTTATTTACAAGCCAAAACACCTAAGGTTTTTCCAGACGAGTATAATTACTTATATTTATAAGATTATTATTATTATTATATGTGTGTGTGTCTGTGTGTGTGTGCATGTGTGTATATGGAAACCCATTACAGAACTGTATAAAAATGCAATAGATTTAAGTCATATTAACTCATTATTGTGCAATTCTCAGTTCCAATTTGAACTTCCAAATTCACATGTATTAACCAATCAGAGATGTTAATTGTAAATGTGTAGAGTGCTTTGAAATTTTCAGACAACAATGATTGTTGTCTGCTATGAAATTTTGAAGGCTCACTCCAGAAAATGATCAGCAGTATTTTCTCTTCTTAAAATGGATATTTAAAAATTAGGAAAAATATTTATTAACCAATAAACTTGAGCTTAATAAATTCTAACTTTTAGTCTTTTCAGAGCTGATTTCTCGGTTAAAAAAGTGATTGTATTAGTTTGCAAAAAATTCAGTGTCCACTTTTATATTTACATATGCTCTATCCCTGATACTGACCACGTTTAACTATAATTATCAGTGAGTTATGTGCCATGCGTGATGCACATTTAGGTGATCATGTATCTTTCGATACATGACTGATGAGGTAGATTTTTTTCCTGCAGTAGGTTGCCATTTCTTTCTCCAGTAGACCAGTTGCCATCCAAGTCTACAGAACCTGCTCTCTGCTACTATTTATCCATAGCTGAGGGGAGAAGAAGAGGATTCATACTTTTCCCAAGGGTATTAGCATGTAAATGAATGTAATGGTTTCGACTGGAATTTGAACTCGGCTCTCCGATTCCTCAATCCAAGCTGCTATCCATTACTCCACCATGCCTCCTCTGAAACCCATAAACATAGCATTCTTTAATACTATATTTTATCACACACACACACACACACACATATACATGTACACACATGCACACACACACACACACACACATATATACATGTGCACACATGCACACACACACACATCTATATATATAGATGCACAAATATATGTATGTTTTTGTCAGAAAGTGTTTGACTAGGGTCAAAAATAACAAAATTCAAAGAACTAATTCTTTTTTTTTATAAAGACAAAAATGGTGTCATCTCAATGTCATTATCAATCATTCATTGATAGTATTTTAGTAAAATAGAAATCGAGAGAAGATTTACAAGAAAAAATATTAACTGAAAAGAATGAAAGAAGTACCTGGTAGCAGTCTTGTTGAGTGCCAGTGCCACAGCCCAGAGGGCATCATAGGCAAGGGGAGTCTCTGGATAGCCAGGGACTTGGCTTGTATCTGAAACATTCAGGGCATTGTCCAAACGAGTTTTGTATTCTTGATACGTCTGTAAGGAAAAAGATGAAAAAAAAAAAAAATTGAAAAAACGTATTTAATACAAGAATAAACCAAGTAATTATTAAATAAATAAATAATTAAAGAACCAAGTAATTAGTAAAAGTATCAGAGAACATCTTGACCAATACCAAGTTTGCCAAAGGATAAAACACAGAAAAAAATTAGAAAAAAGAAAAGATCGAAATCTACCTAAACTAAAACCTAAAGTGCTCCATAGAGCAATAGCAAATAACAAAAAAGTGCTTATTGACACTGATCTGAAAAGTATCTCTGAGATTCATGCAAGGTATTCTTCAGACAAAAATAGTAGGAACATCTTCATTGATGTACCTACTACTTCGACAATTTTGCTGTTACAACTGGTGTATATATATATATATGTGTATATGTATGATATAACAGTATATAATTTTGTATAATTTTATATACCAACAAACAGTATTTAGAAAAACAGTATAACAATTTGGAAAAAAGCTTTTGCGGCATGTTTCATCCATTAGGATTTCATGTGTAGACGAGGCAACATCAACAAAGCCCAGTCTGATTGATGTGCCTTAACTGATTGAGTCACAGAGGATCATTTGGTTAGCAAGGTCAATTTTACTGCTTTTATAGGATACAGGTTTGATTCCTGTTGGAGGACAAATGAAAATTCCTCGGACATTCAGGCTGGTAAATGTTATTAATACTGTTTATTATAAAACAGAGGATTTACTTAAATATTTGTATCTATAAAAAGAATGTATAAACATAAAAATGCCTTAAAATAATTGTTGGACTTTGTCCATTTCATAATATATATATATATATATATATATATATATATATACACACACAAAAAAAAGTGTATGAAAAATATTTTTTATATATTTTTCTTTAGAAGTAAATCCAGACATAAAATTCAGTGTGGAGCACTGAAGTCGGTTGCCTGTCAACACTGTCAGACTTCCAGCAACTCCTACAACCAATTTCAAATATAATGCTATGTATTCTTTTGGATCTTGCTGGTATGTCTGATAGGAAGGTCATGTGGTCTGGGCAGCACCCAGCCTCCATATACCATTGCCTGCACCCTGGAAATGTCATTCCAGTCTCACCACCAATTACTGAATTTTGACCAAGCTTCGTGCTACCTTTATTTTGTAAGATAAAAAAATGCCTACTTATATGAGAGCACAATAAAGTGTTTTCAAAATCACAAAATTGTTAGTGTTTGATAATGTTTATAAGAAATGTAATAATGTTTAAAAAAAACAGTGTTCAGTATCAAGCACTAACAAAGGTTTCGGGAGCAACAAAAAATTTGGGATAAAATATATACAAAGAATATATGTCATTTATTTGTCAAGTTATTTGCATGGTAATAGTTATAAGATTATTATTGGCCAATCATTGAGCTAGCCTCATGTATGTATGTATATATATATATATATATATATATATATATGGGACCCCAGAGAGAAGAAAGCAATCTTGGAGTGAAGGTGAATCCAGCAGGCATTTAACAATCCAATTTTTGTATAATATAAGAAGCATACAGGAATATATATACATACATACATATATATATATATATATATATATATATATATATATATATAATATAAAAGGCTCAAACACTAATATTCCAGGGTTATAATTTCTTACATTGGAATCGTAATTATGATCCAGTTCATCAGTTGGATCATAATTATGATTCCAATGCAATAAATTATAACCATGGAATATTAGTGTTTGAGCCTTTTATATTATATTCTTACTCTGTCCTGGATATTGATTTCTATCTGGATTTTATCCTCTTGGAAATTTATTTATATATATATATATATATATATATATATATATATATATTGACCACTAATATTATATATATATATATTGACCACTAATATTATATATATATATATATATATATATATATATGAAATTAACCCCAGAATGAAGAAGTGCATTTAAAGAGGTGAGTAGGATGTAGAGGGGTGAATAAAAAGATCTTGCTTCTAATGCCACCAAGAGGAAGATGGTACTACCCTGTGGAATCATTTTAGTTCTTTTTTAGAACTCATCAAACTTACATCTATGCCTATGGAAAGCTATGAAGCAACTGACTGATGTCCTTAATGATCTGTCACACTTGGGACAGAAGGAAATGCTTCCAGTCAAAAGGGAGATAATTGTTATCTGCATCTCTACACGGGTTCTTGGAATACCTGTGTGCATAAAATGTCTATATTTTGTTCAGATTCTTTTTTATATTAATTTTTGATGATTTTATTGCAAACTTGTTATACAATTAACCAAAAGTGTAGTTTTTCAACAATTCAGCTGGATTGATATCATTATTTACATGCAGACTAGTGTCCTCATCTTTGTTGTCTACTTATTTACATGAAGATTATTGTCCACATCCTTGTTGTTTGCATTATTTACATTAAACCTAATTATCTCAGGTTTGTTGTTTGCATTATTTACAAGCAGACTATTGTCCTCATCTTTGTTGTTTACATTATTTACATACAGACTATAGTCCTTATCTTTGCTGTTTACATTATTTACATCCAGACTATTGTCCTCATCTTTGTTGTTTACATTATTTACAAGCAGACTATTGTCCTCATCTTTGTTGTTTACATTATTTACATTCAGATTATTGTCCTCATTTTTGTTGTTTACATTATTTACATCCAGACTATTGCCCTCATCTTTGCTGTTTACATTATTTGGAACCAAACTGTTGTCCTCATCTTTGTTGTTTACATCATTTACATGAAGACTATTGTCCTCATCTTTGTTGTTTACATTATTTATATGCAAACTATTGTCCTCATCTTTGTTTTTTGTATTATTTACATTAAGACTATTGTCCTCATCTTTGATGTTTACATTATTTACATATTTACTATTGTCCTCATCTTTGTTGTTTGCATTACATGCTGGCTATTGTCTTCATCTTGTCTGTTTACATTATTTACATGTAGTTTATTTTCCTCATCTTTGTTGTTTAGATTATTTATATATGGTTAATAATTTCACATTATGCGTGACACAAAAAAATTTTTTTCTGATTATAAGTACAAGTTTTCTTTTGGTTTCCATTTCCTTAAAACTTTTTCATTGATTACATGCTCTGACTGGGGTATTCTCAGCATTCTTTTGCAGAAGTACATTTCCATCACCTCAAAACATCTGTGAGGAAATTGTCCATCATTCACTGCCATACAGGATCAGTAATATTACATAATTGTCAACTAAGTCTATAGAACCCAGTCAGTCCTGCTATTTAACCCATATCTAGTGGGGGAGAAGAGATGAATTCATATATTCCCCAAAGGTAATTGCATATGAGGGAATGTAACAAACTTGTCTGGAATTTGAACTTTCCAGGCTATTGTCCTCATCTTTGTTGTTTACATTATTTACAGGCAGAATATTGTCCACATATTTGTTGTTTACCCAGTCAGTCTTGTTATTTAACCCATATCTTGGTGGAGAAGAGATGGATTGATACATTATCCAAGGGTATTTGTACATGAAGCAGTGAAACAAACTTGTCTGAAATTTGAAATTTCGATTTAAGAAAAAGGAAAATTAGAAATCTTCCAGTTTCTTTGTTTAGCTTTTGGAAGGTATCTTTTGCTATTCCAATGTTTCTCCTGATTTTGGTGTCACATTTTCTGTTGTCTTCCATAACACTTCACAGATAATTAAATTTACAAATTTGCTTGATTTTGATGTCTCCAGTTTGTAGTTCAATCTCCATTGATGCTTACCATGTACATACATAGACGTGTCATAGCAGTTTTAAGTGTCTTTGCACAATTTTGTTCACAATTGAAACACAGAGCTACCACTTTTCAGAATATTTTTGTCATAATAGTTTAATTTGAGTGGATTAGATTTCACATGTATAAGAATTGAGCAAATAAAGTATCTGCGTTCGTCTTAAAACTTTCTATACTGACTGTACTTTGATCAATCTTTCTTTTCTTTTTTGTTTCACAACAACAAAACAAAATAAAAGCCTACACTCAGATACATTTTAGCCTCGTGATCTGTGCAATTCTGATCAATGCTTCTGTTGTCATTGTGTACTTTTTCGTTTTATTTTTTTCAAGGCTCATCTTTTTTCCTCATTGTGTTAGTGAAGTCTATTGAGGCTTTTTTTATTTCTGTTTTAAGTTTTTCATGTTTGGCATAAAGTCTAAAGTCCTGAAGATACCCAGAAAGAAAGAAACAAACAAAAGTTAGTCAGACAAATGCACTTGATTAACCTCTGGCACATACTGCTGATTTACAAAAATAAAAATTATTTTTTCTTGGAAGCTTACAGCTTCTGGTATTCCCAAGCAGTCATGCATCTAGGTACTGACCAGGCACAACATTGCTTAACTTCAATGATTGTACAGAAACTGGTTTTTCATTATGATATGGACTTAAGCCTCATTTTTATAGTTTTTATATATAATCACTGATAGGTGCCTGATATAAGGGTGTTCTTAATAATGGGAGGGAGGCTCAGATTTTTTATAATTATGCAATAAATGTAGAGTGCTTAATTAAAGGGGATGTGCATGTAGGACTTGCGGCTTGGAATGAGAAATTGGAGAGCTGAATTCTAATTCCAGCTTAATTCTTTACATTCACTCACATCAAGTACACTTGAGAAAAATATGGATCTATCACTCCTCCCAGTTATAGGCTAAATAGTAGGGCAGGCTGGGTTGTATAGCCTTGGCGGGCAACCACTCTAGAGATGGCGACTTGATAAAATTACCCATTTCCCAGAAATCCTCGTCCATCTGCAGGGATGCATTGACATGATAAAGCACATTGACTGAAATTCTTTAGTTGTGCAAGTTCAACTGCAGGTGGAGAAAGTGTCTACATAATTCTTAATAAAAGGTGAGGGTCATTTAAAAGGTAAAAAAATAAACATATCCCTTGGATACTTCTATTGGGCATGTAACAGCAAAGTGAAAATAAGTACAAAAACTATACTTTGGAAGGCTTGAAAAATTTGACATTAATGAGGAAAGAGGGTTTGAAGAATTTGATACTCATAAGGCACATTGAAATATAGTAAAAGGACAAGCACTGCTAAGATTTATAAAGGATGGGAAGTTGTGGAGAGCCATGATTGCCCATATCCTGAAGGGACATGACACAAAGAATAACAATCATTTGGTATGCACATCTGAACAACCTTTTCCTGATATTTACGGGTTAAAACAAAACATCTCATTTCAGTAGATAGCAGGCAGGAAGTGAAATATGTATTAAGATTTCTAAGGCTGGAAACAAAAACTTACCAACAAGTGTGTTGAAAGAAATAAGTCTTTTGTTGTAGAACTGGAACCAAAAACTAAAAACCTTACCAACAAGTGTGTTGAAAGAAATAAGTCTTTTGTTGTAGAACTGGAACCAAAAACTAAAAACCTTACCAACAAGTGTGTTGAAAGAAATAAGTCTTTTGTTGTAGAACTGGAACCAAAAACTAAAAACCTTAACAACAAGTGTGTTGAAAGAAATAAGTCTTTTGTTGTAGAACTGGAACCAAAAACTAAACGCTATACCAACAAGTGTGTTGAAAGAAATAAGTCTTTTGTTGTAGAACTGGAACCAAAAACTAAAAACTAAACATTAAATCTGTTGCGAAAAAAGAACTAAACAAAATGAATACAAAACGATCAGCTTTAAAAAAGGACTTGTAGCTGGAAAAACCGAATGAAAAAAGAATGTTAACAACAAATACTTTTTCACACCCAACCCAGTTCTGCGGAATCAGAATCAATGTTGAGTTTAAGCAAGCGAATGAGCCAACTGGAGTAAAGTGCCATGCAGATTTAAATTTTTCCCATTTGTGACGAATGCAGCTATCAATTTTTTTTGCATGCTAGCATGCTAGTTAACATTCATGTCAGTCAGCTGTTGGCTCTCACGCTGGCCAATAGAATCTTCCTGCTTATTCGTGGCAGCCAGCTATAGGCTCTCACTCTGGCCAGTAGAAAATGGCCGCAAACTACATGAAAACTGCTGTAGAAGCATGAAAAAATCGATTATTTCCACTATCAATGGGAGTTGGGAAATGCAATGTCAGTCTTGGCCTTCCCACTAACTTGGAGCATGTGCATGTAAATTTTGGCGCAAATCCATCAAAAATTGCGGCCATGCATTCGTTACAGACACACACACACATCCTGCCTTTTATAGATAGAGATAATATAATAATGCCCATAATGGGAGAAATATAAATGGGAGAATAAATCTTTTGACCATAGATCACTCCTGTTATAACCTTTTAGAAATAAAAAAAAATATATTTAAATATGATTAAATATCTTTTTTTTTTTTTAGTAAAGTCATTTTGAACTAAATTTTTGATAAATGTCCCTAATCTAAACCATTCTGAAATAAATATATAGTGAAAAATGTCAAAATGTTTCTTTAACCCTAGAACACTAACCATGGGTATATAGTACCCAGCACAAATTTTCCTATTTTTAATTACAATTTTAAGTACCTGATTTTCTTACCTAAATAATGTTTTTCAGTTCCTATTAATGTTAACTCAAGGTACAAAGTTTGAAGTGCCTGCATGTAAAATATTTCAAATAAAGGTTTATATTTAATATTTTTTTGATATTTTCAAAATCAGGTATGATATACCCATGGTTAGTAGTGGTGTAACTTTAATTGATGGTTAGTGTTCTAGGGTTAAACATTTAAGCCCAAGCAAGGCGATAATGCTATTAGGACATTACATGGGATTACAGGGAGGGAAAGAGAGTGACAAAAATTTAATGAGGAGAAGTGAGAAAAAGTACAATAAAGGAACAGGATTCAGGAAGATAGGAGATGGTGATTGACATTGCATTTAAATTTTTGAAGATTGTAAGTGGCAGGAAAGCAAGAAATTGAAAGGAAGTTCCACAGGCAAGATGTGTGAGCAAAGAAACTTAGAATAAAAATATAGTTGCATCTAGCTAGCTCAACAGAAAAAACAGTGAGACTTAATTGCCAATCTAGTAGCACACTTGAATTCATGCAATTTGAGGCACTAAGGAGAAAATCTCATCAGAAAAATGCTGTGAAAATATTTGTAGAAAAGTTATAGTGAAGCCACATGACGGTAAGAAAGTGACTGAAGTCAAGATGCCAAGTCAGAATCAGTTACATTATAAACCCTTCTTTGGATTTTGTTAAGAATCTCAAGAGGAGCATCAGAATAGATATGACAGCAATATTCATTGCATGAATGAATGAGAGATTTATAACTGTGCAAAAAGGTACACTATTTCTTTTAGAGTTGAGTAATAAAAATTGTACAGAATTTAGAAATTATGTAAAACTAGTTTTATGGAAAATTTCAACTCGATAGATTTCTTTCTTATGTCATAGGAAAAATAAAATGAAAAGAAACAGAATTTCAGTCAAACTGACAAAAAAAAAATGGAAGTAGTTTATCTGTAGATGTCTGTGTGTCGCTTATAAAAATACTTTTTACAGTAGGCTTGGGCACCCAATTTTTTACAGTGCTGTCGAAAGTGTAACCTCTTTGTTCTGTGTTAAATATAATGGCTAATTTCCTGAGTCAACACATGCCTTGGTTAAATCGACTGAATATTATATAAAACTGTGATTTAACATTTGCTTCGTGGCAGTACTTCTGAATATATTTTCCATGAAATTTCAAACAGATTTTCTTGTTCAATAAACGTCAATTTAAAATATAACTGTGGTTTGAAGTCTTCTCTTAGCTAATGGAACTTTCAACACAGGAAACTACTACTACTACTACTACTACTACTCTAGATCATTGCTTCTCAACCTGAGTGATATCACCTGTCGATGCATAGATGAATTATTTTAACGTCATCAAGCAAACATAATGAAAAGAGGCATTGAAATATCACGTATTGTTCAGTCAGGATATTTTTCACTTTGGAAAAGCACATTTATTGTTTTGATATTTTTTTACATCACATATTTTCCTTTGAAAAGTTCAGAGAATTGTAGCATAAAAGATGATTTATTCATTTGTTTGTTTAGCGGCACATCAACTCCTTATGGGTCATTTAATGCTGAAATTTAATTTTCTTCGGAGCATTACTAATTTCTTTTACAAAAATGTATTGCTGGTAATTTTACTATGAAAATGTATTTTTATACTCTCATAGTGTTTTGACTCCAGTTTGGGGGTTAACTATTTGACAATATTTGGGACCCAAACAGAGTAAACTTGGGAAAAACATCATTTAGGAGGTAGTTCCATGCTCTTCAAAACCTGCTGGATGTAATATACATTTGAAATATACATATATAGACATAATACACACATTTTAAAGTTAAAATAAAAATGAGGCACCTGTTTCAAATATGTGTATCCACTAAAATATATACATTTAATTGTTTGTTATCTGTTTAGTGACATATCAACTTGGGAGCATTAGTAATTTCATTTACAAAAATGCATTGCTGGTAATTTTTTTTCAATGTATTGCTTAAGGCTTATTGTCTTGTGCTAGACAAATAACACAGTCTCACTTGTATCCAACCATTTATCTTTGTACCATATGAAGGTAAGTAAAGTAAATACAGTAGCCAGAAATAGTTGCATGTTTTCTGTTTGGGCTAGAGGTTAGTGTTCAATACCAGGGAAGATTCAGGATTTTTCAATGATGATTTTTTAGGTAGGTGTCAGGAACAAATGATAAGTATAAAGAAAAGGGTAAAAAAAAATATTTGAAAAATTAAGTGAAAAGAAAAAATGAAGTGAAAGGTTTTTAAAAAAAACAAACAAAACAAAACAAAAACAAAAAACCCCCAAAGAGATGAAGATTTGGAAGAAGTAAAGAACAAAGATTTTGGTTGATTTTATTTAGCCGTATATCAACACCTCTATGGGTTATTTAATGCTGAAAGCTAAATATTTTGAACACAATTTTATAGCTTGAACTAAATATATTTTGAACACAATTGAATATCTTCAACTACAGATAAAATGTATTGTTGGTCAAATTGCTTTAAATATGTATTGTTGATAATTTCACTATAAATAGGTATTGTTGTTTGTTTAGCGGCATATCAACCTCTATGAATGCTAAAATCTAAATATTTTGTACATAATATTATACCTTCAGGGGTATTGTATATTTTTCCGATATATAGTTTGTAGATCATAAAATGTATTGTCGGTAATTTTACTATAAATAGGTATTGTTGGTTGGTTGATTTTTGTTTAGTGGCATATAAACATCTGTGAGTTAGTTAATATTTATTTTATTTATTTATCTAAATATCTCTATAAATCTAAATATTTTGTATGTAATTTTATATTTCAGGGTAAAGGTATATTTTTCCGATATATAGTTTGTAGATCATAAAATGTATTGTTGGTAATTTTATTATAAAAATGTATTTTTTTTTGTGTTGCATTGATTAAAACCTTGCTGCCACTTGTAGTTTATCATCATACCCAGGATAGTAGCATAATTGGCTTCTTCCAATTTCTCTCTTTCCCTGTTAAGCAATCTTCTTCATGATTAAAAACTCTGAACTTTTGTATAGTTCCTCATATGAATATTATAACATTTGTGTTAAACACACTTTGTTTGCAATAGAATTTTCAGTCACACAACACAGCCTAAACCTTTATTTATGAGCTGCAGAAAGATAATCTGCAGACCCCATGTGGCCAATTGACCATATGCTTGAGACCCCGGCTCTATATGACTATGCAGGCAGTGTAATTGTTAGCAACTTAGGAAGAAAAATGAGCAAGCTGAGTTCAAAATCTGGATGAAGGAATAACATTCACTCTTCCACAACAGAACATCTTCATTTTAAGGGTCAATTGTTACCTATCCGTCCTACTTCCTCCACTTATATTTGTATCACACATTCAGTAACCCTCTACTTTCAGTGGTTCTTGAGCCTTGTATTTGGCGACCTTCTGTGTGGAAAAAAAAGACACAAAAGGTCACAAGTGATGGTGCTTTATTTTCAGTAAGATGAAGATATGTACAGGGCTGGGTTGGTAACCCAATGTCCATGATGGACTTCTTTTCAGACCTAAAGGGCACCAACTGTTCTACTACTTACCAATGGCTACAGAAAAATGGATTCATGCATTACCCAAGAGCATTAGGGCAAAGCAAATGCAGAATATACCAACCAGAGTTTGAAATCAGTTCACTGAATGCATTCTCCTTGTTAAACACCAGGCTACCCACATCTCCAAATCGACCATATCATCTGACACCAACTTAGATAATATTAACAATGACAGTAAAAGGAACTGGCTAAACATATACACACACAAAAGAACAAGGAAAAAAACAGTATAATTAAAAACACTAGGAAGATAACATCTCATTTTAACACACAATAAAATGATTAAGGATATTTGGCCAATCGTAAATCACTAGAAACCATTTGAATGAATGTTTAACACAAAATAGCACACTAAGTATTTATGAGGTTACTGGTCAGATATTAGAATCAAAGAATGGAAGGGAGAAAGAGAAAAAGGAGATGAAGAGCAAGAGAGAAGAATGAAAGAGAGAGATGAGTTCAAGAGAGAAAGAGATAAACAATAAAAGAGAGAAAAATAAGAAGAATGGGAGAGAAAAGAATAGAAGAGAGAGAGAGAGATGGGGGATGGGGAGTTGAAGAGAGAGAATGTCATAGAGAGAGCGATGAGGAACTGAAAGGAGAAGAGAGGCAGAGAATTTAACAGAGAGAGGGATAGAGAGAAAGAGATGAGTAAAGTAGTGAGTAAAATATGAGATGAAAGATACTGCTGTAAAAAGGTCATGAGAAGAGGCAAGAGAATATGGATGACTTGGAACAAATAGAGTGAGAGAATTATGCTAACATTTCTTTCATTTTTTTTTTTTTTTCAATTAATTGATTTCAGTTTAAACCAAGCTGAATTTGTACTAATGAACTGGTATGACTATGAAAGAATCCCAGCAGCAGATTTCAAACTAAGTTAATTTAAAAATTAAATGCATTTTTTAATATGGGTTCCCAAACTAGGACATATCATTTTCCTGTTAAAGAAGAAAAAATATCAGAAACTAAAAACAATTTTAAAAAGTAATTTTGACAGTCATTTTTAAATTATTTAAATTTACTGGATCACCCAACAGCTTGTGTAACATTCACATACACATACGAGTAAATAAGTAAAAATATACATTCAAGTATATTGATTATGAGGATTATACATAATTATCTGGGGAGCTAGGAACAGGTGTTGAAAAAATATGTCTGGATAATTCAAAATGCTGGATAATTAATCAAAATCATCAAAAAGAATAAAAAAAAACACCAATTTCAAGAAGACAGTATGTATGTTTGTCAGTAAAATGAACAGTCCAACATGTGAATTACAAATTGGAGATGGCAAAAGGAAGTAACTATACCAATTTAAATATCTGGGAAGTCTTTTAGCAGAAGTTGGAAAGTGTGGCACTGAAATCCGAAAGTGCATTGGGATAGCCAAAGATGCCTTCCAAAAATTAAGCAAAATATTAAGAAATAGTGGAATTTCATTAGAAACAAAGAAAAGAATACTGAACTGTCTTTCTATATGGCAGAGAATGCTGGACAACGTCTGCACAGATGAAGAAAAGACTTGAGGCAGAAGAAATGTAGTACTACAGAAGAATACCATGGAATGAACATGTGAACAATAATTAAATTTTAGATAAAATGGAAGCAAAAAGGATACTTATATTTAACATCAGAAAGAGTGAATAGAAATTTCTAGAGCACATAATGAGGAAAGAGGCCTTGGAAAAATTGATACTCACAGGACATATTAAAGGCAAGAGGGAGAGAGGAAAACAGTGCGTAATCTACCTAACAAGCTTGTGTAAATTCTTGGCTGGATCAGGGCTTCGAAGAGATAACAAAAAAAACATAATTTATTAAGAGTTACAAAGGACAGAAAATTGTGGAGAGCCATGATCACCCGTTTATATAGAAGAAGAATCAATAAATAACATTTTCAAATGCTTACTAGTTTTTGTCACTGGTATATTGTGCAATTTGACAATCATTTGTAAAACTTGCAGTGCGGTCAAAGTTCGTTCATATCAACAAGTGTCAAAATGACTTTGCTACGTGCTGGGTAAACAAAAATCATTCCATTTTGCTTTGAATTTTCCACTCAAGCATGGTTCATGTGTATCTTGTGATTCTAAGTGTTGCATAAGCTTTAATCTCTTGCATAACCAAGCTGTGATAATTCAAATGTATGGTCTTGCAACAAGCAACGAGAAAATTAACAAGAATTAACTGAACTGATTTTGTCAGTGCTTTTTATCAAACGTTGAGTATGGTATTCTAGATCCTCAAAACATTTGTCGGAGATGAAATATTAGAATAGGTTTAGTTTGGACAACTGAAAAAACGATTTCAATTTTACTCTTCATTTCATGTCAGGGTGACAGAAGTCCATAAAAAATATGGGGTATGGATAATCGAGAAACTACTGTACTTATATGGATGAACCCCCTCCCCAAAACAGTAGCAAAAGTGGGAGGTTATTTCCCCCCTGAGATATGAAGCCATGTGATACTATAATAGTCACATGGTAGGTCAGTATATAAGTAGTGTGGAATTAAAAAAAATCTCTCTTTGGTCCTATTCCTTGAGGACATGCATGGTGGTGATAATGAAGTTACCAAGCAGTAATGTTCATGGAAATGGTAATACTAGTTGTTTCCTTATAAGGAATATTTGGTATTCATTGACTGAGCAACCAGTGTTACTTTGAGTTGAAGTTTATAAAATATTTCTCTAAAAATAATTTTTCAGGAAAATAGGTTTCTGTGATTCCATTCTAGTTGTTTGCTGCTGTTGAAAGTCCTCAAGTGATGTGGTTTCTGTTATCTGGTCCAGTTCTTTGTTTGTGTAATGCCAATCCATAGAGTTCAAAGTATGTATGGTCTTTGTCAAGACATGCAGGCTTTTCTCATTCAAAGTCTTTTTTAACCATTGATCTTACAAAGAGATTGTATGGGGCTGACAGGTTAGATATTTCTGAACAGGTTTGGTACCATTTATAGCATCCATATGAAAGCCTTGATCTGACAATGCTGTTTAAGAACATGACTCAAATTTTCAGGTTAATGTTTTGGTTTTGCAGCAATCTGTAGTATCAGACAATGCTATATCTGGCACAGCCTATTCTATATTCAACTTCCTTATCATCTATACTAAATTTGTCATAGCTGATACAAGGTATTCATCCCAACTTCTGATGTCTCAGTAATATTTTCATTACAGCCTGAGAAGTCTTGACATATCAGAAATCTCAAGACTTATCAAAAGCCTTGAACCTAAAAAATCCACTGGCCCAGACAAAATCCCAGCCAGACAAAATCCCAGTGGGTGTCCTCAAGAATATCAACCTGGAATTATCCTTGATCCTAGTGAAGTTATTTAACTGCTGCTTGAAGGAGAAATCCATCCCAAGCCTGTGGAAAGTGTCAAGTGTATGCTCGACTTACAAGAATGTAAGCAAGTGATCATTCCCCTTTCAGTGCAGACTCCTCAATATCATTAGCAAATATTTTGAGGCTATAATCAACAAGAAGGTTGTTGAGCACCTAGATAAGAACAACGTTTTGAACGATAAGCAGTATGGGTTTTGATCAACTCAATCCACTGCTGATGTTCTAACTACCATTACTCACCGAATCAGTGAGGCATTAGAAAACAAGTAAACCCCAAGGACCATAGCATTAAATATTTCCAAGGCTTTTGAGAAGGTGTGGCACAAAAGACTACTGCTCAAGCTCTCTAGCTATGGAATTACTGGAAGAATCTTCTGAATAATAAAGTCCTCCCTAACAGGTAGGTCTTGCTTTGATTATGTTTAGATGGTGTAATGGATAAATTCATCACATTCTCTTACATGCGCTTGATAATGTTACAAACTCATCTCCCCCAGCTATGGGTTAAATAGTTGGACTTGAATCTGAAAAAAAATATTGTTAGTGCAATATTCACTCACAAAAAAAATATTTGTCCAATCCAAATATATGTTTTGGCTTTAAATAATTCACAAAGGGTTGATAAGTTGTAAAAAAAAAGTCAGTCAATCAATCTCATTGCTTTGAACATAGTTACACTGTATTCTATAACTGAAAACATAATATATACATATTTTAGGGGTAATTAAAATACCCCATTGACATTTATACATTGATGTAATTTTAGGTTTTGTTAAAATCTCCAGTAGAAGAGTGTGAAGAAGAGACTAAGTATAAACTACAAGAAAACAGAATGCATAGTCATCAGTAAAAGGGTGAACCCAAAATGTGATTTGCAAGTTGGGATAACTTGAATCAAGCAGATGCGGAAGTTTAAATGTCTGGGAAGCGTTCTGACAGAGGATACTAAATGCGACACTGAGATCCGAAGACAGATTGGGATGACCAAGGATGCATTCCAAAAGCTGGGCAGAGTATTGCAAGACAGGAGGATTTCTGAGCTGTTACGTGACATCTGTCCTTCTTTATGGCAGCAAATGTATGATGGTTTCCTCAGAGATGAAGAAGAGGTTTGAGGCAATGGAGGATGCTAAGGATATCATGGACTGAGTATGTGAGCAATGATGAGGTCTTAGAAGGGATGCAAACAAAGTGAAGGCTTATACTTAACATCAGGAAGAGGCAACTGAAGTTCCTGGGACACATAACGAGGAAGGTGGGCCTGGAGAATCTGATACTCATGGGTTGAATAGAGGGAAAGAGAGATAAGGGAAAATAACGCATGACATACCTAGCAGCCTTAAGCAAGTGCATGACATAACGTGGTCTGGGGGAGGTGGCAGAGGGAAGGAAATTGTTGAGAGTTGCAAGGGATAGAAGGAGGTGGAGAGTCATGATCACCTACATCCTGAAAGGACACTGCATATAGAAAGAAAAGGTGAGTGTTCATATGTAAACAATTGGAAGCATACAAAAACTTGGGTTTCTACTATGGAATGTCTATTATTCTTTTATGGTGACTGTAGTGAAACAAAGTTCTCAATGTCTTTTGGGTATGTCCACTTTCTTTTGTTTTTTTTCCCAGAAGTTAGGGTAAGTAAGTATCAGCATTGTATTAATGGTTGAGCTCAAGTCAGCCTTGTGCAGAGTTGGAACAACCAAAGAGAAAGCTTAACCTTACTTCATAGATGAAGGTTTTGGAAGACACATGCAAGTGTTATGTGTTGGAAAGTGAAACGACAATTTAGTTGCCGGTGAAGTAGGGGAACTAACATTCCTCAGTGGGAATGTAATTACAACATGGTGCTTCATCTTGAAGCAAGAGGGAGAAAGAGGATGAGGCAGGAAAATGTTTGTCTTTTTATAGACTTAACCAGTGCTGCCTAACAGTGTTTGATGAAGCCAAGTGAGGTAATTATATTTCCAGTGCTTTTACTCTTAGCATCATGGGAAAATGTATTTCTTTTTACTTTTTTATTATTCATTATTGTTATTTCATTTATCGATTTTATTTCATTTTAATGGCACTATTTAGTTTTAACTATATTCCAAATGATCACCTTTGATTGTATTGTGACAGCTGTTATAATAACATCATGAGTTCCACAACCCATTAGGATCACAAATGTATCATATATACTACAGCCATAACAGCAGTGGTGGGTCTAGAGCAAGATAGCTTGAGGGAGTCTATTCTTTACAGGTGGGTTTTAAATGAGTTTTCCTTTTTGTAAATTGGTTGCCATTGCAAGGTAAGAGAGCATAGGCAACCCTACTATTTAACTCATAGTGAGGAGAAATAAGAGATGGATTCATATCTTTCCCCAGTGTATTTATGTGGAAGTGAATGTAATGACCTTGGCTGGAATTTGAACCAATTTTTCTTTCTAAGTTGCAAAACATTATCCAACCTTCACATGCAAGCTTTATCTTTATAAGAGTCAAATTAAACTAAAAATGGAGTGTCGCTCCATATCCAGGTTGGAGCTGCTCAATCCTTACTTTCCAGCCTTGATAGAGTTCAAAAATGTTTATGCAGTATTACGGAGAATAAGTTATTTACCACTTTGCAGCCTCTTTTTCACAGACCCAATGTTGCATGTTTATCACTTTGTAAACACTGTTTCCATGGCAAATGTTCATATGATCTCCATTCTTAAGTTTCTCAAGTTCAGACCTTTATGGTTATGACACACCATGTTACTTCTATGTAGTCATATCACACTCATTTCCCCCGTATTCAAATTGTAAGGAGGTGGTTCCATTCAAACATAAGGACTGTTACTTTGTGGAACAGGTTCTCACGTATGGATGTTTCTCAGAACACTAGAATCTTAATTGCTTCAAGTCAAGGATCAATTGTTATTTATCTTCCTTATCTGCATCATCTTCACTTTCTATTTCTTTCCCTTTCATTCATATCAGACCTCATTTATTATAATTATTTTAACAATAACTCTGTAACTTGATTGACTCTTCAGCTTTATATTGGGTGAGTACAGCATTTAAAAAAAACATATTTATAGAAAAGGGTCACATGAAAAGAGAAAAAAAAAGTTGAATCAAGGATAATTTTTTTAATTGTTGTGTCAATAATGTAAGAAGATTTGAGAAAAAAAATGAGTAAAATGTTATCTATGTTATATAGAACCAAAAATATTTGTGTTTAAAAAATCTGTTTATAATTATGTAAAAAAAAATAATTTGTTACTAATATGATTTTGTTTAGTTGCATGTAAATAATTCATAACCATACTGTATATACACATTGGAGATTTTTTAACTTGTTGTTTTTATTCCCCTCCCCCACAGACAACAATTTGTAGATATGGGAACTATTTAGGATTTCATAGAGACATTGAGGTATTTTGATGGATGTAGTAAGAAAGGTAAGTAAGAATGCGTTGTTTCGGTGCTAGGATTAATGTTTTGTGTGCTTGGGTCAGTGGTTGTGGCTAGATAAGTGTTTTTTTGTGTAAGTGAATATAATGAACTCAACTGGAATTTGAACTTGGCTCTCATATTTCTCATTCCAAGATGCTATTCATTATATCACCTGCGTATCCACTCTATATAAAGGAACACTTATTCTTACTTCTTTCAATAACTGACTTGAGACCTGCCTGCATGACAATGTATGAATATACATACATTAAATATGATTGTGGGGTTACCTCACTGAGAAGACAAATTGTGAAAAAATAGTAGTTCAACTAAGCTTCATGAATATTGGAATATCTTATAACTAAACCATACTTTCCCCATGTACTCTGGTGACAGATATTTGGTGAGAAGCTCGAAATAACTGTTTTTTGTTAAGTTCTAAAGCTGGCTTCTTGACATTTCCTGCTCTGCATGCAAGACAATCAATTACGAACAGTGACCCAACAAAATTACACATTATACTATTTCCAGGTCATTGAAAAATAGTCAGACTAGCAATTCTGGGCAAGTTAACAATTCTATGTCTGGGAACATTCACTGAAAGAATGTTTTTTCTTTATTTTTTTTTGTCACTTGGCTTATTGGGTTTATTTGCTCTACATGCAGAGTGTCTTTCATTCTTGGCTATATCAGCAAACAGGGTAACATCTGTAATATGTAAGATGCAAATATATAACCAGCACATATCACTCTCTTTTTCTGTCTATCTACCTATCTAGATAAATGGCAGTTAATTGCTGAAACCTCCTGTAGAGTGGACTGAACAATTACAAAAATGTTAATCTATGAAACTCTAGAGTTGGCGTGCTGAATACAACATCAATCAACTAAGTCATTTTTCTTTCCCGGTATAGAAAAGGCATCTTGTGTTTTACAGCATGCTTGAACACAGTCAAACAAGACTGTGTAGTGTGAATTTATGAGAGAAATCACTAAAAATTCACCAATCACAATGCAGATTTGGATATGGCAAAAAAGTTCAAAGAAGGCGGCTGTCTGTTCAGGGCAAAAGAATCTGGAGGACCACCAGTATCGTGCATAAGAGATGGTCAAGTGGGGTTGGGAAACATTTTTGCAAAGAACAAAAAAATCCATAAGAAGAGCAGGTCTGGAAACCAAGATTCTACCAACAACAGTTTCATGTTTTGCAACAAAATTCTTGAGAATGACACCATACACACTGAACCATTACATTTAATATTTGGTGACTCCTTCTTTGGAAGTCATGACATTGATCAATCATTTTCTATAATTATTAAAAAGTTTCTTGCAGTAGTGAATATTATTTTTGACCATTCTTCTCAGCAAAATTTCCACAATTGTTAAATATTATTTGGATTTCTTGCATGTACTGCCTTCTTTAACTTGAACCACAGATTTTCAATTGAGTTTATATCAGGTCTTTGAGTAGGCCATTCTGAGACTTGAAATTTCTTTTTTCAAACCAATTCTTTTACAGATTTGTTTTGATGCTTCAGATCATTGTCCTATTAGAAGATCCAGCTCCTACTTAAACATAACTTTTGAACTGAGGGCAAGATGCTTTTATTCAAAATTGCTTAGTATCTTGCAGAGTTCATTGTACCATCAATGCATACTCTTTTGCCTGTTCCAGCTGCAGCAAAGCACCTTTCAAATCGTAATGCTGCCACCACCATGTTTAACTGTTGGCAACAATTTCTTCTCTTCAAAAGCTGTAATAGGAGATTGCCAGATATACCATCTATTGCTCCTCCTAAAAAGCTCTAGTTTTGTGTTATCTGATCACAAAAGCTTTTGCCAGAACATGTCTAGCTTTTTAATATGAGCTTTGGCATGATTGAGCCGAGCTTGTTTGTACTTTTTCATAAGCAGTGACTTTTTCTAGGCATTGTGCCATGAAAACTGGCATTGATCAGATTTCCTCACACTGTAGATATTGATTCTAAGATTGGCCAGGGAGCCTTGGAGAACTGCAGAAGCCACAGTAGGATTCACCTAGGCTTGCCGAACTAGATATCTACTTACTCTTGCAGTTATTTTTCACAGACGGCAATTGCAATGCTGTCATACCAAAGGCCTTTCATTTATAAATAATTTGTTGCACAGTGTAAATGTGCACTCCAAATCATTCAGATATATTTTTGTAGCCTTTGTTATAGGCTTCAACTATAAATTTTTAAAGATTTAGGAAGTTTCCTTGATCTTGGCATATTTTCTTTTTTAATTTAGCCTCTAACTGCACCCTTTTGCATACACAATAAATTATATTGATTGACTGAAGTATACACAGCTTACCAAAAAATGGCCACATGTCATTTTGATTTTTACATGTGCACAGAAAATTATTTGCATTGGCAACCTATGTAAAACAAAAACACAGAGTGTAAATGTAAGGGTTTACTTACATTTGCACATCTGAATTTTTAATTCTTAATTAATAGTTTTATTCCAGCTTGATATAAATTTTGAAAGTGCTTGTAATTCATTTAATAAAGTTTTTCTTTCTTAATGAATATATAGTGTAATTAAGATTTGTTGATTATCTGGGAAAAAGAGATATATTAAAAAAAAAAATTATCTTAGGGGTTCAATACTTAAAACGGGTTTAAATTAAACATATAAGATAAACAAATTCAAGAATAATAATAATAATAATAATAATAATAATAATAGCAGCAGCAGCAACAAATAAGCAAATAACAAACAAATTAACTACGAATATACACAAGTAAATATAATAATGATCAACAATAAATAATTAAGTAATCAATAATAAATAAGGATTAAAATTTTTATTTTAAGCATTTCACCCCAATCAAGGCAGGAGTGCCACTAGCATGCATGGGGTTACAGAGAGTGGGAGCAAGAGTAAAGAGACATGACTGAGAAAAGGATAAAGAGAAGGACGGTGAATTAGATCAAGGCATCAGAAGATGTTGATTGATATTACATTTGAATATTTGAAGACTATAACTGTCAGGGAATCAAGTAAGAGGAAGGGAGTTCCACAGACGGGAAGTGCGAGACATGAAGCTATTGGAGTTGAAGAGACAGCTACATTTAATCGTTTTATCAGTGAAAGGGTGGGACTGAGATGCCAACTTTGTAATGCACTTAAATTCATGCAGTTTGGGAACCAGCGAAAATAGTTTGTTTTTTTTTTCCTGGTAATATTTTTGTTTTGTCAAAAATCTATTTCTGTTAATATTTTTTCCTCAAAAACGTATAGCTGGTAATATTATTTTTCAAAAACGTATAGCTGGTAATATTATTTTTTCAAAAAACGTATAGCTGGCAACACTATTTAAAAAAAACCCTGTATAGCTGGTAATATTTTTTCAAAAATGTACAGCTGGCAACATTATTTTTTCAAAATTATCAGAGGCGTTGCTGTTGGACGTAGTTTATCGTCATACCCAGGACGTGGATGTAGTTTATCATCTTACCCAGGACGTGGATGTAGTTTATCATCTTACCCAGGATGTGGATGTAGTTTATCATCTTACCCAGGACGTGGATGTAGTTTATCGTCATACCCAGGACATGGATATAGTCTGGGTGTTAACTATTTGCCCATAGCTGGGACCCTAACAGTTGCTACCACCTCGGGTCAGGGTGGACCTGGGAACACCAGCAATTAAGAGGTGGTTCCATGCTCCTCAAAGCCTCCTGATCAGAGGCCTTGCTGTTGGATGTAGTTTATTGTCATACACAGGATGTGTTCAGTGTTGACCTCAGTGTCCACACATACACATATATATACAGGTTGTATCAAAAATATTTTTAAAAAGTTTGGACACCAAAACAAGGTAAAATGTCCATATAAACAAATGTTTAAAATGTCCTCTTCTTGCTCATGCCCATGCATGCAGCTATTGGACCATTGACTTGCAGACACTTTCAAATAATCCCACACGGTGTTGAATGGTTTCCCAAGTCCCATGACACATTGATGAAGTGTCTCTGCATTATTGATTGCTGCTGCATAAACCAATTGTTTTAGGTGCCCACATAGATGAAAATCCAAAGGATTGAGGCTGGTGGAACGTGCAGGCCATAGAACCAGTCCTCCCCAACCTATCCATCTTTCATGGTAGATGTCAGCCTGTGCATCATGAACAATATGACTAAAATGTGCTGGAGCCCCATTAGGCATGAACTCCATGTATCTTTGTATTAGCAGAGGTACATCCTCTAACAGGTCTGGAAGTGTGTTCAAACTCTGTAGACTGCTCCTGTAAGACGTGCTGGTAGAACATATGGCCCTACCAGACAGTCACCTACAATTCCAGTCCACACATTAATCATAAACTGATGCTGGTGTCTACTCTGTATTGTATCATGTTGGTCGTGTAAATTTCTAATTCCATCTCTTCCAAATGTTGCCACATCCATAAACAAGACTGAAGAGACAAACAATAGATCAGGAGTTTGTTCAATAGACCATCAGCAAAAGTTCTCTTGTGGTGAGTTATCAGAGTTTGAAAGACTCTACACATGTAAATGAAACAAATACACATCCAAAGTATAATCTACACACATTAAAACATTTTGTGACATCAATTGGTGCTAAGATCATGGTTATGATTTGTCTTTTTTGCCTTCTCAACCCAGCAGAAATGGGGTTCTACAGAAGGATGCTGAGAATTACACTGAATGTGTAAGCAATAATAAAATCTTAAGTAAAATGGAAACAAAATAGAATAAGAAAAAGAGAGCTGCAATTTCTAGCATACATAATGAGGAAAGAGGGTTTGGAGAATTTGGCACTCATATACTGAAGGCAAAAGGGATAGGGTGTGGCAGTGAACCACCTACCTGTGTGAATGGATAGCAGAATTAGGGTGTGCAAGGGATGGCAAAAAGATAAACATTATTAAGGAATACAAAGAATAGGAAGTTGTAAAGAGCCATAAATTTTCCACGTCCTGAAGGGACATAGAAGAAAATGTACAAGCACAAGTTCATAAATAAAATGACTTACCATATCTGAAACAGTTTTTGTGGCTTGTTGGTTAAGAATCATGGCTTCTGTTGTAAAATGTCCTTCCAGTGCTTCCTTCAATTGGTCAGCAGTACAGTTGATTGAATCATCATTAGCCATATACCAATTGTCTGGGTACCAACCAATGATAAACCATACATACTTCTTTCCATATAACTTTTCCTTATAAGCCTGAAATAAATAAATAAAAAAAAAACAAAAACAGAATTAACCCAGAGATTAATTTATCTAATCCCTGCATCTCTAAATATATACACTGCACTAAGTATTGCACCAGTGGCCTATAGTATCTGTTGTCAGAGCTACAGTACTGATACTTATAAAAGGCCTTGTCTGGTGTCATCTAGGGTACTTTTGTGATGTCAACGAATACTGATTGTCACTTTCGTAATGCTCATTGTAGTAGAGACTTTGTAATCGCAGATACAACTATAGTAACGCAGTTGAACAATACTGGTGTCAGATGCCTTCGAATAACACTTACGCTAATAGTTCTTGCTCGATAATACTAGCTCGAAATGTAACTGCCAAATAGTAATTCATATAGCAATCGGTATAGAGAAATAGTATAGGGAATATTACTTCTTTCTAATCCTTTTTACAAATTATTTCTATCGCAAATACAAATAAATTTATAAATTTTTTAAAGTGCACATGAACTTTATGGACACCTTGTATATATGGGAGTTAGCATGATGTCTAATTGATCACCATTTCTATACTAGTCTCTATTACTATACGGATCACCATTTCTATACTAGTCTCTATTACTATACGGATCACCATTTCTATTCTATCCTCTATTACTATACGGATCACACTTTCTACACTATCCTCTATCTCTATACTATTTACTATGTACTATTTCTCAAAACTGATCACTATTCAGTGGTTACATTTTGAGTGAGTATTATCAAGCCAGTACTATCAGTGCGAGTGTTACTCGAAGGCATCTGACACCAATATTTTACTATAATTGTATCTGGGATTACAAAGTTTTTACTACAACAAACATTATGAAAGTGACAGTGAGTATTTGTTGACCTTACAAAAGTGTCAACGAGTGTTTGTTGACATCACAAAAAGTCTTTAAGGAGGATGAAATATGATAGTTTGGATTTGCCAATCCATACTTTCTTCATGAATATGACATTTATAGGCATGGATATATATTTATAAAATTGATAATTTTGAAGATTCTTTTAATGCAAAATGGCACTCTTGAAAACTGAAAATGTTTTATGAATGCTATTTGCAAGTATTTCTTACCATAGGAACAGATACTACAGTTTTATCCCAGACATATGACCAGGGTGTGAAGAAAAGCATAACTTGAATAGCACTAGCTATTTCATCCATGAATGCCAAATGTTGCCTTATAAGGAAACATCTAACATTACTATTATCATTAGAATTGAAGAGAACAGATACTACACTTTCATCCCAACCTGATGGCCAGGGAGTGAATAAAAGAATTGGTCCATGAATGCCAAATGTTTCCTTATAAGGAAACAGCTAATATTACCATTACTGCAAGAAAACATATTCTTTGAAAAATAAAAATAAGGTGCTGCTTACCTGACAGAACACTCTTCTGGCCATATCTTCATAAAACACACCAACAATAATTCGAGCATCTTGCCTCTGTAATAAAAAAAAATATCAATTAATAAAAGCAACTGAAAAAGCACAACTCAACTGACAAAAAAACATTAAGATATAAGGTAAAACAAGTTGAGCTTGAACATAGCTTTTGGCACTAATGTTCTCATGTTAGGATAACTTCAATATGACAGACGGGTATGAGAATTTGGGTTCATGCCTTTTTTTAGGCAGTTTTCTTGTATTTGAACTGTTGGGACAAATTTGCATATATGTAGGTAAATCAATACTCCTGTAAATTAAAGATGAAAAAATGTTTTTATTTTACACAGCAAATATTAATTTTTTTAGTATAATCGCCCTCCTTGTCTATGCCCTTAACTGTTAAATATTAATAAAGTAGGATGAAAATTTTAAATCAAAATTCAGCTACACCTTTCCCTTTTCAGGCTACATAATTATTGATCCACTTAATGCCACCTAGTGAGCATCATGTCACATAATATAAACAGCTAGTTATAAAGATTAAGGTGCTTTATAAAGTTATAATAGTTACAAAGAGTTGAAAGCTAAAGATTGGCCAAAAGAATCTTTGTCAATATCTAAATGCTTGGCACCATTATGACTATTAAGCCAACGAACCAATGTTTTTCTTAACAAATATGAAAATCTAACATTTAATTTGACAAGATACAAGACAATAAATTGACAAATGAGTCTTTGGGCACATAATGAAAGTGTTGAGCTAATCTGATATATCTTCACTGAGCAAATAGATTTATAGGCATTTACCAGTTCATATAAGTTCATATGGAACCCAATGGGCAGAACCTATTTCAACTGCAGATAGAACAGGTCAATTTATTAAAGCACAAGTTTAAATCAGCTGAAAGCTCTCGATTTAATACTTATGCATATAGCAAATATAAATTTGAGCTATTTAATAAAACAATTAATCTACCCACACATCCAGTTTATTGAATACTAATTCTTAATACTGAATTCTAAATAGAGATAAGAACTGTTTTGTATGTTGATGATGTGTACCATAATGTTAACAATGTGCTTTTGCTATAATGAACAAGTATAAAAGAAGAAAACCTTTGGAAAGGCAGCTGCTATCTTCCTCAGTTTAGATTCATCATTGGTAAAGTGTGCATAGACCATTGTCTATAATGTTGAGAAGTAGCATTAACATATCCAATATTATTCTGACATGGGAATGTCTTCTTTGTAGAGATATATATCCTTTGTCTATAAGGTTGAGAAGTGATATTCTTCTTTTATGTGCTGCGTCCCTTCAGGGTGTAGGCGATCATGGCCCTCCACATCTTCCTGTCTCTTGTAGCTCTTAATAAGTTTTGTTTGCTATTTCTCCCAAACACTATTCTGCTGTCCATTTGCTCTCAAGCTCATCAAGTACGTTACACATTTCTTTCCTCTTTCCCCTCAATCTTTCCTGTGAGTATCAGGATTTCCAAGCCCGCCTTTCTCATTACATGCCCCATAAATTTATGTATGTATATATTGTCATCCACAATTATATATATATATATATATATATATATATATATATATATATATATATATATATATAAGTGATATTCTTCTTTTATGTGCTGCATCCATTCAGGACGTAGGCGATCATTGCCCTCCAAATCATTCTGTTCCAGTAGTTCTAAATAAATTTTGTCTTTTTGTTATTTTTCCCAAACCCTGTTCTACCATCCATTTACTGAAGCTCTCCAAATATGTTTCAGTGCTTTCCTCTGTCCTCTTTCCCTCAATCTACCCTGTGAGTATCAGGTTTTCCAAGCACTCTTACCTTATTACATGGCCCTAAAAATTTCAACTGCTTCTTCCTGGTATTAAGTATAAGATTCCTTTTTGCTTCCATTCTCTCCAAAACCTTGTCATTGCTCACATGTTTGGTCCATGGTATACTGTACCTATGAATACTAATGAGTATTTCCCAATCCTCATAAATACGCTGGACACTATTGTAAGTGGGGAGTAATATGCTGTCTAAGTAGTTCGCCACTAGCAGTGGTTTACCTACTTCATGCCGCTGGCGAGTATTATATTTTATTGATGCTATAAAGATTACCATTGCATTTCCAACCTCCATTTTGGTTATTCCTCAGTCAGTAACCTTTTGTAGATTACAACAGATAGATAGATAGATAGATCTGAATGTACTGTAATAGATAGATATGAATGTGTTGTAATAGATAGATAATAAAGTGATTGAGATAGATAGATAGATAGATAGATAGATAGATACATATGAATGTGCTGTAATAGATAGATAGATAGTATTATATACTGTACCTATGAACACTAATGTGTATGTCCCAATCCTCAGAAATACCTTGGTCACTATTCTAAGTGTGTGTGTGTGTGTGGGGGATAATATGCTGTCTAAGTTGTCCACCACTAGCAGTGGTTTACCTTCTTCATGCTGCTTGCGAGTATTGTATTTTGTTGATATTATAAAGATTACCATTTCATTTCCAACCTCCATTTTGGTTATTCCTTAGTCAGTAACCTTTTCTAGGTTACAGAAGTTTGCAATTTGTTTTGCTGTAGAAATCTAATCAATTGCTGTAACATAATTCTGTTCCAACATTTGAACTGTTTTTCAGAAGTTGGACTGACTGAATCGAGAAGTTTGCTTTCAATTTTACTTTTTTTAATCATTTCACCCCCAAGTAAGGCAATAAGGCCACTAAGACTCAAGTAGTTGCTGAGTGTAATAGATTATGAGAAAAACAACATTATTAAAGAGAGAGGACAATAAAAGAACAAGAATTAAGAAAACAGAAGATAACGATTGACATTGCATTTAAATTTTTGAAGATCAAAGTTGACTGGAAAGAAAGATGCCAGAAAAGTATTCCACAAGCAAGAAGTGTGAGAGAAGAAACTGTTAGCATAGAGCTTATGTTTACATTTAGCCATTTCAACTGTAAAATGGTGAGACCTTGCCCCCAATCTAGTACTGCACTTAAATTGATAAAGTTTTATAAAGTTCATCAGAACAATTACCATGAAAATATTTATAGAAAAGGCAGAGGGAAGCTATGTTATGGCAGTGGGAAAGTGACTGAAGCCAAGATGCTAGTTCAGGACTGATAACATTGCAGATTCTTCTTTGGATTTTATGTATATTCTCTAAATATATAGCAGAGGGACCAGACCAGATGTGGCAGGAATATTCAATACCTGAATGAATCATAGAGTTATATTTCTAAGTCTGGTGCTAAGAAAGTTGATTCACTGTGTCATGCTAGATATTTTTTTTTACCAGAATCTATCTTACATATGTGGATGTGTGTTTACCGTCCTGATTTTGTGGATGTGCAAAGTACATGACTTTTCCCAAAGGTGAGAGAGAGTAAATCCCTTCATAAGAAGTTGTGATGTTAAGTGTCAGCTAACTTTCTGGGTTTTATCTACTTTTTTTCTGTATGTTTGTAAAAGAGTTATTTTGTATAAGTGTTATTTTTTAAAATTTATTCAACCTCTACAGTGAGGCTATCTTAAGTGAGCTGGAGGCCTTACCAGGATTTATTATTGGTAGGCATAATCTTAACAATTTGGATTGAAGGCAAGAGAGACAGAGAAAACAATGCATAACTTACCGAGTGAGCTTATGTAAAAGGATGGTAGAACAAGGTTTAGGAGAGATAATAAAAAGACAAAATTTATTACAAATGACAGGAAATTCTGAAAATCCATGAACGGACATGGCATATAGAATAATAATAAGAAAGATACAAATTGAAAAAATGTAGCACCTTAAAACTGCTGCTGTAATACATAGAAGAAGAAAAAGATGGCACTTTGTCTTAAAGAATTATGAAGAATTTTCACAAGCACATTGAGAATTCTACAGTTCCATTACAGTCATTTCCAAGTTATTCAAACCATTGTTGGACAGAACTTCAATGTTTTGTACTAAATTTTTATTAAATTTTGAGGTTACATATTGCGAAAAAGCAGTATTTTAATTTTGATTTGTAAAATTCTATTTGATTTCTATGCGAAAAAAAAAAAAAATTGGAGTTTTATCCTTGGACTGTTTCAATGGCAAAAGAGATGACAAAATTGATATAAATTTTATCTTCAGTATAAATGGTAAATTTTCTTATCAAACAAAGATGATGAAAAGATTCTTGTAACTGTTTGACTTGATAGAAAAACCCAAAGAAGTAATCTCATATATTTAGACTGACATATTTGCTTGTTTCTTCTATAGATTTCCCATAAGAATATACAATCAACATTTGAAAAATATGCCATTTTCGGTTGTGTTCTTAAGTTCCCTTAATATCTTAAAAGGTTCTATCCATGTATTCCCAAAATACAAAATAAAAATTACTTTGTTATATAGGATCTTGCAGCAATAAATATATAAATATATTTACATATAAATAAATATTGGCCACCATATTTGATGTTATGTATGCATTTCAAAGTTTTACTTTCTTAAGTACTGAAGTCAATGTAACTGGAGTAAAGTTTTCAGTGGAAACTTGAATTATAACAAATAAAGAATATGAATGATGATTCAATACAAATATTTTTTGATAGTGTTGAATAAGCAAATATGTAGGAATGAGTTTATTTTATGCAAAGGGCAGATTCATAAATAAATAAATAATAAAAAATGTTGGATTGCTTAAATGTAGTTATGATTCCAAAGATATTCATCAGTCCAGTCCAAGAAGTTGGAAATAAAATATTTTATTAATACACTGATGTAATGGATTAACCTATCACCCCGATGAGTGACTACACTATAGGTAGTAACTACCTATAAGTATCTGTAAGTCAATGGACTACAGAGTCTAGCTGGGATCTGTTGAGTACAACTCAGACTTACGCGAGAACTACTGACCTTCCAATAGTAGCACCCACAACTGGCTTGACTTGTGACGACCTTGTGCATAACTGTTACCTTTATTCTTATTGTACTGGTTTTTACAATAAAACTTTATTTATTTTATCCACCTGGTTTTTCAAGTATATATTCCTATTAGCATGGAATATAATCCTCATCTTCAGTTTTGTTGTTTTTTTTAGAGTGAATCAAACATTTTAATTTTTTACAGTCCTTTACTCTAAATCTTATTTCATGTACCCATCCACTGATTAACTACGATTCTACCACATTATTAATATTATCATTACATATTAGGGTGTATCAAAAGTATTTTCATTTTTTACAGCCCTTTATCTTAAATCTTATTTCATGTACACATCCAATGATTAGCTATGATTCTATTATATTCTTATTATCTATTAGGGTGTATCAAAAATATTTTACTCTTTACAGCTCTTTATTCTAAAGCTTATTTCATGTACACATTTAAAGACTATCTAAGATTCCACTATATTATTAATATCATTAATATCATATATTATATATGAGGTTATATTGAGAGAAAGTGGAAGAGTTATCCAAGTAAATATGAGGTCTGGTAAAGAATTATAGGGACTGTTGCTATGGTAATGGAGCTAAAGTGTGCTGAATGAAGCTATTTGGCACAGATTGACCTTGAACTCTGTTGCACATATACACTAAATTATAACATTCTTGCTCACTTTAGTTGTTTATAGCAGTGCTTAGAAGGAAAGCATGAAGCATATTGTTGTCTAACCACACCACAGTAGTTCCATTGATGGTCATGGCTTGTGCAGAAGTTTTTGGCCAAGCACAACATTCTCCAGGTTTAACAACCACCATATTCCCCAGATTTGGCCCCCTTGCAATTTTTACTTTTCAAAAATTAAATCCCACTTGAAAGGAATAAGATTTCAAAGAATTCCAAGAGAATGTGATGAGGCAGATGTTTGCTATCAAGACAAAGGAGTTCCAGGAATTCTTCCATCAATGGAAACAACACTAGATAAAGTATGTGGCTGCAGAAGGGAACTACTTTGAAGGAGATTAAATGCTGAATTGATGTGTGTTGTAGTTTTCTTTTTATATCATCAGTCCTAATACTTTTTGATCAGGCCTTGTATAGTAGGTGCATTAAGGTAACAATAAGCGACAAAGCTGTGTATAAATTTTGAAGAATTGGTAATAAATATCTTTACCAGATGCTATGACCATAAAGTTTTTTCCTTCTTGTAATGAAACCATTAATGTCTGCAGGATTTGCACTTTGCCCACTCTGAGTAGATCTGTTTTTTTCTTGATTAGTTCATATAGAGTTCTAATCATTGCAAAAGTATTAATAGTTCATTTTCCTACTAATATTTTTGTAATGATCAGCAATACTCTGTATGAGCCTGGTCTGAGGTTAACTGCAGACAATTGTGAGATCAGTGCACTTTTCTATGCATTTTCTTTTTAAATGTGAGGAAGTATTTTGAGAAAAGAATTTTGTTTAAAGCATTTTAAGGGTTTGACTCGTACCTTGAAATAAAGATCAAAATTGAGTGACCATGAGTTGTCGATTATGATACTTTCAAATGAAATATAGAAGAAAATCTAGTCACTAGAATCATTGAAAGATACCGTATTATAGCATTACATGTGAGGCTTCTTGTGAATGTAAAAGGGAAAATATTTTCAATACACCTTTGAGTCTCCAGGTTTCCCATTGTGTTCTCCATGGCTTTGAATTCAGAGCTATCTTTGTTTCTTCAAAATGTAGGCAATCATGGCAGTGTATAAATTCTTTTTTCTTGATTATCTGAGAATTGTCATTACTTTTGGGGAAAGCTAGTAAAGTGGTTTCCTACTCTACAGCTTTGAATTCAGAGCTGTCTTTTTCTCATCAGCATGTAGGTGATCATGATCACAGATTTTTTTCTTTATTATCTGTGAATTTCCATGGAATCTTGAAAAAGATAGTGGAGTGATTTCCTGTTGCTTTCTCCATGACTTTGAATTCAGAGCTGTCTTTCTTCCTTCAGGACATAGGCAATCATAGCTCTACACATATTCTTTTTCTTAATTATATGTGAACTGCTAGATTTTGCCATTATCTTTTTGAAATTAGAGTAATGCTTATCAGACTGGCTACTGCTCAAAGCTATAGAACTCAGTCTACCCTGATATTTAACCTGGAAGTAAAAAAAAAAATTTGATTCATGCTTTCCTCAAGGGAATATGTGTTAATGTGAATGCAACAGACCAGCAGAGAATTGATTTTTAAAATTTCACTTTATATCTGGGAAATATTTTAGCAGAGGATGGAAAGTGCAACACTGAAATCTGAAAGTATTTGGGATCACCAAAGATGCATTCCAAAAGCTAAGCAGAGTATGAAGAAACAGGAAAATTTTGTTAGACCCAAAGAAAATAGTGCTGAACTGTTATGTAAAGTCAGTCCTCATATATAGCAGTGAATGCTGGACAATCTCCTCAAAGATGAAGAAGAGACTTGTGGCAACAGAAAAAAGGAAAATAGTGCTGAACTATTATATAATTTCTGTCCTCCTATATGGCAGTGAATGCTGGACAATCTCTTCAAAGATGAAGAAGAGACTTGAGGCAACAGGACAATGCTGAGAATACCATAGACTGAACGTTCAGTCATTTTTTCATAAATATCTCTGAGATTCTCAAACAAATTTTTTTAAAGTCAGAAACTAAAATCTTATAAAAATTCGTAATTATTTCTCAATTAAAAAATTAGTTTCGTCTTCATTAAAAATAAATTCAGTTGTATCACTTAACACAATAAATAACACATTAGTCTGTTTCGATTTAATTATTTTCTGACACGGAAATCCAAAGTTGTATTGAGACAGCCAAGGGAGCATTACAAAAGCTAAGCAGAATATTAAGAAACAGAAAACCTTTGCTAGAAACAAGTAAAAGAGTATTAAAGTGTTACATGATATCTGTCCTCCTGTATGGCAGTGAGTTCTTGGCCATCTCCTCAAAGACGAAGAGACTTGAAGCAACAAAAATATGGTTCTATAGAAGGATACCATGGTAGGAACATGTGAGCAACAAGAAAGTTTTAGAGAAAATGGAAACTAAAAGGAAACTTATGCTTAAGATCAGGAAGAGGCAGTTGAAGTTTCTGGGGGATGTAAAGAGGAAGGAGGGCTTGGAAAATCTGACACTCACAAGACAGAACGCAAGAGAGACAGGAAAGCAATGCACAATATACTTGAGTAAATGGATGGTGGAACAGAGTTTAGCAGAAATAACAGAAAGACAATTTATTAATTATTCCTGCAAGGGACAGGAAGTTGTGGAGAGCAATGATCACCTACATCTTGAAGGCACATAAAGAAAAAGAATATATTTAATGTGAATTCTAATATTCTGTGATAAAACTAAATGACTGATTCTCAAAAAAATCAAACAAAAGGTAACCTTTACTTTTTGACATTTACAGTAAAAGATTTTTTTCTTGACCAATATGTACGATGGAAAGTGAAATATTATCAAGCACTGGAAATGTTTGATGAATAATTTCTATTGTAAGAATTAGCACACCAAAATTAGTTCTCATCCTTTTCACAAGAAGGGAGGATGATTTCCTTGGGGGTCAGGCCCCACTTTGGCAATAAATGCAAAGAAGTATTATTTTATTTAATTTTATTGTTAGACGTATTTCCAAAATATAATGTCATATCTCTTCAGGACTTCTCAAAGATGAAGAGACTTGAAGCAACAAAAATATGGTTCTACAGAAGGATACCATGGGAGGAACACGTGAGCAACAAGAAAGTTTTAGAGAAAATGGAAACTAAAAGGAAACTTATGCTTAACATCAGGTATAGGCAGTTGAAATTTTCAGGGCATATAATGAGGAAAGAGGGTTTGGAAAATCTGATATTCACAGGAAAGATTGAAAGCAAGCATTACAGAGGGAAAAAAAACGCAAACCTACTTAGTGAGCTTGATTAAATGGATGGTGAAACAAGGTTGAGGAGAAATAACAAAAAGAGAGAATTTCTTAAGCGTGATGAAGTACAGGAAATGGAGGTGAGCCATGATCGCCTATGTCCTGAATGAACATGACACATAAAGAAGAATCTCATCTGTCATCGTCTACAATCCCTTTCCCGCAGACATGCTGTGGCTTCCCTCTGGCTCTTCTACAAGTATTTTCACAGCAACTGTTCCGACGAGCTACCAGGCTGGTATCTCAGCCTCACCCTTTCACTGTCAAAATGGTTAAATGTAACCATCTCTTCTACTCAAACAGCTTCTTTTCTCACACTTCCTGTCTGTGGAACTCCCTTCCCCTTACTTGACAATAATCTCCAAATATTCAAGTGTAATGTCAATTAACATCTGACACCCTGAGATTGTTCCCTGTCCTTCTCTTTATCCTTTCCTCAAACACGCCTCTTTACTCTTGTTCTCAATCCTCTGTAACCCCTTGCATGCTAGTGGCACTCCTGTCTTGCTTGGGGTGAATTGCTTTATAAAAAGAGAATATATATATATATATATGTATATATAAAGAAATGTAGTCTTAAAGTGTGCTATATTTATGGGATAAAGTGCTCAATATCAGAGATAGAGCATGTGTAAATATAAAAGTGGACATGGAAGTCAGCACTTAGAGGCGACAGTCTGTTTCATGCTAGTGCAATCGTCAGGCCTGACGATTGCACTAGCATGAAACAGACTGTCGCCTCTAAGTGCTGACTTCCATGTCCACTTATATATATATATATATATATATATATATATATATATATATATATATATATATATATATATATATGTGTGTGTGTGTGTGTGTGTGTGTGTGTGTGTGTGTGTGTGTGTGTGTGTGTGTGTGTGTGGATTGATGGTGTGAGTGGTGTAATGGTTAGAGTTAGTGGATGACATAACAAGTACCAAAAGAACAAAGGGGGATAGTAAAGGAGAAAGATGTGGAGAGCCATGAACACCTGTCCTGAAGGGACATAGCACATAGAGAAATCACTGAAGATGCTTGACAGGTATAATTACAATTTGTAAATAAAGTATGATTAATGAATAAAAAAATAAAGATAGATTAATACTGTAATGATCAGAGAAATCTATAAAGATAGATTAATAATAATATTTATAAAAATAGATTAATAATAATCTCTCAAAATAGATTAATACTGTAATGATAAGAGAAAGTAAAGAAACCCACAGCCAAACTTGTGGACACCAAACTGTTTTTACTAGGTCAGGGTTCATGTGTTGAACAAAAACTTAAAGCATTGAGTTGGTTGAGAAAATAGACAAACAAAAGAGTGAAGCAAAACAAGATAAAATTATTTATTCTATTGGGAACATCATTTTGTGTAGAGATTTCAAGAAATGTTTTTAAGAATCTCTACAAATAATGAAGGAAAAGTTAAACTTACTCTGCTGGTGAATTAGCAAGTGAGGGAGATGTACTGTCTACAATATGTGTCTATTACTGGGAGTGCTAACTTTAGTGTCCCTTCTCAATCTCAGCTCACGGTGAAAGAAAACTAGCCTATCCCATCTACAACATGAATACACCCACTTTTTCCTTTTATGCATGCCCAAAAGCTGCAAAATGGTTACTTCCGCTGATAGGGTTTTTCATACTGGCTTGTCAGGCAAAATTGTTTAATGTCTGCTACACATCTAATTGAAACAACCTCTTACCCAAAGTAGATGGGTACTTCATCTAGTTCTTTTACATTTAACAAGCTGAACAGCCTTCCTTTCTGTTAATGTTATATTTTTGTTTTTAAGATGTTCTGTATTATCTTTTTTTTTTTTTTTATAGTTTTGGCATTATATGTTTGTAATGTCAAGACACTTGCTTTTATTGGGATGCTTTTAGTCATGCAACATTAACTGTCTTCTCTTCATCACCTAAAATGTCAAGGTGCGTATAAAAGCAAAATTCAGACATCATTTTTGATTGTATGAAAAAAAGCAACTACATCCCTGGAGAAAATTGGCCATGCCTTACTGACTAGCTTCACAGAGGACTTTTATTACAGAAAAGAAAAAAATAGACGTCAGATATTGAATTTCAGCTGACAGAAGTGTAATGTAAAAGAAAAAAAAGTCTAAACTTTATCCTTCAACGAAGCTTTTCTTATGCTAAAAAAGCAAAGAAAAGGTCTTCGTCGAGTGTGTCATGCAAATAAAATTTCTGTAGGGAAATCTTATGTGAAACGTTCTACAGCTTAACAGATCACCTTTCAAGAGAATATTAACTTAAGATAAAATGTTCACTATTTGAATTAGAGTTTGCTTGGGCTTACATTGTTTATAATTTTCATAAATGACCTTCCTGATTTTATCAGTTCTCAAGTTGGTATCTATGCTGGTGACACATCTATTTACTCCTGTTTTAACAGTAAGTCTGATTGGCTCAAATTAACAGCTGACCTAAAAATGACCTACAATCTGTTGTTAAATGTAGCTTGTTAATTTTAATGCCTCAAAAATGAAACTAGTCTTTTTTTACTCATCTGAGAGAACACTTTTTACCTTCCATCAGCATGGCTGATGCTAACCTCCAGAAGAGTGACTCATGGCACCTTCTCAGACTAAAGTTTTCAGTTGACATGAAATGGAAAGAATATATTGAATTAATTGCTAAGTCTCAGCTAAGATGTTGGTTCACTATGTCGTATTAGACAATTTTTCTCATAAGAATCTATCTTACATATTTATAAGTCTACGATTCATCCTTGCTTTGCTCCTGCATCTGGTCTGGTGCTCCTGCTATGTATTTAGAGATCCTTGATAAAATCCAAAGAAGAATTTGCAATGTTATTGATCCTGACCCGGTATCTTGGCTTCAGCCCCTTTCTCCATCACCATAACATAGCTTCCCTGTTCCTTTTCTATAAATACTATCATCGTAGTCTTTCTGATAAACTTTCCTCTATGGTATATAGACTTTATGAATTTAATTTTTAATTTTCTCTTTTTGTTATCTCTCCTCAACCTTGCTCTATCATCTGTTTACTCAAGCCCTCTATGTAGGTTATGCATTGTTTTCCTCTGTCCAACTTGCCTACAGTCTGTCTTGTGAGTATCAAATTTTCCAAGCCCTCTTTCCTCATTATGTGCCCTAGAAATTTCAACTATCTTTTCTTGGTGTTATGTATAAGTGTCCTTTTTGTTTCCATTTTCTCTAAAACTTTGTTCGCATTTTCAGTCATTGGTATTCTTATCAACCTTCTGTAGAACCAAATTTCTGTTGTTTCAAGTCTCTTCTTCAGCTGTAGGGAGATTGTCCAGCATTCACTACCATATCGGAGGACTGATATTACAATGTGATAATGCCCATACACAGATATATTTACTTCATGTGATCTTTCTCTACAACTACAATACTACAATATCAAATACTATGTATGTAGTAGAATCCCAAGCTGAACTCTCTAATTGTTTTTTGTATCCCCCAGCCTCCTGATTTATATATGAAAACATATAAATCCTCCTTTTTATTTTAACAACACTTCATTTCCATTGTAGTGTGTTACCTCTCATTCTTTTTTGGTTATGTTACCTATTATATAGGAATAACGTTTCACTGCCAACATTGTAGTTTGAACATAGATCACCAGTGAACAAACATGGGTAATCCCATTTTGAATAAGTAGATCATATGATGCAAAGGAAATTTATATATGGGAATTAGTGTGACGCCTAAATGATCACTATTTCTATTCTATCCTCTATTACTTACGGATCACTCTTTCTACACTATCCTCTATCTCTGTACTATTCACTATACTATTTCTCTATACCGATCACATTTCAGTACTTTTTTTATGTTTCTGTTGCTTCAAGTCTTTTCTTCATCTGTGAGAAGATTATCCATCATTCACTGCCTTTTAGAAGTACTGATATTATGTAACAGCTGAGTACTCTTTTTTTGTTTCTGTTGCTTCATGTCTTTTAATCTGTGAACAGATTGTCCAGCATTCACTGCCTTATAGGAGGACTGATATTATGTAACAGCTCAGCACTCTTTTCTTTGTTTCTGTTGCTTCATGTCTTTTAATCTGTGAACAGATTGTCCAGCATTCACTGCCTTATAGGAGGACTGATATTATGTAACAGCTCAGCACTCTTTTCTTTGTTTTTAACAGTATTTTTCTATTTTTTAATACTTTGCTTAACTTTTGAAAGGCATCATTTGTTATCACAATGCGTCTTCAGATTTGAGCGCTACACTTTTCATCCTCTGTTAAAACACTTCCCAGATATTTAAGTTTGTTGTAATTGTTCGTTGTCATTTGCATGTCAGGCTGTTCCTTTTGCTGACAACTATACATTCTGTTTTCTTGCAATTGATGTTTAGTCCTTTCTTCTCACTTTCCTTCAATACCTTCTGTAGGAATTCTTGTACTTTCCTTTCTATGTTTACTATCAACACTGTAGGACTTCTAATTCTCTTAGAATTGCCTGAGTGTATAAGCTGAATAAGTCCGGTGAGAAGACACATCCTTATCTTACACCCCTTTCTATTTTTGTATATCTACTGAACACATTTTCTATCCATATGCAGGCGGTTTGCAGCCAGTATAGGTTCTGGATTATTCTAATATCCCCCCCCCCCACACACAATGTGTCAAGGTTACCTAGCAGTTCCAATAGTTCTTTGTGATGTACTTAATTAAACGCTTTTGTATAATTTCTAAAACACAGGTACACACTGTTCTGCATTTGTATTTTTCTTTGTTCATTAGCAATGAAAGATGAATTATAACCTTCCATCCTCTTTTTCTTTTTTTAAATTATTTGATTCCAGGTAAGGTAATAAAGCCACTAAGACGCAAGGGGTTAGTGTGAAAGAATATTAAAAAAAAAACATTATTAGGAGGCAGAGAAATAAAAACAGGAATTAAGAAGATTGAAGATAACGACTGATATTTCATCAAAATGTTTGAAGATTAAAATTAACTGGAAAGCACATAGCTGGGAGAGAGTTCCACAAACAAGATGTACAAGAGAAGAAACTGTTAGCATAGAACTTATGGTTACATCTAACCCAAATGATGTGATCTTACTACCAATATAGTATTGTGATTAAATTCAAGTACTCTAGGTAACAGAGAAGAAGTATTTATAGAAAAGTCACAGGGAAGCTACGTTACAGCAGTGGGAATGTGTCTGAAGCTGAGAAGCCTGGTCAGGACCAATAATATTGCAGATTCTTCTTTGTATCTCATAAAGGATCACTAAATTTATAGCAGGAGTACTAGACCATATGTAGCAGTAGCATTCTAAGCAAGGATGAATTGACAAGCTGATGCATTTTGTTTGTAATTCTCTTTGTATTTATTTACCATACATCTAAACACATTATTCCAGAACACGTTCTTGTAATAATGTCTTAATTATAATTACCAATCAGATGCCAAATCAATACCTTGTTAATAAGTAATGAACTACTTATCATTGATGAAATGATATATCTATGCATCATGGTTAGAATTGTCAAATCTGCTAAGTAATGATAAAAGACATGAGAAAAGTATATAATAAGTAATTTTTTAATTTAATTCCTGTAGATAAACAATTTAATTGAAAAGAAAAAGAATTTTACCTTCAGATGTATGGAAGGACAAGGACAGAAAAAGCTAAAAAAAGGACAATACTTTTGTTTTTATAAGTGAAAACAAGATCGTTTTTTAACATCCAAATTCATGAAAAGACAAGGATAGAAAGGGCTAAAGAAAGGACAATACTTTAGTTTTTATAAGTGAAAACAACATCGTTTTCATCTTCCAAACGCCTGAAAGGACAAGGACAGAAAGAGCAAAAGAATGGACAGTTTTTTTGTTTTTTAAAAATAGAAAGTAAGATTGTTTTCAGCTTCCAAATGCCTGTATGGACAAGGAAAGAAAGAGCAAAAGAAAGGATAGTTCTTTTTTTTATAATTGAAAATTGATTCTCATCTTTCAAATACCTGAAAGACAAGGACAGAAAGCGCTGAAGAAAGGACTGTCCTTTTTGTTTTTATAATTGAAAATGACATTGTTATTTTATCTTTCAAATGCCTGAAAGACAAGGACAGAAAGAGCAAAAGAAACGGCGAATCCTTTTGTTTTTATAAGTGAAAATAACATTGTTTTTTAACTTTCAAATATATGAAAGGATAAGGGAAGAAAGAGCAAAAGAAAGGACTGTTTTTTTTTTGTTTTTAATGCATCTTTTCATTCTTTTTCATTTTTTTTTCTTTGTTAAATCTTGTTCACACTTTGAAGAAAAAACAATTATCTTTCTTGCTTCTTGCTTTCCTTTTTGCTGGAAATCATCTTCTCCACTTCCTGTTCTTCAGATCTCATGTGAACTCTACTTGTTTTGGCAAAGTTGCAGAGGTTTTAATTTAAAAAAAAATCATTCCCCCCCACCCCAAGCAATGTAATGATGTCACTAAAGAAACGATGAGTGGGAAAGAATGTAAGAAAAAGAAAAAAACATTATTAAGGAGAGAGAACAATAAAAGAAAAGGAATTAAGAAGACAGAAGATAATAATTGACATTGCATTTAAATTTTTGAAGGTCAAAATTGACTGGAAAGAAAGATGCCAGAAAAGAGTCCCACTAGCAAGAAATGTGATAGAAGAAACTGTTAGCATAGAAATTATGATTACATCCAGCCACTTAACTTTAAAATTGTACCGGATCGTGGGGGTGAAGATGTGAAGAGATATCAGAAGGTTAAACTTTCCTGCTGGCGGGTCCAGCTACATGCGAATGTCAGACTTTAATTAAGTCCAAAGAAGACAAAGAAAACAAACAACAAGACCGATATACATGGGTAAACAAATATATATTAATACACAAAGACATGAAAAGTTACATAGTGTTTGTATGGAGAAGTTATGTGTGAGTGTTGTGTTGAGTGTTCGTACGTATGTGTATTGTTCTTAGCGCGTTCCCAGAATTTGGGAAATGCTGTATCTGTGAGAGTCACATATTGGTATAAGTGGAAAAAGAACAATTTTACCTCGTCTCCGTGCGAGGTAGCGGCCCAAGGCCTGAGTCAAAAAAGAGAGAGAGAGAGAGAAGGGTCAGCCAGTATTTATAGCCAGGGGAGAGAGACCCCTGTTGAAGGATTAAGGAAACTGAGGAGAGGCTAACTCCGATAAAATGGTGAGACTTTGCAGCCAGTCTAATAATACACTTAAATTCATGAAGTCTAGATACCATAGTGGAAAGCTTATAAAAATTACCATGAAAATATTTATAGAGGAAGCTGTTGTGTGAGAAAATGTGCTATTGGATTCATTAACAAAGTGATTAGCAATACAACATCAACACATAAAAAAAGGTTTAAAATAACCACATAAGTCTTCATATAACAGCAATTGAATATATATATATATATTTATATCTGAAATGTTCATACAAGGTGTGTATATGTTTTTGTAAGAAACTTGATATCTGAAAAAAATGTAATCTTTAGTACTTATCTTATGTTGATTGTCATGAGCCTGAATAAGTACGTCTTTCTAGTTTGACTGACAAGAACCAAAGAGAATGTTTGACTTTCGCACCTAACAATCCCCTGGGCAGTTCATGTGACTATCTATATATCTATTTTTAGCTTTTTAAAGGGTTAGTCAAAGGGAGATAACTTTTGTCTCCCTCAACAAAGCCCTAATTGATTAGTGTAGATAATAAATCCTAATTATGTATCATCTTTGATTCATCATGATGACAAAGTTTTGTTTGAATAAAGAGTTAAATCTTTTTAACTCATGAGCGAAAATTTGAAAGGTGTAAATATGAATATAATTCTTATTCCCTATAAAGCTAGATTTCTTAATTTAACAATATATATATATATATATACACACATAATATCTTCTTATTAATAACTGAATTTCCATGTAAACAGAGATCTGACAATTCAAAGAAAATGGTTCCTTGAATTGGTCAAAAAAGACATCAAAGCAGATATGATGTTATCTTCACTGTGATACTAGTTCCCACCCAAGTGTTTTCATGTTGGGGAACAGATGATAGTCAAATCAGGAGAATAGGGAGGGTGATTAACCATAATTTAAAGGCAGCAGTCACACACAGCAGCCATTGAAACAAATGACTTGTGTGCTAGATCATTGTCCTGATGAAACAAGACTCCTTTCATTAGTCTTCCTGTGTGTTTGGCTTAAGCCTTTTTGTAACTGCCTCAGAAAGTTGGCATAGTACTCTCTATTGATGTGTGACCCTCTTGAATATAGTCAAAAACACAATTCCTTTTACATCCCCAAAATCTGAGGTCATCACCATTCCTGCAAATGAAACAATCTTGGCCTTCTTTGGAGCAGGTAAGCAGTGGTATTTCATTTGCATGGATTATCTCTTTGTCTTTGGCTCAAATTGATGAACCCAACACTCATCCTGGGTTAGAAATCATTCAAAGAAACCAACTGAATCTGTCTCAAACAATGTCAGATTTTCCTGTGATTTGATCAGCTGGTCAGGTATCAGGAGATGTAGCACCCACTGAGCAGACACCTTTGTCATGCAAGCATGTTGTGCAGAATATTCTCAACTATCTCGGCGGATAGGCCAATAGTACTGGCTATTTTATTTGTAGTCAATTGCTTGTCATCCATCACCATGTGATGAACATGTACAATGTTTTCCTTGGAGGTGGTAATTGCAGGATGACCAGACATTGGGTTACCTTTAAGAATCTCCCTCCTAAATTCAGCTGTCCATTTTTGCACCGTCGATAAAACTGGAGTGTCATCCCTAATGTGTGTCAACATTAATAACCCTTGGGAGCTAAACTCTTTTTGTGCAGGTACTTGATAATAAGGTAATAATAAGATAAAGAAGGTTACTGAATAGAATAAACCTGGCCATTCGTCTAGAAAAGGACCTCCAATCGGTTGTCGACTGGGGCAGGAATTGGCTGGTTAACTTTAATGCCTCAAAGATAAAACTGCTCTCTATTACTCACCAGAGAGAACCATCCCTGCCTCCCATTAGAATGCCTGATGCTCAAATCCACGAGAGCACATCTTTGCAACTGCTTGGTCTCACACTGTCCGCTGACCTGAGAGGGAACAATTACATTGAATCAATAGCTTTGTCCACCACAAGGAAAGTTGGCTCCCTGTGCCGCACAAGGAAATCCTTCTCGCTGGAGTCAATCCTTCAAATCTACAAATCAACCATTCACCCTTGCATGGAATATTGCTGCCATATATGGTCTGGAGCCCCTTCTATTTGTCTCAAGGTCCTTGATAAAATCCAAAGATGGATATGCAATGTAATTGGCCCTGATCTGGCATCTCGTCTGCAGCTGCTCTCTCACAGATGTGCCGTTGCCTCCATCTGTCATTTTTACAAATACTTTCATAGTAACTGCTCTGATGAGCTGCTTTCACTGGTGTCCAGACTTCATGAATTTAAGCATTCAACTAGGCTGGCATCTCGCTCTCACCCTTTCACTGTTGAAACTGTTAAATGTAGCTGTCTCTTCTACTCAAATAGCTTCATGTCTCGTACTTCTCGCCTGTGGAACTCCCTCCCCATTTCTTGTTTTCCTGATAGCTATAATCTCCAACTATTCAAATGTAACATCAATCAATGTCTCCAAATGCCCTGATCTATCCCCTAACCTTCTCTTCATTCTATCATTCCTCTTTGTTCTTGCTCCAACTCTCTGTAACCCCTTGTGTGCTAGTGGCTTCCCACCTTGCTTGGGGTTGAATGCTTAAAAAAAAATCTAACCAAAGGATGGTAATGAAGGATAATACTTAGGACAAGAACAACATATCCCACACATTTCCCCAATAACCATGATGGTAAGGCTTCCCTTCTTGATCTCTGTTTTACCTCCATCCCAGAATCTTGTTGTGCCACACAGCTCTGCCTTCTTGGCAACTCTGATCAAGCTATAGTGTCTGCAAACATCTCCTTGTACTTCACTTCCTGCAAAGAACCTCCTACCAACAGAACATCTTTCTGTTATCAACAAGATGACTGGGATACATTCCGTGATTTCCTTTCATTGATCTCAAAAGGACCTTCAATCAGATGTTAACTGGGGCAGGAAATGGCTGGTGAACTTTAATGTCTCAAAAACAAATGTGCTCTCTGTTACCCACCACAGAGAAACCTCCCTGCCTCCCATTAGAATGTCTGATGCTCAACTCCATGAGAGCACCTCTTTGCAAATGCTTGGTCTCACACTGTCCACTGACCTTAGATGGAACAATTCACCCTTGCATGGAATACTGCTGTCATATATGGTCTATAGCCACTGCTGTTCATCTTAAGGTCCTCGACAAAATCCAGGGATAGATATGCAATGTGATTGGCCCTGATCTAGCATCTCGTTTACAGTAGCACTCTCACAGACATGCCGTCGCTTCCCTCTGTCTCTTCTACAAATACTTTCATGGTATCGGCTCTAACAAGCTACTTTTGCTGTTTCCCAAACTGCATGAATTTAAGCATGTTACTAGGTTGGCATCTCAGTCGCACTCTTTCACTGTCGAAATGGTTAAATGTAGCCATCTCTTCTACTCCAATAGCTTCAGGTCTCGCACTTCCCGTCTCTGGAACTCCCTTCCACTTACTTGCTTCTCTGATAGCTATAATTTCCAAATATTCAAATGCAATGTCTACTTGCATGCTAGTGGCACTCCCACCTTGCTTGGGGAGAAAAGCGTAAAAAAAAAATAAATTTGCCAGTGGTGCATAGAAGAAGTAGTCAACTGCTAGAAGTGAGTCAATTGAATTCCACAATGAATCTCCAACTGCAGACCAACATACAGTATTTACTACTGTATTTATGTGAATGGGGACATACTCATTATCGTCCATAGGTATGCTACAACAATACCATAATGCCAAATTTTGTCAATTTTCAAGAGATGCTGCTGCTAGGTTTTCAAGAAAATACGTTTCTAAAGTCAACTAACAATTATTGCTCTTTCTAGTATTGATGGGAGTTTCCTTCCTAGTTTTTTGTTTAAGGTAATGTGGAACTCAACATCTTGATGATATCATTATTTTCTCCTTTAGTTACATGTTCTATTCATTTTAGTTCTTGCAGCTGTTAGAAATTTTCAAGGGATGTGATTTTGGTTACTTGGAAAACTTCTTTGTGATACTGTAGCAGCAGTCTATGAAAACTGACAGAAGATTTTCTTCTTTAAGATCTCCAGGGTTCATTTGCATGAAGCCATTTTTAATGATTGATCTGAAAATATTGTTGCATAGAGCTGATAGTTTAGACTAGGGGTCTCAAACACAAGGACACAAAAGTGATATTACATACTTATGGCGGGGTTCAATGAGCCAGAAGCAGGGGACCACGGACCCTATGGTTGAGTTCCCGACAATTGGGTCCATAGACTTCCTTAGGAACTCCCATATGTAGATGTCTGGTTTTCTTCCTAATATAGATTTGGGAAATATACAGATTCAAGGTTGAAGTGCAAATCCATATATAAATAATACTGTCCTTTTTTATGGGTAGTAAACTAATTTTTAAGATAAAGAGGTAGAAAAGTTTGGAGACTAAAGACTTTAAAAGGCATTTGCAAAGATTGGCAAATATCTTAATGTTTCCTATTTTACTGTAAATAAACAAATCAATTAACTCACACTTAAAACTTTCAGCAAAGTTGATTGCAGATTGAAGATTTATTTGAAGATAATAAATATGCAATATTTAATTTACAATTGGCCTGAAGCAATTTGATATGTTGTGCAACTGCAAGGCTTGACATGAAAACTTAATTTACAATTTTCTGAAACATTTCAATTGTGTAATTACATTATGTAACTGCTAAGAGATAGGTAGTGTATCTTTCATTGTAATAAAGTGGTTTCTTTAACTAATCATGTCAATATAAACAAAGTTGATACAATTTAGAGACAAGTACATTCCAGAGAAGTCATTCATACCCCAACCTTGTTCATTTTCATCTAAGATATAAAACTCAAAGTTTGTGTGTGAGTCCACTTGAAATCATGAAAATTAATTAAATATATATAAAGTTGTCAGTGGGTGTGCAAACATTACATAAATCTGTGACATCAAAATAAATGCAGTTTTATCTTTTATGTCTACCAGCATGTGTCTTATATCCTGGTAATTCTCATTCCATGGAGATGTCTAATTTGGTATTAATTCATTCATTTGCAAATATTACATAAAATTGTGACACCAAAAAGATGACACATTATCAAAGCCTTTATCCACAGACCCATTAAAATGGAGTTAGGCACAAGACCATGTGAGAGTCTCATACAACTCTTCTTCTTCTATCTGAAGTGTTTCTTTAGTATGTGGGCAATCATGGCTTTCCACAACTTCCTATCCTTTGTAGCTCTTAGTAATATTTGTCTTTTTAGCACCCATACCACAGCCTTCCTGTTCTGCCTTCCATTCATATAAACTAGTAAAAGTAAATAATAAACTAAAAGTAAATTATAAACTAGTAAAGCAGATGGCCTGCTACATCCCTTTGTCTCTTTCTATACATCCTGTGTGTGTCAGATTTTCCAAGCCTCTTTCTTCATCACAATCTCCATCCATGGTATTCTTAGCATCTTTCTGTGTAATTGCATTTCTGTTGCCTTCATCTATGGTGATATTGTTCAGGATTCACTTCAATATATATTGTTATTCTTTAAGACATTTTTTATGTTTATATGTTCTTTTTATAGATACAAATCTTAAGTAAATGCTCTGTTTATAATAAACAGTATTAACAACATTTACTGGCCTGAATGTCCGAGAAATTTTCATAGAAAATATGCGTCCTTCGACAGGAATCGAACCTGTATCCTATACGGAACCGTCATATAGCCCGACGTGCCTTAACCGATTGGGCCACAAAAGAAGCGTTCGGTTAGCAAGGTCGATTTTACTGTTTTTAAACACAATTCTCCATGATTTCCTCTCATTCATTCATATCTGCTCAATGCGTATCTAAATGTAAACCAATGACGTCACACATGAAATGGACAAAGTCCGACAATTATTTTTTAAGACATTTTTTATGTTTATATTTGTATCTACAAAAAGAACGTACAAACATAAAAAAATGTCTTAAAAAATAATTGTCAGACTATGTCCATTTCATAATGTATATATTATTATGTTTTCAAATTCAAAGAATTCACTGACTTATGTATTATTTCAAATTTTAAATTTAAGAATGCTCTATATTTTTGAAGCCAACTGTGTAATAAAAGGTGAACTATGGAAGCTGCTAAGTGACATAATTTATTGTCTAATAAATAAAAGTAAGTAAATGTTGTTGTTGTTAAATATTTATTTCTATATTTATTTATTCTTTAATGTAATTATTTTATTTTGATACATGTTTTATTTATTTCAAATATTTAAAGGTCTTGAGTTAACTGCTTTCTTTTAATTAAAAAAAATATGGTCATATATGTTGGTTTGGGAAAGGAGTATTTCCTTTAAGAAAGGAGATATTTGAAAAAATCCAGTGTGTAAGTTAACCTTAGCTTACACAGTTGGCTTTATGAATATTTTTGTGCCTTTTTAAATTTATAATTTGTGAGCATAACAATATTTTTCCTACACTTTACTTCTGTTTATAAATACAAGCTCCAAAATAAAACTTCTACATCTACCTTGATAAAGTCTATCAAGAAAAGCTTTCCTTTTGTCTATATATATATATATATATAAAAGTGAACAATTGAAATCAACACTCAGAGCCAACAGGCTGTTTCATACTCATAAACAAACACTTCCCAGAATCAAGCGCCCTACACAAAATATTCAATAAGAACACTGTAAAAATCAGCTACAGTTGCACCGAGAACATGGCACAAATAATAAAAAAGCACAACAGGAAAACTATCAACAAACTAAGCAAACAAATTAAACCCATGTGTAACTGTGGAATAAAGAATGAATGTCCCTTAAATGGTAATTGCTTACAAAACAATATAATATACAAAGCCATGTTAAAATCACCAGGTAATGAGGAAAACGTATACATAAAAGAAATGGAATGACCCTGGAAATAAAGAAACTATGCACACAAAACATCTTTCACAAATAGTAAGTATGCAAACAGCACAATGCTTTCAAGTATATCTGGGAAATTAAAAACAAAACACAAATTACACAAAAAATCATGGAAAATAAGGAAAATATCATCAGCCTACAACAATCAATCCAAAACCTGCAAACTTTGCTTAGAGGAAAAAATAGCTATTATTACCTTCCCAGACCAAAATAAATTACTAAATAAACGATCTGAACTCATCTGAAAATGCAGGCATGAAAACAAATTTTTACAACGTTACTTAAAAATAGAAAACTGAAATGAATAAATAAAAATAAACAAAATAATATAAAAAGCAAGTAAAATAAATTAACCCAAACAAATAATAAACAAATTAACAAACCACTCCTGTTAGAACACATGAAATAGAATAAATAAAAAAAATAAATACATAAAAAACAAGTAAAAATAATCAACCCAAATAAATAAAGTAAATGATAAAGAAATTAACAAATCAATCCTGCCAAAATAACCGTTAAAATAGACTACAACAATCAATCCAAAAATTTGAATGAAAAAATAGCTATAATTGCTATATAACCATAAAAAATCACTATGTTACTCAAAAACTGAAAACCGAATAAAGTAAATAAAAATATACAAAATAAAAAATAAGTAAATAAATAAGAAAAAAAACAAGTAAAAATTAAACCAAATAAATAAGTAAATGAACAAATTAAAAAGTCACTCCTGCTAAAATAATCATTAGAACTAATAAAAATAAACAGAAATAAGCAAAAACAAGTAAAAATAATCAATCCAAATAAATAAATAAAATAATAAACAAATTAAAAACTGTCCACCCACCAAAATAACAGAATAGACTACAGCAATCAATCTAAAAATTGGACAAATAAATACCTTTAATTATCTTCCCAGACCAAACCAAACTATTAAATAAGTGACCTAAGCAAATCCCCACCAAATGTTTTTAGTATGTTAATAAAACATTGAAAACAAAAAAGAATAAATAAATATATGAAATAAAAATGAAAATAAAAACAAATAAATTAACCCAAATAAATAAATAAACAAATAAGCTACTCTTGCCAAAATAACCACAAGAATGGATTACCCACAATGCACCACTGACTCATATATATAAATACTCAAGAAAAAATCGAACACTTGCGGCATGACGATTGCGTCTAGCATGAAAGAGCCTGTGGCCTCTGAGTGTTGACTTCAATGTTCACTTTTATATTTATATTTTACTCCTTAAAACTATATTTCTTCATATATATATATATATATATATATATATATATATATATATATATATATATATATATATATATATGATGTTTTGAACAATCAAAAATCTTAAAAAATTTAAATTTTCAGATACTGGGTTGTATATTAATATTTTTTTGTTTTATTATTTCAGTTACTTTCTCAACTAGTTTCAGCCAGCATGCCCATCATCATGAGAAAAAATCCCTGCTTGTTAGTAGCAGTGGACTATAGGAGTGAATGACTATCTGAAGAAAGTGAACTTTATCTGTAGTTTTCATTTTTTTTTTTATTGTTAATTTTGGTCAGTCCTTGTATTGGGGTTAAATGGCCTCTTGGAAGTTGCTTTTAAAATAGACACTGGGAGATTCCTGTGTCTCAGAATTCCCGCCTTGGTTATTTTGACAATTTTATTGGTTGCTGGGAAGGGGATGTGCATGTTAAGTGTATGTTATCTTTTAGTTTTTGGGGAGTGTGTGTGAGTGTGTGTATGTGTATATATTTGTGTGAGTGTGTGTGTATATATATATATATATATATATATATATATATATATATATATATATATAAGCAGTATATTTTCATTCAAGCATGTTTGGCTAAATAATTTATATGTATTATGTCTATTTTAGTTTTAATCCTTTCAAGTCCACGAATCAATTTCTTGGTGGCTGTAGAAAATTAAAAAAAAACAATTAATCATCCAGTTTATTGAATACTAATTCTTAATACTGAATTCTAAATAGAGATAAGAACTGTTTTGTATGTTGATGATGTGTACCATAATGTTAACAATGTGCTTTTGCTATAATGAACAAGTATAAAAGAAGAAAACCTTTGGAAAGGCAGCTGCTATCTTCCTCAGTTTAGATTCATCATTGGTAAAGTGTGCATAGACCATTGTCTATAATGTTGAGAAGCAGCATTAATATATCCAATATTATTCTGACACGGGAATGTCTTCTTTGTAGAGATATATATCCTTTGTCTATAAGGTTGAGAAGTGATATTCTTCTTTTATATGCTGCGTCCCTTCAGGGTGTAGGCGATCATGGCCCTCCACATCTTCCTGTCTCTTGTAGCTCTTAATAAGTTTTGTTTGCTATTTCTCCCAAACCCTATTCTGCAGTCCATTTGCTCTCAAGCTCATCAAGTACGTTACGCGCTTCTTTCCTCTTTCCCCTCTATCTTTCCTGTGAGTATCAGGATTTCCAAGCCCGCCTTCCTCATTACATGCCCCAGAAACTTCAACTGCCTCTTCTTGATGGTAAGTATAAGTTTCCTTTTTGTTTCCATTCTCTCCAAAACCTCATTGTTGCTCAAATGTTCGGCCCATGGTATGCTCACCATTTTTCTACACTTCTGCTGCTTTGCATTTCTTCTTCATCTTTGCGGTGACTGTCCAGCATTCACTGCCATAAAGGAGGAAAGATATCACATAACATATACTCTTTTCTTTGTTTCTAGCAAAATTTTTCTGTCTCTTAATACTCTGCTTAGCTTTTGGAATGCATCTTTGGCCATCCCAATATGTCTTCGGATCTCAATGTTACACTTTCTGTCCTCTGTTAGAACACTTCACAAATATTTAAATTTCTGTACTTGGTTGATTTTAGTATCCCCAATTTTTAATTTGCATTTTGGGTTCATCCTTTTGCTGATAACCATGCATTCTGTCTTCTTGTAGTTTATGCTTAGTCCTTTCTTCTCACTTTCCTTGGCTACCTTCTGTCATTTCCTTTCTGTGTCTGCTATCAACACTGTGACATCTGCATATCTTATATTGTCAAGATTGTGGCCACCAATAATAAATCCTGGTAGGACTTCTAGTTCTTTCAGAATTGCCTTGTTGTACAAGTTGAATAAATCCAGTGAGAAGACATATCCTTATTTCTATTTTGTAAATGTGCTAAACTCATTTTCTGCCCATATGCTGATTTGCTGCCAGTATAGATTCTTGATTATTCTAAGGTCTATATGTCTAGGTTGCTGAGCAGCTTTAACAGATCTTTGTGGCATAATTTGTTGAATGCCTTTGTGTAGTGTAATACGCAGGTACATGTCCTTCTGCATTTGCATTGCACTTTCTGATAACATTCTGAGCATAATTATTGCGTCCCTTGTTCTGGTGGCTTTGATGAACCCGCACTGTTCTTGTCTTATCTCTGGCCTGATTCTGCTGCGTGCTCTATTCATCAGAATTTGGATGAAGAGTTGTGTTATGTGGCTGATTGTCAAGTGGAGTTCACTTTCATTTGCACCTGGTTTCTTAAGAAGTCCTATGAAAGTATATCTGCTTACGTCTTCTGGTATGTCACTGCTGTTGTAGATTTCATTTATTATTTCTGTTATCCCATCTATGCCCAAATCATCTAAGACTGCCAGCATCTCTATTACAATTCTGCCTGGCCCTGCTGCTTTGTTTCTGTTTAATTTGGCCAGTGCAGCTTCCACTTCAGTTTTTAATTTTTTCTTGTATTGCCGGTTCTTCCATTTTGTCATGGAAGAGTTCTCCAATATATTCATTCTATCTCTGAAGTATTTTTTCTTCCTCTAATATCAGCATTTCATTCTTGGATTTTAGGCAGCCTATTGATGAGCATATCTTTTTTCCTGTTACTTATATTTTATGCATATTTCCTATAACTGTGATATGAAGTGTCATTAATATATCAAATATTATTCCGACACAGGGATCTTTTCTTTCTATAGACATATACTCCTTGTCTATCATGTCGAGAAAAGACATTAACAAAACCCAAACTAGATAAATAAATTTTCTTGTAAAATAGTTTTTGTTTCTTCTTACAGTATACCCCTTATGAAGGCTGAAGAATTGATCAGCTGAAATGTTATGTCTGCAACAGAAGCTATACAAAGAAGAGATTGATAATATCAGACCTGTTGATATATTATTTTTTTAAATGTGGCTTTCATCTTGATTTTGATGTGTACAGAAATATTATGCTCAGTTTTGAAAAATAAAAGACGAGCCAGAGATAAAAAGATAATGGAGCAATATTCAACAGGAATGGCAAATCAGTGCTAAAAAAAATTGAGGATATTAACTTAAAAATAAAAAAAATCCAATAATTTTCCTTTCTATGATTGATCAACTGTTTTGTCAGATTAGGCATTTTTATAATTTGTTAACCAATTCCGCAAAAAGATTACGTTAGACATGATTCCAATCTCAAGAAGGGTTGAGATAAAAATCAAGATCCTTGACATGTACTTAAAGGATTGGAATATTGTACAGAAAGAATTCTAAATTCCTTGTTACCAATAATAGGAATATTAGATGTATCCACTGATGTTGTTTTGTTGTAGAACATTTAAAAACAAAATCTTTGAGAAGTGACCTTGGAAGTTCAGCATTCATACAGTGTGTTAAAAACCTTGTTGATGATGATAATAATAATAATAATGAGCTAAGTGAAGCGTTATTTATAATATGGTTTTAAAACCAGATACTTTTAAAGAGTATATATTCACATAATATACTATATAAAAGAGTATATATTTGCATAATATACTATACAAATGAGTATATATTCATATAATATACCATATAAAAGAGTATGTATTAATATACTATGTAAAAGAGTATATATTCACATATTATACTATATGAAAATATATTCACATAATATACTATATAAAAGAGTATGTTTTTGCATAATATCAACAAATATATTAAAACAAGGTGGGAAAAAGAGCAATAATAAGAAAAACATGATTATTCACATTAAATTGGTAAATCAAAAATTAGTACAACAAAAAAAAGCAACAGACACACTAAACACTCACATACACAATTTATTTAAGTATTTTTGATACTATCTGATATATAGTTTAAAAATTCTTTCTTTTCTGCTAATTGATTTTTTATTAATTGTTCACCAAAAATATTCAATCAAAATGTTAATATCTTTTTCCTATACTTCAGACCTGTATAAATCTTGCATATATTAATGTGTATAAAGGCAATTTTGATCTCAATGACAAAGGACATTCTGGAAGGCATTCTAAGTTGAAAGCAAATGAATTTAAAGAAAATTTGAGTAAAGATTCAGCACAATGACTACCTTCCTAACCTTTTCAGGAAAATAGGTTTCACTAGTCCAGTAGCTGTTATTGCTCTTTCCAGTATTGATGGAGGTTACCTGCCTAACCTTTTTTGGGAAATAGGTTTCTCAAGTCCAGTAGCTGTTATCACTCTTTCCATTATAGATGGAGACTACCTTGCTAACCTTTTCAGGACTAAAGTTTTCTCAAGTCCAGTAGCTGTTATCGCTTTTTTCAGTATTGAATGGGTTTTCCTTCAGAATCTTTTATTTAAAGTAGTGTGAAATGTCAACATCTTGATTATGCTATAGGAATTAAATCCTATATATATCTTTCAACCAATAAAATCCCCTCAGAAGGTTTGTTTGATTAACAACAAATACTGTGATTCTGTAGTGCCAGTCCATAAGGTTTGAAGAAGGACAATCCTCACTAAGACCTACAGGATTCATTCATGCAAAGCCATTTTTAATCATTGATCCAAGAAAGCATTTCTTTATAGGTGACAATTTAGATATTTCTATGCATAACTGCCATATGAAAGTTTTGATCTTACAAGTCTATTTAAGAACATGACTCAATGTATTAGTTTTGTAGAAATTTTCAGTATTGGGCAAAACTAGCCCAAATGCATCCTGTTCTAGGGTAATTATTGGCTTACTGCCTTCTCCTATCTCTCTTGCCCTCAAATGCTAGTCAAAAATAAATAATAATAGTTGACAATGTTTTGTCTAATAAAATGAAGATGAAATTAAATGCTAGTCAAGAAGTAAATAATAATACATTATTTACATTATTCGGACTTTGTTGCCATATTTATTACTATGTTTCGGCCGTTGTAAGCTCCAGCCTTCTTCAGGTGGTTGGAATGTTGAACTGAACCCTTTATTTTGCTCACTGGGGTAGACTGTTCTAGTTCCACTTGCCATGTTTAATGGATGTCAGTTATCAGTTATCTCCTGTTAATTTCCCTCTGAAAGTTCTCCACTGCCTTAACCGGGTATTGAACTCACACTCTTTGTGTCCTGTCACTGGATCTAACCAATGCCTTTATCCACTGTACCATTAAAAGTCAATCATGTAAAAATAATATGTGCATCAGACAATCTAATCAAGAAGACATAACAGTCTCTCAAAAATAGTCTGAAAAAATTCCTCTCCATTACATTTTTATGTAGGGTGAAATTTGGCAATATTTTTTTCATTGACCTCACATCTGATTGAAAATCAACAAAATGTCTTCACTTAACATTTATTAAATTTGTTTTTATGGTTCAGACCAATTTTCAGGTTTCCATTGAGAATTTGAACATAAATTATCTTCTGAACACTCAGTTTTCATCAACCATTTTCAAAAAGGTTTTTCTGTCTTGATATGATTGTGTGTGAAATTATGCATTTCCTCTTCTTTAGTGCTTTAGTGCTTCATCCTTCAGTTGCAATCTTTTTCTTCTTCTAAGTATCACATCTTCACATCACTGTCTATGATATTGATATTTGTATTGTTTTTTAATTGTGAAATATTTTTACAATTTTTTTACCTGAATTAAATGTTACTGATACCGGCTTGTTTATTCTTTATGTTTAAGGCATTGTAGGACATTTTTATGTTGAATTTAAGGCAACTGTTGAAAATACAAATAAGTTGAGAACTAAAAGCAAAGGAAAAGGCTTTAAGAACTTGCCTCCTGGAGAGGAACGTAAACTAAAGCAAGTTATAGCAAAACTACTACTTTTGACGAGTACTCAGATCTTTGAATAGGCCGGAATTGAGGGAGTCAAGAAGGACAAAAGGTGTAGAATACCCTGCAAATTGGGATCTGTCAAGAGATCTCCAAGACAAACTGATAAAGTTAATATTTTAAATTATCAAAATTGGGCCAAGAAATACATGCAAAATAGACTTTCCTAAAGTTATTTTCCCAGATAAATCTAAAGTGACGTTCGATGGATTTGATCCGTTGGCCAAAGGATAGATTTTATCTGATGCAGTTGTGCCTGAGGCTAAAAGAAAGCATCAAGGAGATGGTAGCGTGATGATATGGACTGGAATTATTAGCCAAACCACTAGTAGACCATTTAATGTTGATGAAGAAGTTAAACTGAACAGTGCTAACTATTGCAATTTCATGGTCAAGACTTTCTTTGAATGGTACAAGACCCAGATTCACAGTGAAGTGTGTATTTTATGCCCAACATTGCTCCTTCTCATGTATCTAAGGTTATCCATGAATTTTTTAAGCATAAAAGGTTTACAGAAGAGAAGATAATGGAGATGCCACCAAGTTCCAATCTGAGTCCAATCAAAGAATTATGGTCAGTTGTGAAGATGAAATTATGTGAAGGTGGCAAACATTGTGACAACAAAGCAGACTTATGGGAAGCAATTAAAACAACGATGTCGATAATTGAACCGACTGAAGTAAAAGATTAAGAAAAACAATGGATCATACATTGCTGGCTGTTATTGAGAAGAAGTGTCACTATATTAAGAGGTAAATGCTTACCATATATGTTTGGTTTTTGTTCTATTTTTTTACTCCAAATTTTCTGCAAGTTCATGCCTTCATAAAGTCTCCATCTACACTGGAAAGAGCGATTACAACTGTTGGACTTGAGAAACCTATTTACTTGAAAAGGTTAGGAAGGTAGCTTACATCTATACTGGAAAGTGTAATAACAGCTACTGGACTTGAGAAACCCATTCCTGAAAATGTTATGAAGGTAAACTCTGTCTATACTGGAAATAGTGATAACAGTTATTGGAGATAAGAAGCCCATTTTCCTGAAAAGGTTATGACCATAGCCTCCATCTATACTAGAAAGAGTGATAACAGCTACTGGACTTGAGAAAGCTATTTTCCTGAAAAAGTTTTTAAGAGAAAGATTTTATAAATTTTAACTGAAAGTAGCATTTCCTGTTCAGTTAAGGAATATTGAATGTTTCCTTATAAGGAAACAGCTAATATTGCTATTACTGTTACCATTACCAGCATAAGAGAAAGACTACTCTAAATTCGAAACCATGGTAAAGCCAATGAGAAACTGGAAAAGAAAAGGAAATTGTGGGGAGCCATAATCTTATGCATGCTGAAAGGACATGAGAGGAAAAAATGTGGATTTCATTTGTGCCTTCTAAGTTACTAATGAAAAATATTATGGAAAGTAGAAAATATATTTTGTAATCAATCAATGCTAAATGTTTCCTTATAGGGAAATGGCTAATATTACCATTTCCATTTATGCATAATAAGTGTGTTTTGAAGGTTGCAGCAATTTTGCAAGTTTTGCTTCCCTACCTTGAGTATCCTTGTATTTTAAAAAAAAATTATTTAAAAAGACTTAACTGTGTATAGGTAGGCAATATCACTGCAAACAGAGTAAATGCTAAATTTGAATGATTTGGTTAAGTCTCTTGAAATGGTTTTGGGGCAGGCTCTACTTCAGGACATAGATGGATAGAAGAACTGGTAATTGAACTATTAATTAAAATCTGAAGGTTCACAGAAAGATCATTTTTCAAGAAGTACTTTAACAGTGTACTGATAAAGTTAGTCTCAAATAATTATTTGAGTTTGGCCTGGAAAGGCGAAGTAAAATTGAGGCTTCATTTTGCTTCATAACTAGCAACATTTTAGCCTTTTTCAATTAGACTTATTAAATTCGATTTAGCCTACTCAAGACAGACAAGAAGGTTATTATATAGGGAAATCAATAAATTTGTAGCCTAATGAAAAAACATTTATTTTACACAACACAAATCACTTAAGTTGTGAATATTACATTGAACATTATACAGTGAAAATTTTAGATCAAAATTCAGCAGAGAATAATATATACACAAAAATAGATGTTTTTGAAATGAATTTTGGAAAATGAAAATATAGAATTTTATACCCATTTTTTAACTGAAAAAAATCTTGAATTTTTTATATTCTATATTGATGAGAAAAATTGGTCATGAAAATGTTTCTTTTTATCATTTCACCCCAATCAAGGTGATAAAGCCACTAAGATGCAAGGGGTGAGTGAAAGAAACTAAGAAAATGTTATTGAGGAGAAAAGATTGATTGACTGAGTGATTTGTTTTTTTACAGCTTATCAACCTTTTGTGGGTTATTTAAAATATATTTGGGGTTGCAAGAATAATTCATCTTTTTTTTTCAGTGAATATTGCATTAAACATTTTTTAGAATAACAATAATGTTTCCAGATATAAGTCTGACTATTTAACCCATAGCTAGGAGAGGAGATGGATTCATGCCTTTCCTAACATTATTTGTGTGTAAGTGAACCCAACTGGAAATTGAACTCAGCTCTGCTGATTTATCATTCTGATCTGCTATCCATTACACCACCTGCACGTCCAAGGACAATAAAAAAAAACAGGCTTCAAAGAAACAGAAAATGATGACTAACATTGTATTTACATCTTTGAAGATCATAATTGACATAAAAGTAAGAATCCAGAAGGGAGTGCCATAGGTGAGAAGTGTGAAAAAAGAAGTTATCAGAATAGAACCTATGGTTATATCTAGCAAAATGATGAGACCTAACTGCCAATCTACTACTGCACTTAAATTTGTGTAGTTGAGGTATCAGAGTGAAGCTCATCAGGACAACTGCCATGAAAATATTTACAGAAAAGGCACAGGGATGCTTTTTACAGCAGTGGGAAAGTGATTTAAGCTGAAATGCCAGGTCAAGACTGATGATATTGCAGATTTTTCGTTAGATTTTGTCAAGAATCTTTAGATATATAGCAGAAGCACCAAACCAGATTTAGTAGCAATATTCAATGCATGGATGAATGGTAGACTTATAAAGGTAATTTATAATTTTTGGAAATAATACTTATAAAGGTACAAGACATTCTGTCAAGAAAAATTGTCCAGCGTGACACGATGAATTGACTTTCCTAACAGCAGACTTAGCAACTGATTCAATATAATCATTTCAATTCATATCAGTGCAAAATGTGAGTCAAAGAAGGCACAATGAGTTATTCTTCTGGAGGTTAGCATCAGCCATACTGATGGAAGCAAAATTTGGTCACAAATCTGGTGATAAAGTATGCTCCAATTTTAAGTAATATAAAACAGCTTTAAATGCAAAAATGAATCAATTAAGGTATAAAAAATCTATAACTATGAGAAGAAACTATTAGTAGAGAACTTATGATTTCTAGCAATTTCAAATGTAAAATAATGGGACCTAACTGCCAATCTAGCACTATGCTTAAATTTATAAAGTTTTGGTCTCATAGAGATAAGTTTATCAGAACAAATACCATGAAAGTATTTACTGAAAAGACACAGGGAAGCTATGTTCCGTCAATGGGTAAATGATTGAAGCCAAGCTGCCAGGTCAGGACCAATAACATTGCATATTCTTCTTTGGATTTCATCAAGAATCTCTAATATATACTAGGAGCACCAGACCGGATGTGGCAGCAATATTCAAAGAAAGGAAGAATTATTATTGATTTTTGCTGTAGAAGGCTTGACTTTGTTTTATTTGGTACTTGAAATTTGATATTTTTTTAACTAATAGTAAAAAACATAGTGATTAAATGGATGCTTTTTATTTCATCACCTGCATTAACTAATCTTGTTATTATAAACATTTTTAGTACTAATATTTTTTTGTACCATTGAAGTGTTTAAATCTATAACAGAACAATAGGAGACTAAATAATATCATCATGTGTCAAAACTCGTGAGTAGAGAACAAAATGAGAACAAGTTGCTAATTTCAGAAAGGGGACTGTAAATTAACACGTTTTAATGTTTAACAGGTGAAGTAGCAAAATAACTAGTAACAGTTGGCACTGTACTAACTGGAAGAATATTTTGGGTTAAATTTTCATGTAGTTGTACAGTAGGCTCTGTGAACAGAAATAATTATTTTTTCAAAGTGGTTTCATATTACAAACTCACAGTCTTGATAGAGTCTAAAAGCGCCTACATGGACTTGTGGATAATGAATTATTTTTGACCCAACAACACTATTGATGAAATGTTGATAGCCTTGCTACTCTATCCCAATTTCTGTAGAAAATGTTCTGATGAGCTACAGTCCTTAATTCCACCAACACTCACAGCTATGATCTGCCACACAGCTTACATTGAGTCAAACTCATTACCTTTGTATTCTATCAGTAAGAAATAAGTTCCATTTGAACAGCTTCTTCCCATGAACCATGATCTTCTGAAAAAAACTCCTGATAGATAGATAGATAGATAGATGCAAATGGACACAAATAGATATATGATTGAAATAGATAAATGCAGACAGACACAGATAGATAGATAGATAGATAGATGATTGAAATAGATACATACATAGATATAGGATTGACATAGATAAATGTAAATAGAGATAGATAGATAGATATATGATTGAAATAGATACATGCAGACAGACATAGATAGATAGATAGATAGATGTAAATGGACACAGATAGATATATGATTGAGATAGATAAATGCAAACAGACACAGATAGATAGATGATTGAAATAGATACATACATAGATATAGGATTGACATAGATAAATGTAAATATAGATAGATAGATATATGATTGAAATAGATACATGCAGACAGACACAGATAGACAGATAGATAGATAGATAGATAGATGTAAATGGACACAGATATATGATTGAAATAGATAAATGCAAATAGACACAGATAGATAGATGATTGAAATAGATACATACATAGATATAGGATTGACATAGATAAATGTAAATATAAATAGATAGATAGATAGATATATGATTGAAATAGATAAATGCAGACAGACACAGATAGATAGATATATAGATAGATAGATAAATAGATAGATAGATGCAAATGGACACAGAAAGATATATGATTGAAATAGATAAATGCAGACAGCCACAGATAGATGATTGAAATAGATACATACATAGATATAGGATTGACATAGATAAATGTAAATATAGATAGGTAGATAGATAGATATATGATTGAAATAGATAAATGCAGACAGACACAGATAGATAGATAGATAGATAGATAGATAAATAGATAGATAGATGCAAATGGACACAGAAAGATATATGATTGAAATAGATAAATGCAGACAGCCACAGATAGATGATTGAAATAGATACATACATAGATATAGGATTGACATAGATAAATATAAATGGAGATAGGTAGATAGATAGATAGAGGATTGAAATAGATATCAAGGTAAGATAAACTATCATGCATTTTTTTTTCATAAATGTGTCTACATATAAATGTTACCTTCTGTTTTACACTTTTGGAGTTGAGTTGGTTTAAAAATAAAAACTAGCAGGAAAGCCTATTGAGAATTATTGAGAATACCTCATTTTTGCTAGAGAATATTTGTTATTATTGTTGTTGATATTTATTAAATATCCTTTCCCCTAACTTGAACATATTTATGGCATTTATATGGATAAAATTTGCATTCAGCTCATGATGGCTTTCCCTCTTTCAAGAGAGATTTAGTTTGGAGTCAGGAAGTTTGGTCTGGAGAAAGATATTTCCTCAAGCAGTCTTTCCAGATATAAAAGTTTGGCAAAAGAAAATTTGATGAACAGGAAGAGATATTCCTGGCGAAAAGGTCTGGTGATGGAGGAGTTAGTTAAAAATGGAGAGGAAAAGACATTACAAGGAGAAGTCCTTGGGAATTTTGTAATGGTTATCTATGTATTCTGGGAATAAGTTTAGCTTAAACTGAATAAGCAATGTAAAGATTTTTGTCAATTTTATTTTCGTGAATGAAGTAAAACAAACTATCACAGGCACAGCTGAGAATGCAGTGTTATGTGTAGGTTTCGACAAGGCTGGTATAAGAGTCTTGTGGCCCACACCTTGAATCTATGACACCCCTCCTCTATTACATCTCAATTTTCATAAGGTAGAATTCATATAAAATACAAATTTTACTTAATTTTGAACAATAGACCATATACAATATAGACGAACAAGCCAATTACAAAAATAGAAAAATACAACATATCTAAATACAAATTAGAGACCTGTCATAATAGATCATTCCATCTTAAATAATTAGAGGCATGTCATAATAGATCATTCCATCTTAAATAATTAGAGACATGTCATAATAGATCATTTCATCTTAAATAAATCAACAATGTTTTGCAGCAGTTTTTTCCAAGATTTTTTGAAAAGATGAATAATTTTAACAAATTATAGATAAAAAATAATGAATTTTATATAGTATTTTTTAGGCTTAGAATAAGCAAAATAAATTCACAGATTTGGATGGAAAAAAAAAGAACCCAGAACGACATTAAAATCCATGAAAACTTTTCTTCTAATAGTCAGTTGTGCTTAGTTTAATTTGAAATGCATATAAATGTAGGTAGAAAAAAAGCAAAGCACTGCACAGGCCCCCAATCAGCCACACCACCCCCTGCTGGGGGGGGGGGGCAGTACACACTGTCTGTGAAGATATATCTATTGTAATAGAGAAGGATTGAGGAATTTTTTATAAAGAAAAAGGGTTCAATATAGGTTGAGTTTTTCTCCTTCTAAGCACATGAGGAAAGAGGGCTTAGAAAATTTGACACTCACAGGATATATAGAAGGCAAGTGGAACAGAGGAAAACAGCACATGACCAACTTAACGAGAGTTTGTGCAAATGGTTGAGAAAATGAGGATTGGGAGAGATAGCAAAAAGAACAAATTTTATTGAGAGTTCCAAAGGTCAGGTAGTTGGGGAGAGCCTTGATCCCTTGCAGGTTGAAGGAACACAGCACATAGATAAAGAATATTAAAGGAAAAGTAATATAAAAATGTATTTTTTTCAGAATAATACCATGTTTCATGCAGATAAATATCAGGGAGGGCTAGTTTCTTTTTATATATATATATATATATATATATGAAAATTTCTCAGAGTTAACAAAATTACTGCTCTCACAAACAAACATACACAACAATATCGTAAAATCAAAAGAAAATGGTTAAATCCGCCAACACAGATAATATTCTCCACACGTGACATTAACTGATGTTATTTTCAGTTAACAATATGAAAATAGCGTTTCCTACATTCCAGTTGCTAAGAACACTCTGTCTTTTGTTTTTATTAGTTTAGTTTCCTTGTTTAATTAAATTCATTTCGTTTTTTGCTTTGAGAAAGTCCACATTGGACAAAACGCGTCAGCAATTAATAGTGTTTTCCTATTGTCATTTATATATATGTATATATATATATATATTTCTTTTAATCAGAATTACCCTAACCAAGGCAGTAAAACCACTTAGACGCAAGTGGTTACTGGGTGTGAAAGAATTAGAAAACAGAAGCGAGTGAGAGTGAGAACAATAGAAGTGTAATCAGGAAGATAGTAGATAATGATTGACATTGAATTTAAATTTTTTAAGATCAAACTTGACTGGAAAGGAAGAAGCCAGAAGAGAATTCCACAAGTGTGAAATATAAGAAAAGAATCTGTTAGCATAGAACCTATGGTTACGTCTAACCAACTCAACTGTAAAATGATGAGACTTTGTTGCTAATCTAGTACTGTGCATAAATTTATAAAGTCTAGACAATTATCATGAAAGTATTTATAGAAAAGGAAAGGCACAGAGAAACAACTTTGTAGCAGTGGAAAAAAAGATTGAAGCTGAGATACCAGGTCAGGACCAATAATATTGCTTATTTGTCTTTTTATTTTATCAAGAATGATTTGTCTTTGGATTTATATATAATAATATTATTATTTAAAATATTTTATCATCATGACACAGAAATTTGTGTGTTTCGAAAATGAAGGTTAAAATTATTGTTCCATTTTCAAGTGATCTTGAATAACTTCAGAACAAAAAACAAAACTTTTTCTGAAGTTATTCAAGATCACTTGAAAATGGAACAATAACTTTAACCTTCAGATCTTAACATAGAAATTTCTGTGTTGTGATAAGATATTTTTAAAATATTTTAGATATTATTATAATATTATGCTCTACTTTGTATTGAGCACTTTTTAAAAAAATAAATGCTAAATAATTGTGGATTGTTAATCTGACTGTTCTTTCTCTTTATTTGTATATATATATATATATATATATATATATATATATATATATAATGTATATATATATAGGTTCCTGAAAAATTTATTTTGGTTGAGCTCTCTGGCTGAGGAAGTGTGGGTTTGTAAACAGTCACTATTACACTATTATAGCAAGACTCTTCGGTAAAGCAAATCGAGTCTTCTCAATTACTGTGTGTTTATCTAAAAATAAATACGATAAAATTCACCTTTGTCCCTGCTGTGCACCGATGACTTACTGGTAGAATCTCCAACTGACGCCAATTCAGCCGGGTTTCAATCCTAGCTAGAGGCAACCTGACATCTAGCCACACTGAAGAGCTGTGATACAGCAAAACAGTCTGTCTGTGGATGACAATATATATATATATATATATATATATATGTGTGTGTGTGTGTGTGTCTGTGTGTGTGTTAACCTTGTAGACATACACTTATTAAGTGTAGAGCCATAGCCTGAACCCTGCTAGGCATTACAGCTGTGGTTTCAGTAGTAAGTTTTGACAGGTTAGAGTTTCCAGACCCACAGCAAACGGTTTTGAATTCATTCTTACAGACTGATTGCCAACCAAAACTAGATAACTCAGTTTCCCTTGTTATTAACTCCTAGCTGGAGAAGGGAAGGAGAAGAGATGGATTCATACCTTTTCAGTGGTATATGTGTGAAATTGAATGCAATGGGCTGTGTTAGAGTTTGAATTCTCCATGCCAATACCATTTTTCTGCACTGATTCTTGCTGCACAATGCACACATCCACACCATATACTGTCCCCTCCAGGGATGATGCAGGAGCGATGCCGCTTGATATGGTGACTTTTAAGCTAGTTAATAATAATTTTCTAAAAGTTAAAACAATAATTATTGGTGTTTCATTTCATTTAAACAATGAATATAATCAGAGCAGTTGACTTGGGTGTCAGTGATGTAAGCACCTGATGTCAAGATGCTAAATAAATACTAACTTTCAACATCCTATACTGTGAGTGACTTTTTTTTTTATTGTCCCTGTCCCAATGCATTCCAGATGCTGAAAAGACATGTGCTTAAGGGAATTCATAACAGAACAGGCTCAGGCATATTTATAGTCAAATACCCAGTGTGCCATGTCAAAATTGCAAAAATATCTTTCGGGAAGAGAGTTTCAATTTGTGGTTTGCTAATAAGTATTACATCGGTATCAATATTTTAGCAAAATATTTTACAGCAAACTTTTGGCTGCATATCTGCCATTTTTTATATAACATCTGAAAGAGATAACAAAAAATTACCATAACAATGACTTTCACTTTTTGGTTTTGGCAATGGGAGGAAGTTGGAATTGAAGATTGTTGTGGGAATCAACCTTTTGATACGAGTTGCAGACATTTTCTAGTGAATGCTTAATGCTTCTGGTAGATTTGCCCCACAAACAATATTGGTGGACTCATGTGAATCCAGGCAAAAATATGAAAACATGACATGGAATTTAAAGAAAAAAAGTATTAACAAATATATAGATAGAACAGTTTACAAAAATGAGAAATGAAATTAAATGTGAAGAGTTCAAAGCAACCTTCAGTATCTGTCTCTTAGGTACTTATGATAGAGTGAGAAGAGGTTACCTTTTCACTATCAAAGCCACCAAGAAAAAGAGTCTTTCAAAAATCACATGCTTGGGATGGTATTCCAACAGATATGTACCTTTTTTTAAGTTGTTTTAAGGATTTTTTTTGCTGACTGTCAAATCCCATATTTTTGAAAAATTGAGTCTGTTGAGTAAGTGGAAGTGAACAGTATCAAATCAAAGGAGCAAAATGCAAAAATAAACACACCACACAAGGGCTCTGTGCAGCATTTTGGGTTTCAAACACAACACTTCAAATAGTCAATTTAATACTGTTGTATCCTTAAAGAGGTTACAAACAGTCAAAGGTGGTACTCGAGTGAAGGAACAGCAACATGTGTGTCAATGAAAGAAAGAGAGGTTTATTGTGAAAGAGAATACACTACTGAAAGACAGGGAATCGGGTAGCAGGTTAGTAATTCCCAAAGCAAGCCCCCATGTATATCCTGTGCTCATTATATATAGCTACTGATATAGTCAGTCCACATAGGCGATAGGGAGTGTGGGACATTCCATTACAACAAATACAAATAAATAGCCAATAAAATCAGCTCCTGCCAATAAAAACCAAACATTCATTCAATTCAGTAGAAGGACTGACAGCAGTCTGTCCTGGGTATGACAATAAACTACATCTGCGTCCAGGGTAAGACGATAAACTATGTCCAACAGCAAGGCCTCTGATCAGGAGGATTTGAGGAGTGTGGAACCACCTCTTAAATGCTTCTCTTCCCAGGTCCACCCTGACCTGGGGTGGTAGCACCTGTTAGGGTCCCAGCTAAGGGAAAATAGTTGACCCGGAAACTGAGGTAAAAAAACATTATGAAAGCGTAAAAATAGGTTTTAATAAAATTATTACCAGAAATAAATTTTTGAAGAAAAAAATATTACCAGGAATAAGTTTTTGAAAAATAAAAATATTACCAGCAATACGTTTTTTGAGGAAAACAATGTTACCAGCAATACAATTTTGAGGAAAAAAATATTACCAGAAATAGAATTTTGACAAAACAAAAATATTACCAGGAAAAAAAAAAAGTTGTTGGGATTATATAACCCATTGAGGTTGATATGCTGTAAAATAAACCAAACCAAACCAAACTGACAGCAGTAAAGAGACACAAGTCAACCTTGGTGTCTTGTCTTTCTCACTAAAGCAGACTCCCTTTGATCTCGTCTCCCAAATTAATTTTCTCTCTTCGTCACTGAAAGACTAGTTATATTCATTTGCTGACAGTTAACGAGAAGAACTTTTTAACTTTCATTTCATGATAAGTAATTCGTTAAAATTTGTGTATCCTACATTTGAATAAGCATGATCAATTTATTTGAACATGTGACAATCTTTTCTGTCATTTTTTAATTCGACAAACCAATGAAATCTTTCCCCAACAAGTCTATATCAAATCCTATATTCTTGAAATTTAAAAAAAACCTTTTTGTCAAAGTCAAACCTATAATGTCTGTCTATTTTTTTTTGTTACTTTTTTCCAATTTCTGAATAAGATGTCTATCAGGATTGAAATCATGAATAAACTGTCCAAAGTTATTTTTTTTTTCCCGTTTCGGGTAAGTGCTTTCAACTATCTCAATCATCAGAAAATTGGAAAAAAAATATACAATTAAAAATTAAATAGACAAAACTTTTGGTTGAATTTTAAAAGAAGGAAAAATAAATTAAATTACATGTGAAGAGTTCAAAGCAGCCATCAGTGTCTGAGGTACTTTCGTGCCGACAGAGCAAGAGGACATCTTGTTGTTATCAAAATCACCAAGGAAAGAGGGAAATTCTTTTTAATCTTGTGATGCCTGTAATTATCGTCAGGGGGTAGTAATCCACCAAGATTTAGTCTATCTATTAAATCCTTTAAAACTCACTTGGGAATACCAGTTGCTGTAAGCTTGGATGGGATGGTCGTTTAATAATGATTGATTATTTTTTGTTCCCAAATTTCAGGGTCAGGATAGGCTTCTTGTTAAAACTTTTCTAAATTTGCATGAGATATTTTACATGTGATGTAATGGAATAACCTGTCACCCCCATGAGTGACTACACTATAGGTAGTAACTACATATAAGTATCTGTAAGTCAACAGACTACAGAGACTAGCTAGGATCTTGTTGAGTATGATTCAGACTTACCTGAGAACTACCGACCTTCCAATAGTAGCACTCATTACTGGAGTGATTTGTGACGACCTTGTGCATAACTGTTACCTTTATTCTTATTGTACTGGGTTTTTACAATAAAACTTTATTTATTTTATCCACCTGGTTTTTCAAGTATATATTCCTATTAGCATGGAATATAACATACACTTAACTATCATATTCAGTTTTGTTGCTTTTTTAAAGTGAATCAAACATTTTAATTTTTTACAGCCCTTTACTCTAAAGCTTATTTCATATACTCATTATTTTATAATAAACCTTTACTTATTTTATCCACCTTGTTTTTCAAGTATATATTCCTATCAGCACAGAATATAACAATGTTTCTTACAAGGAATCAAATCTATTAAGGTTTTGAACAGACATTTTGCTACTGAAAAACATATGGTAGAATATGCAGAAATCATCTGAATTCCTACAAAGTTTTAATATCCTAACTGTTTCTTTTTCAATAAACGTTATTCATTCCACTTGGTTGCACTTTTGAGGAACCATAGAATGGTCAGATTTAATTACCTTAATCTGACAGATTAAAATTTTCTTGCAATTAAATACCAGCAATATATTGTTTTTGATTTCTCTATAAGCTTACATCTCCATATTTGCATAAAAATTAATCTGGAGAAGATAATTAGAATCATTCAAGTTGATGTTTAAACAAACATTTTTCATATTAGAACTGAATGCTGCAAAATTAATGTCACTTTGAATTTCTGGGATGTTCATTTATTATCCTATTATAATTGTGCTTCGCTAGTTTGCACAACCCTTATGTCCTGCCAATACCTAAAAAATAATAGACTATTCTGTTTTGTTTGCCTAGAAAGTAGGGAGAAGACACTACTTGGTTTCAATGAGTAAATAAAAGAAAGAAAGAATAATTTCATTACTTATTACAGAATATCCTGTTATAATCGTGCTGTCTCACTCTTTGTTAGTTTGCACAACCGTTATGCCCTGCCAATACCTCATAAATAATGAACTATTGCATTTTGATTATGTAGGAAAACAAAAGACATATGCTACTTGGCTTCAGTGAGAAAATGAAAGAAAGGAAGAAATAAAAAGGGAAGACAGAAATTTTTAACGTCTATTTCAGAGAAATGGAAAATGTTGGCAATTTCAAGTTTTTTCATTTGTACCCACTTCTTAAAATAATGACCAGCATTCATATTTATGAGTGTTATTAGAATATTTTGTTAAAGTTGTTAAGCTCAAGTTTTTAATGATGTGATAGGGGAATTTCTACAGCTATGTTATTGTTGGAGAACATGCCCTGAGCTTATTCAATCGTTAACTTAAGAATTAAGATTCATTAGAAAATTCAAATAGGAAAACTGTTAAATTTTCATAGGCATTTCTAGCTTAAATAATTAAAAAAAACTAAAGATTTTTAAAAATCATTTTATATTGCAAGGTAGTAAAGCCACTAAGATACAAGGAGTTACCGAGTATGAGAAAATAAGAAAAAAGAGAAACATTATTAAGGAGCGAGAACAATAGAAGAGTAATCAGGAAGACAGTAGATGACTGACTGACATTGAACTTAAATTTTTGAAGATCAAAGTTGGCTGGTAATCATGGACCCAGAATAGAGCTCCACAAGCGAGAAGTGCAAGAAAAAAACTGTCAGTATAGAAATTACATTTATATTTAACCATTTAAACTGAAAAATGGTGAGATCTTGCCACCAATCTAGTACTGCTCTTAAATTCCTAAAGACTAGGTACCATAGAGGAAAGTAATATTTATTTTGTTTTAATACAAAAATGTGGCACAAGGCCAAAAGAGAGGATCAGGGAAAGGTTGGTCTTTAATCCTTCTTATCTTAAACTTAGCTAGCCACGATTACTGACCCAAACATACCACTGTATTCCTTATACCAAAACAACACATTCTTACTTACCATTCTTAATACAGTCACCATAATACCTCAAAGTCTCTATGTAGGCCTAACTAGTTCCCATATGTACAATTTCTTTGTGTTTGGGAGGATAAAATAACAACATAGAGGAAAATTCATCAGAACAATTACCTTGAAAGTATTTATAGAATAGGCAAAAGGAAGCTACATTACGGCAGTGGATAGTGATTGAAGCCAAGATGCCAGATCAGGACTAGTAATATTGCTGATTCTTCTTTACCAAGATTGATTAAAAAAGGAAAATATTTTTGATGCAGATTAATATTCTCAATATTTTGATTCACTGATGTCAAGTAATCTGTTTAAAATTGAGAAACTGACAAACAGGCCTAAAAAAAAATTCAATAAAAAAATCTGGAAAAAAAATAAAGCAAGCAAGCCTCTGCTGGAGATGATTCAGCAAACCTTTTTTATCTGAAGATCTTCTCTGGAAATTCTTACCTTGAGGTTTTTGACGGCATTAGTTGGATCTGTCAAGAAACTTTGCCGTACAGCAATTTCAATATTTGCTTCCTTTACCTTTCTTTCAAGGTCATCAATGGTCTGCAAAAGAAAAAAGACAAATATATATATATATAATTTATATGCAGATATATTTTAATGAATAAAATAAATTTAATACAGGGTGCCCCAGAAAAATCAGGAAATTGGGTATAGTTTATTTAATTATTGGAGTTTTTGTTACAGTTATTTGAAGCAAAGGATAGAAATTTAGTAGCAAAGGATAGAGATTTAGTAGCAAAGGATAGAAATTTTGAAGCAAAGGATTTGAGATTTAGTAGCAAAGGATAGCAATTTTGAAGCAAAGGATAGAGATTTAGTAGCAAAGGATAGAAATTTAGAAGCAAAGGATAGAAATTTAGTAGCAAAGGATAGAAATTTTGAAGCAAAGGATAGAAATTTAGTAGCAAAGGATAGAAATTTTGAAGCAAAGGATAGAAATTTTGAAACAAAGGATAGAGATTTAGTAGCAAAGGATAGAAATTTTGAAGCAAAGGATAGAAATTTAGTAGCAAAGGATAGAAATTTACAAGCAAAGGATAGAAATTTAGTAGCAAAGGATAGAAATTTTGAAGCAAAGGATAGAGATTTAGTAGCAAAGGATAGAAATTTTGAAGCAAAGGATAGAGATTTAGTAGCAAAGGATAGAAATTTAGTAGCAAAGGATAGAAATTTTGAAGCAAAGGATAGAAATTTAGTAGCAAATGATAGAAATTTTGAAGCAAAGGATAGAAATTTAGTAGCAAAGGATAGAAATTTAGTAGCTTAAAACAACAAAAACACATATGTTTGATGTGGTGTTTAAACTAAAAATATTACTATATATACTTGCATATCATGTAACTTTTGAAGACCTAATTTTAAGTGGGGTCATATGATACATGGGATATAAAATTAGTGTATGGGCTAACAGTGCATATGCTTATTTTAAATCACTTGTATGATGCAACCCTCTTAAAATTAGCTTCAAAATTAGGTCTTTAAAAGTTGCATCATATACAAGAATATATAGTAATTTTTTATATGTTAGTTATTTTTTTTTCATCATATAGTAAATCTAAAATGTCCTGTTTTTTGTGGGGCACACTGTATATTAAATAATGCAACTAAACTAAAGTAGATTAGTAAATAAAGACAATGCTCAATTCCCAAAGTAGGTGGAGTTATTATTTACTAAATGTTAAGAACACAATAAAAGATGTAAAATGTTGACTATATTTGATCAATGAATGAATAGAATGATATCCATGTGAAACTTTCATTCATGATTTTGTGATAGTTTTTATTTCTCAATGAAAAGTGAGCAGAAATAAAAAAGAGAATGAGAATCAGATTGGCATAAAAGAATGAGAGAACTTACAGAATGCCTAAAATCAGGAGAGGGAATGCTGATAATGGAGAAAGAAAGAATATTTCAAAGATGGAGCTAATACATTGTAGGACTCTTCCACAACGAAAGAGGAAAAACTTGCAAGGCACAAAAATATGGAAGGATCAGAAATATCAAAGTCTAAAGTGGAATCAGTGCTGGTCAAATTAAACAAGAACAAAGCAGAAGGACTAGATGTAATTGTAATAGAGATTCTGGAAGGTTTAGGCATTGACAAAATTACAGACATAATAGATGAAAGCTATGACAGTGGTGATATACCTGAAGATCTAAGTAGATACATTTTCATAGCACTACCTAAGAAGCCAGTTGAAAATGAATGCAAACTCCATTGAGCAATTAGCCTGATGAGTCACATAACAAAACTTATCATCTGAATTCTGATGACTAAATCATATAAAAATTGGACAAGAAAAGTGAGGTTTTATTAAAGACACTGGGACAAGGATTGTAATATTTAAGCTCAGAATGATATCAGAATGGACAGTACATTATGCAGTGTGTAAAAAGAAAGAGCAATTTAAATAGATATACCGACAGGCTGTTTCATGCTTAAACACAATCATTAGACATGGCTGACAATGAAACAGACTGTTGCTTATATGTATATATATATATATATATATATGAAGTATATTTAGGCAGTAAGTATTCATCCAAACAAGTTTGATTAAAAAGAACTGACAAGGTCAGTCTGTTTAATTTTTTATTTTATTTTTCCACTTTCCAGATAAGGTGCTGAGTACTGTGCTCAAAGTTATGGATAAACTGTCCAAAGTATTCAAGTAACTTTTAAATTTCGCAGTCATTATCAATAAGCACTCAAGACCCAAAACTCTAGGAGCAGTTATTATGCAAAATAGCCAACATTAAATAAAACATCATTCACCACGAGAGAAGGTATCTTCAAATGCATATGATATAATTAATGTGTGCACATATTTTATCAGTATTATAAAAAATAAAATAAATAGATCACAGTCTCTTTGTGCAGCCTCATTCTGAATAATCATTGCACATAGCACCACACTAGACCATTTCAAATGATCAGCTTCCCAAAGAATACCAGGACGCATACAAAGGAATTCTAACTACCACACAGACACAGAATTGATTCTTGATAATGAATGTGAAAGTAGAAAGTACTTGGACAAATATGAACTTTGACAGTTTATCCCTGACTTCAAGTGCAGTACTCAACACATTATCTAAATAATTGGAAAATACAATAAAAAATTAAACAGACAGACCTTGTTGGTTCTTTTTAATCAAACTTGTTAGGATATATATATATATATATATATATAAAACACAAGAAAACACAGACATAAATATGTACATACAGAGACATAACTTGTTCTAATCTGTTAAGGATAGAAGATGAAAGTCAAAGAAGCAATGATCATGTCTCCTGCTTCATAAGATATTTTACAGACACCTCAATTGCTAAAGGCAAAGGAAATTGACAAGTCATTGCATCATCATGATTTCAACCAAAGTATGTTCTTGTATGCTGCAGTTCATTGGTCAGCCCTACAGCAAGACCATATAGGAAGTCCTCTGTCCAGTGATGGTGTGTCATGACTGCAATGTTTGCATAGATTCCTATGGAGCTTAGTTTACACCACTGAATCAGTTTAGTTGCCAATGACCCAACCATGCTGAATACAAGTTTACATGGTATCAGTCACACTTGTAGAGTGACCTCACATAAAAGTGAAACAAAACTATATTTATTTCACAGAGACACACAAACAATTTTTATTAGTCTGTTTATCAGCTTGGTAATGGCAATATTTGCCATTTCCCTACAAGGAAACATTTATCAGTACTGCTTTCAGTTGAAATTTATAAAAATCTTTCCCTTAAAACAATTTTTCATGAAAATTTTCCAGTATTGATGGAAGTTTCCTTCCCAAACTTTTCTTTGAAGTAGTGTGCAATGTCAACATCTTCATTATGTCATTATTTTCTCTTTTAGTTACATGTGCTATCCATTTCAGTTGTTGCTGATGTTGTTAGTCATCAAGTGTTGTGGCTTCTGTTATTTGGTACAGTTCTTTGTTCGTGAATCTGTAGTGCCATATCATAGTGTTCAGGTTTCTCTTGCTCAAAGATCTTAGAAAGTGGCTATATATAGTTGATTGTTTAGATATTTCAGAATGGGTTTGATGCCATGTATAGCATTCGTATGTTTTGATCTTACAAGGCAATTTAAGAAGATGAGCTTTAGGTTGATTTTTTTTTAATCATGTCACCACAAGCAAGTTGGGAATTCTACTAGTATGTAGTGGGGGTTACAGGGAGTGAAAGTGAGAGAAAAGACTGGGTTTAGATAGGACAAAAAATGAATGGGATTCAAAAAGATAGAAGATGGTAATTGATGTTGCATTTAAATCTTTGAAGATTGTAGTTATCAGGGAAGCAAGTAAATGGAAGAGAGTTCCACAGGCTGGAAGTGTGAGAAAGGAAACTGATGGAGTAGAAGTGGGGGGTTGCATTTAGCTATGTCAACAGTAACTGAATGGGACCTAGATGCCAATCTAGTTGCATGCTTAAATTCATGTAGTAGATGTTTTGGTTTTGTAGCAATTTGTGGCGTTGAGTGAAACTATCAATTTCCTTATCTTCAATACTAAAGTTGTTATAACTGATCCATATGCTGAGGTATTTGAAGTGTTTAGTATTTATTAATTCTTCACCTTGAATAAATATACACATTTGAATGAAAAGATGAGGTGAGGTTTAAATTACTATATTTGATATCATATAACATTCTATTTAAATTAAATATTACAATAATAGGCAAGGTTATCTATACTGTTTGTATAAACATCTGTCTAGCAAATACCTTGACTTTTCATATAAATGTAAAGTTGGTTCAATGTGTCATGTTAGACAGTTTTTCATTTGCTAGAATCTCAAACATATATAATTCTACTATTGTCCATGCATTGAATATTGCTGCTACATCTGGTCTGATGCTTCTGCTATGTATTTAGAGATTCTTGATAAAATCCAGACAAATTTGCAATGTTATTGGTCCTGACCTGCTATCTCAGCTTCAGTCAATTTCCCACCACCATACTGTATCTTCCCTGTGCCTTTTCTATAAATATTTTCATGGTAATTGATCTGATGAGTTTTCCTCTTTGGTGCTTCAATTTTACGAATTTACAGCTCTCAACAGATGTGATTAAATATACTTTAATGTTAAAAAAAAATTTATTCAGTATTATTATTGTTTAGGTAATAAGCATTACAACATAGCACAAATAGCTATATTGTGGAAAAAGGAGTTTTTGACAATATACACATTTTTATGAATTTATGGTTTTTTTAAAAACTTTTACCAAAAACATTCTTGTACATGTAGTTATGGACAATATTATACATTAAAAATATCAAAGTCTAAAGTGGAATCAGTACTGGCCAAATTAAACAAGAACAAAGCAGCAGGATCAGATGTAATTATATATTAGGGTTATGATTATGTAATCAGATAATACTTATGTCTATTTTAGCACATTTAATAGTTTATAGCTATAGCATAACATACAACCTTACAAGTAAATAAAAATTGAAAACTTGCAGAAGCTTTATTTTTCAATTTGCTAATAATGTAATTGGATAATACTTATGTATTTTTTAATTCATTTAACAGTTTATAGCTATAGCATAACATAAAACTTTACAAATAAACAAAAACAAATTCTATAAGGTTCCATAAATTTATAGAAGGCTCCAGAAAGTCATAGTACTACTATATTGATGGACTTTATAAAAATGCTAATTTTCCTTGATAAAGTCAATCAGAGGGCAAAACGTGTTGTCTGAAATAACTTTTCCTTTCGTATATATATATATATATATATATATATATATATATATATAATATAATATTTTTAGTTTTTAAAAATATGATTCCTTCGCTACATAAGAGTTCTCATGTTTCAAAAGCAAGAGCCGAGACCCCTAACATAATTTTTGAAGTTATGTAGAGTTAAGGTGTCTGGACCCGCTTCCTTGTCAAGCGAGAATTTGGGAATAAGCTATCTTTTGGTTAGCATGTGTTTATAAGTGCGGTCTCATTGGAACATTAGTTGCTATGGAAATGGCTAGTTTCGGCCGTTAAGGTGGTTTAAAGGGATGAAGATTTTCCAATAATTTGCAATTTCAAGAGCAAACAACAAATAGCTGGCTAAAAATTTTGATGAAAATGTCCCATGAGATTGAGTTTCCTATCTTTTCCAACTGCCTGACGATTATGCAACTACCCACAAATAAATTGTGCATCCACATGAAACTGAAAGTTGCAAAACAAAAGTGAAATATAAATATCCTTTATATATTGTAATTTTGTATATGTATATAAGTAAATATGCCAGTTACCTGTGTGGCCAAGTGGTTAGAATGCTTACTTTCTGATCATGAGACCAGGGTTTGAATCTCACCATGGTTGATTTGTCAGGAAGGAGACTTCTTGACATTATCGGTCTTGAGGGGGATAAACCCAGCGTGTGGCACCTTTGGAAAGTGCGTGAAAACCATAACATGGGCTGAACCTAGCCTTGTGAGTGAAATTGGGTAGACGGAACACTTGGGGGTCATCAATAGCTGTGCTAACATGAAGTCACAAGTTATCGTGATCGAGGTTCTGAGTGTTCAGGAGTTATTCAGACTGTTGATCCTGCTAGATAACACACTCTCTCCCAGAAACTGTAAGTAAGGTCTGCTCAGCATAGTTGCAGTATAAACCACAAATTGGATCTGTAATGAACTCTGACGGATACTTCTCTGATCTGTGATGTCCATTCAACACTTTATAGGATGAAAGCCTATAAAAAGCATACAATGAAATATGATGATTCTTATCTTGTTTATATATGTGTGTGTGTATGTCTATCTATCTATCTATCTATCTATCTATATATATATATATATATATATATATATATATATATATATAAATATAAAAGTGGACATGGAAGTCAGCACTTAGAGGCGACAGTCTGTTTCATGCTAGTGCAATCGTCAGGTCGCCTGACGATTGCACTATCATGAAACAGACTGTCGCCTCTAAGTGCTGACTTCCATGTCCACTTTTATATTTACACACGCTCTATCTCTGATATTGAGCACTTTATCCCATAAATATAGCACACTTTAAGACTATATTTCTGCATATATATATATATATATATATATATATATATATATATATGCATACACACATACACACACATGCATAATTGCAATATAAGCCTAGGTTGACTCTGTGGGTGTTGAACAATCACAAATGTGCCTGAGCAAGAGTCTGCAATAGGGATTGGCTAGCCACCCTAGTAGATGGGTATCCTTGAATATGAGTGGCCAGCTATTATTATTATTATTATTATTCCGTTTACCATGCTAAGTCAGCCTGCCATGAGGATTCATCATCATGGTTTTGTAAAATATTGTTAGAATGGATGTGTAATCTTTACTCTGGCGAACAAATTCAAACAACATGCATTAACCAAAATTTGGGTAAAGTGTAGCAACGCTGCTACAGAGAGACTGGAAAGGCTTCAGCTGGCTTTTAGCAAATATTCTTTTGGTGAAACATGGGTTTTTGAGTGGTACATCTGTTTCAAGGTTGTGATCAAGTTGCCAGTTCAAGATGGTGAGAGTTCAGTGTGATCAATCTTCAGTAAAATGTCAGAAAATGTCAACTCATCCATGAGAACTGTCATCAAACAGTTTGCCAGCTCTCATACATAATTGGCATCAGTTACAGATTCTGTCAGTAGATTCTATTTATTTTACTTACACACACACATACAGTAAAAATATATAGCCATGGTGGAGTAATGGATAGCGGTTCGGATTCAGGAATCGGAGAGCCGAGTTCGAATTCCAATTAAATATATTACATTCACTTACATGCTAATACCCTTGGAAAAGGTATGAATCCTCTTCTTCTTCCCTCAGCTATGAGTAAATAGTAGGACAGACTGGGTTCTATAGCCCTGGATGACAACTGGTCTACTGCAGAAAGATATGGAAACCTATTGCAGGAAAAAATCTGCCTCGTCAGTCATGTATCAAAAGATACTTGATTGCCTAAGTGGGTATCACGCATAGCACATAACTGATATATATATATATATATATATGTATGTGAGATACATAGCATGGGAGAAATGGATAGATAGGAATAGAGTGAGATAAGTAATGAATGGAGATATATATATATATATATATATGAACATACTGAGATAGATAATGAACTGCTGCCAAACCATTTTTTTTATTTTCTCCTGGATTATAGGTTTATGGAAAATACATAATTTCAGTAAAGTATCTATTATGCATTATCTCTCTCTCTCTCTCTCTCTATATATATATATATACAGAAGGTCCTCAGGTTATGTCAGACCCAATGTACGGTGTTTCGTGGTTATGGTGCCATCTCCCATAATATAATACGTTGTCACGCAGTGTTATATGAGGAAGATGGTTTTGCTTTTTCACCAGCTGTACACCATATTGGTTTGTGCTACATTTGCTATCTCTCATTTGTGTAATGTTTTTTGTGTGTGTGGGGGGGAACTTTTTGCCTTTCATTATGGCTCCCAAGCATAAGGCAGACTCATGGCTGCTTATGTAGGTGATTTTCAACCTATGTTGAAATTCAGGTTACATCACGTTGTAGGAATGGATAGCCAACGTAAGTCAAGGACCTCCTATATATATATATATATATATATATATATATATATATATATATATATATATATATATATATATGTACATATTACAGTCCAAAAGTTTGAGGTAATAATTTTTAAAATTGGCCCTAAAAGTAGTTGTTTTGTTCTTGAAATAAGAGAAAATTATTACACATGATTTTTTATATGAAATTTTATTATGATAAAAAGAAAAAAAAGAATTTCATGCTTAATTTTGCTCTTGTCAAAATATCCGCCATCAGTCTTGATTACTGCAGTACAAAGTTTTGGCATTTGTTGCAAAAGTTTCTCAAAGTATAAGTTTGATAATTGAGCTACTTTCAGTATATGTCTATATTCCTGAGATGAGGTATTATGTACATTATTTGTACTGTTGTCCTCATCTTTGTTGCCATATTTATTACAAAGTTTCGGCCGTCGTACACTCCGGTCTTGTTCGGGTGGTTGGAATGTCGAACTGAACCCTTTATTTTGCTCACTGGGGTAGACTGTTCTAGTGCCATGTTTAATGGATGTCAGTTATCAGTTATCTCCTGTTAATTTCCCTCTGAAAGTTCTCCTGGGTATTGAACTCACACACTTTGGGTCCTGTCACTGGATCTAACTAACACCTTTATCCACTGTGCCATGTCCTCAAGGCTATTAAGAATATTAAGAACATTGGCTAAAGAATTGAATGCAACCAAACTATCACTTTTAATTAAAATTGGGTGAGATACTTTCTTAATACTGTTTTCTCAGTTGCGATTTTTAATGATGAATATAGAGCTACATTGGTTGTTAAAGTCTTTTTTTTTATTATTTCTTACTTAGGTTTCTTTTTTTTTTACTCTCTCTTTCTATATTTTTTTCCTTCTTCTTTTACTTCCTAATACAATGAGATATGAGGAAGTGATTGTCACAGTGCACAGCGTTTCATTTCAGTTTCCTTTCTGGCAAAAGCTGTAATGAACTCTGACAGATACATCTCTGATCTGTGATGTCCATTCAACACTTTATAGGATGAAAGCCTATAAAAAGCATACAATGTGTATATATATATATATATATATATATATATATATATATATACATACACAGTGACACGCATAAGTATTGGATACATGTTATTTTCTGTTATAACTCTAGTTTATGTTCGCCATCTTGCCTGATATTTGGTAAGTAATATCTTGTAAAGTTGTTTTAGTTGTATGTGGAAGGAAAATTAAAAACTCATGGTTGAATCCATTTTTTTATCAAAGTTCAAAATTACCCTAGGCAAAAGTATTGGATACATCAATTTAATATTTTATTGCATAGCCTCTGTTTTGTTTCACTGCTTCCAGTTGCTGTCTATAGTTGGCCACAAGTTTTTCACACTGATCCACCATTACTTTACCCACTCTTCCTTGCATAATTCCTCTAATTGCTTGATATTTTGTGGATTCCGCTTATGAACTTTAACCTTCAAAGTATTCCACAAATTCTCAATTGGATTCAAGTCAGGAGACTGACTTGGACAATTGAGAGTACTAATACCATTATTTTCAAACCATTCCTTTGTAAGTTTTGCAGTATGTTTGGGATCATTGTCATGTTGAAGCACGAAATTCCGACCATGTCCTAAAGAAGTTGCAGATTTCTGAAGGGTCTTCTCTAGAATCTCCCTGTATATGCTACCATTCATTCTACCATGGATAACTTGTAACTCACCAGTGCCCTTGGATGAAAAGCATCCCCATATCATAATGGAACCATCCCCAAACTTAACTGTGGGGATGGTATTGTGCTTATTGAAGGCAGTGCCATTTATTTGCCAAACACTTGTCGCTGTGTTCCTTTTGAATAGTTCAACTTTCGTTTCATCCGACCAGATTACCTTTTCCCAAAACTGCATACCTTTCTTTTCATAAGTTTCGACAAACTTTAATCGGTCTTTGACATGTTTGGTTTTCAGTAAAGGCATTTTTCTTGGTGATCTTGAATGAAAGACTGTATGATGTAGAGCTCTGCTAATGGTATCCTTACTTACATTAATTCCAGTACCCTCAAGATCAGTTTTAATTTCAGAAGAGTAATGAAGGGGTCTTTTGCACATTTCTGCTGATCCACCTTGAAGTACTTTCATTTATTTTTCTCAGTCTTCCATTTCTTGGAAGGTTTGCTGTACCTTTGCCATACTTCTTATACTTTCTGATGATATTTCCTACTGTACTTAGTGCTAGATTCATTTCTTTGCTAATTTTTCGGTAACCTTGTCCTTCTTTGTGACGTTCAATGATTCTATTTTGCATATCTCTGGATAATTCTTTAGTTTTTTCCATTTTTAATTCTTGAATTGCAGAATGCACATCAAAGAGTCAGATGATTAGTAGCACTATCTTGTAAACAATTGTGTGCTTCTCTGATTGGTCAGTTAACATTCCAATACTATCAAAAATTTGAATATTTAAAGTCTTTTAAAATACAAAGTTTCGATTGGAAATTTGAAAAAAGTATCATGTATCCAATATTTTTGCCTAGTGTAATTTTGATCTTTGATAAAAAAAATGGATTCAACCATGAGTTTTTAATTTTCCTTCCACATACAACTAAAACAACTTTACGAGATATTACTTACCAAATATCAGGCAAAATGGCAAACATAAACTAGAGTTATAACAGAAAATAACATGTATCCAATACTTATGCGTGTCACTATATATATATATATATATATGCATACACACATACACACACATGCATAGTTGTAATATAAGCCATAGGTTGACTCTGTGGGTGTTGAACAATCACAAATGTTACCCACCTTGCCCCCAAAAGACCAAAAATTAACAAAATGGCTTTCAGCCTCTCCAGATATTAATCCAACAGAAAACTTGTTGCCCATCATTAAAAGAGATGTATACAAGAATGAAAACCAATAGTGAAGTAAAAGAAGAACTCTGGGTATCAACAGAAACTGTTGCAAATAATGTTAAAGTTTAAAGATATCAATGGTTGAAAGAGTGCTGAAAATTATAGAATGTCAAGGAGCCTATGTTAACATATAATAGTATAATAATTTATTCAGGTACATGGGATATTTTTGCTTTAATCAACTACATATTTTTATGGCCTGTATCTTTTGAATTCATAAATAAAAATAAAAATGACTGTAAATAATGTTAAAGTCAACATAATAGAAAACAAAATCTATGGTTAAAAGATGGATAACGGTTAAAGAATATCAATGAGTGTATATTAACAAGCAAATAATTTATTCACTTATATGGAATATTGTGTTAATTAATTATATGGCTTATATATTTTAGATTTGATTTGCATATATAATAAAGATTTATGTTGCATTTCATATAATAAAACCTGATATCCTCAAAAGAGTTAATTATAATTTTATTTTGATAAGAATAGATATTATAAGGTGAATTTGATATGATATATTTCTCATGTAAATATAAGTACGCTGATAAATTGAAATGACAAAATAGGAAACTTATTTTTTGCAATGCATTTCATTCCTTCAGGAAGATTCATTAAAGACAAAATCTTTTGATTTTTTAAATTCATTTAATCTCAAACAAGGCAATAAAGCCACTAAGACACAGGTGTTTACTGTGTGTGAAAGAATATGAGAAAAAATTAAGGAGAGAGAAAAATAAAAGAAGATGAATCAAGAAGACTGTAGATAATGATTGACATTGCATTTGAAGTTTTGAAGATCAAAGTTGGCTGGAAAGCATGGAGCCAGAAGCGAGTTCCACAAGTGAGAAATCTGAGAGAAGAAACTGTTAGTGTAAAACTTTTAGTTTTACACTAACAGTTTCAACTGTAACTGCCAATCTAGTACTATATTTTTCTACTTTCTCGTTTCAATTTATTACATCCTGGCTACGACGTTAAACTGTAAGGCCTCTGATCAGGAGGTTTTGAGGAAGCATGGAACCACCTCTTAATTGCTGGTGTTCCCAGGTCTACCCTGACCCGGGGTGGTAGCACCTGTTGGGGTCCCAGCTATGGGCAAATAGTGAACTTCCAGGTCTTTTCCAGCACATTTCTTTTTGAAAAAATATTATTACCAGCTATATGTTTTTGAAAAAAAATATTATTACCAGCTATACGTTTTTGAAAAAATATTATTACCAGCTATACGTTTTTGAAAAAATATTATTACCAGCTATACTTTTTTGAAAAACAATATTACCAGCTATACTTTTTTTTGAAAACAATATTACCAGCTATACTTTTTTGAAAAACAATATTAACAGCTATACTTCTTTGAAAAACAATATTACCAGCTATACTTCTTTGAAAAACAATATTACCAGCTATACTTCTTTGAAAAACAATATTACCAGCTATACTTCTTTGAAAAACAATATTACCAACTATACTTTTTTGAAAAAAAAAGGAAAAAGAGAACCGCCCCAAAAAAACAAAAAACTTTACAGCATTAAATGGCCCAATGAAGGTCGATATACTGGTTAAACAAACAAACTATCTATCTATCAATTTATTAATATTCTTTTTCAGGTATATTCATTTTTTCTCAATTTCCATATAAGTATTTCTTAAAAACTTTATTAGTATCAGTTGGTTAATAAGATTTTCATGGTAAAAACTTGCATTATAAAATTTGACATAGTGTGTATCGATCTATATATACACTTAATGTATTTGTATATTTTTTGTCTGTAACTTTTTGCTATAATAGGCTTATCTCCCTTTCACATGTGATTCTCAGTAGCACTTAATTTTATAACAATTTCCAAATGTTGAAATAGGTTTACAAAGCCAGAAGATAAAAAGAACAAATTTATGAAAGCACAGAGTATAACAATAATGACTGGAATATATATTTAAAAATTCATATGTGGATATCTAATAAGAGTAAAGAGTAAATATATTCATATAACCTGTCAATTTTTGGACAGCATAGGCAATCTAGTGTTTACACACACATACACACATGGAGTATTGCTGCCATATATGGTCTGGTGCCCCTTATGTTTGTCTCAAGGTTCTTGATAAGATCCAGAGATGGACATGCAAGATAATTGGCCCTGATCTGGCATTTCGTCTGCAGTCGCTCTCTCACAGACGTGCCGTCGCCTCCCACTGTCTTTTTAACAAATACTTTCATGGTAACTGCTCCAAGGAGGTGCTTTTGCTGGTTCCCAAACTTCATGAATTTAAGCGTTCTACTAGGCTGGCATCTCACTCACACCCTTTCACTGTTGAAACTGTTAAATGTAGCCATCTCTTCTACTCCAATAGCTTCATGTCTCGCACCTCTCGCCTGTGGAACTCCCTCCCCTTTTCCTGTTTCCCTGATAGGTATAATCTCCAACTATTCAAATGTAATGTCAATTGATGTCTCCAGATGCCTTGATCTATCCCCTATCCTTCTCTTCATCCTTTCCTCTATCACTCCTATTTGCTCTTGCTCCAATTCTCTGTAACCCCTTGCGTGCTAGTGGCTTCCCACCTTGCATGGGGGGAAAGGATTAAAAATATATATATATATTGCACATCAATTTCTTTGCTCTTTAGGTTAAACTAGAATATTTCACTATTATCTCTATAATTTGAACTTTATTTTATATTTTTCACATGTGTATCGAGCAATTTTTAATACCACTGTTTCCTGGTCTGATTCAACTCTGACCTTTTATGTATTATATATATATGTATATATATATATATATATATATATGTATATGTATATATACAGGATTATATATATATATATATATATATATGTATACAGGTTTATATATATATATATATATATATATATATACAAGTTTATATATATATATATGTGTATACAGGTTTATATATATATATATATATATATATATATATATACAAGTTTATATATATATATATATATATATATATATATATACAAGTTTATATATATATATATATATATATATATATACAAGTTTATATATATATATATACAGGTATATATATATATGTAAACAAGTTTAAATACATATATATACATATATAAGTTTATATATATATATATATATATATATATATATAAGTTTATATATATATATATATATATAAGTTTATATATATATATATATATATATAAGTTTATATATATATATAAGTTTATATATATATATATAAGTTTATATATATATATATATATATATATAAGTTTATATATATAAGTTTATATATATATATATATATAAGTTTATATATATATATATAAGTTTATATATATATATATAAGTTTATATATATATAAGTTTATATATAAGTTTATATATATATATATAAGTTTATATATATATATATATATATATATAAGTTTTTATATATATATATATATATATATATATAAGTTTTTATATATATATATATATATATATAAGTTTATATATATATATATATAAGTTTATATATATATATATATAAGTTTATATATATATATATATAAGTTTATATATATATATATATATATATATAAGTTTATATATATATAAACACACACATGTTTATATATATATATATATATATATATATATATATATATATATATATATATATATATATAATATAGGTTTCATTAAAAATGATTGACAAGATAATGCAGTTAAGCTTTTTATTTAATTTTTCTTGCATTCTTATAATTTTCTTGTGTTGACTGTATTTGAAAAGTAAAACATTCCTACAATTCTAGATACATGCATAAAACAATCAATAATGGTTAGAAGTATACCTTAAAGAAATTTGGGCATAGAGTATATTCAAACAATTTCTACATAATTTATGTCCAGAAAAGAAGAAAATTATAAGAACACAAGAATGAAACGTATATAAAACTGGGATTACTGCCCAAATACACAATTATACATATATATATATATATATATATATATATATATGAGATAATGATATATATTTTTATATGTCAAGAACAGTATTGGGAAATTGTATGAAAAAGTGGAAAAAGTTTACTTGTGACACATTTCATCTTTCAGGACTTCAGCCGACTAAATTTGTTATGACTACACATTTAGTACTAAACATGCGTACAAAAATTTTTTTATGTTGCTGAATTCATTTCAAGTTTTTTTTCTTCTTGTTTTCATCACTTTTGTAAGTAGGTACTCTAAATGAATTTGGCTAAATAAAAACAAAACATTCTAAAATTCTCAGCCCCCCCCCACTCGTTTGCATGTGTAGTCCTACTAACATAAGAAATTTAGTCCAATGAAGTCCTGAAGGACAAAACATGTCACAAGTAAACTTTTTCCACTTTGTCATATAATTTCTTGGTATATAAAAATATATATATTCTTATCTCATATATAATATATATATATATATATATATATATATATATATATACATACATATATATAATCAAATGAATAGATATAGGTAAATGTATGAGCAAGCATTCATATATATATATATATATATATATATATATATATATATAATCAAATGAATAGATATAGGTAAATGTATGAGCAAGCATTCATATATATATATATATATATATATATATATATAATCAAATGAATAGATATAGGTAAATGTATGAGCAAGCATTCATATATATGTATATATATATGTATATATATATATATATATATATACACACACACACTATTGTGTAAGAAAAAACAGTGGTCAGAGTTATTTGCTATATTAAAAAATATACATAATACTCTATGTTGATTTCACAACACAGAGTTTCATGCCATTTGCAAACTTCAGGTGCAATTTTTGGGTTTACGCCATTTGATAATACTTCTGGTTATCATGAAATATTGTATTGTTACAGTGAATTATTATTCTTGTTAAGTGTTTAAATGAATTCTAGTTTAATTTTGGATTTGAAATTATGCCCAGATTAACATTTAAGACTGAAAATAAGGATTTTTAAATTTTAATTTAAAAACGTACACTGTCATTAAAAAAACGTTTGGAAATCAAGGGAAGTAAATCTATTTTTTTGTATGAAAATTAATAATGAAATTAATAAAATTAATAATATTAATAAAATATGCAGTGATAAAATTAAGATACTAATATATATATATATATATATATATATATATATATATATATATATAGTGTATTTAGGCAGCATTTTTTCATTGATGTATGTTTCATTAAATAATATAAACACGTTTTGTCTATTTATTTTATGTAAATTCTTTTCATATCGTCTGATAAGCTTAATAACATTATCATTAAAAGAAGTAAGAAAATCACAATATTGATACATATTTTTTAATCCTATCTAAGCTTTCGGCTTACATAAGCCATTATCAAAGATGACAATTACATTACAACATATTAAACAATACATGGACAAAACAATAATGATAGTCTGTTTTTGTTTACATATAATTAGCTGGCCACTTGTATTCGAGGATACCCGTCTACTAGGATGGCTAGCCAATCCCTATAGCAGACTCTCACTCAGGCACATTTGTGATTGTTCAACACCCACAGAGTCAACCTATGACTTATATTGCAACTATGCACGTGTGTGTATGTGTGTATGCATATATATATATATATATATATATATATATATATATATATATATATATATATATATAGATAGATAGATAGATAGATAGATAGATAGATAGATAGATATTCATACACACACACATATATAAACAAGATAAGAATCATCATATTTCATTGTATGCTTTTTATAGGCTTTCATCCTATAAAGTGTTGAATGGACATCACAGATCAGAGATGTATCTGTCAGAGTTCATTACAGCTTTTGCCAGAAAGGAAACTGAAACGAATCGCTGTACACTGTGACAATCACTTCCCCATATCTTATTGTATTAGGAAGTAAAAGAAGAAGGAAAAAAAATAGAAAGAGAGAGTAAAAAAAAAAGAAACATTAGTAAGAAATAATAATAATAAAAAAAACTGTGTTCCTGTCTTTTTGTCAACAGGTACATCTGATATATGCAATGTGTTTTTTGTCCTAAGGCCTAATGCTATTTTCCATATAAATCAGTAAATCTGGGAAAGACTTTACATGTAACTTCTCTCTGAGCCATTCAGGTGTACATCATTTATCTGGCTTTACCAACTCAGATAGTCTTCTGTAAATTCTGCCATCTACAATACAAAAAGTAAGTCTGCAAATATGTTTTTTTTTTTTTGCTACATGAGCTGAAAATCCACCCTACAGACAGAGAAAAATTGTCATTGAAGTTCTCTTGCTTCTCTTATATTTCTGTATAAACAACCTTTGCCAGCAAGACATTGTTATGCCAAGTTCTTATGAATTTCTTACTCTAGACACAACAACATAGAAGCTGGCCATGAGAGAAACATTTAGATAATTTTTATTGTCTCTATTAATAACAATAGTAAATAAACATCAGTAGACTTGCTATTTTTTGCTTGCTTCAATAATTTCGCACAGATTTAAGAAATTCTAATTAAAGAGATTATTTTGGCTTTTTTAGATAATTCCATAACATTTATTTTGCTCCGTTTGAATAATTTGTAGTCATAGTAGACAACAACAATGCTTATTATGAATGTTTTAGATTTCCTAATATTGACTGAATTTTGACAGATATAAAATCTTTCCATAAAAACACAATGAATTAGAAAAAATGAATGACAGAAACATTAATTATAATAACAAAAACCTTATGAAGATACTGATAAAACAAACTGGAAAAGTGTCTTTGGCTATGCATATCTTTCAATTTTTCTCTTGCATTTATTTTACTCAAAGCAAGGCAATAAAGCCACTAAGATGCAGAGGGTTACTGACTATTAGAGAATATGAGAGAAAACACTTTTAAGGAGAGAAAACAATAAAGGAACAGTAATTAAAAAGACAGGAGATAATGGTTGACATTGCAATTTAATGTTTGAAGATCAAAGTTGATGGGAAAGCAAGAGGCTAGAAGAGAGTTCCACAAGTGAAAAGTGCTGGAAAAGAAACTGTTAGCATAGAACTTACAGTTACATTTAGCCATTTCAACTGTATATTGACGGTTACATGTAGGGATAAAAATAAATATCTGCTCAAATATGTTGATCCTGATTAATTTTTACTGTAAATTATGGTTTGTTTTTTCTTGAAAAAAACCCAGTTATCTCCCTTTATGCTTAATATAAAAAATTAATATTCACAACTCTAAAATAATTTTTTTACACACACACACACACACACACACACACATGTAAAAATCGCGTTTATTTTAAATGTCAAATATATATTTTTTTAAATTAAAAAACTGATATCTCATATATATATGTATATATAACTGCATCAACATTGAAATAACTAGATATTTTTATTAAAACTGAAATTATGTAACAGTAAGTTTATACTTAGCACCTGAAGATTGAAACATTGTCGAAATGTAAGACGTAGATGAATGAATAAATTGCATTGCTAAATCACAAGAATTTATTACATCAAAATACCTCAAAGAAAACTTCACAACAAACAAATATGTAGACACATAAAGCTAACTAAAAATGAAATAGGTTAAATAAGTAAAATAATACTAGAAATAATTAACTCAGAACTAAGAATGAAGTTAAGACTAAATCAGTACAAAAAACATGAAGTTAAGAGTGAATAAGTATATAAAACCATCACCCAAGCAAATACAAATAAGCACAAATGAATTAAAAACCATTAAGCACTGCCAAAAATCACAACTATTTGACAACAGAGATGCTTGGCTAAAGAAAGATGGAATGTTTGATGTTACAATGAGAAGTTTTGATGGGATCAAAACAACAAACTTATATACTACATGAACTAAGCAAAATCATTGACACAAATCATAAAGATCTCTACAGGAATGACAATTTCATCATCCTAAGAAATTTATTGGAGGCATAAATTGAAAGGGTTGAAAAACCCATAACCACAATTCATAACATACAGCTACCTTCTTCATCCATGAAGAATAGAAAATCATCATTTATCAAAAGTAGTATTTTTTTATTGGAGTAAGAAAAGCTGTGATTGGTCAAGACTGGTATTAATATATTTTGTGGGCTACTGAAGCAGACCTAATTTTTTTATCAAATATCAAAGAGAACACAAATTCTTTTTCAAAGTAAGACTTTTCTCCTTCATTACCACAATTATAAAATATATGAAATGAAAAGTAATATAAAAATAGAATGAATAAAATGGGGAAAAATGTATGATAAAATGGAAAAAGTTTTCTTGTGACACATTTTGTCCTTTAGAATTTCATCAATATAAGTTTGTTATGTTGGCAGGACTACATATATGCATGAACAAGGGATGCTGAAAATTTAAATGTTTTTTATCTAGCTGATTTTATTTAAATTCTTTTTCTATCTATCTCTTATGTTGGTAGATATACCACACTGTGATAATAGGAGTTCTGCAAGGAATGGTGAAATACTGTAAGAGCCAGGGTGCAAATTTACTGTAGAAGAACTTGCAATCAAAGCACTCTCTAAACATTTACATCATAGTGAATTGTTTTCTCCTTGGATCAGAGTTGTGTTTTTTGTGTCAAAAATGTGGTCAGCCTTGTTATGGTGGGAAACCCACACATTTGATGTATTGTTTTGTAAAATGTTTTCCCAATGTGTAAAATTTTAAACCAAAATTGTTCTTTATATTTATATTTATTGTTATTTCATTGAATAAAATATATGAAACCGAATAAATGTTGTTCTTATTTTTCTATTATATTCCAAATTGTTTGGTTGATATTCTGTTATTGTTTTTTAAATGTTTCATTACCAACAGTTTTTCTATTTCTTTTCTTTCTTTTTATTGTCTTTCTTAAATTCATTATCTTCCTCTCTTCCCTCTTTAAATTGTTTTTCTTTCTTTTTTTAGTTGCTTATTTTTTCCTTCATAAAAATCTTTCATTACCTGCACACTCGTTCATTTTTCTTTCATTCTTTTCTTGTCTAATTTCTGCCTCTGTTAAAAATCTTTCACTATCTGATCTTCTCTTTTGTTTTTTTGTTCCTTTTTCAATTTTCTTTTTGTTGCCTTTTGTTCTGTTTTTTACTTTCTGTCGTCATCACTTTTCTTTTTCTCTTTTAATTCAAACAGCTTTTTAATGGGCCAATTAAATCACTCCTTAACATGTTTCCCACATCTGTGCTCATTGCTCAAGTATTTTCCAATATCTTTCCTTTTCAAATGTGTGTTATTCTGCGTGAATTTCACCACCTGGTTGTCTTAGGGGACAATAGCTTAGCTTTTGGCCAAGTGCATGCCATCTACCTACTGTCTATGAGTTCAATCCCTGGCTCATATATTGGAATTCATATAAATTTTGAACTTCACTAATGTAGGGTATACTGGTGGTCCTGTTTCAATAGTTCACCAAGGATGATAATTTGATTTTGTTAAACATTAATTTGTAGATACAAACAAAACTTTGACAGAAAACTGAGTTCTGACAGAAAAATACCTTTAGCAAACATGACACTTTGTGCCTGCAAAAATGTATCAAAAGGACGTCTTCCTTCCATTTTAACTACCAATTGATTTAAACTTTATAAAATGGTAAATAATAAGAATTTTCTTATAGCTGGTGCACATATTTTAATAATTTAGTAAATGCTTATAAATTTATAAATAAAAATTGTTTTCATATTTATTTCTTTATAAATTGGTAAATGATAAATATTACATTGCATTAGTTCTAATTGTATTAGTTTTTAGAATGTTGAAATATGAAATTATTCTTGTAAATAAACAATCTAATAAATAAATAGTGTTTAATATTTTTGTTGTAAATTCTCAAGAACAAAATAAAATGTATAAATTCACTTTCATCATATGTTCAAGTTTCCTTTCAATTCTAATCATTGCCTTTTCAAAACAGTAAACATTGCTAAAGAGTGAAGGTAGTTAAAACAAATGGTGTCATGGGAAAAAATGTCCTTTTGATCATTACTTTTGGGCAAAATAAAAAGGGTTTTCCAGTTGTAATTTCATAAAGAACTTGTTTATATTTTGAGGGAAAAACTTTATAAGTATGACTTTTAGTCTATCAAAATCCATTTTTATTTTGGGTGAACATTATTAACTGAATAATTTCAAGATAAAAAACAAGTTTTTATTAAAGACTATACCTACCAAGTCTTTAATATTTTGGCAAATGTGGATAAACGTGTCTACAATAAAAGATGTAATATCAAAAGGACAGTTTTTCCCATGAAACTCCTTTTTCAACCACTTTAACTCTTCGGCAATGTTTGTTTTAAAAAGCAATGTTTAGAATTGTAATAAAACCTAAACAATTTATTTATAAATTTTCTTTGTTTTTGAGAATTGATAACAAAGATAATAAACACTTTATTAAATTGTTTATTTACACTATTTTTTGTATTATTTATTGGAATGGTTAGCAAAACATCAGTTACTTGCCAATTAATTCAAACTTTATAAAATAGTAAATAAGGATTTCTTTATAGTTGGTTTACATATTTTAATAATTTAGTAAATGATTATAAATTTATGAATAAAAAATTGTTTTCACATTAATTTCTTTATAAATTGGTAAATGAAAAATATTACATTGTATTAGTTCTAATTGTATTAGTTTTTAGAATGTTGAAATATGAAACAATTCTTGTAAATAAACAATCTAATAATAACTTTTTATAAAGTTAATTTTATTGTCAAATATAAATTAAATGTGAAGTTTGATTGAATAAAGGGTTTGGTTAAAATTCCTAGAACATATAGAGCAGTGGTTAAAATTCCCAGAAGGCCAGATAGTACTGTGGTTAAAATTCACAGAAGACCATATCGTGCAGTGGTTAAAATTCCCAGAAGGCCAGATAGTACTGTGGTTAAAATTCACAGAAGGCCATATAGTACAGTGGTTAAAATTCCCAGAAGACCATATCGAGCAGTGGTTAAAATTCCCAGAAGGCCAGATAGTACTGTGGTTAAAATTCCTAGAAGTCCATATGAGCATATGGTTAAAATTCTCAGAAGGCCATATATATATATAGTGTTTAATATTTTTGTTGTAAATTCTAAAGAACAAAATAAAATGTATGAATTCACTTTCTTTATCTGCATTTTAAAACATTAAACATTGCTGAAGAATAAAGGTATTTAAAAAAGCAGTGTCATGGTAAAAACTGTCTTTTGACACGAAGGTTCATGTTTGCCAAATCATTTATAAAGTTAATTTTATTGTCAAATCATTGTACATTTAGAAAGTACAGTTGAAGAAAATTCTGACAAAGTTTGTGTAGATTTTATAGAATGAACGATATTTGTGAACAGTGATAGTGTGAAAAATTGTTTATCTAAGTTTTATTGGTTCTGAAAACCCATGAGACAATTTTTTGTTTATAAGAAACTGTACCTAAATTTGCTTAAATCTTAAGCAACTCAATTACTGATGTCAGTTTGGCTTAAGCAACTCAAAAAAAGAAAAGAAAAAGATGTGTCAAATGAAACAAAAGATGTTACAAAATACATTATTTTATACTGTGTTCAAGAATTTTACCAATCCTACTAGTTTAGTGCCATTTTTCTTTTGCGTTTATCAGACAATGAAGAGAAGTTATTCATAATCCATATAGAGTATAGCACCACAGACTGACCACATTAAGACAGTTTATTTATTTGGTTGCCTAAAAATTTTTTTTCTTTTATTTGAAGATAACCTTATTGAAGTTTGATTGAATAAAGGGTTTGGTTAAAATTCCTAGAAGACCATATAGAGCAGTGGTTAAAATTCCCAGAAGGCCATATAGTACAGTAGTTAAAATTACTAGAACATCATGTAGTACAATGGTTAAAATGAAACTGTAACAACAAAATGAGGAACACTAGTCAGAATACATTAATATATAAAGAAAAGATATTCCTCATTTTAGAAATTCAGGCAGAAATTATTTGGAAATAGTACAGAATGTCTTTGATTTACCATTTAGCTTGTCAAACATTTGGCATTAGTAACATATTTTAAAAATAAATTTTTTGTAACACACATATTGTTAGCCAAGTATATAATTCAAAATGCATATAAAAAGCAATGAAAAGTTTATTTAATAACTAGCAGCATGGCCCGGCGTTGCCCGTGCTTGATTAAAAAATCGTACGTTTAGGTAGTTTCCTCTTACTTTTCAACGAATATGTGTAAACTGATTTGCAGTACAAACGGTAGTTACGCTCACCAAGCGTTTCATGTGAGAAAACATACTGTCTCCGTTGAGATTGACTGGAAAGCCTCAAAGAGGCCTCTACCTCGGTTTCCTCTTCCCGCTTTCTCTTTGCTGCAGAGGCTCTTTTAGAATACCTGCTAAGGTTGCCTCGCCATGGTATTTTGGTACGCTTAGCAAAGCTGCCGGGTCGGTCATCACCACGGCACTCAGAAGAGTGCAAAGCAGAGGTTGAAGTAGATGCCAGCCACTTCTCCCCCAAGGAGGCGCACTCAATGGAATCCTGCTCCCGTTTCCCCTTAGCCGGTGAGGCTTTTTTAGAACGCCTGCTAAGGTTGTCTCGCCTGGGTGTTTTTGCAGCCTTTTGCCGGGTTGGTCATTGCCATGGCACACAGAAGAGTGTAAAGCAGAGGTTGAAGTAGACGCTATATGATCATCTGTAACTGGAGTTATTATGTGCTCCTCCACAGTCGCCTGTTCTGCATGTGTAATGTTAACGCTGTTAGGGGCCTTCAGTTGCTGACATGCGGATGTTCATCATGTAGGAGCCATTTGAAGGGTTGTAGAAATGCTGTGTAAGAATGCGAATAGAAGTTGATGCCGAAGCTGAAGCGGTGCAACCTCGTTGTATACGAAAACTAAAAATGCAGTGGAGCGGTATGGAAAAAGCTTCTCCTAGCTATGGGCCGTGCTTTCTGGCAGCACGAAAACGTCGCTGTAGGAAGAGGTTACGCAACCAAAACGTTGAAGCGTTGAATGTTAAAAATTAGTGAAACACTGAGGTGTACTGGGCCATGTAGTAAAGGCAGAAGAGAAGTAACTTGCGACAGCAGTTAACTGTCTAATAGCAAAACTGAACTACGAAAAGGTAGAAATAGGTATGGAATGCTAAGATGGACTGGGCTGCGCAAGTAGAGGCAGCACGCAGAAAAAAAATGGGTAATGCAAACGTTTAAGCAAATAGGTAACTTGCGGTAGCAGGAAGCTGTCAATTAATCCAAGGACAGATGCATCAATGGCGATCAAATCAAGACGTGAGTGCGGATGCAACTGCGCTGAAGGTATTTAAAGGGAGCATGACTTGTCATTGATTGGTGTAGCCTAGACAATGTCCATGACTTAGATCAATGAATGAGCTCACGCAAAATGGAAGATGCTAGCGTGCATTCATGCACATGTGCATAATTTGGTAAGCACAAGGCTTGGCTGTAAATGGGGTCAAGATGCCAGCTGCATATGCAGCTTGGCTCTAACGCACGTGATGCCGGCGATGAGAATGCAAGGAGCTGCAATGAAGCGTTTGCTTGTTTGGTTTGTGCGACAACGAAAAGCCGCTAACTGCTTGTCGGCATTAGCTTTGAAATGGATTGGGAGGAAGCCCTGCTGTTTTAATGCAAAAACTCCTCGTCAGGTCTGGGATGCGGCCTGGGCTAGGGGAAAAGATTTAAAGAATTGGAAAATGGACTGCTGAGGGCAGAACCATTTTCACTCAGCACGTATGCAGGGTTTTTTTCAGTAAAGACGCGAATAAAGGAAGTGCTTGTTTTGGTAAGAAGTGACGATTAAAGGAAAAGTGTTGACAAAGTCGAATATGTCATTTGTGGCTCAAAGTCAGACCTGGTAGCAGGGATAAAAAAGCCAAATTTCAATGGCCCTGCACCCATTCCAGAATTTGAGGTCAAATGTTTTCACTCCACTGCACGCACTGACCTGTTTCTTCCCATGCATAGCGTGACCTTAAATTAATCTGCATTTAGGAAATACCCAACTGGAAAAACATTTTTAAGGGTTGACCGATTGTTGATTTACACTCTGTTTGGTGGGTGCTCAGAGCTGAAACTTCACATGGTGACTCCTAATGGCCTTCATATAAATCCAGTCGGTTTTTGCTAAAAACCGACATGCGGTTCAGGCGCAATCTGGGTGTATTGGTTTTTGGGTTTTATCGATTTTCTGCGCTGTTTAGGGGTCCGTGGTCATGAAACTTCTGAACAACACTTCTAATGGTAGACTCTAACAAGTACCATTACTCAGTCATATGACACAGCAAACTGATACTATGTGTATTTGTACAGGACTTTATATACTACTCTATGTTCAGCTGTTAGTAATTCTATGTAGCAAGATACCTTACTCAGTAATGATCAACTCTCACAGATGCATATATATATATATATATATATATATATATATATATATATAAATATATATATATATAAATATATATATATATATATATATATATATAAATAAATATAAATATATATATATATAAATATATATATATATATATATATAAATATATATATATATATAAATATATATATATATATAAATATATATATATAAATATATATATATATATATATATATAAATATATATATATATATATATATATATAAATATATATATATATATATAAATATATATATATATATATAAATATATATATATAAATATATATATATATATATATATATATAAATATATATATATATATATAAATATATATATATATATATAAATATATATATATAAATATATATATATATATAATTATAAAAGTGAACATAGAAGTCAACACTTAGAGGCGACAGTCTGTTTCATGCTAGATGCAATCGTCAGGCCATGATGATTGCATCTAGCATGAAACAGACTGTCACCTCTAAGTGTTGACTTCTATGTTCACTTTTATATTTACACACGCTCTATCTCTGATATTGAGCACTTTATCCTATAAATATAGTGCATCTTAAGACTATATTTCTTCATATATATATATATATATATATATATATATATAAATAGTCGTACTTGCTTGGAAAAACCTTAGGTATTTTGGCTTGTAGTTGAACAAACCAATACCAAGGAAAAATGAGGAATAAAAAAAGAAAGAACTAAGAACATGAAATTGAGGTGAAAACAATCGTCCAGAATTCAAGCTCAGACTCCCTGCCCCCAAAATCCTCCAAAGCAAGTAAAAGCAACTATGTAAAGTGCTCAATATACGAAGTAGAGCAAACCTAATATAAACCTAAAGAGCCAAGTAAACCTACCTAGGTTTCACCTAAATGGATTGTCAGGGTCAAACTGGGCCAGTTTGACCCTGATGATCCATTTAGGTGAAACCAAGGTAGATTTACCTGGCGCTTTAGGTTTATATTATATATATATATATATATATATATATATATATATATATATAAGATTGCCTTTTTTCTGTTTTTTTTTTTTACAATAGCCCCCTACCTACACTCTACATTCTGTATTTACATTGCAATATCATATTAAGTTTATATTAAATTTGAGCTTTGAATCTGTTTAGTTTTGCATTCCTCCCATGGGACCCAGTATATATTTTTTAAATCAAAAATAATAATTTGTGTCTGATGAGTTGGTAGAACAATGAAACTTTAAGTCGTGCTTCAAACATAGATATATGTATATTTATTAATATATACTTCTTAGTTCTGTCTAACCACATTGAGCACTCTTTTATTTACACCTTAAATTGAGTAAATATTTATTTGCTTACCTGTATGGATGCTAATGCACGTATATAAGGAATTCTAATATCTGGTTATTGATTTATACATACATACATACATACATACATACATATATATATATATATATATAAATAATTATAATATATATATATATATATATATATATATAAATAATTATAATATATATAAATATATATATATATATATATATATATATATATATATTATAATTATTTTTTAAAAATATGATTCCTTTGCTACATAAGAAATTAAAAATTTTAAAAATAATTATAATTTAGGCTCTACTTTTGTATTGAGCACTATTTTTAAAAAATAAAAACAAAAATACTAAAGAACTTCAGATTATTTACCTAATGTGTTCTTTCCTATTTTTCTATATATTTGTGTACACACACACACACACATATATATATATATATATATATATATATATATATATATATATATACATACACACAAGTGTTGTTCAAAAGATGCTAAGCCTCACTCAAAAAGAAGAGCCATGCATACTTTTGCTGTGGTCACACACTACCAATTCTTATAAAACTAGAAAAACTAATTCAGATTTCTCTCTTAATTTCTGTATGGATGTGGCCTGCACAGATGTGAGAGGGTGTGTGACAAATCTAAAAATGGATAAACACAGAGGCCCAAGCTGTCATAAAGAATCTGCAAAAGAAAAGCATGACACCCAAGGAAATCCATGAGGACAAGGGTCCAGACACTTGCTGAGGACTCCCTTTCTTATGCAACTGAAGAAGTGGGCTGCAGAGTTCAAGTGGGCCAGAGACAGCACAGAAGATGACCCTTGGTGAGGCTGTTCAAAAACCTCACCACTGATGAACAAGTTGATACCATTAACCATATGATTTTAGATGACAGACATCTTATTGTCCAGGAGATAGCTAAGTCCACAGGAATTAGGTCTGGTTTGGTCCATACTGTTTTAACTGAGATCTTGGGGGTGAGCAAGCTGTCTGCAAGATGGCTCCCAAGAATGCTGACAACTGAGCAGAAACTGAAAAGGGTTGACACTTCCAGGGCACTTCTGACTTGCTTCCAGCCTGACCCTAAGAATTTCCAACACAGATCAGTAACTCAAGACCAAATCTGAGTTTACTACTTTGAACCTGAATCAAAGATTCAAAGAAACAGTGAAAACATTCTGGTTTTCCATCCTTGAGGAAATTCAAGAAGGTAGCATCTGTTGGCAAGTTGATGACTTAATTTTTTCTGAAGACATAATCATGATAGACTACCTGGAAAAGGGAAAAACTATTAGTGGACATTACTATGCATCAGAATTAAGATAAATGAAGGAAGCAATCAAGACAAAACACAGAGGGAATCTGAGGGCAGGTGTACTCTGGCTCCAGGATAATGTACTCATTCACATAGCTCAGGGTGCAGTAGCTGAAGTAATCAACTATAACTGTGGCTTTGAATTGCTACCCCATCCTCCTTATTCACCAGACAGGGTTCAATCTAACTTCTTTCTGTTTCCTAAACTTAAATCCCACTTGTGTGCTCACCATTTTGCAAACAATGATGAGATCATATGTGCTGTGAAGGAGTTTTTGGAGGACCAGGATGCTACCTTATCTGTGATGGGATTGCAATGCTTAAGCATTGTTGGACGAAGTGCCTTGATGTCATGGGGGACTATATTGAAAAATTGTGAAAAAATGTCCTGTTTCTTCAACTCTTTCTGGGTGAGGCTTACAACTTTTTGAATTAACAACAAAAATTACCACAGAATAGTGATTTTATTTAACATTATTGTACTACTATTATTACTGCTAAGATAACGTGCCAAGCAACCATCTTTGAGTTGTAAGAGTTCTTTTAAGAGTTCAGATAAAAGGGAATAATCAGGGAATTTTATTATAACATTCACCTCAGACAAATAAGTTTACCACCTGTATTATTGTTGCATATGGCTTCTTTGGGAATGACAAAATGGTTGACCTTCCATGGTTGGCTCAAAACCTGTTTTTTCACAAGATCAGTGTGGAATATCAGTTACTGGAATATTTATTTCTCTCAGGGGAAAACCTGTTGCTGCACTATCTGGCACACTATTCTCACTCACAAGTGTCTGTGATGGGCAGGGAGCTAGGTCGTAGTGACACAGATGATTCATGAGCATCACCGTATCAACACATATGCATAAGTTAGATTCACATCTAATTGACTTCTTGTACCAAGGAATCATTCTTCGATTGTCATATGAACTGTCATAGAAAGATGAATCCAGGTTTTAGCAGCCAGGATGGAAGAGATACACCCATGAAAAACCGCCAAAAGAATGAGAAGAATCTTTCATGAGGTGTTGCATTAGTGGTAGTGGATAGAATAAACCTGATGATGTGAAGAATTTGTTCTACTACCAATTCCCAGTGAGTTACGGGTAGGTTCTGTGATTTCAGCATAAGACAAATGGTTTTCCATATGATGTTGTTATATTTTTCCACTTGGGCATTGGAACTACATGAAGGACAGTCTGTCCTCTTCCAAGGGTGGGCCAGAACTGATTTGATTCCAACTTTGACTGTTAATATAGACAAACAACCAAAAATTGTCAATGTTGCTTGAGCTCAAAAGCCCTCAGCCACACATTTATTCTTCTGTTCTCCTTTGGTCAAGTGGGTACCATTTAGAAGACCTGAATTCAAAGACCTCATCTGCTGGCCATGAAAGAGAAACACTTGCGATCAAGATAAAAACAAGCCTCCCTTTTCTATGTGAATATCCTAACCATAGTGGAATATTGTTTTAAATAATATCTTGAGAAGTTAACAAATGAAGGTCGGAGAATGATATCATCAAATCACTTGGATCAAGAAAGCTATACAAGTCCTCAATTCATAAGCTTCACGTTTTACTTCAAGATTAAAAAAATACTTGATATACTTTTTCTTGATATGTATTCTTTCTTTGCTTGTCAGCTGATATATTACACTCCAACATTTACATTTGATATTAAGGTATTGTGGATGTGCAGGTGGTGCAAATTCTTTTAGCATGGGAAGTAGAATTAGTGAGCCATGTTCAAATTCTGATTACATCTGTTATGTTTACGTTGATACTAATGTCTTTTGGAAAGGCATAAATTCATCTCTTCCCCTCCATCCCTAGCTATAGGTTAAAAAAAAAGCACAGAGTAAACCAGGTTATTTAGCAATGGCTAGATAACCCAGACAATCTGAGAGAAAGATTATTTTGAATTCAAAAGTAGAGGAAAGGAAATGGAAAACCACTCCACTATATTTTGCAATGGTTAGCCATTGCTACCAGGTAGCCATGTACAACTTGATGCATATTGATTGGGAAGGAGATGGGTGCTGCTAAAAGTGGATGACTGTTGTGCATTGGGGTGTCATGAATAATGGTTCGGAATGAAAAATCGGAGGGCCTAGTTTGATTTCCAGTCTGGTTTTCACTTATGCACAAATACATTTTGGATAGGTATGAATCCATGTCTTCTCCCCCCAGCCATGTGTTGAATAGAAGGATAGACAGGGTTCTATAGCCTTGGTTAACAATCAGTCTACTGCAGAAAGAAATTACAACCTACTGCAGGAAAATCTCTGCCTAGTTAGTCATGAATTGAAAGACATGATCGCCTAAGCATGTATTGCGCCTGGCACTTAACTATTTCCCTATAAGCAGCGATTGATCTCATAACCACTAGATAAGAACAACCCCTGATTAATCAATGCCTATATTCTCTATGCCATTAACCCCAAAATCACATTCATCATTTTAGATTTTAAATCTAATGCCATTATATATCATTTCATTATTAGGATCAGGTAGGAAAATAATATACTATGATTCAAGAGGAACAAAAAATAAATGGAATCACAGGAACAAAAATAACACAAAAATCAACCAAAAAATAATAGAATCCCAGTGATAGCCTAAAAGTACTTGGTAGAAACAATTAAAAGATGGAAACGATAGCTTGAATAAATTTTTTTTTTTAAGCATTTCACCCCCAAGCAAGGGGGGATGCCACTAGTATGCTGGGAGTAACAGAGTGTGAGCGAGAGTAAAGTAGTGTGATGGAGGAAAGGATGAAGAGAAGGGTAGGGGATAGTTCAGGGGGATTTGGAGATGTCGATTGACATTACATTTGAATAGCTGGAGATTATATCTATCAGGGAAACAAGTGATAGGAAGGGAATTCCACAGACGGGATTGATAATTCTTCATCTAAAAAATCAAAAGCAATATTATCTAACAATATGTATGAATCCACAATGAAAACCAAATGTCAAAGCCATCTTAGATTATTTTTAAAGCCTCAAAAAAGAAAATTAAACATCAATATCATTCAGGATGGTGACTATAGAAGAGAACCATGTTAGACAAGTGTCAATCTCATCTCATACTGGATCGGGTAGAGAAATAATATAATCTGGTTTTGCAGGAATGAGAAAGAAATAGTATCACAGAGACAAAAATAATGCAATACTTTCTACATCAGCCAAAAAATAATGGCACCAGAAGATGGCCAAAGGGTATTTGATTGAAACATGGTGTCTATAATAACATCTATAATAATTAAAGATAAATTGAATATATTGATAATTTCTCATTCTAAAATTTAAAAAATATTATCAAAGAAGATAGAATTTTAAAATAATGCATAATTGTCATTTTGTATTTAAAATCCAAATACAATTTTAAAATGTTTTCCAGTAAGCACATAAATCTATATTTAAGTTAAAATTAAAAACAACAAAACACATTGGCTATTTAATTATTCTATATTGTAAATGTAAAATGAAAATAAAAATGAAGAATAAAATGCATCTTTTCATCTTGGCTTTGTTCTTGCAAAGTTATTTGTTGCCTTAATCGATCTCAGCTGAAAACCGTCTTTTAATGCAGAGCAAAACTAAACTAGATTATTTTTACCTGTTGTTGAATGTATGGTAATGGTAATAGCCGTTTCCCTACAAAGAAACATTTGTCATTCAATGGCTGAGCAGCCAGTGCTGCTTTAAGTTAAAATTTATAAAGTCTTTCTCTTAAAACAACTTTAAAGGAAAACAGGTTTCTCAAGTCCCTGATCTGTTATCGCTCTTTCCAGTATTGATGGGGTTTCCTTCTGAACCTTTTATTTAAAGTAGTGTGGAATATCAACATCTTCATTATGCTATTATTTTCTCTTTGAGTTACATGTGCTATCCATTTTAGTTATTGCTGCTGTTGTTAATCCTCTAGTGATGTGTTTTATGTTATTTGGTACAGTTGTTTGCAATTGCATAGTGCCAGTCTACTAGTGTGGTCTTTGCAAAGACCACAGGCTTCACACACTCAAAGTTATTTTTAACCACTTAAAAAAAAGTTGTATACAGCTGACAGTTTAGATATTTCTGAATGAGTTTGGTGCCATGCACAGCATTTATATGAAAGACTCGATCTGATGAGGCTATTGAAGAACATGACTTGAGTTTTCAGGTTGATGTTTTGGTTTTGAAGCAATTTATGGTATTGGGTGAAACTACCTCTAGCACAGCCTATTCAGAGTTCAATTTCTGTTTTGATTATACTAAATTTGTTATAACTGATTGATATGCCAATGCATTCAACTGTTTAAGAGATTGTTCCACAACAGTAGTATTAATTGGTAGGTTCAGAAAATTGTGATACAATGTTGTCAGGAATGGATAAATGGAACATATTCATTGGCAATTATGAATTTAAATATATTGTTCATACTCAGCTTCTCAACACCTGAATTAGCTATATGACAAGAACTCATTATCTCATAAGAAACTATTAGGTAAGTCTAGATTGAATTTCTATGATGTTTAAATATGTATCTACTAAAATTTAAAATTTGTTCATATTATCTATGCTGTCAAAATGTTTTGGAATCTGAAGTATTAAATTTGGAAGCCATATTTTTCAAATATATTTGGAAGCCATATTTTTAAGATGATCATATATTTTTAAATTAGTCATATTTTCTTCGATTTTCTTTTCTTGAAATTGTAATTTTAGCTTGACATAAGAGAGAGAGAGAGAGGCTGATCAGTATATAAATGCATTGCTTTTATTTGGCTGTTCAGAAAGTAATTACATTTTACCAGAAAGGATATAAAAAGAAATGTAAATTATTAAATATTAATTATCAAAAATGTTATCATTAGCATTTTCAATGATTTTGGACCAACTGGGAGGCAAATATTGGATTCTATGTTTAAAGGAATATGGATTTTTGCTTGAAAAAAAAATGTTTGGATGAGTCTTTTCAATTTTTTTGTTTCTGAATGTTCAACCATTTAAGAAATATTCTACAAGTTGAAACAAATGAAGATCTGTAGGTGCTAAATCTGGAGATTGGGTTTGTCAGAAGGGTCCCCACAGATGAGTAGCTGAAGTAAAGATACATAGTATCAGCAGCTGACTGGCACTTTTAAAAACCAATGACCTCAAAAAGGAATTTCCCCTTCTCATTTCCTCTGCTTATGTTGAGGGTCACATACCCTAAGGAGAAGCACTTCTCTCCAGCTGGTCAGTATATAATAACTTTCTTTGCTCAGAAATGTAGACTTTTGAACTCAAACGCTGTTGTTAACAAAAGGTGTATGTTCTATTACATCGATTTATTATTTTATTCCTGATTTCATTAAATACATTTTCATAAAACTCCAGCCTGTTATATAATTGTTTTCATCTTCTTGGAAATTTTTTTCATTTTATAGACGCCTCCCTGATAGATATAATAATGATAACATTAGTTGTTTCCTTGTAAGGAAACATTCGACATTCATTAACTGAGCAGTCAATACTACTTTTGATTGAAATTTATAAAATCTTTCTCTTAAAACAATTTTTCAGGAAAATGTCAAGCACAGTAGCTTTTATTGCTCTTTCCAGTATAGATGGAGGCTACCTTCTTAACCTTTTCAGGAAAATAGACTTCTCAAGTCCAGTAGCTGTTATCGCTCTTTCCTGTATTGATGGAGGCTATCTTCCTAAACTTTTCAGGAAAATATGTTTCTCAAGTCCAGTAGCTGTTATCGCTCTTCCAGTATAGATGAAGGCCACCTTCCTACCCTGTTCAGGAAAATAGGTTTCTCAAGTGCAGTAGCTGTTATAGTTTTTCCAGTATAGATGGAGGTTACCTGCCTAGCCTTTTCAGGAAAATAGGCTTCTTAAGTCCAATAGCACCAGTCCCCTATGTTCAAAGAAGGATGATCTTTGCCATGATCACACATCTTCTGAAGGGACATGGCACACAGAAAAGATTACAGGTTAACGATGTGTGGGAAGTTTAATGGATATTGTCACTGAAAGTAGAATTGGCAAATTGAGCTCAAATTCTCGTGTAACCTGTTGCATTCACTTTTTCCTGAAAGGCACAAGTCCATCTCTTCTCTCCTCATGTATGGGTTAAATAGCTCTCAAGGGTGGTAACCAGTTTAAAAGAAGGAAAACTCTGAAGTCTAAGTGGCGGAGAAGGCTATGGCAAACCACTCCTCTATCTTTCCTAAAGATACAATACAGTTTACAGATAATAAAGGAAAATTATCATAGCCTATATTGTAAAGAAACATAGAGAGTTATCATAGCCTATATTCTAAAGAAACATAGAGAGTTATCATAGCCTATATTCTGAAGAAACATAGAGAGTTATCATAGCCTATATTCTGAAGAAACATTGAGAGTTATCATAGCCTATATTCTGAAGAAACATTGAGAGTTATCATAGCCTATATTCTAAAGAAACATAGAGAGTTATCATAGCCTATATTCTGAAGAAACATAGAGAGTTATCATAGCCTATATGGTAAAGAAACATAGAGAGTTATCATAACATATACTCTAAAGAAACATAGAGAGTTATCATAGCCTATATTCTAAAGAAACATAGAGAGTTATCATAGCCTATATTCTAAAGAAACATAGAGAGTTATCATAGCGTATATTCTAAAGAAAAATAGAGAGTTATCATAGCGTATATTCTGAAGAAAAATAGAGAGTTATCATAGCCTATATTGTAAAGAAACATAGAGAGTTATCATAGCCTATATTGTAAAGAAACATAGAGAGTTATCATAGCATATACTCTAAAGAAACATAGAGAGTTATCATAGCGTATACTCTAAAGAAACAGAGAGTTATCATAGCGTATATTCTAAAGAAACATGGCGTTAAATAAAATTACAGTGTTGAAATTAGGGTTAGGCTTATAGTTATTAGTGTGGGAAAATGAAATTTGTGAGCTGAGTTCAAATTTTGATGGGAGCAGTTTACGTTCACTTTGTAATCTATCTCTTAACAAGTTATAAGCTAAATATCAAAACAAACTAGACACTCTAGCCTTGGTTGTCTATCAGTTTAGGAGAACAAAACTGAAATCATATCCATGGAGAAAGTAGTGATAAACTATTAAACTATCTTTCTAAAGAATAAACATTGCAATGAGCAGTTTATAGATATTAAAGAAGTAAAGAAAGTTATGGAGAGTCATGTCGCCTATGTTTTGAAGAAATTTGGGATTTAAATGAGAGAGAAAAAGAGGGAGAGAAAGAGATAGATATATATAGAGAGATTTTGAACATTAAATTTTCTTAAATCTATTAATGTTCATTGTTTTGGAATTGTAGCCATTAACTGGTTATAGATAGAAACCTATAATTTATACTGATTTTTATAAACCTCTAATTAATATTGATTTTTATAAACCTATAAATTAATGCCAGGTTTTTATAAATATAATTAATAATGAATTTTTATAAACATATAATTAATAGTGGATTTCTTTTTTTAAAATCTGTGATTAATAGCAGATTTTGTTTTTTTTAAACCTATGATTAATACCAGATTTCTTTTGCAGAATTTTCATACCAGCTTTTTTTAAAAAACTTATACTTAATACTGGATTTTTTTTCAGAAACCTAGAATTAATTCTAGATTTTTATGTTAATTTTTATACTTAATAAATAATTATACTATTTAATAACAAATATTTAATTATACTATTTAATGACACTATATAATACCAAATTTTATGGTGGGTATTAATAAACTTACTTTAATTAATTTTTCACCTTCAAACCACAGTAACATAAAGTACTTTGCAAAATATTATGAAAAAAAGCATTAAAAATGTAGGCTGATTGCAGAAATGGTGATAATATTCAAGGCAAAATAAAATAAAAAAGTAGAATTATTTAGGAGAGTTTTTTCTTTTTAATCTGATGACTTGTAAATATGTTGATGTGTGTTTATTTGACTTTGGGTAGATAGATGTACCCTTAAATCAAACTTACAAACATTTTTCAAACTCTATGCTTGAGTGGGCATCTATAACCACAAAATGCTAGAAAATAAAATCATAGAACATAATAAAAACAAAAATGAAATTTTTTTTTAATCATTTCACTTCAAGCAAGGTAATAAAGCCACCATGATGAAAGGGGGTTACTGAGTGTTAGAGAATATGAGAAAAAACAACACTTTGATAGAGAGAACAATAAAAGAAAAAAATTAGGAAGATGGTAGATGATGAATGACATTGGAATTAAAAAATAAAACAATAAGAACAATAAAAGATACTGACCGATGTGAAAACTTCCATTGACACTTGGATGGTTGCAATCCGTTTCCATTTGTAGCGTTGGAAAAGTTTCACACGAGTTGGATTGTGTAGAGTTGCAGATGGGTGGGTTCTGAAGAAAGTTGGAAACCTGTCTCGGTTGGATAGCGCTGGTGAGCTAGCTCCATATGCTAACTGGAAATAGCAAAAAAGAAAAAAACAAAAAAGATGAAAATATATTTTGTAGTCATTTTTAATATACTAAATGATGATAACAAAATAACCTACATATGTGTAAGAATGAATACTTTAGCAAAAAGAAGAGCCCAATGTGTGAATTACAAATTGGAGACAGCAAAATAAAACAAGTACAAAAACTAAAATATCTATGAAGTATTTTAACAGAGAATGGAAACACTGAAATCCAAAGGCACATTGGAATAGAGAAAGATGCCTTACAAAATATAAGCAAAGTATTAAGAAACAGGAAAATTTCATTAGTAACAAAGAAAAGAGTACTGAACTTTTATAATATATTGGTCCTCTTGCATGGATTAAATTAAAAATAATTGATCCGCTCTTTTGCCTCAACAAAGGAAGACTGGAGTAATGGATTGTGGCTTGGATTGAGGAATCGGAAAGCCAAGTTCGAATTCCAGTTGAATTCATTAGATTCACTTACATGCTAATACTCTTGAGAAAGGTATGAACCCATCTCTTCTCCTCCCAGCTATGGGTTGAATAACAGAACAGACTGGTACTATAGATTTTTTGGTGGCAATGAATCTGAGAAGGAAAATTCTGAATTCAAAACTGTTTGTAGCCCTGGTGAAGTACATATTATGCAGCTATGGAAAGGATTTTTCGAATTGACGATCCTGACTACAGTCCATTCCTTTTGACGCAACGCTATAAATTAAAGGAATTATCAATTAAACTATTTTTAATATATTCATATATTTAAATATGCTTTACTTTAACCTGTATCCTCCTGGTGTAAGTTTAAACTGACCCCTTCTATTTTTTATGTAGTGTGGCTATTTTGCTTAAAGTTCATATGTTTTTGCTTAAAGTTTGTATTTTCTTGATTTCTGATGAAAACTTGGATATTTTCTATGTTTCAGCAAAATTCTTACCTTCCAAAATTATTATAATTTACATCTATAGAAAAATAGAAGGTATCAGTTTAAAATGGTGCCAGTAAGATATCAGTCTATTTGACACCTTTTTTGTCATATGTTGTGATCATTTTGTTTAAAGCTTGCATTTTTTTGTTTGTTTAGCAGCATATCAACCCCTTATGGATCATTTAATGCTGAAATTTAATTTTCTTGGGAATATTAGTAATTTTCTTTACAAAAGTGTATTGCGGGTAATATTTTTTTTTTTTTAAATGTATTGCTGGTAATTTTTGTTTTCAAAAATTTATTGATGGTAAATTTTTTACTATGAAAATGCATTGCTGGTATTTTCACTATAAAATGTATTTTTACACTTTCATAGTTTTTGACCCTATTTGACCATACCTGGGACCCTAACAGGTGCTGCCACCCAGGAAATAACAGCAATTAAGAAGTTGTCCCACACTCCTGAAAAACTTCAGGATGATTGTATTTTCTTGCTTTCAGATAAAGACTTTGAAAATTCCTAACATAATTCAATTAAATTTTCCCTTTCTGAAAATATAGTTTACAGGAAATAGCTGTGAACATTTCATGGTTTTGCTATTTGGAATTTTCTGATGAATCATTGTCTTCAATTTAATGATTGAATTTGTTTTTTGTGAGTTCTACAACTATAAAATTAACCACGGAACTTCTCCCTATTGCATCATTAAATATTTGAGCTTGGAAACTTTAGCACATTGACTGCCAACCATGTAATAACTCGTGGTTGGCAGTTTTTATGATAATACTGATTACGAGTTAGTTTGTGCTGACTACAAGTTATCTTGCAGTTGCCATTTTCAGATACATTTTTATCTGCGGCCACCCACAACGACTTTATTTGTAACGATACTTTTAGGATAAAAAAAAATGTTAAGACATCAGTTGAATCTATAAATGAACTTGTAAAAAAATTTTATTGCCTCAGTTGTCTATTATAAATTTATTTGTTTTGTACAGCTTATCAAACCATTGCAGTTTTTTTAAAGCAATAAAATATTTTTAGATTGTAAGAATTTATTCGGATGGCATAATAATAATTTAGTGATACAAATCTTACTAATTAACCCATAGCTGGGGTTAAATTAATATTTTTCCCAAGGGTATTTGCATGTAAGTGAATATAACGAACCTACCTGGAATTAGAACTTGGCTTTCTGATTAACAATTTCTAGCTATTATCCATTACACCACCCACTCATCCAAACTTACATCACCTGGCATTTCCAGTCTCCTGCCTAGATACTGACCAAGATTGACATTGCTTAACTTTGGTGATTGTACAGGAACTAGTGTTTCAATGCGATATAGCCCTGAGCCTGGCTATTATAAATCTGGCGTTTGAACTCAGATTTCGTAATTAACCTCTGGCAGTTAATGTGTTAACGATGTATTGCAGTAACAATCATAAGTATGAATGGAGGTTATTAAAATAGTAGGAGGGTACAAATGAACAGATTTGAAATTGACAAGTTTTTCCATTTCATTGAAGCAGACATTAAACACATGAAAGCATTATCTTTATCAACTCCTCTATCTTCTTCTTTCTTTCTTTCACTGAAATCAAACAGCATTTCTGACATGTCTTTTATTGCAATCAAAATGGAAGAGTCCATTATTTATAAAGCATTGGTAGGACGTAATGTAAGTGCTAACTAATTTACTTACTAAATAAAGAACCAAGGGACAAGGTGAATTATAGTTTAGATAAATAGGAAAAAAAGGAGATGTCAGTTTAAACTAACACCAGGAGGATATGATGTTAAAATTTTATTTATCTACAGAGAAAATTACAAAAGATTTTAATACAATATTTCTAGTTAGACTATTTACATTGTTTGGATTTTTGTTCTCATCTTTATTCATGATGTTTCGGCTGTTGTATGCTCTGGCATTCTTCAGGTGTATATTTGTTGCCATGCCTTTGGATATCTCAGTCTTTAGTTAATTCTTCTTGATAACATAACTCTCCAAGTTTTGTTCTCTCTGCTGAGGCCAGATATTGAACTCAAAACTCTTTAGGTTAAGTTACTTTTTGGATCAATCACCCAATGCTTTTATCTACTAGGCCATGTGTCTTTGCACATGGAATTAGAACAATCTACCTCATGGACTAAATAAAGGGTTCGGGTTTGAAATTCCAACAAATATCACCTGTAGAAGGCAGGAGTCTACAACTACCAAAATATACTGAATGTGACAGTAAAGTGCTTATTTTTATCTGTGTCATTGAATACTGATGCACTAGATATAAACCTATATTCATACTTACAAGGTCAGACCACTGATATGCATACTGACACACAAACACTTATAGGCAAAAGTGCACACTCACTCAATTCAGGTGAAGGTTACAATGGCTCTTTCTATCTTCATTTTTGGTTATGTATCTTGATTTGAAATTCTGACCAGATCAATACTTTGACCTCTGGTCACTAGCCTGACTGGGAATCAGAAGATGATGGGAGATTTTGTGACAGATGTAACCTGAAAATGATGCTGAATTAAGAAAGAAAGCCGATTGGTTTATAAATTTTCTCCAGCAATCAATAAACTGAGCGATATTTTTATCAAGATGGAATCTTTTTTCTCTATATAGAATGCCAATACTCATTTTAAGGTTAGGGGTTTGCTCCCTAAATTATTTTGCAGGAGAAATTCAAATCATTACCCTAACACTTTTGTTTGGGCTGTCTGCTAATGATTACTAATGAAAAAATTACATCAAGATGAAAAGTAATTAAAAATGGGGTAAAATTTAACTTAGGACCAGGCAAAAACCTAAACAAACAAACAAAAAACACTATATCAAAAGGATGTTTTTCTTTTGACATCACAGTTATTGTACCTGCTTGTAACTTTCAAAAACAAGTTAATAACATTTCATAATCACTGAGCAGACCCTGAATTCAGAATGACCCATATGAAGTTGATATGCTGCTAAACAAACAAAAAAATGTAAGCTTTAAACAAAATGATCACAACATATGACAAAAAAGGTGTCAAATAGACTGATATCTTACTGGCACCATTTTAAACTGATACCTTCTATTTTTCTATAGATGTAAATTATAATAATTTTGGAAGGTAAGAATTTTGCTGAAACATAGAAAATATCCAAGTTTTCATCAGAAATCAAGAAAATACAAACTTTAAGCAAAAACATATGAACTTTAAGCAAAATAGCCACACTACATAAAAAATAGAAGGGGTCAGTTTAAACTTACACCAGGAGGATACAGGTTAAAGTAAAGCATATTTAAATATATGAATATATTAAAAATAGTTTAATTGATAATTCCTTTAATTTATAGCGTTGCGTCAAAAGGAATGGACCGTAGTCAAGATCGTCACTTCGAAGAATCCTTTTCATAGCTGCATAATATGTACTTTACCAGGGCTACAAACAATTTTGAATTCAGAATTTTCTTTCTCTTAGATTCATTGCCACCAAAGGCTATAGAGCCCAGTCTGTTCTGTTATTCAACCCATAGCTGGGAGGAGAAGAGATGGATTCATACTTTTTCAAGGGTATTAGCATGTAAGTGAATGTAATGAATTTGAATGGAATTCAAACTTGGCTTTCTGATGCCGCAATCCATTACTCCAGTCTTCCTTTGTTGAGGCAAAAGAGAGGATCAATTATTTTTAATTTAATCCAAGCAAGAGGACTGATATAATATAAAAGTTCAGTACTCTTTTCTTTGTTACTAATGAAATTTTCCTGTTTCTTAATACTTTGCTTATGTTTTGTAAGGCATCTTTCTCTATTCCAATGTGCCTTTGGATTTCAGTGTTTCCATCCTCTGTTAAAACACTTCATAGATATTTAAGTTTTTGTACTTGCTTAAGTGAATGTAATGAATTCAACTGGTATTCAAACTTGGTTTTCCAATTCCTCAATCTGAGCTGCAATCCATTGCTCCAGTGTTCCTTTCAGTCACAATGGATGGTTGCACTTTTAATGAGGCTTTATTCTTTGATCGCCTATTTGAACTCAAATTCTTCACCTTGAGTGAACCTCATATATATAAGTCACTAAAGATGCTGTAAAATGATCAGCTCCTTGTACCACTCCTTGCAATACCTAACAACTGACATGCTTTTTTTTAAAAGTCAGATCAGACCAAAATGAAAAGTTCTGACTGTAACTTATCAAACTGGCTCAATAAAAAAAAGCTTACAATTCATCTATAGTGATGTGGAGCTTAGGGGTTAAAATGAATAGTTGATTTGCCCATACCAAAAAGATTAATGGGGGTTAATAACAATGAGGAAATACATGGGTAATTTTGACAAAACAAAATAAGGAATTTATTTATGAATTTACATGCTTGAAGTTGTCAGTGGCTCGTTTCAGGAAAATAAATCAGAAATTTTTAAAGTTCGTAGTTATAATAAATTGTCATGTCGAGGAAATGTTCATACAACAGATTAAATGATATGACACAAAATAATATTAAAAAATGTTTAAAACAAAGGTAAGATAGTTTGTTGCTTCTAGAAGGGATATAAGGTTGCATACATTCAAATGTAGACAAAGAGATATTTTGAAGTATTTATCTTGTTGAAAAACAATTATTTGAAGTACCATGTGCTTGGCTGAAGGCTGATAATATATGTCTAGATTTCTGAGATGAGGTATTGAAATTATTTACATTTTATTTTGGACTGTTGTCATCATCTTTATGGTCATATTCACAATGTTTCAGCCATTGTATGCTCCGGCCTTACTCAGGTGATTGGAATTTTGAACTGAACCTTTTATTTCGTCCACCAGGGTAGATTGTTCTAGTTCCACGTTCCATGCCGCTTCCAGATGTCTCAGTTATCTCCCTTTGACTCAACTCTCCAAGTTTTTGTGGATGAAATAAAGGGTTCAGTTCAAAATTCCAATCACCTGAAGAAGGCTGGAGCATACAACGGCTGAAACATCATGAATATGACCATAAATAGGAGGACAACAGTCCAAACAATGTAAATAATGCCAATAATTGGTGAATAATTTTAAACTGGTTATAAGTTCAACGTTAGTGGTTGTGAGGAACTTAAACAAAATCTTTCACATGACTTCAGACACTTTTCTCTTATTAATTTAATTTCTTTTCCTCATTTTATTTCAAAAAGAATTTTGTATTGGCTCACAACTTTGTTTTCTTTCTTCTTAGCTCAACGGCTAATTTCTGTGAAGACAAGGACTTCATTGGTCCAAAAGCAATTTCACATAGGTTCACAAATTTCTTTCTGTCTTTTTTCTCAAGGAAAAGGGAGTGGACAAAGGGAGTTATTATTATTTCACACTCACTACACATCATACTTGTGTTATCCTTTTATTTGGGAAATACACTATGAAAACTAGAAGCGAATAAGAAATATATCTCTCAAAAGGGGAAATGGAAAAACAATACATTTCAAAGATCCACACAAACAAGGAAAATACTTTTCAATGTGAAACAATAAAAATTTGAATCAAATGCGAAATGATAAATAGGACACATGGTGTCTCAGGGGACAATCTTCAATTTTGTAGTAGGTGTCAGATAATTACAGTACTGCCTCTTTGACTGACAGTAGCTAAAGAATACATGGTAGTTTCCTTACCCTGAAGGAGTTACATGGTAGCAGACTTGCTGAAATTACAGCTAAACACGTATATGTTGTTGTTCTTCTTTCAGAAGGAGTTGTTGGGATGCCAATGTGCTACACTGTCCACTATTCTCCCCCACCTGTCACAGCTGTGTGCCAGAGTCTGGGTCTCTGTGAATGGTTTCTTGGTTGCAAATACATTGCCAGTAGCTAAAGAAGAGATGGTAGTTTCTTGGAGTGCTCATCATGGCGTGTCTTGGGCATTTTAACCTGGTGGAGCCCATCCTTATCCAGGTTAGACTACAACCAATGTCCTCCAACTAGGTGGCTTGCTCTGGTCGCTAACACATGGTTGTTGTAGTTCATAGGAGGAACACTTCTGCCCTGGCTGGTGACCTGCACCAAGGAGGACCTTGCCTAGTGGTGCCATGTTAACATCACCCCCTCACATGTGTTTAGCCCACCAGCTGAAACAATTTACTGGGGAATGGTAACTTGGACACATCATGTGAGAAATTTAGGATATGGTTGAAGACCAGTGATGTCTGTCCACCCGAAGGAGCAGCGTGCCAGACCTCAAAGGTACTACCTCAATTCAGAACCCCTATGCCAACATATCTATATTTTACACTGGAAGTTGAAGTGAACATTTAGTTATAACATGTACCATGTCTGTATATATGTGATAAATCTCTATTTTTATATTTTACAGAACATTAAAAAATTATTCACATAATTTTAACCCAATTATATGGCTAACATGGTTCTACTAACTAGCAAAGTCTCTAAGCTTGGGGACACCCATCCTGTGTATGATGTTAAACTACATCCAGTAGTAAGGAGGTTTTGAGGAGCTTGGAATCACATCTTAATTGCTGTTTTCCCCAGGTCCACCCTGACCTGGAGTCATAGCATCTGTTAGGATCCCAGCTATGGGCAAATAGTGATCCCTACCAAACTGTGATCAAAACATTATGAAAGTATAAAAATACATTTTTATAGTGAAAATACCAGCAATACATTTTAATAGTTGGAAAAAATTACATAAGCACACAAGAAAATATGCCATTAACCAAACAAAGAAACCAACCTACCAAGATAGGGAAACATATACCCATCTCTTTGGTGACTTTTATACTAACCAGTATGGTAGTAATCGACATTTATTTTTCTAGTCTTGACTACGCATTCTGAAATACCAATTTTTATAAATCCAAATATCAGAATTCATTTTTATGCAACTCATTTGCAATTCAAATTGCAAGCCTGACTATACGAAGCATATTAAGAACCACTGAACCAAATAGATTTTATTGGCACTCCAAGATTTGAAATGCTGCAGGAATACAAAAGTGATTAGTGACAAAACCATCTGTTTATTTATCACAGATGTCTATCTGAAATGAAGGACATGGCTTCACTCAGACCTCGAGGTTAGACATGTCATGTGTATTATTGTTGAAGATAATTGTAATATATGGATTCTTGAAAAATGTCCTATTTCTCTTCCCTGAAGGGATAGAAAGTGAAGCCAAATATATTCTTTTCTGAAAATGAACGTGCCTATGGAGCTTCAGGACCTTGTTAAAGCCTAAACTTAGGAAACATATATCAACCAAAGCAGAGAGACCATATTTAAATATTTGTATAATACTTCATTGTTAAAAATCCTGATTGAAGGAGAGCAAGATAAAAAGACTAATCACAAATTGCAAGAAGACAAAATGTATAGTTGTTGCCAAAATGTGTAAATTACAAATTGGAGATCCCAAAATCAAGCATACACAACAAGTTAATTATCTGGGAAGTGTTTTACCAGAGGACAGAAAGTATGACTCTGTTATCTGAATGTACATTGGGATAGTAAAAGGAACATTCCAAAAGCTAAACAAAGTATTAAGAAATAGGAAAATTTTGTTAGAAACAAAGAAAAGAGTTCTGAACTGTTACATAATATCAGTCCTTGTATAAAGCAGTGAATGCTGGACAATCTCCTCACAGATGAAGAAGAGACTTGAAGCAACTTAAACAAAGAAAGGAGTACTGAACTGTTACATAATATCAGTCCTCGTATAAGACAGTGAATGCTGGACAATCTCCTCACAGATGAAGAAGAGACTTGAAGCAACTTAAACAAAGAAAGAAGTACTGAACTGTTACATAATATCAGTCCTCGTATAAGAGAGTGAATGCTGGACAATCTCCTCACAGATGAAGAAGAGACTTGAAGCAACTTAAACAAAGAAAGAAGTACTGAACTGTTACATAATATCATTCCTCGTATAAGACAGTGAATGCTGGACAATCTCCTCACAGATGAAGAAGAGACTTGAAGCAACTTAAACAAAGAAAGAAGTACTGAACTGTTACATAATATCAGTCCTCGTATAAAGCAGTGAATGGTGGACAATCTCCTCACAGATGAAGAAGAGATTTGAAGCAACTTAAAAAAAGAAAGGAGTACTGAACTGTTACATAATATCAGTCCTCGCATGAGGCAGTGAATGCTGAACAATCTCCTCACAGATGAAGAAGAGACTTGAAGTAACTTAAACAAAGAAAGGAGTACTGAACTGTTACATAATATCAGTCCTTGTATAAGGCAGTGAATGCTGAACAATCTCCTCACAGATGAAGAAGAGACTTGAAGCAACTTAAACAAAGAAAGGAGTACTGAACTGTTACATAATATCAGTCCTTGTATAAGGCAGTGAATGCTGAACAATCTCCTCACAGCTGAAGAAGAGACTTGAAGCAATTTAAACAAAGAAAGAAGTACTGAACTGTTACATAATATCAGTCCTCGTATAAAGCAGTGAATGGTGGACAATCTCCTCACAGATGAAGAAGAGACTTGAAGCAACTTAAACAAAGAAAGGAGTACTGAACTGTTACATAATATCAGTCCTCGTATAAGGCAGTGAATGCTGAACAATCTCCTCACAGATGAAGAAGAGAGTTGAAGCAAAAGAAATCTGGTCCTGCAGAATAATGCTGAAAATACCATGGACTGAACATGTGATCAACAATAAAATTTTAGAGAAAATGGAAACAGAAAATGTCCCTTATAATTATCACCAAAAAGACAGAGTTGAAGTTTCTAGGGCATGTAATAAGTAAAGAGGGCTTGGAAAATTTAATACTCATAGGACATTGATGTAATGGAATAACCTGTCACCCCCATGAGTGACTACACTATAGGTAGTAACTAACTATAAGTATCTGTAAGTCAACAAACTACAGAGGCTAGCTGGGATCTGTTGAGTACGACACAGACTTACGCAAGAACTACCGACCTTCCAATAGTAGCACTCTCTACTGGATTGACTTGTGATGATCTTGTGCATAACTGTTACCTTCATTCTTATTGTATTGGTTTTACAATTACCTTTACTTATTTTATCCACCATGTTTTTCAAGTATATATTCTTATTAGCACTGAATATAACAGACATATCAAAGACAAAAACAATGCATAAACTACTTAGTGAACTTGAATAAATGGATGGTTGAATAAGGTTTAGGAAAGATAACAGAAAGACAAAATTGATTAAGAGTTACAAAGGGCAGGAAATTGTGGAGAGCCATGATTACCTACGTTCTGAATGATCATGGCACACAGAAGAAGAATGAGCTTGTGTAAATGGTTTGTAGAACAATTTTTAGGAGAAATAATAAAAATCATAATTTATTAAGAGCTACGAAGGGTAGGAAATTGTGGAGAGCCATGATCACTAACATCCTTCATAGTCTTTCTTGATTAAGACAGTTAAGCAAAACTTTACAAGTCTGTATTCAATGAGTGAACAGAACAAAATATAAATTTTAGAGAGAAACTCTGAAGAATATAAGAAAGGCCATTCAAGAATATATATTTTGTAGAGTTCACTTAAAATGTGTAGTCCAATCTCTCATAGAAAATTTACTTGGCTCATACCAAGTATTAAGATGAGTTATGGGTCTTTGGGCAAAAGACATAAAAGAAGAATCTTCCATTATCACCTATTCTTATTGTGCATATCAAGTAGGTTTGCGATCTATGGCCTATTAGTTCTATATTGGTAGTAAAATATAGTTAAAAGGAAATGTTGCTAAGTAAATATAGAAAGAAACCTGCCTAAATTTGTAATTACATTCCTAGTTTTTATGACCATATTTAATGTGTTACAAATGTGCAAACTCAAAAGATAAAAACAAAAAAATGTGAGAAAAAGAAATTCTATTCTTGATGACATGCCTCTTTTTTGGATATTCCTATGAAACAGCCTCACTAGTTACTTAAGGAAAGATGAAGAAGAGACTTGAAGCAAATTAAACAACTTGCGAAGAAAAGCAAGCACACATAATCATAATAAAGAAAGAAAAGGAAGATAAAGGAGGAAATAATATTCTTATACATTTAACATCTGCTTCAGTGAAATAGAAAATCTTTTTATTTTTTTGTCAGTTTTTTAATTTTTTTTTCATTTCTACCGTCTTCTTTGGATAATTACCTGCTTTTATACTCATGATGCAATATTTTGTTATAATTGTTAAGCTCAAATATTTAATGATGCAATAAGGGAATTTCCATAGATATATTATAGTCATGTAACTTGTAAGGAAAAAATGTGATGGAAAGTAAAAGAAAAAAAAAATACAGATGAATCTTAATTCTTATGTTAATGATTGAATAAGTTCATGACAAGTTCTATGACAACAAAATATCTGTAGAAATTTCCTTATCACGTCATTAAATATTTCCTTCTTTCTCACCTAATAAGATATATTTCTTCAGACCATTTCTTTTACAGCTTAAAAAATTGGAATAAATAAATTAAATCTGTTAAAGCTCTGGAGACTTGTACAAAAAAAAAAAAAAAAACCTGAATAGAAAACACTTGACTTTGTCTAAGTTTTAAAATGAAAAAAATGTTAGTGTATGAATTAATCTTCCAAAATTTTAGTAAAGCTGATAATAAATGCAGAAGCAGACAGAGTTATAAAATCTGATTTGTTAAATTCATCATATTACAATTCTACTTGTTCCTCTATTAGTTAGTTATTAAGTTAGCACATGTGCCATGTCCTGCCATTGCCTCAGATAACTAATGGACAGTTCTATTTTGATTGCAAAGAAAACAGAAGAGATGTGTTCAGTTTTTGTGAGGAAAAGAAAGCACACATAATCATAATAAAGAAAGAAAAGGAAGATGAAGGGGGTAAATAATATTTTCAGGCATTTAACATCTGCTTCAGTGAAATAGAAAATCTTTTAATTTTTTTTTCAGTTTTTTATTTTTTTTTATTTCTACCGTCTTCTTTAAATATTTAGCTGCTTTTATACTTATGATGCAATATTTTGTTTAAATTGTTAAGCCCAAATATTTAATGATGCAATAAGGGAAAAGGTGATGGAGAGTAAAAGGAAAAAAAATACTGATGAATTTGGCGAGATTGAAAAAATATTCTTTCAAAAAAAATATTCTTTTGAAAATGTACTTTCAAAAATTTTGAAACTACCAGCATCTCTCATTTTGTAGCCTTATGTAGATGTGACAACATCAACAAATCCCAGTCATTTGAAAACCTAATGGATGAAATTTGTCACAAAATTTTTTTCCAATTTGTCATATTATTTTTCTAAATACAGTTTATTATATATATATATATATATATATATATGAAAGTGAACATAGAAGTCAACACTTAGAGGTGACAGTCTGGTTCATGCTAGATGCAATCGTCAGAAATAAACAAATAAACGGCTTCCAGCAAAATATCTGCCAAAATAGACTACCCACAATGCACCACTGACCAGTATATATAAATAGCCGAGAAAAATAACAGCACTCGTGGCCTGACGATTGCATCTAGCATGAAACAGACTGTCGCCTCTAAGTGTTGACTTCTATGTTCACTTTTATATTTACACACACTCTATCTCTGATATTGAGCACCTTATCCCATAAATATAGCACACTTTAAGACTATATTTCTTCATATATATATATATATATATATATATATATATATATATATATATATATATATGTATGTAATTGAAGGACTTTGGAAACACAAACTGTGCACACAGAAATCAGCTACAGTTGCACAGACACAATAAAAATGCAAAACAGAAAAACAACCAACAAACCACCCACACAAATCAAACTCACGTGCAATTGCAGAACAAAGAACGAATGTCCCTTATTTAGCAATTGCTTGCAAAACAATGTAATACAGGTTAGAGATGGGTAAATTGTTGCCATTTTCTATTTTTAATTTTGTGCATGAATGTTGTTTGTTTTTGATTTTGTCAACTGCACCGCATAGTAGGCTCAGTTGGGCACCCGCCTGTGAGAAAAAGAGCATCATGACATAATTCACGCCACCAGAAATTTGGAAATGACATGCTGTACTGCTTGACATTCGCACTGGAAACTCCAATACAAACATTTCAAAGTGTTTGGGTGTCAATCTGAGGACAGTGCAGAGGATTCAAAAAGAGTCGGATGAGTCTAATGGTGATTACAAAAGTATGGCAGCTCAGAAAACTCACTATGATTGTTCTGGTAAAAAAAGAACTCCTGAATTTGTTGGTGAGGGTCTCAGACTCAACACGGAGGCCTACATCAAGTGCCTTGAGGAGATAGTGCTGCCCTGGGTCAAGAGGATGGCTGCTGGAAGACCCTATGTCAAGAGAACTTAGTCATGGCTGTTACCCTCACATCTGGCCACCTAACTCCCCAGACTGTAACCCACTTGATTATTACGTGTAGAGCACAGTTGAACAAGAGACCAACAAAACTCCTTGTAACACTGAAGATGACATGAAGGCAAGGATTATGGCAGCATTCACCAGCTTAAACAAAGAGACTGTTCAGAAGATATGCAGGAGATTCCAAAGTTGTCTGAAGGCTGTGGTTGAAGCCAAAGGCGATTTTATTGAATCAATCTATTCTTTAGTATTTCAAGATATTTTTGTGTAATTTTGATAAATATATCTGTTAAAATGAGATGTCAGTGTTATGTTCATTTTTGAATAATTTAGATGACAATTTATCCATCGCACCCTGTATACCAAGTCACTATAAAGCAGCGGGTAACAAAGAAAAAATATACATAAGGGTAATGGAAGGACCCTGGAAACAAAGAAACTATGCACAAAAAACATCCTTTGCAAATTGGAAATACATGAACACCACAGAGCTTTCTAAACATACATGGGAAATTAAAAATGAAAACAAAATGACACCTTAAATATTGAAAATAAAGAAAACAGCATCAGCCTACAACAATCAGTCCAAAAACCGTAATCACTGCCTGGAGGAAAAAATAACGATAATTACCTTGCCAGACCAAAACAAACTACTCAATAAACGATCAGAACTCATCTCAAAATGCAGACACAAAAACAAATTTTTATTATGTTAAAAATCGAAAATTAAAAATGAATATGAACAAAAAATCAATAAAATAAAATATATAATTAAAATCTAAATCAATAAATATGTAAACAAATTAAGTAAACAATAAACAAAATAACACACTATGAATGCAGACATAAACACAAGTAAATGTAATAATAATAATAATCAACAACAACTAATAAAATTATCAATAATAAATAATGAGTGAAAAATGTTAACAGAAACTTTACAAAAAAGCTATGAATAACTGTATTTGAATCAACAATTATTTCTATACAATGGCCTCTAGAATAATATGAAACATAACTGTTACCACGCACCCAAAAAACTGTTAGGATAATACAATAGACCTTCTACCCATAATGCACCATTGAGCAGCATATATAAGTAGCCGAGCCAAAACACAACACACATGGGTTGAAGATTGCATTTAAGCATCAAACAAACTGTTGCTACTGGGTGCTAATCTCAGTGTCCACTTTCATATTTAAATACACTCTATCCCTGATATTGAGCACATTAACCCATAAATATAGCATACCTTAAAACTATAACTGTATCATATATATATATATATATATATATATATATATATGTATATGTATATCTCACTGTTTTGGAATAAAATTTTTGCATAAATAAATATTCTTTTATCTTTCCAATTAAATTTTTTCCACTATAATACCCTAATTATTATGACTAGTATTAACCCGTGAAAATGTTACGGTTTTCCTATTTTAATATTCTGATTAATCTTAATTCTTATGTTAATGATTGAATAAGTTCATGGCAAGTTCTATGACAACAAAATATCTGTAGAAATTTCCTTATCACGTCATTAAATATTTCCTTCTTTCTCTCTTTCATTTTCTCACTGGAACGAAGTAGTGTCTTTTCTCCTCTTTCCACACATTCAAAATGGAATAGTCTGTTATTTATGTGATATTGGCAGAGTATAACTGTTGTGTGAACTAATAAAAGGAGAGACAACTCAGGACTGAGACAACTCAGCACCAGAAAAACACAACATTTTTATAACTAAATAAAAGTAATTTATTAAGGATTAAAACCTTAATTAGTGAATATTTTTTATTCAAATAAGACATTTGAAAAGACAATATGTAAAATATGAAACATTTTTTGTTTTTAATTAATTTTAATGGCGTAAATGGTAAAGACATTTATTTTTTAATAAAGTAAATTGACATATAAAAAATAATTCAATAAAACATGCCCTTTTTTAATTATTTTTTAGTAAAGTAAAACAAAATGAAGCAGATTTTTAATATTTTTAATAAATTTTTAAATAAATATTTTAATTATTTTTAATAAAGTAAATCATAATTTAATTTATTTCTTAAGGTAAATCGACATTCTAAAATATTTTTATAATAAGAAAATAATTTAATAATTTATGATTTACTTTCTTAAAAATAATGAAAAACAAAAACCTGGTTCATATTTTAGAAAATGCCTTATTTGAAGAAAAATATTCATTAATTAAGGTTTTAATCCTTAATAAATGACTTTTATTCGGTTATAAAAAAGCAAAACAGATTTGGTGAAGTCTAAGTGAGCAACAGACCTTATTTCTGCATGTCCCACACTACCAATAAACTCCTTCTCCTAACACAAATAGACTGATGTCCTGACCAGGAAGAGACATGGAATCGTATTTTAACAAGGACAGAAATAATAAAATGTCAATCCTGCTTCCACTTCACTGAAGAGTCTTCAATATCAAATGGTGCTGAGTTGTCTCAGTCCTGAGTTGTCCTGGTGCTCAGCCAATGGTGTTGATTTGTCTTGCACCCAGGGAGGGGCAAGCACAATTATAACAAGATTATTTTTTTACCAGACAATGAGATTCAACTGATAGAAGATTTAACAAAAGATGTTCTCTTAACCCTTTGAACCCTGACCACCTGATGTGTATGGATCTCATATCTTGGGCCCCTGCTGTCCACCTCTGCTATTCATGACTGGCTGCCCGCTATATACACCTTCACAGAGCAACCGGTATACTGCTCACTTGGGTTCAAAGGGTTAACCTATTCATGATGTATGCAATTATGCATTCTTATATAACAGCTTAAATAATATTAGACATTTTTTCCTGACAATCATCCTTCAAACATGTCTGTTATAATTTACACTATTAACACGTTGCTTATTTTCCTCATCTTTGTTGTTGTTATCATAATGTTTCAGCTGTTGTGCACTCTGGCCTTCATCAGGTACATGTTGATCCAGATAACCTACAGGGGATTCTGAACTGAAGCCTTTATTTAATCTACCTTAATCTGAAGAAGGCCTGAGGGTGCAATGGCTGAAATGTTGTGATAACAACAACAAAGATGAGGATAATAGTTTGCATTTAAATAATGATAACTCCTCATCCCAGAAACACAGACAGAATTTTCTATTATGATTATGAAAGGGTCCAGAAATTTTCTTGGCTTAATCCACTTCCCAAAAATCATTATTTCAATGGTCCAGTATCGGAATTCATATTTTGGGGAAAAGTTTGAACCAAGAATTTT
>OZ038486.1:128124519-128242019 GCA_964036315.1 Acanthosepion esculentum | reverse complement strand
CAATCATGATAAATATGTTGGACACTATTGTAATTGGGGGTAATATGCAATCTAAGTAGTCCACCACTAGCAGTGGTTTACCTACTTCACGTCACTGGTGAGTATTGTAGTTTGTTGATGTTTTAAAGATTACCATTTCATTTCCAACCTCCGTGTTGGCTATTCCTCATTCAGTAACCTTTTCTAGGTTACAACAGTAACCAAATGTATTTTTAATCAAAAATCAATCATTTAATAAATATGTTATATTTTGTTGCATGTACATCAAAAACTGTTCATATTTTATTGCATGTTTCCATGTAAAGTTGCACACGAATATTAATTTAACATGTGGCTGGATGATATAATCCCAGATAATAATGACAAACCCTAGAATAAAGCATTGTGGATGTTAACAAACATTGTAGGTTTTGTGTGTATTTTTGGGTGAAGGTGCACATTCAATATATAAACAAAGAATATAGAAGAAAGATAAAACAAAACATTAGTTTCTACTACAGACGTTTATTTCTTTTATGTTGACTGTATTGAAATAAAGTTAAATGTCTCTTGAATATGCCCGTTTTCCTTTTTGGTTTAGAAATTATTTATGGGAAGTAAGGATAAGAATGGGTAAAGATGGTCGAGCTCAAGTCAGCCTCATGCCGAGTTGGGATGGCTGAATCTCTAATTCATGAGTAGGGCTGCTGAAAATATGTCTGAATAATCTCATTGGAAAGTGGGAAGTGAAAGATTCTGTCCTTTTTGGAAGTTGTGGTCATAAAATTGCATTGTAACCAGAAACCCTTTTTGGTTTCTTTATAACTTGCATCATGGGAAAATTAATTTTTTTTCTTTATTATTATTATTTTATTTATTGGTTTTCTTTTATTTTTCTCAGTCAGTTATGTGCCATGCGTGATACACGCTTAGGTGACCATGTATCTTTTGATGTATCTTTTTTTCCTGCAGTAGGTTGCCTTTCTTTCTGCAGTAGACCCATTGCCATTCAAGACTATAGAACCCGGTCTGTCCTGCTATTTACCCATAGCTGGAGGGGGAGAAGAAGAGGATTCATACTTTTGCCAAGGGTATTAGCACATAAGTGAATGGAATGGATCTGACTGGGATTTGAACTCGGCTCTCTGATTCCTCAATCTGAGCCGCTATCTATTACTCCACAGTGCCCCTTTTATTTCCCCACAGCTTCATATCATTCACACTCCAACAATAAGTTAACAAGACCTTCAGTAAGCATTAATCTTTACTTCTAATTTGTTTTTAAATACAAGTTATTTCTGGGATTATTTACAGAAATTAGAATCTGGTATAAACAGATATCGACTCGAGACAGAAATATCCCATATCCAAAAGGGTTAAACAACTCTCATATTTAGTGCATTTAAACCTCATACAAACCACATAATATAATCTTAGTCTGCAAAAACTTTCAAAAGTAAATGTAATAAAAGGAAACTGATAGGATAAATGAGTTTTTCGTGAGGGGACTAAAAAGCAAAAATATTATTAAAGAGAACGAGTGCTTTGTTGAAAGCAAAACAGATTTGGTGAAGTCTAAGTGAGCAACAGACCTTATTTCTGCATGTCCCACACTACCAATAAACTCCTTCTCCTAACACAAATAGACTGATGTCCTGACCAGGAAGAGACATGGAATCGTATTTTAACAAGGACAGAAATAATAAAATGTCAATCCTGCTTCCACTTCGCTGAAGAGTCTTCAGTATCAAATGCCAGCCATGTTCTAGCAGGAAATATTTATTCTTAGCCAAAAATCTCCATTTGCATTAGACAGAATGGTTCGACTGACAGCCACAATCTTCATATCAGCATCCTCTTCATTCATATCGTTTTTTCTTTTGTCTTGTTTTTGGATGATGGTGGGAGAATAAAGTCATGTATAAATTAGAAAAATGGAAGATTCTATTTTTTTTTTTATTATTTTTTATATGGCTCATAAGTCTGGCTTTTATTTCACTCGACATTTGTCTTCAAATGGATTTGCTTCAGTGAGTCATGATTTGTTAAGGAAGAAAGAACATTAGGCTGAAAATTCAAAAACTCCTTTACCTAATTACAGTACAGGTGAAGTCATAAACTCTAGTTGAAGAGGCAGACAAGTGACATTAGGTTTAAAGGTCCAAATTTCCTCTATAGTTCAGTGGATAAAATTGTTCACTAAGCTCATGGTGGTGACAAGTTCAGTGCTGAGGCTGAGTAGTGCAAAAAATAGTTCTTTAATCTTGTTCAGTTGGTTTAGATAATTTACTGACATACAGAGTTATTTAATGTTCAATAAAATTCTTATAGGGCAGAAAATTTTAATGGTGTGACATAGGTTGTGTTTACATTTCAGATGTGGGAACATATACAGGGTGCGATGGGTAAATTGTCGCCACACTATATTTTTAATTGTGTGCATGCCTGTTCTTTGTTTTTGATTTTGTTGACTGCTCAGTAATGTACAGTCAGTTGGGAACCGTCTGTAAGACACAATTCCCTCCATAATACATTTGGAAATGGCATTCAGCATTGTTTGGCACTAATGCCAGCAGCTCCAATATGAACCTTTCAGAATGTTTGGGGTTTCAATCTGAGGACAGGGCAGAGGATTTGGAAAGAGTTGGATGAGTCTAATGGTGATTACAAAGATGTTTGGAGTGATCACTAGTGATGGTGGCATTATGCCTCCATTCATCTTCCCACAGGGCCTCAGATTCAACATAGAGTTCTACATCAAGTGCATTGAGTAGGTAGTCCTGCCCTCGGTCAAAAGGGTGGCTACAGGAAGACACTATGTCTGGCAACAGGACACTGCACAATATCACACAAGCAGGAAAACCCAGTCATGGCTGTCAGACGTTCTATAACCACATCACCCCTCACATCTGGCCACCTAACTCCCCAGACTGCAACCTCCTTGATTATTATGTGTGGAGTGCAGCTGAGTGAGGGACCAACAAAACTCTTCGTAACATTGAAGATGAGATGAAGGCAAGAATTATGGCAGCATTCACCAAGTTAAACAATGAGACCATCTAGGTGATCTTATTAAATAAATTTACACTTTAGTATTTCAAGATATTTTTGTGTAATTTTGGTAAATATATCTGTTAAAATAAGATGTCAGTGTTATTTTCATCTTTCAATAATTTAGATAACAATTTATTATGAAATGGACAAAGTCCGACTATTATTTAAAGAATATTTTCTATGAAAATTTCTTGGGCATTCAGGCCGGTAAATGTTATTTAATACTGTTTATTATAAACAGAGCATTTACTTAAATACTTGTATCTATAAAAAGAATGTTAAACATAAAAATGTCTTTAAATAATTGTCGGACTTTGTCCATTTCATAATGCGTGACGTCTTTTGTTTACATTTGATACGCCATGAGCAGTTATGAATGTACGTGAGAGATTCATGGAAGATTGAAGTTTCTAAGCAGTAAATTTGACCTTGCCAACCGAACGATCCTCAGTGGCTGAATCAGTTAAGGCACGTCAGGCTATATGACGGTTCCGTATAGGATACAGGTTCGAATCCCGTCAGAGGACGAATATTTTCTATGAAAATTTCTTGGACATTCAGGCCAGTAAATGTTATTTAATACTGTTTATTATAAACAGAGCATTTACTTAAATACTTGTATCTATAAAAAGAATGTTAAACATAAAAATGTCTTATAACAATTTATCCATTGCACGATGTATATGTTGAATGACTGTGGCTCATGTGTCAAGACGAGCTAATGAATTACCTCTCAGCTGTCAATGGGTCTCATATTAACTTTAAGTGAGTTACCTTAAATAGAAATAAATGAAGCTATTTGGGCCAGAGCGATAGAAGAAATTTTGAAATCAGGCATGTTGACCCCCTAAAAGGTGAAAGATAGCGGCGAAAAGTGTCAGCAAATGTTCTAGCTATGCTATGTCCCAAGACTTTTGCTGTTGCACAATATGTGAACTTGTATCAGGTTACTAGTGGGACTCAAGTGTCACATATAGTACAAACATGAAAACTGAATGCAGTTGTCAGCTCCTCTTACACTGAAATTGATGGGAGAGTCCATGCTAATATCTAATTTTTGGTTTATATCCACATTTATAAATTTTTTTTTTTTTTTTTAAAGTGTTTCACTGAAAGCAAGGTGGGAAGCCACTAGCTCACAAGGGCTTACAGAGAGTTGGAGTGATAGAGGAAAGGATGAAGAGAAGGATAGGGGATAGATCAAGGCATCTGGAGACATTGATTGACATTACATTTGAATAGTTGGAGATTATAGCTATTGTAGAATATTGGTTAGCTTGCCAGTGGTCTGACACACAAGTGGACAAGTGTGGCCAGAAGCTAAACTGACTCGAGTCATTTACTGGAGGGATATATGGGTGAATAGAGACCACTTATGCAAATGTATTGGGCAGGTCCATTCTAGCAAAATGGAACAACCTAACTGGTGTATTGGGCACTCTCCTATAAAATGAGGTAAAATTAGCTGGCCTGCTTTTCAAGAGGACACATGAAGGCAGCCATGTTAGTAGGGAAGTCACTTGACTTCTACAGCTATCAGGGAAACAAGATATAAAGCTATTAGAGTAGAAGAGATGGCCACATTTAACAGTTTTGACAGTGAAAGGGTGAGAGTGAGATGTCAGCCTAGTCAAATGCTTAAATTCATGAAATCTGGGAACCAGCAAAAGCAGCTCATCGGAACAATTACCATGAAAGCATTTGTAAAAAAGACAGAGGGAGGTGACAGCATGTCTGTAAAAGAGTGACTGCAGACGAGATGCCAGATCAGGGCCAATAACATTGCATATCCATCTCTGGATTTTATCAAGGACCTTGAAACAAACAGGAGGAGCTCCAGACCATATATGGCAGCAATACTCCATGCAAGGATGAAGTAGGGCCTAGGATAGAGCCTTGAGGAATACCTGCATTCGTGGGAGAGGAGCTGGAGAAGAATCTGTTGAGAACGACCTTCAATACACGGTTTGACAGGAATGATTGTATTAAGTCAAACAATCAACCTGAAATTCCATAACCTTGAAGCTTGCAAAGAAGGCTGGCATTCCAAACCCTATCGAACTCCATTATTATGAAGTTCTTGTTAAACAATTTCAGTTATGGCAGTAAGCACATCAGCTGTAGAACGGGCAAAGCGGAAACCATATTGCTTGTTGGAGAGCAGATCATGGGATGTAAGGTGCTTAACCACTTTGGTGTTGATTAAAGCTTCAAAGACTTTGCTGAAGAGTGGTTGGAGACTGATAGGATGGTAGTTAGAAGAGTCAGAAGGGTCTCTAGTGTTCTTAAAGACAGGAACAATGGATTAGGACTTCCAACAGGTTGGAAAACAAGATTCATTGAGGCAGTAGTTAAATAATTTGCAGAGGGCAGGGGCCAGTTCAGGTGCACATTTCTTCAGGACAATGGCTGGTATACCGTCTCCACCACTAGCCTTGTGGGGGTCTAATTTAGAGATAATGCCCAATACTGATGATGGAGTTATGTGCAACTCACTCAATAGAGCCTCAGTTCTAATGGGAAAATTGGGTGTGGGTACACCGGAGGAGTCGAGTGTTGAATTGAATGAGAATTTCCAAGCAAAGCATTCAGTCTTGTTGGCAGAAGAGGTCAGAACCTCAACATTGTTGGACAAAGGAGGTATAGAGGGTTTACTATTGTTAAGTACGCTCTTGCAGAGACGCCAATAAACCTTGGAGCCAAATTTGCGAGATGCAATATGTTCTTTCATTCGAGCAGCAAATAGTGATTTTGCTTCATTGAGGACACGCTTACATTCATTATGATATTGTCTATAGCAATCAGACATGTCACTATGATATAGGTGGAAGAAATGATTCCTTTGGGCAATGGCAGCTGAGCAAGCAGCAGAGAACCAAGGGGAGGTAGCAAATTTGACCATATATTTCCTTGAGGGGATGAAAACCTCAATTCCAGCTTTAACCTAGGAGGAGACCTAAGAAACACATTCTTATGGGGAGCATAAAGACAACATCTCAGGGGACATTGTGAAGGAAATCCTGGAATGGGTCCCAGTCTGCTCGTTGATAGCAGAACGAGGTTCTAGTGGTAGAGGTTCTTTGCAGGGAGTGGAGTTGAAGGAGATGTTGACAGACACTACAGCATGATCAGAGTTGCCAAGAGGGCAGCGCTGCATGGCACTACAGGACTCAGGGATGGAGGTAAAACATAGATTGAGAAAAGAAGCCTTACCATCCAGGTTGTAGGGAAAATGTGTGGGGAAGTCAACTATTTGCATGAGGGATTGAGAAATTAAAGGTTTGTATGCCTGCAGGGTCAGTAGTAGCGTTTTTAAGTCGCTTGGTATGATGGGTGTTAAAATCCCCAAACACAAATATGTGAACAAACATGGAGAGAGAGAGCCTTGTCAATGCTGTCAGAAATGCATTTGAATACACCACAGTCTTGGGAGGATGGAGAGTGATAAAGGAAGAAGAGGTAGCTTACAGATTTGAGAAGAGACAGCCAAAGACACATGTACGAATTGTCTGGAGATTCAAGAGACAGCTCTCTAGCCAACGTGAGATGTTCCTTGACATAAACTCCAAGGCCATGCATGTGGGTTTGAGAGTCTTTTCTAAGGAGAGGAAGGTAGCTGGGGATCGAGAGGTCAGAGGAGGGGATAGACAAGACAAGGTTGGTCTCGCAGAGAGCCAGTATATCTGGACAGTTTGCAATGAGGAACGATTCCACACTGCAGAAATTGGTTCTAATGCCACGGATGTTAGAAAAGGAAATGTTAAAGGGTTTGGGTGATTTTTTTTTAAGGGCTGGTTTAGGTTTACTTTTTGGATCGTTGTTAGTTATCATGATGTGTATTTACGGTAATGAGAAGGCCTAAAGTAGAAGAAGGTTATCGACTGTGATGTGGGCAGAGAGAAGTTGGCACAGCCTGCAACATAATGTGGCCTCAGGGCTTTCACACCTTTCCATGCATGACATGGCATTACAGACACCCCGTTGATCAGAGCGGCCATTTAAGATACTACACAAGAGTTAGGGCTCCTAACTACAAGTCGGAAACAGCAATCAGAAAACTGTCAACTGTGTACCTTCAGAATGAAGAGTCATTTCCATAGACTACACACATCATGGGAGAAACACGGCAGCACTAGTATAGAGGCCAGAGAAAAAGAGAGGGAGAGTTCCGGGAACCCCTTCCTAAACAAGAAACATGGTGTGAGCCTCTACTCTTGTCCAAGAGAAGGTGGAGGAGCATTGACCAGACGGTAGGAAAGCCTACCTACTCCTATTACATACACACACACACAAAAAAGGGCCGCAGCTGACAAGAAGTCCAAGATGACAGCTGAAGAGATACTTATTAAAGGATGGAAATGGGATTTCATTTTTATTTTTTTCCCTTCCATTACATTATATATATACTAGCAGCATGGCCCGGTGTTGCCCGTGCTTGATTCAAAAATCGTACGACTCATACAGCAACCGCTATCAATTGACTTAAAATATTTTTGCCCATCCTTGCCTTTAAAGGAGAGTGCTTTGCCGTGCTGATGTTGCTACATGCCTTACTTCTTGCCTATCTCACACAGCAAATTTTTTCTAAGCTCTATACTAAACATTAAATCTGTTACGAAAAAAGAACTAAACAAAATGAACACAAAACGATCAGCTTTAAAAAAGGGCTCGTAACTGGAAAAACTGAATAAAAAAAGAATGTTAGCAACAAATACGTTTTCACACCCAACCCAGTTCTGCGGAATCAGAATCAACATTGAGTTTAAGCAAGCGAATGAGCCAATTGGAGTAAAGTGCCATGCAGATTTAAATTTTTCCCACTTGTGACGAATGCAGCTATCGATTGTTTTTGCATGCTAGCATGCTAGTTAACATTTGTATCAGTCAGCTGTTGGCTCTCATGCTGGCCAATAGAATCTTTCTGTCTATTCGTGGCAGCCAGCTATATGCTCTCACTCTGGCCAGTAGAAAATGGCTGCAAACTACATGAAAACTACCGTACAAGCATGAAAAAATTCATTATTTCTACTATCGATGGGAGTTGGGAAATGCAAAGTCACTCTTGGCCTTCGCGCTAACTTGGAGCATGTGCATGTAAATTTTGGTGCAAATCCGTTGAAAATTGTAGTTGTGCATTCGTTACACATACAAACACATCCTGCCTTTTATATATATATATATATATATATATATATATGTAAAAATTCAGATATTTATATAATAAATGCAAATGTCAGTGTCACTGTCACACTGTTTTAATTAAAGGAACACAATTCTCTAACTTTCAATAGCTCACGTTAGACAAATTTTGGATTTCCAAGTTTTCATTACTGCAATTGTTTTTGGTGTTTTTTTACATGATTTTTTGCAACAAATTTTTTGTACAATAACAAGTTTTAAAACTTGAAATAAATTTGGGAATAATCAAAATTAATTACAAAATCCAGCAAAAGTCACTCATGCAATAAAAGTAATTGTTTGTATGGAAAGTAAGGACCTACATACATCAAATTGTCTTTAAATTAAGTGGCGACAGAAGAATTAACATTGAACTTTTAAAAGGTAAACTTAAATATTAATGCAATAATTAAATGCAGCAATCAATTTTTAGTTCTATAGTTTATTGTTGCATATCGCATATGGCAGCAGTATGCTCACAAAAAGAAATCTCTGCCAACAGAGGACCAGATTGCAATCAGAAGTGAAGAAAAGAAATTCCTGTGCAAATGAAAACGCAGATCGAACAGCAACCTGGAGATCTTCCAAAGCTAAAAATATGCAAAAACTTAGGGACTCTCAAATTCCTGAAAAAGCCGAAGGCACAATCAAGAGCCCTCCAGAGGAGCTAGCTTAAATGCTGCCTGATAGGGCAGCTTTTAAGCTAGTAAATATAGTATAAATTTATATATATAGTATATATAGTAAAAATAGTATATATATATATATATATAAATATAAAAGTGAACATAGAAGTTGACACTTAGAGGCGACAGTCTGTTTCATGCTACACGCAATCGTCAGGCCTGATTATTGCATCTAGCATGAAACAGACTGTCGCCTTTAAGTGTTGACTTCTATGTTCACTTTTATATTTACACATGCTCTATCTCTGATATTGAGCATTTTATCCCATAAATATAGCACATTTTAAGACTATATTTCTTTATATATATATATATATATATATATATATATATGCATGTATGTATAAAAACAATGTGAATAAAGAGAAAAGGAAGAATTTTCTTTACCAATGTGTTTCATTCACTGATAGATTTATGCTTAGAATATTGCTGTCGCATATTGTCTGGTATTCCTGCTATACATTTAGAGATCATTGATAAAATCTGAAGAAAAATCCTACAGTAGAAAATATTGTTTTAAATTGATTGATTCATCTAAGTATAATTAATTTATATAATTATTTTATCTGTGAAGCCTTCTAGACTATTTATTCAGTAGAATATTTGTGACAATTCCAGCAAAGAGCATCACGTGGTGCATATAGTGTCTCCATTGTTATTTTCACATTAATGTGGAGAAGACAATTAGCAAAATTAGCATTGACTTGAGAATTATTAACTTCCACAAGATGGAAAATAGTTACAGCACTATTTCAAACCGGTTAGCTATCCCTAAATCTATGGTATAGTCTATTATAAAGAAGTTTAAACAGTTTGGCATGATGGAGAAAATTCCTTGGGCATGGAAGAAAACCGAAATTGTCACTGAAAACTGCATGAAAACTGTGTTGCAAGGTTAATATAAATCCGAGAGTTGTTTTGAAAGATGTCACCAAAAGTTTGGATATGATGAGTATCAGTGTAAGTATTCATACAATACAATGTTGTTTAAATAGAAATGGGTTGTATCGAAACTGACCACGATGAACCCCTTTTCACAATTCATGTCACATTGTTGTCACATGGTTTCAGGCAGTGAAGAAGCCTTCATTGGTAGAAATGGTTAAAGTTTGTAATATTTTAGATTATATATATATATATATATATTTGAGTAGAAACCTTTATTTTAAACATGTTTCATTGAATACAACAGACCAGAAAATTTTAATTAACTTCTTATTTAGTTTTTCCAGCTTTCTTGCATTTTTTGTTTGGTAGGAGTAAGGGTGTACACGAATTGGCTTCATTGTCTCAAATGCTTTCGGGCACTTCTTTAACTATTTTCAAAGAAGTTTGTTTTAGAGTGTTTTTAATTTCTATTCATGTTTGAATATTTGAATGTTTAAGATGTGTTTTTGTATTGCTTTGAATGTTAGTAGGAGCATTTATTCTGGATTTATGTGAATAGATTTTTACATATTTTAAATTTTCAACACACCATTACCACTGTTTAATAAGTTGAAGTTGATAGAGTGAGCGAGATGATTTATATACAGGGCCTCTCTCTCTGAGATGTTTCTGGTAATGGGATTTTAGCATTTTCATCCAGAATTTTTCTTAAGGTTTTTTGTAAATTGTGGATATGTATATATTTGTATATCCATAATTTACAAAAGGGTCAGTAAGCAGATGTGGCTCTTGGGGCCCTGTTCTGAGGTTATCCATATATTTGAATGAGTATTGCTGCAGAACTGAGTGAGTAGCTGTGCTATATTGAGTCTAGTTTGTGTCTTCTTCATCACCGAGGCCTGTGGTACAATTGGTATGATGCTTGTGTTGTTTCAGAATGGTCTGGTTTTGATTCTCAGTAGTGGATGTGCACTGCTGATGAGTTCCAAATAGGATGAAATGGGGCTGTCCAGTGCTTTCTGCATTCTGTTGAAGATTATTCTGGGCTTCATGGATTACGATTATATATATATATATATATATATATATATATATATATATGAGGGGGTGTAGACAACAAAGGATAGAAAAGTTAAAAATAGATGAATAAACAGTGAGAAATAGGAAAGAAGGAAGAAGAAATTATTAGGAGAGAAATAGTGAGAGAGAAAGAGAGAGTGAGAATAAGAGTGAAAGAGAAAGAAAGAGAGCAATAAAAGAAGAAAATTATTAAGAAAGCAAGGAAGGAAAAATAGAAGAGAAATAGTGAGTGAGAAAGAGAAAAAGAAAGTGAGAGAAAGAGAAAGAGAGTGAGAGTAAAAGAGAAAGAAAGATAGAGCAATAAAAGAAGAAAACCATTAAAAGTTGTTTGTAAGAAAGCAATTAAAGCCAATGGGGAGAAAGATTGTGTGACAGCGAAACCATTTTTTTCAATCTCTGACAAAATATATATAGATTATTTTTTTTACCCAATGACAAAAAAAAATATGTAATATCCACCAGTCCATCATGGGAATCAGTTTTCATTATTAGCCAATATATTTCTTTATTTATCATTTATATTTAGCTTGCTTAAAAAGATCCTGAGGTGGTAATTACTTCCAGAGTGCACAATAATTTATTCTGCTGTGTCACAGATTTGAAGAGAACACCGTTTCCATGAAATACACTTTCCATTGTTTACGAAATGGATCTTTTCTTTTTCTTGAGTTAAAATTAACCATCCAATAACAAGAAAATTTATCAGCTCAAAAAAACCATTGCATCCTTAAAACTTATCAGATTTGCTGGCCTATGAGATACACTTTCTTCTATTAAAATACATTATCTAGATATTACCCTGTATCCAATGTATTGGTTTTATGGATAGGAGAACAATCACCAGAGGCTTAAACTGTACAACTCAAAGGCCAAGATCTACTTCTTCAATGTGTCATGTCCTTTTGTAACCATGGCTCTCCACAACTTCCTATCTATTGTAGCTCTTAGGTTTGTATTTTACCATCACTCCCAGTCTTTGTTCTGCCATTTGCACAAACTTATCAGGTATATTACATGCTGTTTCTCTCTGCTCCTCTTGCCTTCAATATATGCCCTGTGAGTGTCAAATTCTCTAAGCCCACTTTCCATATTTTATGCCCTAGAAATTTTAACTGTCTCTTTCATATTCTAGTTATATGCATCATTTTTTGCTTTCATTTTGCTTTAAACTTTTTTGTTACTCACATGTTCAGTCCATAGTATTCTCATTATCGCGTCGCAGCTCGTGACGTCACACATGACCACGTGAGAGTGAAAAACGAGAAGTATTAAGTATGGGAAGCCGTTGGTATAAACCAATGGCTTCTGCTATAGATTATAGGCATTTAAGAATGTTTGTGGAGATTTCATAGTTTATTTTGTTCAGGTTAGGTTTCAACTGTTTTATGTATAAGGCTTCAAGAATTTTTAATTTTTGTTTATTGTTTTCATGTTTAAGTATAGTTGTGTTTTCAACAAGGATTTTCCGGAATTGAGTACGTGGGCAGCCATGTTGTTTTAAATGTCTAAAAATGTTAGAGTTATCAGTTAAATGTAGAGTTAAGCGTCTTGAAATGGCGGGCCATTATTGTGGTTTCATATATGTGTTATTTGATTTATTAAAATTGTCATCTTTGATAATGGCTTATGTAAGCCGAAAGCTTAGATTGGATTTAAACATGTATCAATATGGTGTTTTCCTTTCGTCTTTCAACAATAATGTGATTAAGCTTATCAGACAATATGAAAAGAACTTACTTAAAATAAATAGACAAAACTTGTCTATATTATTTAATGAAACATGCATTAATATATATATGTGTGTGTGTGTGTGTGTGTATGTGGTTATATGTGTAATTGTACACGTACATAAATGTATGTGTATATGTTTTTATGTAAATATGTATGTGGTGTATGTATAAAAAAACAGTAATTTTTTTTACTATTACTTTCAAATCTTACTCCATCTTGATTTGAAACCTAAACTTTAATTAAGAAATATTACCCATCTAAAAATAGCTACAAATTAAATTCATGAATTAGACTCTGACTGGTAAAGATTTTACCTTAACAGTCATTCACAATATTAAAATATTACTATTAGTAAATTTTTATTTTTTATTATTGTTGTTTATTAATGAAGTATTCGGCTTATATTCAATCCCTAATTTATTTGTGGAGAAGTTGATTATTTAAATTGCTAACAAGCATTAAATTTAATTTCTTTGTGGAACTTTTAAACATTTAAATTACTATCAAATGTTAAAATCTGTTTTTATCTAAATTGCTAAAGCTATACCACCCCTCTTCTTCCTCCAAAAACCCTACATACATCTATTATCTCTATACTTACCCTCTTGTTTTCTTTTTAACTTTTTTCTCTTTTTCCTTTTCATATCATTTCCATTGAGTTGACCGATTAAATAGGTCAGTGTCTGATCCTTACCCAGCCTTCCTCAATATTAAGTATTATAATAAAAAGAAATATAAAAATAAATTTTAAAACTCTCCCTTCCCTCTCTAAACTCAACAATGTCTCTCACATCATTCCTCTCCACCTTCTATGTCAAATTATATAAGCTTAATACTGCCCGTCAAAAGTGTAAATCTTGAATTCATTTTTTGTTTCACCTTTTGAAAGTGAAGTCTGAAGATCCAGAGAAAAATAAAATTCTCTGATGAAATAAATTATTACAAATGGAACTGTAAAGGGGCCTGTTTTTCTTTAAATTAAATTATATATATATATATATATATATATATATATATGAATATAAAAGTGAACATTGAAGTCAACACTTAGAGGTGACAGTCTGTTTCATGCTGGATGCAATCGTCAGGCAATGTTGGCTTGATGATTGCATTCAGCATGAAACAGACTGTCACCTCTAAGTGTTGACTTCAATCTTCACTTTTATATTTATACACACTATCTCTGATATTGAGCACTTTATCCCATAAATATAGCACACCTTAAGACTATATTTCTTCATATATATATATATATATATATATATATATATATATTACAATGAATCATTCCTACAAAAAGTAAATTAGTAAAGTTTATGATATAAAATGACGAAATCCCTTTGCTAACTAAATTTTAAAGATGCATTAACTTACCAATCACTTGATGAATGTCATGATCCTTGTTATTTAAAATTATAAACTGTATTAGGTCTTCCTTAAATATGCAAGTACTTTTGACTGTACATTAAGTCATCTTCAGACATGGAAATTATTTTGTTTTTGGTAAAATTCAGTTAGCATCTGAGACAAAAAAATATAATTTAGTTAGTGAAGGGATTTCACCATTTTATATCATTAACTTTACTAATTAATTTTTGTATGAATGATTCATTGTAATATAAAGTGAATTGCATTACATATTTTATATATATATATATATATATATATATATATATATATATATATATATATATATATATATTTATGTATTTCCATTCAAACAAGTTTTGTTAAATAATTTAGACCTAACATGTTGATTAGTTTTCAATGTGATCCTTTCAAGTTCACAGATTACTTTCTTGCTAGTCTTAGAAAATTGATTAAGAAAAATACCAAAATCTTCTTTCAAATACAAAAATAAAATCATCCTTGATAATGGCTAAAACTATAGCCAAAAGTGCTTGTAATTATAGAACATTTGAACAGTCTCTACACACTCTGTATCCAGAAAATAAAACACTTGTTAAAACACAAGAACAATTTTTAAAAAAGCTTAATCATATTACCTTGTCTGTCGTCTTTAATGAAAAGCTTACATTGCCTCCTCATCCACCTCTCTCTAGCTCTGATATATATATATAAATATATATATATATATATATATAATTATTTATTCGAAAATTATAACATAAACATGTTATAAAATCACTACAATAAATATAGCCATTTTCTTTCAACACTTCTGGTGTCTTATCAAGTGATGGCTATTTTTGTAGTGATTTTATAACATGTTTATGTTATAATTTTCGAATAAATAATTATATATATATATATATATATATATATCAGAGCTAGAGAGAGGTGGATGAGGAGGCAGACATGTAGAATAGGGGAAAACCAGTTTACATTTCACAGAGGAATGCTAGCAATGACTTCAACTGAAATGTGTCCAGAATTACAATACACTCTCAGCTGTTATAATTTCCTTCTTAAAACCAATAGTCTTCCATTCTATATAAAGATTTCTCATCGTTGTCTGAATAATGATAAAAATAGATGCAATTGATTGGTTACTATTTCCCAAGCAGTCTTTTTCACCCAATGCTTCAGTCACACGAGTTGGATGCTTTCTAGGTCCCATAACAAATTTAGCATTATTAAACACTTCAAATACCTTGGTGTATGGATCAATTAGATCAGTTATAACAAATTTCGTCTAGGAGATAAGGAAATTGAACATAGAATAGGCTGTGTTAGGAGTAGTTTTGCACAAACCTGCAAAGTGCTACAAAACTAAAACATTAACCTAAAAAACTTGTCTTGATAGATTGTGTCTTTCATATGGATGAAACCAAACCTGATTAGAAATATCTAAAGTGTCAGCTTTCTCAGATTAATTGTTAAAAATGGCATTGAATGAGTGATGTGTGTAGGTCTCAATGAGGACCATCCTTATTTGAATTGTGTGAACTAGTGCTCTAAAGAACTGTACCAGATAACAGAAATCACATCACTTAAGCATTTTCAACAGCAGCAACCACTGAAATGGATAGCATATATAGCTCAAAGAGACACTAATGACATAATTAAGATGACATTCCACACAACCTTAAACAAAAGGCAAGAAAGGAAACCCACATCAATAGTGGCAAGAGCTATAACAACTACTGGACTTGAGAAACCAGCTTTCCTGAAAAAATTTTTTATGAGAAAGATTTTATATATTTTAACCAAAAGCTGCTAGGTCAATGAATGCCAAATGTTTAAGGAAATGGATAATATTACCATTTGAGGCTAGGAGAACAGACACTACCCTTTGATCCAAACCCAAAGAACAAAACGTCTTTTGGCTTTTCGGTCAATGAATACTGAATATTTCCTTATATGGAAATAGTTAATATTACCATATCCTTAAAAGATGAAGAGAACTATATCTTGATCCCAACCTGATGGCCATGGAGTAAGGAAAAGAATAACTTGAGTAACACTGGCTTTTTGGTCAATGAATGCCAAATGTTTCCTTATAAGGAAATGGTGAATATATATATATATAAATGGTGAATTAGCATGATCATTATCATTTATTGAATGTGACATAATTTTTTTTCTCAATTTCTTTTTATGACACTGATGTAATTTATTTGATATTTTTAATATAATTATTAAGTTTGAAAATTATTATAATTTTTTTCAAAGCACATCTATGTATTTTAACCCTCTCTTATAAAGGTAATGAAGAAATTATTTATGAAAAAGTAAAAAAAACAAAAACTTAATGATCAGCAAATAAAAATAATGGAGGTGCTGAAAAGTCTCCTCAAAACCCAAAGAGCTAACTCTGTTATTTATACCGTAATTATATCTCACTATGGTCAATTTATCATTGTAGATAGTATCTTCTTTACATTATTCCGACTATTGTCCTCATTTTTGTCGCCATATTTATTACAACGTTTTGGCCATTGTACACTCCGGCCTTCTTCAGGTGGATGGAATGTCGAACTGAACCCTTTATTTTGCTCACTGGGGTAGACTGTTCTAGTTCCATGTGCCATATCTAATGGATGTCAGTTATCAGTTATCTTCTGTTAATTTCCCTCTGAAAGTTCTGCACTGCCTGCAGATAACTGATAACTGACATCCATTAAACATGGCATGTAGAACTAGAACAGTCTACCAAAGTGAGCGAAATAAAAGGTTCAGTTTGACATTCCATCCACCTGAAGAAGGCCAGAGTGTACAACGGCCAAAACATTATAATAAATATGGCAACAAAGATGAGGACAATAGTCTGAATAATGTAAAAAATGTACATAATACCTCATCTCAGAAATATAGACAGATACTAGATAGTATCTATTCTCTTCATCTCTCATAGATATGGTAATATTAGCTATTTCCTTATAAGGAAACTTTCAGTATTCATTGGCCAAACAGCCATACATTGATAATATCCCAGTGCATGGTAACTTTAGGAAATACCTGAAAACCACACAATGACTGAATAACAAAATTGTTTGGAAGCTATTTATGGTTGTACAAGCAGAAAATCCCATGTCATCATGACTGAGGTTTTTAATGTACTGTCATTGTACAACTACTTATTATACCAGATTATATACTCCTTCCCAGAAACTGTAAGTAAGGTTCACTCAGCATTTTCTTCTATGTGACATGTTCATTCTGGACGTAGGCGATCATGGCTCTCCACAATTTCCTGTCCTTTGTAGCTATTAATAAATCTTGGCTTTTCCCTATCTCTCCTAATCCCTGTTCTACCAACCATTTACACATGTTTGTTAGGTAGGTTATTTGCTGCCCTCTTGCAGTTAATATGTCCTGTTAGTGTTAAGTTTTCTAAGTCCTCTTTCCTCATTATATACCCTAGAAATTTCAACTGTCTCTTTGTATAAGTGTCCTTTTTGTTTTCATTTTCGCATAAAACTTTGCAATTATACTTAATGGGCCCCCCACGTGGGTCGTGTGTGGCACAAGGCTGAGTTTATCGTGGGTTCTCTGAGCCCGTATGTTCGGCCAAAAATATTCCCTTTGAACCCATATAAACAGGTTCAGGGCCTGTCTACCTCCCCGGACGAAACTTTGCTCTTTGGCAAAGCCTCGTCCAGAGAGTTTGACAGCAATGAACGGTCTATATCAGCATTACCCATAAAACTTTGCCATTGCTCACATGCTGAGTCCATGGTTTAGTTGATGTATAAACTGCAGTTTGATTCTGTGGGTGTAGAAGAAACAGAAATGTGCCTGAGCAAACATCTGCAATAGGGATTTTATAGCCATTCTAGTTGACTACACCATCTTCCAAGACAGATAGACACTTATTACTATTTTATATCTAGATGACGATAAACCATTTTGGTTTTATTGTAAGAATTTTCTCATTATATCCAACTCGAAGTGAATGCAGTTTAAGTGAAATTTAGAGTATGAAAGAAATTGTTTCAATTTTTTTTTTATTGAATATTGAGTACAGTTTTAGATACTTTACAGTTTAATTAAATCATAAAAAAAAGTCAAATGGTTTTTTTAAAGAAGAAGTTAAATCGAGAATTTAATGTCGATAAAAATGTACTGAATAATACAAACAGTTGATTTCAATTTTAGCATTAAAAATTTTTTTTTTTAACTTTTGTATAAATGATATGGAGTGTAATTATAGGATATCAATCAATTGGAAACAATATAAATTTTAAAATATAATTTTACTGATGATTAAAATTTTATTCATATTTTGTTTTATTATTTCATAAGCATTTTAACTGATGATAAACCACTATGATGCAGTAATAAGTGCTTTTTTTGCTACATGCAGAAGTTGCAGGTTCAATTTCTGTTGAGGTGGGTTGGGTTGTTAGATTTTAAACATATTGGCCCTTTTTTGGCTTTTTTTATAGAAATCTTTTTTAATCATTCCATTCCAAACAAGGTAATAAAGCCACTAGGATGTAGTGGGGTTACAAGGAGTGAAAGAGAAAAAGAAGAATGTAGAAAAAAAATGGTGATGAGAGGGAGGTCAAAGAGTGCAGTGCAGTGCTCGTCGGCAGGCCAGTTATTTTTTCTTCTTCTTCGGTTGTCTCAAGTAAATGGATTTTATGGCTCCCTTTTGTAGAATATTGGTTAGCTTGTCAGTGGTCTGACACACAAGTGGGCAAGTGTGGCCAGAAGCTAAACTGACTTGAGTCATTTACTGGAGGGATATATAGGTGAATACAGACCACTCATGCAAATGTATTGGGCAGGTCCATTCTAGCAAAATGGAACAACCTAACTGGTGTATTGGGCACTTTCCTATAAACTGAGGTAAAATTAGATGGCCTGCTTTTCAAGAGGACACAAAGAGGCACCCATGTTAGTAGGTAAGTCTTCTACACCTTTCTCAGCCGTTACACTGGGCTGTTGTGACGAAAGACATAACTTACCTCAGAATTTGAAACAAGCACAGATGTGTCTTAAGAGGACTAACTTTTATTGAGAAGTGAGGTAAAGGACAATAAAAGAACAGGGTTCAGGAAAACAGAAGATGGCGATTGATGTTGCATTTAAAATTTTGAAGATTGTAGTTGGTAGGGAAGCAAGAAATCAGAAGGGAGTTCCACAGGTGAGAAATGTGACAAAAGAAAATATCAGAATAGAACTAACAGTTGCATCTAGTTAGTAAAACAGTGAGACCTAGTTGCTAATTTAGTAACACACTTACATGCCTGCAGTCGAAGCATCAAAGAGGAAAACTCATCAGAACAATTGCAATAAAAATATAGAAAAGACAGAAAGAAGCCATATCACGTCACTGAGAAAGTGACTGAAGTCGAGATGCCAGGTCAGGATTGATAATATTACAGACACTTCTTCGAATATCTCAATATATTTAGTAGGAACACTAGACCAAATTCAATGTATAGAGGAATGGTAGATTTATAAATGTGCAAGATGGATTCCAATGAGAAGAATTGTCTGGCATAGCCTAGGAACCATCATCTCTTGCTGCTGACTTTGATGGGTCAGGCACCTTAACTGAATCCAAGTCATCCGCCTACCTAAACAAATCCTCTCCTTGGAGCCCCACATTGTCAATTCAAGGATCAGCTCAAAAACAACTTCCTGAGGACAGAAAATGATCTGGTCAATTTGGAGACAAAAGCTTCAGAAAGAACCAATTGGAGAAAAACAGTCCACGAAAAAAACAACATCCTTCAAAAATACTAGAAGAGAGGAAAAAAAGACCAATGAAAGGCTAGAGCTCTCCGTTCCCTGAACCCTCCTAACCTACTATGCTGTGGGTGTGGATGTCTCTTCAGATCTGACATAGGACTCATTTCACACAAAAGGAAATGTTGATGAGCACCCCAATACTCGGCAATGAGTTATGACACCAACAATTTAAAGATTCTAAGATTAGTCTATCTGTAACCACAGCCAGTGTAATCTAAATTCTTTCAGTCCCACATCAAACTTCCTTCAGTCATTATAAAGACACTCAGTGTATTATGTGCCATGCATGATACACGCTTAGGCAATCATGTATCTTTCAATACGTAACTGATGAGTCAAATTTTTTTTCACTCAGTAGGTTGCTATTTCTTTCTGCAGTGGACCAATTGCCATCCAAAGCTATAGAACCCAGTCTGTCTTGCTATATATCCATAACTTAGACGAAGAGGATTCATACCTTTCCCAAGGGTATTAGCATGTAAGTGAATGTAATGGATTTGACTGGAATTCAAACTCGTCTCTCTGATTCCTCAATCCGAACCACTATACATTACTCCACTGTTGCTCCTCAATGATAAATGATAATAAAGACACTACTAGACAAAAATAAAGTACTCACTAGATACAAACACACATTATTAACCAAATCCCACATAGACAAAATAGAATTATGACACACAGGAATTATACGCAGGAATGCTACCTGACAAGACATAATACATGTGAAGCCTACTTAACAAATATGCAACAAAAAAAACAAAAGGTAAAAAATATTATTTTCTTCTCCATATTTAATTTCTGAAGAAGCTTAAATAAATGTTAAACATGTTACATTCATAAATGTTTTATATTTGTTCCTAACTGTATCATTCTGTTGGATTCTAATCCATATTAGATCTGAATTCATAAATTGCATATTTAAAAAGGGCAAAACTCGGGTTGTCTAAATAGTAAGTGGAATCTAATTAAATAAAACCTTAGCTTGCAAAATTTTTATTTACTGCTTAACTTTTTGCTAGTATAGCTATTGTTATACTAATTTAATCAAGATCTCTGATTCAGAAATACATTTCATGAGACATGTCTGCTGGATGTGAGTGCTAAGAAAGCAAAACCCAAAATAAAAAAAGTCATATTCTTCATATGGGCTCTGAGCATCACATGTGTTCCAAAAAACAAATCCCTGCAAAAATCTAAAATACAATAGCCAATCATGAATGTTGCCACTGGGGGAAAAAACCCCTAAAAAGGATGAGCCTGGTAGCTAGATCTTGTTAAACCACAGATATAAAAATGGTGCAGTACACTTCACTGACAACAGGCAGTTCAGCTCAGTACCTTGGCCTTATCAGTCGACTGCTGTCCCATACACACCTCACTAGTGTTGATTTCATCCTGGAAGGTAAATTGATCAACACTGCCAATGACATTTCGCTCGTGTTACCTCATGGCTTCCCAACTCTACTCCAGACATCTCTCATCATTATCACCATGACCTTGATAAACCAACCGAACATATCCATCAACTCTCAGCCTTACCAACAACTCTCTTAGACATTATTTACATTATTCGGGCTATTGTCCTCATCTTTGTCGCCATAACAATGTTTCGGCCGTTGTATGCACTGGCCTTCTTCAGGTGTTTGGAATGTCGAGCTGAACCCTTTATTTTGCTCACTGGGGTAGACTGTCCTAGTTCCACAAGCCATGTTTTAATGGATGTCAGTTATCAGTTATCTCCTGTTAATTCCCCTCTGAAAGTTCTCCACTGCCTTAACCGGGTATTGAACTCACACTCTTTGGGTCATGTCACTGGATCTAACTAACACCTTTATCCACTGTGCCATGTTTAAATTACCCAGAAATTCATACCCAGATGTCCTCAAGGACACATGGCACAGTGGATAAAGGCGTTAGTTAGATCCTGTGACAGGATCCAAAGAGTGTGAGTTCAATACCCGGTTAAGGCAGTGGAGAACTTTCAGAGGGAAATTAACAGGAGATAACTGATAACTGACATACATTAAACATGGCATGTGGAACCCCAGTGAGCGAAATAAAGGGTTCAGTTCGACATTCCAACCACCTGAAGAAGGCTGGAGTGTACAACGGCCGAAACGTTGTTATAAATATAGTGACAAAGATGAGGACAATAGTCCGAATAATGTAAATAGTATACATAATACCTCATCTCAGAAATATAGACAGATACTGAACTCTCTTAGACCTCATCACATCCGTTAACAATTACAACTGAAGAACCATTTATGAACAATTTTGTCATCTTTTCACACAATTATGTATATATTCTGAAAATTGATCAATATACACTGTTGAAATTTTAATCTTTGTTCTTTCCTTTGCAACCATCTGCTGGTTATAACACTATCATTAATTTACCTTTTCAAATAATATCTATTGTGGAAGCCAGATTGTTTAATTATTATATGTACATGAATCTTACCATATAACATGTTAAATGTTTCTATATTTGTAACTTTTTGCTCAAGTAGATTTATCTCCCTTGTATTAGTCATTTATTTATATATTTAAACTGACGTATTAAAACCTTACTACAGTAAGTACTTTAAAAATATGAAGGTATTTTTTATGACATTAGGAAGCTAGTATATTTTTGTGTAAAAATTCAGATGTAAATGAAATATATTTGTAAAAAAGACAATATGAATAAACACTAAAGGAAAAATGCTAGTGCTAATAAAAAAAATAAACAAGAAGCAATATATATCCATTGCTCTAGATATCTTGAAGGCCTTTGATAAAGTGTATTACATGGGATTTCTATGCAAACTGAATAACTATTGAATCACTGGGAGAGTCCTCTTGATTATCAAGTGTTTCCTGTCAGGAAGGTCTATGAAGGTCTATTGCTATTACCATGGCAGACAAGTTACATTCCTTAGTTCCACCAGCTCAGACCTTTACAGCCAGGACCTGCCATGTCATGTTCTTGGCGGAAAATTATCTACATTCCCTTTATGTTCTTTTGATAAAAAGTAAGTTCCACTCAAACAGCTTCTTCCCCAGAACTGTTACTTTGTGGAACAAACTCCCGAGAGAATGCTTCCCTGACAATTACAGTTTTTGGTGTTTTTAAGTCCAGGGTCAACTGACAGCTAAAAATTGTCAATGGAAACAAAATGACGGAGAATGACAAAGGACATTTTTGACAACCACTTCAATAACGAAGAGGAGACATGCAGTTACGGTTGTACAGTATGGTTGTTAAGAATATTATGGACTGAACACGTGAGCAATGATGACGTTTCAAGGACACTACAAGCAAGCTCATATTGACAATTGTAATTTCTCGTAAACATTAAAAAAGTAACCTATTTAGAATTTAACACTCAGAAGAAATAATGAAGGCAATGTCAGACGTTCGGATGAGTTACATTCCTTAGTGCCACTAGCTCGGACTGTCACAGCTAGCACCCCCCCAATGCTGTATTTACGATGGCAAATTATCCCCAATTCCTTTGCACTACAGTGAATTTCTACTCAGACAGCTTCTTGCCCGTTACTTTGGGGAACAAACTCCCAAGTGAATACTTTCCTGAATACTATTATATTAGTTTATCTAAGTCCAGGGTCAGCTGATCTATATCTTACACATTCTCATAATACTCCCTTACTTCTTTCTTCCTTACAATCTCACATAGTAATACTCTACCTTGAACGGCTCTTGGGCCTTGTATTGGGTGAACTAACAGTAAAACCAAAAAAATATCCCTTATCTTTCAAAAGCATTGATTTTATGCAAAGCAGTTCTCTAAGCATCAAACCTGAGTCAATAACATTTTAAAGAGGCTTAAAAAATAGTATTTCATTAAAAAAAAAGCTTTTAAATATTTTTTAAATTAAAAAGAAACTAAATAAAAACGAATCAAATAAATTAAAAATATAACTTAAAGTTTTTTTGTTGTTTTTTTCTTTCTTAAATTTTATTTCTGTCCTCTCCTTCTCATTGCAATTCTGATAGAGCACATGACGGAAATAGCTATAACATCTGCAACACCCAGAAGCTGAAATTAAAGAACATTCCTAAAATTACATTATTCAGTTCTTCACAAATGCACTGGCTTTGCCATGACGCACGCAATGGTCTGAATCACAGAACCGTGACCACTAAACATTATACAGAGTAGGACTGTGTTTCATTTTTACCACTGATACAGGCACACACACCCTAATGGTGGATCACAGTAAGATTTTAATCAAATGCTACTCACCGAGTTTTTCACATTACATCTTTACAAAGCCAATATCTTGCGACAGTTTCAGAGTTGCTCAGTCCTTTTAGTTTCACTTTGGCAAAACACACCAATCGCTATTTCTAGCTTGTTTTCAGAACAAGACTTTTTCAAAGCTAGACTTTTGCTATTCTTTTTTCATAAAAGTGTTCTAATAGAAGATGGAAAATGCAATATGAGAATCTAAAAACATATTGGAATAGCAAAAGATGCCATCTAAAAGCAAAGCAAAGAATTAAGAAACAGAAAAATGTTGGAAACAAAGAAAAGAGTGCTGAACTGCTGTATAATATCAATCCTCTTATATGACAGTGAATGCTGGACAATCTCCTTACAGATGAAGGCAAAAGTGATATAGTTATGCAGAAGGATGCTGAGAATTAGACATACACAGAACATATTGAAGGCAAGAGGGACCTAACACAACAATTCTGTGTAAATGGATGGGAGAACAGAAAGTGGATGGAATAGTAAAAGGACAAACACTGCTAAGAGCTACACATGATTGGAAGTTGTGGAGAGCCATGATCCTTCACGTTTGGGAGAGACACAGCATATAGAATAAGAAGTATATCCTTTTGATTTTTAATAATATACCATTCTCAGATATTTTTGTAGTTTTACGGGGGTAATTGTAGTTTAAGATAAAAACTTCATATTTTCCTTTATGTACTCTGTTTCTTCAGAATATCGGTCTCACCATCGTCATATCCTTTGTAGTACTAAGCAATTTTTTAACCTATAGTATCCTTCTCCATTCCTATCCTGACATCCATTTACAGATGTTCATTTAGTATGCTATTTGCTGCTGCTCGCCTCTAGCCTTTGAAGGCTGGAAGAACTCTTTAATGTCAACTGCTAGCTAACTAATAAACTCATTGTAGGGAAGTCATTCCCAATTATCAATTAAGGCTTTGTATAAAAATTTCATATACGAAAACTATAAATCCTAAATTTTCTTCTTATTTAGAACATAGTGTTAACTGGTTTGGTTTGTTTTACGGCATATCAATCACAATGGGTTATTTAATGCCAACAACTTTTTTCCTGGTAATATTTTGTTTTGTCAAAAATCTATAGCTCATAATATTATTTTAAAAAATGTATTGCTGGTAATATTTTTTTTCAAAAATATATTGCTGGTAATAGTTTTTTTTTTCTTTCAAAAAATTATCTCCTGTAATAATTTTTTACAAAATATTTCTGGTATTAAAACCTATTTTTTCACTTTCTTAATGCTTTTTACCTCACTTGGGGGGGGGGGGTGTTAACTATTTACCCATAGCTAGGACCCTAACAGGTGCTACCACCTCGGGTCAGGGTGGATCTGGGAACACCAGCAATTAAGAAGTGGTTCCATGCTCCTCAAAACCTCCTGATCAGAAGCCTTGCTGTTGGACGTAGTTTATCGTCTTATCCTGAACGTGGATGTAGTTTATTGTCATACCCAGGACGCAGCGTTAACTGGCTTAACTGTTTAGCTTCAAGAACTGAATTATGGATTATAAAATGTCCAGTCTAATCCATTGTCAATACAATCATAAATTATGAAAATTTTATTTAAGCCAAGCATTTTCCATGTTTTATGTCAGTCTTGTTTAAGGTATAATATAAGTTATGTTTTATTTAATATTTAATAATTTAATATAATATTTAATATAATAATAATAATAATAATAATAATAATAATAATAATATAAGGTATAATATTTAAGTAAGAAACATTATCTTTCTATAACAGGAAAAATTCTATCTTGTTCTGTGGCTGATCTCAAATCAAGGAGAAACTGGTATTTTTTCGTTCAATGTTTATTGTCATCAATTGTAGTTGATTTGAGCCGATTATAAAGAAGATTTGAATATCTTCTATCAAAACGATCTAATTTATAAACTTAACTTAATAAATGTTAATGAAACATTCAATATATTGATTAATTTGTATTTTTTATGGATTATAAACCTTTTGATGTTTATTTAAAGCTAGAAGATATTTTTAGATTATCAGACTCTTTTAAAGTTAATGATTTTTACTGATACAAGTTCTAATAATTAACCCATAAATGGGGGGAGAAGTTGTGGGTTTCCTAAGTGAATGTAAGTGAATATAACGAACCCTAATGGAATTGGAATTTGGCTCTCTGATTTCCAATTCTGAGCTGTTATCCATTACATCACCCACATATCCAAGCTTACAGCACCTGGCTTTCCCAAGCAGTTACCCATCTAAGTAATGATCAAACTCGACATTGCTTAACTTTGGTGACTGTACAACAATTGGTGTTTCAACATGATATGGCCATAAGCCAGCATTCAATGCAAAATGTAATCTTAAAGAAAAAATACATATAGTGTTTGAATGCATATAAACAATGAAACAAAAAGCAAACTTATATAAAATCAGAAAAGAAAGTTGAAATTTCTGTGGTGCATAATGAGAAAGAGGGCTTGGAAAATTTGATACTCAAAGGACATATTGAAGGCAAGAGAGGCAGAGGAACTACCTAATGAGCTTGTGCAAATGGATGGTAGAACAGGAACTGGGAGGGACAGTAAAGAGACAAATATTAATTTGAGCTATAAAGAATAGGAAGTTGTGGAGATCATTGACTGCCCATGACCTGGAGAGACATGGTACATAAAAAAGTTATATCAAAAAGAAAAAGAATCTGTTCTTTTACATATTAAACAAGGTATGTTTGAAAAGGTACTAAGCCTGAATATGATACCTTTTACCATGGTTCCAAATTATTGTTTAAGTGGATTATATATATATATATATATATATATATATATATATATATAAAAAACTTACCTAATTCCTTACCTGATGATGATCGTATGAAACGATTGAAAGCTAAGCTAGTAGCAAAAATAAGACCTGATAAAACCGGAATTTATAAACAAGGATCATACCAGTCATTAACGGATTTGAGGTTAATGTATTTTATTATTAAATATTGTTTGTGAGAGTGATTCTTGCCATATCATTAACATCATTATCTGCTTTTTGTATGAATGATTCATGTTATATAAATTGAACACGCACCACATAATTGATATTAAAATAACCGATCTGACGTGCAAATTCCTGGTAATAACTGTGACATTACTCTATTTATTGAACAATTTAGTTCATGCCACATTTACTAAAAAAGCCTACTTCTACAAAAAGAATTCTCATATTACTATATTAGTACAAGAACGCACAATTTTAAAATTAAAAAAAAAATTCAACCTCAGCGTCGTGACTGCATGCTCCAAAAGTATTCTTACAGTTAACAATATCACATTTCTAAAAAAACACTTCTTTCGGATTACACTATTTTTCGATGTCCTGTTATTACCTGGATGTTAAAAACTTACCTAATTCCCTACCTGATGATGATCGTATGAAACGATTGAAAGCTGAGCTAGTAGCAAAAATAAGACCTGATAAAACCGGAATTTATAAACAAGGATCATACCATTCATTAACGGATTCGAGGTTAATGTATTTTATTATTAAATATTGTTTGCGAGAGTGATTCTTGCCATATCATTAACTTCATTATCTGCTTTCTGTATGAATGATTCATGTTATATAAATTGAACACACACCACATAATTGATATATATATATATATATATATATATATATATATCAAATGGCAACAATTTGTTTCATGCTTGAATGCAATTTACAGGCTATAAAGATTGCGTTCAAGCATGAAACAGACTATTGCTGCCAGGTGTTGACATCAGTGTCCACTTTTACATTTACATACGCTCTATCTTTGATGTTTATCTATGAACATAGCTTAAAAATATATTTTTCACACACACATACACACACATATATATACTGCTGGCCAAAATTTAAAGGCCAAAGAAAATAAAGAAAAAATATAACATTTTGTGTTAGACTTAAGCACTTATTGGAGTAGAGCTTTGAATAAAGAAAGTAAGAAAAGAAAAAAGAAAAATTAAACATTTTTTTAGCATTTAATATTTGAATACTGAAAAATTAGGTTAAATATTAGCTATTCAAAAGTTCAAGACCATATATAAATGAAACTTTTTTTGGTAAACATGTAACAAAATTTAGCCATTTATGTTCCAGCATTAGTTCTTTGAACATCTTCAACTGGTATCTCCTGTGTTAGATTAGGTAAAAACATGGCAAAGGCTAAAATGTTGACAGTGTTTGAACATGGCAGATTTGTTGAGCTGCAAAAACAAGGTCTCTCTCAATGTGTCATCACTGGTGAGATTAGACATAGTAAAACTACTGTTGCAAATTTCTTAAAAGTCTCTGAGGTATACAGAATGAGAATTTTAAGGGATCAGCCCAAGAAAGGAGGAGTATTTGACAGGTTGTCCAGCAAGGCACCAGCTGATCTTCAAACCAGATGAAGGCCCTTATGGAAGCAGAATACAGCTCAAGAAGAATAAGACAGCATTTCCAAGAAAAAGGCTTTAAAAAACCATAAAAGTCTTCCAAGTCTATGCCTCCTTCCACACCAGAAAATGGTTTGATTATACTTTGTTGAAAAGTGCCAAACATGAGACAGAAAAGTGGAAGAAGGTTTTATTCTCTGATAAGAAAAAAATTAATCTGGATTATCCAGATGGATCCCAACATTACTGACATAATAAGGTTATCCTACCAGAGACATTTTCTATACAACACAGTGGAGGAGGTTGCATCACGATCTGGGGTGCTATCTCCTTCCAAGGAATAATGGTGCTTCAGGTTGTACAGGGATGTAAAATTGCTGCTGGTTACATTGGTATGTTGGAGAGAGCATCCTTATTGATTGAAGGCCCTTGTTTGTGTAGAACACTGCAATCCATAATGGCCACAGGAGAAAGGACTTTTCATGAAGAATAATGTGATTCTTTTGAACTGTTCAGCATGTTCATCTGCCCCAAAATTTGTAAAAATATTTTTGATACTTTGATACATCATATATCCTTGTATTTTTAAATTATAAACTGTATTAGGTCTTCCTTAAATATGCAAGTGATTTCGACTGTACATTCAGTCATCTTCAGACATTGAAATTATTTTGTTTTTGGTAAAATTCAGATAGCATCCAAGTGAAAAAAATTTAATGCAAATTGAAATATGTTTTTTTAAAAATGTGTTAATGATAACAGATACAAACTTTTGGAGCATGCAGTCACAACGCTAAGGTTGAATTTTTGAAAAATTTAAGTGAGTGTGTTTTTTATTAATATGGCAATTTGAAAATTTTTTTGTTGTAGGAGTTTATCATTCAGTGTGGCATGAACTAAATAGTTCAATAAGCAGAGTAAATATTTGATTTAAAAGAACTGATCTAACATGCAAATTTTTGTGTTAACAATTGAGACATTACTCTACTTATTGAATTATTAGTGTTGCAACTGCATGCTCCAAGAGTTTGTATCCGTTATCAATAACACATTAAAAAAAACATATTTCGATTCGCATTATATTTTTTTATCTCTGATGCTACCTGAATTTTACCAAAAACAAAATAATTTCCATGCCTGAAGATGTCTAAATGTACAGTTGAAAGTACTTGCATATTTAAGGAACACCTAAAGCAGTTTATAATTTAAAAAAACAAGGATCATAATATATATATATATATATATATATATATATATATATATATACATATATATATATATATGTATATATATATGTATATTTAAGTAACGTAAAGTTTGGTAATCTGTATGGATAATCCCAAGGAGGATGAAATCCTGAGAGCTCAATGAATAATTTAATTTAAAGAAAAACAGACCACTTTAAGGCTCCATTTGTAATAATTCATTTCACCAGAGAATTTTATTTTTCTCTGGATCTTTAGACTTCACTTTTAAAAGGTGAAACGAAAAAACCTTTTTTCATTTCACCTTCTGAAAGTGAAGTCTGAAGATCCAGAGAAAAATAAAATTCTCTGGTGAAATAAATTATTACAAATGGAGCCTTAAAGTGGTCTGTTTGTCTTTAAATTAATATATATATATATATATATATTATAATTATATATATATAATATATATGATTAATAATTATATATATGTTATATATAATCTAAACATGTTTCCTTGACTAATATAGACATATTGTGTCTAGTTATTTCTATACTGATCTTTTCATTTGTCTAATCAGTTGATGTTAAGATGAAATTCATCAAAGAATTTGCCATAATTTTTTTTAACACAAGTACTTTCAAACTTTTCTAAGATCGTTGTTATGGGATCTTACCTGTAATGATAATGAACTCTTCCTGACACCATAATTACTGCGCCTCTCAAGAGAGACATATAGAGATGAAGTGGAACGAGTCGAGACAATAGTAGTTCACTCTGAACCAGACTGACACTCATACTAACACCTTCAACTTCTTGTATTATTATTATTCTGTTTAATATATCTTTGTTATTCCTACTTTTGTGTTCGTGTTGTTCTTCCTTGGTCCTAACCTTGGACCATAACAGTGGTGCGAGGATATTGGACCATAACAATCGTCTTCAGGGGTAAATTACAAAGAGAAACTTATTGTAACTGCGTTAAACCTGCATTCTGTTGAATGTGTTCTGTTATATTTTTTTTTTAATTTTTAATTTATCCATTGTAGTTATGGGATTTTTTGCAAAACAAACATTTCAATATAAGATTGGTAGAAATGTAAAATGGTATTAAATGTTACATGCACTTTAATATGTTGTTGCTATATTCATAATAAATTTTGCTGAATGTCAGTTAAAATTTGGCTGAAACATTGTGATGATAACAACAAAAATGAGGACAATAGTATGAGTGTGAATTATGCAAATAATGTTCTCGCCCTATTCTAGAAAATAGACAGAAATAATAACAAATATAAAATTATAGACAAAAGTCTATATCTATATAAATGCATATTTAGTCTCGTTCATTACCAAATGAACTGCTAACATTTGACTTCTTTGACTTTCTTGGATATCACTTTTTACCAAATTTATAATAAACATGTTTTCTGGGATGGAGAATCTTTAATTTCACCAGCAGTGTCAATTGAATGGACTAATTAGGGAATGGTCTTCAGGTGTGAAAAATTGTTTTCTATTTAAAAAACAAATGTCTCAATTATGCAAGCAGTTACAGTAGTAATGATAATGAAAGTGAAGTCAGCCATCTTGTTTCTGTCTGTGGGCAGTTTTTCCTTTTTTTTTGCATTGATTTCAGGTCATATGATTGGATTCTGATGAAGCAGCTAAACAGCAATATATGAATTGGGAATATATTTAAATGATTGAAACAAAAATAGAAAGTAATACTCAGCAATAAAATTTGAGAAAGAAAAAAACATACTTGAAGGAAATTCATGTTAAGAGATATTTATTCAAGATGGCTTTAAATTTTTTTCTGAAGCAATTTAATCAGAAGAAAAAAAAATAGATGACAAAAATTTCTGGAATTATATGCTGACAATATATTTGGTATATCAACTTCTAATTCCAATATGCTCACTTGATGTGAAATAGAATTAAAATATACTATTTTATATTTGAATTTTGAAAGCTCCCTCATTTACAGTTTAGATAACCAGAGGTGGTGGTATCAGAAAGCGCCAGGATTCTACCTGATGTCATTGTGTCATTTAGCAGAAATGTAGCCATAGACGATTTTCATTGCTATCTAACTGAGTGAGTCAATATTTGAGCTATGTTTGAGTATTTGTTTCTACAGAAGGATGTTGAGGATATCGTGGACCAAACGTGAAGGCTTGGAGAAAATTGAAACAAAAAAGAAACAAATACTTAACATCATGAAGAGACAATTGAGGTTTCTGAGGCATATAATGAGGAAGGAGGGCTTGGAAAGTCTGATATTCACAGAACAGGTTGGGGGAAAGAGGGAGAGAGGAAAACAATGCATAACATACTTAGTATGCTTGAGTAAATGAATGGCGGAACAGGGGTTAGGAGAAATAACAGAAAGACAACGTTTGTTAAGAGCTACAAAGAACAGAAAGCAGTGGAGAGCCATGATTGCCTATGTCCAGGGTGGGGGACATGGCACATAAAGAAGATGTTTGATTATTACATAGTGTCAAAATACACTACTTAAATAGAGTGGGCCATTTGTAAAAAAAAAAAATAAGTAAAATTTTTACAGTAATAATTTTTTTTGTATTAGTATTCTTTAGACCTTCCTCAAGCTGCAATGTCTGTCAGAATTCAAAATTATTGATTTTTTTTATCGATTTAGAAGGTAGTTCCTGTTTATAACATTGCTCTAATGTAAATTTAACCCCCTTTTTTAGCTGTTATTTAGAAATGTTAAGTTTGAAAATGTTATTGCATCATTGTTGTTTGAATATTTTTTTCTGAAATATTAAAACCCTCTTTTTGCTAACTTTTTTAAAGATTTTTTTGGGGTGGGGTTTCAGAAGCACATGCAGACACATTGGGGTATAATAACTATTTGTCTTAAAAGAAGAATAAATGGATATATAGTTCATTAATTTATTTGAGAGGAATTTTTATCTGACCCTATTTCTTATTTCTATAAATGTCATTTTTAGTGGGTCCACATATTTGTGTTGCTATCTGTTATATACCGTACCTTTGAACACTAATGGGTATGTCCCAATCCTTATAAATATGTTGGACACTATTGTAAGTGGAGGTAATATGCTGTCTTAGTAGTCCACCACTAGCAGTGGTTTACCTACTTAACGTTGCTAGCGAGTATTTGTATTTGATGTTATAAAGATTACCATTTCATTTCCAACCTCCATTTTGGTTATTCCTCATTCAGTAAGCTTTTACAAATCTCCTCTCTCTTTTCTTGTTATATACCATACCTATGAACACTAATGGGTATATACCAATCCTTATGAATACGTTGGACACTATTGTAAGTGGGAATAATATGCTGACTAAGTAGTCCACCACTAGCAGTGGTTTACCTACTTCATGCTGCTAGCGAGTATTGCATTTTGTTGATGTTATAATGATTACCATTACAGCAGAAAAACAATCAACAAACCACCTACACAAATCAAACTCACAAAACAAAGAATGAATGTCTCTTAAATAGCAATTGTTTGCAAAACAATATAATATACCAAGCCACTGTAAAATCAGTAGATAAAGAAAAATATACATAGAAGTAACTGAAGAACCCTGAAAACAGAGAAACTACAGTCACAAAAAACCCTTTACAAATAGTAAATACATGAGAATCATAATGCTTTCTGAACCTATATGAGAAATTAAAAACGAAAACCAAATCACATAATATAATGGAAAATGACATCAATCTACAACAACAGATTAAAAAACTGTAAATTTTGTCTAGAGGAGAAAATATCTATAATTACCTTCCCAGACCAACAAAAATTAGTAATTAAATGATCAGAACTTATCTCAAAATGAAAACACAAAACCAATTTTTATTACATTTCTTAAAAATCAAAACACTAAAAACTCAATAAAATAAAATATATAAATAAGTAAAATCTAAATCAATAAATATGTAAACAAACTAAGTAAGCTATAAGCAAATTAACTGTTATGGTAATTTACCCATGCACACACATGGACTTTGTCAGCTATAAATATGAGTAGGTACTGCCTTTTGGAGAGGAAAGTTTCCAGCAGTCAGCTCTGACAGTCGGACCGAACATTCTTACTGTAACACTCTTGTTTATATATGTTTGTATGACTGTTTCTGTTAATATATTTGTTTAGCTCAATTCCTCTCTTTGTGTCTTTATTTCAGGCCCTAACCAGGCCACAACATTAACAAACTATGAATGCAAAGATAAACACAAGTAAATGTAATAATAATAATCAACAACAACAAATAATAAAGGTATCAATAATAAATAATGAGTAAAAAAAGTTAACACACAAGATTAAAAAATAGCTAAAAATAACTGCATTTAGATCCATAATAATTTCTACTCAATAAATGCTAGAATAATTTGAAACATAACTGTTACTGCCCACCCAATAACCGTCAGGATAATACAAGGTAACCAAAAAAGTTCTGTCCGTTTTTTGATTAGTCATTGAATGAAGTTGAAATATATATGAAATGCATGTGGCAATTGTTTTCAAATTTGGTCAGCCGGAAGTAGAAACATCAGGCATTATAAAAAACACATGCACCGTGCCCGGCCATCAGTTATAAGCCGGTCAGCTGTGAGAAGGATGGAAGTGTCTAGAAATCTCATTCGTGGCTGTTTGCTTTACGACTTCAAAGTGGGCTTATCAGCAGCTGCATCAAGTCACCGCATATGTCAAGCATTTGGGGATAGTGCTGTGGATGAACGTACTGCAAGGCATTGGATTTGAAAATTCAAGTCAGGAGATTTGTCTCTACATGATGAGCCTCGCAGTGGATGACCACAGGTCTTGAATGATAGAGTCCTGAAGGCAGCCATTGAAGCGGACAGTAGTCTAACGTGTGGTGAACTTGCAAGACAGTTCAACGTTTCCGATGAAACAGTTAGACTTCACCTGCACCACCTAGGTAAGATGTACAAACTGAGCAAGTGGGTTCTGCAAATGCTGTTGGAGGTCCACAAGGGACAACGAGTGGCAGTCTGCGTATCGCTGCTTTCTCGCCACCGTACCGCATCCTTATTCAATCGAGTGCTTACCAGTGATGAAAAGTGGGTTCTGTATGAAACTCCCAAGTGTTCCAGACATTGGTTGTTTCCTCAGGATGCTGTCCCTCACACTGCAAGACTGCCTATGCACCCACGCAAGATTATGCTTTATGTCTGGTGGACAGGTCGTCAAGTGGTTCATTATGAACTGCTACCAACAGGCCAAACGGTCACTGGAGACCTATACTCGCAACAATTGAAACGTGTGCAACAGGCATTGTGCCAGAAGGATCCAGCACTGGTGAATCGCAAAGGTGTGCTTTTCCTCCATGACAACGCCAGGCCGCATGTCGCGTGAGTTGTCAGGGATACCATACAGAAACTTGGGTGGGAGACTTTGTGCTATCCATCTTATTCACCTGACCTTGCGCCATCTGATTACCACCTCTTCCACTCCCTGGATAATCATCTTCATGGGAAATCCTTCACCAATGAAGCAGACTTGTGCAAAGTCCTCACAGATTTCTTTGCGTCAAAACCCCCCGAATTCTACCGCAAGGGCATTGAACAACTGGAGAGACGTTGGCAGAAGGTGCTGGATGCCGATGGCAATTACTTCGAAGACTAAATAGAAGTTACACATACTGTGAAGTGTTTTCTTTTTTTCCTTTAAAAACGGACAGAACTTTTTTGGTTACCTTGTACAAATGACCTTCTACCTATAATGCATCATTGACCAGCATATATAAACAGCCTAGCCAAAGCACAACATACATGGCCATTTAAGAATGTGACAGTCACCACTGGGTATTGACCTCAATGTCCACTTATATATTTATATATATTCTATCATTGATGCTGATCACTTTAACACATAAAGATAGCATACCTTAAAACTATATTTTTATCATATATATGCACATAAAAGCTCTGACTTTTATAAACATGACAGTTATTCTTTTTATTTCTTTTATAATTGATTGTCCCTCTTTCAATCTCTCTATTTTTTCATCATTTTTAAAAATCTTTTTCTCACTCAGTTGTCATTCCTCAATCTCCAAACTGACTCTTTCCACATGAATTTGTTATACAAATAAAAAAAATCTGACGGTATTCTCAGGAGAAATTTTAATTTTAAATGTTAGTTTTTAGTCAAAACCAATTTATTGTTACTGCCAGATAACAAATGCAATTTGAATATATTTATATAAATACAAGTTCCTTTTCCAATTTCATATAAATCATAATGTTTGTTTTTCTGTCGTATATAAATTTTAAAAATAAAATTTCAGCAAAAATGATTTTTGTGTATCGAGTGCTAACCTTGTTTCTTGAGTTAAAGTTTGAAGCACACTTTTGTATGTTGGTCACTTCCATAGCTGAAAAATGATTTGAAACACACCTATATATATTGATGCAGTTATTGAATAAAAAGATTAGTACTCTGCTGTATTGCAAACTATAATGCAAGCTCTCTGGTTCCCAGGGGTTAGAACAGCTGGTATATGTAGCAAGCTGGAATGTTCTATTCTACCACTTAGGCAATCCCATTCTCTGAGTCCTGGTTGGCTGCTGGTTCTAGAGTGGATATTGTGTTAGATAAAAATATGCATCATTCACCATTATCATTGCTTGAGTACAGAACTGTTTTGAATTATAGCTTTTTAACCCCTGTCTGCCAACTGGGTGCTAGTTTGGAACCTTTCTGTGAAAGTGAGTATCACATTGATTCTACAGTAGTGAGGTTATTCCACAACATAAATGATTGGCTGTAGTAGATATGCATAATAACAGAAGCAGCTGGAGGGCACCTTCAAAATCCAATGTTTATTAAAAGAGACACTCTTCTCTATAGATTTTCCAGGGAAGTGACCCTGTCTAGCTGATCAGGACTTCCCTTGTTATAAAATGTAGATAATTTGGATTTGGACTTTGTTGTTAACAAAAGGTGTAGTGTTTTTCCCAAACCAAATTTGTATTTTTTTATTTTATGGAATAAATATTTCATAATATTTCAACCTGTAGGGTAGTGTGGTAATTCTGAGTGAATTAAAAGTCCACCATTATTGGTAGCCACATTCTTAAGAACATAATATATACAAATGGCACAGTACTGACAGCAGACATAGAAAGAAACCTACAAAACCTTCTATAAAAGGTAGTAAAGGAAAGTAAGAAGAAAGGACTAAACACTAATTACAAGAAGATAGAATGCATGGTTATTAGCAAAAAGAAAATCCCAACATGTAAATTACAAATTGAAATTAAAAAGTGCAACTATTTAAATATCTGGGAAGTGTTTTAACAGAGGATGGAATGTGTGACACTGAAATCCAATTTGCATTGGAATAGTGAAAGATGCCTTCCAAAAGCTAAGCAAAGAATTAAGCAACAGGAAAATTCCATTAGTAACAAAGAAAAGAGCACTGAACCATTATGTAATATCAGTCCTCCTATATGTCAGTCAATGATGGACATCCTCCTCGCACATGAAGAAGAGACTTGAAGCAAAAGAAGGATGCTGAGAAGAACATGGACTGATCCTTTGAGCAACAACAAAGTTTTACAGAAAATGTAAACAAAAAGAACACTTATACTCAACACCAGAAAGAGAGAGTTGAAATTTCTAGGGGAATGAGGAAAGAGGGCTTGGAAAATCTGACACTCACAGGACATGTTGAAGGCAAGAGGGACAAAGGAAAACAGCATATAACATAGCTAACAAACATTTGTAAACATGGCTGAACAAGGATTAGGAGAGACAGTAAAAAAAGATAAAATTTATTAAGAGCTACAAAGGACAGGAAATTATGGAGAGCCATGATCCTGAATAGTTATGGCACTTAGAAGTTTATATGCTTTTGTTCTCTATTGTTTCTTCTGCCATGAATTTAGAGATTCTTGATAAAATCCAAAGAAGAATCTATAATGTCATTGGTACTGATATTTTCCAATTGTTGTAACAGCTTCCCTTTTCTATAAATATTTTCATGGTAATTGTTGTGATGAGCTTTCCTCATTGGGGCTAGATTTTAGAATTGTTATTTTATTCCCCTCCCATCACAGACACTGAATTGTAAATATAGGGACTAATTAGTATTTTCATAGAGACAGTGAGGAATTATGGTGGTTGTAGTAAGAAAGGTATATATGAATGTGTTGTTTTGGTGTAAGGAATATTGTTCGTACGATTGGGCCAGTGTTTGCGGCTAGCTAAGTTATATTTAAGACAGAAGAAGCCCGTCCTTTCCTCAATCCCCCCTTCAGCCTTGTGCCACATTTCTGTATTTTCACAGAATAAATATCGCTTTCCTCTTTGGTAACTAGTCTTTACAAATTTAAGTACAGTACTAGATTGGCAGCTAGGTCTCATCATTTTATAGTTGAGCTGGCTAGATATAACTGTAAATTCTATGATAACTGTTTCTTCCCTTGCACTTCTCACTTATAGAACTCTCGTCCAGCTTCTTGATTTCAAATCAACTTTGGTCTTCAAAAATTTAAATGCAATGTCAATCGTTATCTTCTGTCTCCTTAATTGCTGTTCTTTTATTGTCCTCCCTCCTTAATAGCGCTTTTCATTTTCTTATATTATTTCACACTTGGTAACCCATTTTCATCTTAGTGGTTTTATTGCCTTGATTAGGATGAAATAATTTTAAAAAAATGCATGTCTGTATGGATGTATATATGAATGAATAATTATGGGTAAATAATAGGGTGAGTAGGATGTTAGTGTTCCAGGAAGGGACCAGTGGGTAGGGAGAAACCAGCAGTTGCCTTGATGATCAGTATATAAGGCTCCTTTTTTTGGTGGTCAGAAGTTAGGGAGATAGCAGTTGATCATCAAAGCCAAAGGAAAACATTGGTGGCTTAGTGAGAATATGTATTGTTGCTATTTCACAACCAGTGGCTTGAAAAGCATTTTTTGTCATTCTTTATTGAATTCAATCATAGCCAAGGAGGCAAACCTGTGAACATAGTGTGGGTGGGGTGTATATGCAAGTTGTGGAAATAAGACCCTAGTCCATGGTGTTTTATTGAGTACTTTCAGTTATTGTCAACTATCATCATGGCTGTATGTTTTGATTTGAAACAAGTTGCTTATTATTTTAGTTTTATAGATAATAAAGCAAGAAAAACAGACAAAAGATTATTAAACAGAAAAGTTCCATAGTCTTTAACAACACATGCCTTAATAATATATATAATTAAAACAAAAGCAACTTCGTACTCCCTGGCACTCATATAGTATTTAAACCACGGACTCTGAGTTGTGACAGTTTAAATCTTATATATTTGCTCCTTCTTCCATAAATGCAAAAAAGAAATTTTCTTGGAGAAATTGGAACAGAATTCCGTCTTTAGTTCAGTAACCATAAAAAGCCCATCTGAGACAAACCTGTGAACATAGTGAGTAGGGGGTATATGCAGACGCAATCCACTTTGGATATCATTGCAGTTGTGCAATGAATGATGTGCGGAGAATGTTGTCACACTTTTTTCTTCTTGCTTTTCTTTACTACTTTGTCTAGGAGGTCCTGTAGTTTTCCTTCTGTGTTTGCCATCAACACAGTGCCATCTGCATATCTTATTGTGACAGCCGATAATAAATCGTGGCTAGGTTTCCAGAACCCTTACAATAACTTTGCTGTAGAGGTTGAATAAATCTTACGAGGAGACATGACTTTGTCTAATGCTCTCTGCTAATTTTGTGTGATTACTCAATTTATTTAATAGGGAAAAAAAGAAATATAGGAAAAGAAGACTAAAAGATGAGGAAAAAAAGTGTGTGAATGATTGAAAGAGAGGAAAAAGGAAAGAAAGAGTGTGAAAGATTAAAAGAGAGGAAAAAAGAAAGAGTGAAAGACTAAAAGTGAGGAAAATGAAAGAAAGAGAGTGAAAGACTAAAAGAGAGGAGAAAAGAAAGAAAGAGAATGAAATACTAAAAGAGAGGAAAAAAAGAAAGAGTCTGAAAGACTGAAAGAGAGAAAAAAACAGGAAAGAGCATGAAAGGCTAAAAGAGAGGAAAAAAGAAAGAGTGAAAGACTAAAAGTGAGGAAAAAAAAGAGTGTGAAAGACTGAAAGGGGGAGAGAGAAAGAAAGTGAAAGTCTGAAAGAGAGGTAAAAAGAAAGAAAGAGTGGGAAAAGATTGAAATAGAGGAAAAAAGAAAGAGTGTGAAAGAAGAAAAGAGAGGGAAAAAGAAAGAGCATGAAACACTAAGAGAGAGGGAAAAAAGACTGTGAAAGACAAAAAGAGAGGAAAAAGAGAAAAATATCAAGATAGAAAAAAAGGAAATTAAAAAAGACTAGAGAGAGAGAGAGAGAGAGAGAGAGACCAATTAATAAAAGCAAAAAAAAGAAAAAGAAAAGAGAACAAGAAAGACTGGAAAAATAATAGGAAAAATATAAAAGGAAATCATGTAAATGGAAAACAAAAGACCCAAGTGATGAAAAGAGATTGGGAAAATAAGTAAAGTGACAGAAAAAAATAAAATAAAGCAATATTTAGAATAAATAAGGAAAGAAAGAAGAAAACAATATATAACCTACTGAGTCTCAGTAAATGGATGGAAGAACAGAGTTTTGGAGAGAAAATAGAAAGACAAAATTTATTAAGAGCTACAAAAGACAGGAAATTGTGAAGAACCGTGATTGCCAAACTCTTGAAGGGACATGGTACATAGATGAAGTGAGAAGGGAAATAAACAAAGAATGGAAAAAGAGTAGGAGAGAGAAAGGGGTTATAAGAGAGACAAACAAACAAAAAATGATATAATGTAAAAAAGAAAATTTATAAAATTTTAAATGCAGAAAAAAACAAACCAAAAAAAGTTGCCTTTTTTTTCTTCTTTTTAGAGTGTAACAATTAGAAATTGTATAAAAAAATGTCAAGGCTATGAAATCAGAAGTAACCTGAACACTAAACAATAGTGTTACTAAAATGATAGAAAATGTTCAAATGTATTGATTTGATGTGTGTGAGGAGATGGGGGAAATGAAGTTAGAGCATTCAACTTGAAGACAGTTGATTTGGGATCTGATTTGCAGCCATCTTTGATTTGTGTGAATGATTCAGTGAAGTGGACTGAATAAGTGAATGAACAAGAAATATGAGTCATCAAATATGGCAGATGAAGAACGAAAGAGGACAAGTTGAGAAAACAGAATCAATGCATATTGCATTAACCGCATATAATTCTGCATAGAAACATGCACATGTTAACATTCATTTAAATACTAACTGTGAACAGATCATTGGATCACCATTTCTTGTAGTATTTTATAAAGATTGGCTTTAAAAGTTCAACTCATTATAATGTGAAAAGATTTATTAACACTGATTTTTGTGACAAAATAAAATCCTCTTGCAGTTCTGAATTGAAGAATACTGTGGTCAATGCTTTGAAGACAAGATTCTTCTTTTATCCCATCAGAAGGTGGGCAATTATGGATCTCCACAACTTTCTATTTTTTTACCTCTAAGCAATATTTGTCTTTTTTACTATCCTTGCCTTCCCTTTTCTACCATCCATTTACACAAGTCTGTTAGGTAGATCTATCTTTTTAACTTTAATTCGAACTGCACATATGTCTACTATTTTAATTCAAGTATAAACCAGACCTATGTCTACCTTTTGAATCTAATGTAAATCAGATCAATGTTTACCTTTCCTATTCTAGTATAAACTGAACCTAGATCAACCAATTTGATTCTATTGCAAACTGCATATATGTCTACCATTTGATTCTAGTGTAAACCAGATTTATGTATACATTTGACTCTAGTGCAAAGTAAAATTTCATCAAACTTTTTGATTCTATTGCAAACCAAACCTATGTCTACCATTTTAACTCTAGTATAATCTAGACTCATGCCTACCTTTTGAAACTAGTGTAATCCAGACCTATGTCTAGCTTTTCGACTCTAGTGTATTCTAAACCTATATTTACCATTTTGACTCTAATGTAATCTAGACCTATGTTTACCTTTCTGACACCAGTGTAATTCAGAGGTATATCTACTTTCTTAATTCTAGTATAATCAAGACCTATTTTTACCTTTTTGACTTTCATGACCTATATCTACCTTTTGATTCTAGCGTAAAAAAAAAATCAATGTCTTCTGGATGTATGTGAACCTTTTTGACTCTTTTCCCAAACTAAATATATATCTACCTTTTTTTACTCTCATGTTAACAGGACTCATGTCAATGTTTTGGGCTCTCATACAAAATGAACATTGCACAACAATCAAAACGGTAGACCCTTTTCATAATTCATTATGATTTCTGTCTGATAAGATGTATATTTGACATTATATAATCTAACAAGTGTTGAAATATTGTTATACCCACTAACCTAATCTAAAATATCAAAAGTTCTGCTTTCATTTTCTTTCTGCTGTTCAATGATTCCTTCTCTTTATCATTGAATGATTATGACTTGGGAATTCAGACAAACAAAATGTCTGTATACATCTATATCTATAATTCTATAATAATTCTATATATAATGCTATAATATGTGTGTGTGTGTGTGTGTGTGTGTGTGTGCGCGCGATCGGTTGTAGTTTATGCATTTTCACAGTTTTCATCCAATTTTGATGAAATTTTTTTTGTTTGATAGATAATTCTTCAGTGCCAGTTTTGAGTCCAATTTGTTGGCAACAATGGCTCTCCACTACTTCTTGTCCATTACAACTCTCAGCAATGTTCTACTATTTACTATCTGTTCTTGTATATATATCTTTCATAAAAACCTTAATAAAAATAAATAGTTTAAACTATTACAATAATTTACATTATTTGGACTATTGTCCTCATCTTTGTTGCCATATTTATTACAAAGTTTCGGCTGTTGTATGCTCTGGCCTTCATCAGGTGGTTGGAATATCGAACTGAACCCTTTATTTCGCTCAAAGGGGTAGACTGTTCTAGTTCCACATGCCATGTTTAATGGATGTCAGTTATCAGTTATCTCTTGCTAATTCCCCTCTCCAAATTCTCCACTGCCTTAACCGGGTATTGAACTCACACTCCTTGGGTCCTTTCACTGGATCTAACTAACACCTTTATCCCCTGTGCCATGTGTCATTGCAATTTTTTTAACAAGTTATTGAAATATGACCCTAATCTATGTTGTTTTGTCGAGTTTTTCCAGTTATTGTTAACTATCATCATGGCTGTATGTTTTGATTTGAAATAGGTTGCTTATTATTTTAGTTTTATAGATAATAAAGCAAGAAAAATCAGACAAAAGATTATTAAACAGAAAAGTTCCATAGTTTTTAACAACATATGCCTTAATAATATATATAATTAAAACAAAAACAATTTAACACCCCCTTGCACCCAAGTAGTATTCAACCCATGGACTCTGAGTTGTGACAGTTCAAATCTTATATATTATATATAAATCTTATATATTTGCTCCTTCTTCCATAATTGCAAAAAAGAAATTGAAATGGAATTGCATCTTCAGTTCAGTAACCATAAAAAGCCCATCAGGGACAACAACACAAATTTACCTATTACTGCACACTTCAATCAACCATTTCATAGCATTGATGACATCAGATGCATGCTTTTAGCATCTTTGTTCAACAGCTGACAAGAAAGATGCAGATTGAAGTTGAAAATTATTTTCAAAATAAATTCACACATTGAGGGATTAAACAGGAATTTGGGTTTACTCAGAGAGTATAATTTCCACTGGGAAACCTTTAACCAACAACAACATTACTCAGATGAGTAAGTTCCACTTCTTTGTTTATTCCTGATATCATTGAGAAAGAATGATTTTGTAGCACCAGTCCACAATGTTTGAAGAAGGGTCATTGTTGAGACCCACAGGTATCATTCATTCGCTTGAAACCATTTTTAACTATTGATCTGAGAAAGCGGCAGACAGTTTAGATATTTCTGAACAGATTTAGCGCTATCTAGGACATCCATGTGACAGTCTTGATCTGACAAGGCTATTTAAGAACACAACTTCAGTTTTCAGCTAAATTACCTCTAGTGAATTTTAGGTTTATCTTGAGCTCTATTTCTCGGAACTCTTGGTGGAGGATGTTGATTTTTTTGTTCAAGATCATTCTTATCCCAGCTATGAATACCTTTATCATCAGCATATCCCCAGCCTTCACTCTCATCATCAGTGCATTGGCTTCAGGAAGGAAAGCAGGATTCGCTCTCTTCGATTAGTTGATTTGTTTGGGACATAGTATGGAATGCTTACATGAAACCATTTTTAACCATTCATCTGAGGAAGCGGTTTTATGCAGCTGACAGTTTAGATATTTCTGAACACATTTGCCACTATCTCGGACATCCATATTGATATTTATTATATATTAACCTTTTGACTCAATTGAAGCTTAAAGAGAAAGATTTTAAAGGCAGAATTTTCAAACACACCTGTGTTCTTTTTCAATAATACATGAAATAAACAGAGAAGTGGGACTTACTCTTCCAAGGAATGTTGTTGGTTAAATGTTTCCCTGTGGAAATTATACTCTCTTCAAGTTAGTCAAAAGGTTAATATATAATAAATATCAATTTTATTGCCAATATTGGTATCATTCTGTTGGTTTTTTATTCTTCAAATTTTATTAACCAGCCTATTAAATCTCTCTCTTTGTCTCTCACTCTCTCTCTCTCTATATATATATGTGTGTGTGTGTTTGTTGATACACAGTTCCATGTGAACTCTCTTCATTAGTTGAATGCCTTTATGATGCATTTTTTTTTATATATATAAATTTACACCTCATGCCAAATAAGCTGTGAAGTGATAACAAGAAGACTTGAGAGCTTTACAAGGTTTTAATGAAGTAAAAAGAAAGCTACATTTTATTTAGGAGAGTGACAACAAAGGGAGATTATTATTAGTATGTCAAAATGAAGATTTCTAGGAAAAGAGGGGTGAGTGTTCAGAATACCACAAGCTGTGTCGATTGTCCAATGCATTCATTTAATGAGCACAAAATCTTCACTTTTATGCATTAGCTTCAGAATGCACGGAAAGGAATACCCAAAATAATGATAGCCTTGGGAAACAAGTTTGCAAGATGAATACTATCTATCTATCTATATATATATATATATATATATATATATATATACATTTATTTGTCTATCTATATATATATATATATATATATATATATATACATTTATTTGTCTATCTATCTATCTATATATATATATATATATATATACATTTATTTGTCTATCTATCTATATATATATATATATATATATATATATATATATATATATATATATATATATATATAATTTATTTGTTTACACATTATTTTAAATGGCTACTCATTTGAGTAGATGCTCAGTTTTTATTTATTTATTAAACAGTATATTTATTTATTTACATATACCAACCTGAATATTTGAGAAAATTTGTTAGAAAAATATGTGATACATTGACAGGATTTGAACCTGTGTACCCTAGGGGAGAATGTGATTAGATCAAGGAATCAATGTATTTTTTATACAATATTATTTCCTACTACTCCAAACATTATTTTGTGATGAAAGTGTAGTAGAAGAGAGGTTGGTTTTTCTGATTAAATTGCTCAGTATTTTTCTTATGTGAATTTGCATTGAGCACTTTTTATTCATATAAACATTTTTTGACAAATAATTAATTTACCAGTTTTTTATTGTATATATATATATATATATATATATATATATATATATATATATATGAAGAAATATAGTCTTAGGGTGTGCTATATTTATGGGATAAAGTGCTCAATATCAGAGATAGAGCGTGTGTAAATATAAAAGTGAACATAGAAGTCAACACTTAGAGGCGACAGTCTGTTTGATGCTAGATGCAATCGTCATGCCACCTGATATATATATATATATATATATATATATATATATATATATATATATATATATATATATATATATATATAGATAGATAGATAGATAGATATGTAGGTAGGTAGCCTGATGATTGCGTCTAGCATGAAACAGACTGTCACCTCTAAGTGTTGACTTCTATGTTCACTTATATATATATATATATGTATAGGGAAAATAAATTAAAAATGCAACTGGAGCCTTTAGGGATATTTATTTAGTAATTTCACAGCTATATGATTTTTAAAAGTTAAAGTAAGATTTTTTTTTACAGTAAGGTTCACTCTGTACAAGGCTCGTGTGCCACTTGAGGTAGAGAGGAGAAGATAACGGTTAACTGTAGACTTGAGCAGGTTAAGATTGGAGTGATTGGGGAAACATCCTCCTGGGAGTATGTTCCACAGAGCAGTAGTTCGCTAGAAGAAGCTGATCAAGTGAAACTTACTTCTCACTGATGGGATGCGGAGGGAATGAGGGTGGTTTGCTACAATGTGAATGGCATGGCAGATCCTAGCCGTGAAGATTATACTTGGTGGAACCAAGGAATGTAGTTTTTTGAGCACTTTCCATAGAAGTAGTGATAGTAGATAAGTAGTTGTGAGAGACTTGCCGCATCACACCTGAGAGAGAGAGAGGTTGGAGTGTGGAAAATAATTCTTCTCCCACAACTCTATAAAAACTGGAAAGTTAGGACTGGGCAGCTCCCACCCGAACATGGCAACAGTACTCTATTTTCAGTCTGATCTAGCTCATGTAAAGGTAGAGTATACACCAGGAGCCAGTTACTTACTGGAGCTGTACATGGAGCTGACCATTTTACCTGCATTTTTAGCAATGGATCATATGTAAGTGTGAGTTTACATTCTCTCAAGGGAACATCTATTCATTGTGACTGGTGGTAGTTTGGGGTCTGATCGGTAGTGATGTAATATAACTAGTTTGATTTTCAATGCATTGAATATAACCAGCTAGTTTTTCCCACTGGAAAGTTAGTGCTAGATCAGAAAAGAGGTTAGCTACCAATCTATTGTCCTCAAGAGTCTTAGACCTGTGCTCAAATATTGTCATATTATGGGCATAGATGTTTACAAATGATCTGATTATATTCTTAGGCAGATCATTTAGGTAAATCCGAAAGAGGGTTGATCTGAGAAGTAAACCTGGGGGATGCCTGCATTGACTGCCAGGGTCTTGCAGTACTGGCCTTTAATAAGTACCTTCGGGGGTCTACCTTTTAGGACAGATTTTATAATTGAGAGGGCCATTTCAGTGATTCCATAGCTGAAGTGCTTGTGTAGCAAACCTTTGTGCCACACCATGTCAAAGTCTTTTGAAATCTCTAATGGTATGGTCCTTGAGGTGTGTTTGTCATTAAGAGCCTCATTAAGTCTGTGTGTAATGGTAGTTAGGACATCAGCAGTGGATTGGAACGATTGAAACCTATAATGCTTGTCACACAGGAGATTGTCCCTATCTAGGTACTTGATGACCTTCTTGTTGATTATAACCTACAAAAGCTTAATGAAGAGACTGATGGGTCTGTCCTGAGAGGGGAAGATCACCTGCCCATGTACTTGAAGATCAGACTCCTTCTACAGGCTTGGGAAAGATTCAAGCAGTAGTTAAATAACTAGGATTGGGAATAATTTTGGGTTGATATTCTTAAAGACAACCACTGGAATCTTTTACTGGGACAGCTTTTTTAGGGTCAAGGTTTTTGATAAGCCTGAAATTGTGCTCAGTGAGATGTGTAAGTTGAGGAGGGGATGCCTTTGTTGTCTACCACTGAGTTTGAGACAAAAATTGAAGCAAAGAGCTTCACTTTGTCTGTGGTGGAAGATATGTTCTTGGGGTAATTTATAATAGTGGGCAGAGCTGCTTTGCCTCTTTTCATAATTTAGTTGGTGATCTTCCAGAATTTGTGAGATCCAATATTTTCTTTTCAACCTTGGCCTGGACAGTTTGCATTTTCCAGAACTATCTTACAACAATTGCAGCCAGTTCTGAAAGCAGTAAGGATCAGATTACACTGATTCTTGTGATAGATATTGAAGCAGTGATTCACATGAACTATGGCTGAAGCACATTCTGGGTGAACCAAGGATGGCTGTTTCACTTTTGCTGGATTTTTTTTTTGGGGGGGGGGGTATAAAACTCTCCACTCCAAAAAGGAACCATTTGGAGCAGCAGTTTTGGTTTGAAAAAGTTTGAGAGAGGAGTTTCCATCATATAGTACTGCAAACTGTCCCAGTCTGCCTTGATGTAGTGAAAAACGATTGTATGGCATGGTAAATCAGGGGTTGTCACTGGTTTCTGGACACTGACTAGGGAACTGTCTGACGTGCCTATGGAGGGGGGAACTTTATTAAGCATTTATCATTTATTTATGTTAGAAAATGGTTGAGGAGGGTTCACCTGCTGTCCTGTTGGGTCCAGGGCACAGGTGGGTTCTTCGATGGTCTGGGTTAGTTCATAGTCAGTGGAGAAGTTTCTGCAATATCTGCCTTCCTTAACAGTTTTGACCCCATAGTATAACCACTCTTTGTGGTGAATATTGAAGTAACTGCAGAGATATGAACGCTAGCTGAGGGATATTCAGTGAGGATATTATCACTCGACTCAGATATTCAATCAAAGATTACTGACCCATTACCCTGGGGGTGATAGAGAGTAAAGGTACTACAAGTGCCACATAGAAGCACATATACAGGAGATCAGGGTCCTCATTCTTTGTGTCGCTACCGCAGGGAAACCTGTCCTTCATGAAAGCTCTGAGTCTGACTGTAGTGATATATATATATATATATATATATATATATATATGACAAAAAATGAATTTTACAATAACTAAATTTTATGTGCAAAATAAAAGAATTCAATTTTTTTTTCTGGGAGGGAATGGGAGTTAATGAATGTCCGCTTTCATATCCTGAATATTAAAAAAAGACACAAACAGTAACAAAGAATCAAAACTACCTTGTGAAATGTGAAAGTCAAAAACATTTATTAAATTGATGCAAAACAATATAACAGAGTACACATTTTACAAAAAAGGCTTGCATAAAAATTTCCTTTTGTGCACCTTATTAAGGAAAAGGCAAGATAATATAACAAAATTATAGAAATGATTGCCTTTAAAAAAGATTCACAGTACAATTTTTTTTCAAATCAAGACAGAAAAAAACTTTGAGAAGGAGAAACAAAAACTGCTTAAAAAATATTACTGTTAGTAAAATAGGGTGCTCCCACCTAACAGATAAGCAAAAAACCCTACGTGTTTTTCAGTAAGAATCTCAGGTAGGTTTAACAATCTTTTGCAATTTCTTTGTTTTTGAAGTTGCCTTTCATGGTTGGCTTGAGGGTGCTCTTTGTTGTTCTTTTTTTGTTGGCATAGTTTGGGGGATGCTGAGACCTTTCTGCCCTTTGCTCTGCTGGCAGCTTTCTCATCCACAGCCAGATTTGTATCTGATGTTCAAGTCACTCTCTGCCTCCCTTCTGGCAGCCAACTTGGTTACTTGAGAAATCTAATCCCTTCTGTGTGATGTATCATTTCCTTATGCTGGTGCCAGCAGGCTTTTCCCCTTCAGCCATCTAATCACCTTCTTTCCACCTTCTGTCATGTCTAACCAACTTTTGACACTATCTGCTGACCCATGTTCTTCATTACTTTCGGGAGTGGCTCAGTAGAGCTCAGTTTTAAATTTATGATGGCAAAAGCCACCCTTTTCATTGGACAATAAATATGAGAGTGATATATTTTTTCTGAATTTGAAAAATGAATCCCCAACAGTCTGCCATGACAGTTATTTCCAGCAGTTCTTTGTAGAGCCAATTCTAAATAAAAAATGAACATATTTTTTTATTAAACTATCTGGCTTTTTTTTAATACACTTCTCCCAAAAGTTAATCTATAAGACAAACTCAGACTATTTAACATTTATTTATTTGCATTTTTTAACTAATTATTATGTTTAATTATTTCTTACTAATAACTAAATTTTTTTTATATTTTTTTTATATTAGCCTACCACCTCTTTTTAGCAAACTACTAGAGGCACTAATTAATGCTGAATTAGTTAAGCATCTCACACTGCAAGGCCTTCTGATGTGTTAATGATTATTGCAGGAAGAATCTATCATGCTTTAGATAAGAATGATGAAGCTTGGGCTATTGCTTTGGACATCTCTAAAGTGTTTGACAGGGTTTGGCATGCTGGTCTTCTCCACAAATTAAAAGTCATGGTGTCTCTGGACGAATTTTTGAAGTGATTCAATCTTTCTTATCAAATCCTGAAATGGGAGTTCTCCTGAATGCCCACTCCTCTAGATCCTTCTGTAATAATATAGGTGTTCCCCATGGCTCTATCCTTGGTGCCACTTTGTTTTTAATTTTCATTAATACAATTCCTGATGACATCATCTCTCAACTTCATATCTATGTGGATGACACAACAATTTACTCCTATCTTGATACTAAGTTTGATCTGTCAAATTGGTGGCTGATCTCAAAAACGACATACAGTCTTTTGTTAACTGGGGCAAAGAATCTCTTGTTAATTTTAATGCCTCTAAAACTAAACTGCTCTCTGTTAGTCATCTGAGAGACCTCTTGTTGCCTTCCATCATCATGGCTAATGCTAACCTTCAGGAGAATGACTCAGTATGCCTTCTTGGGTAAATTTCTCATCTGACAGAAGTGGAAAGATTATATTGAATCCATTGCTAGGTCAGCTGCTAAGAAAGTTGGTTCACTGTGTTGCACTAGACAATTTTTTTCTCCAGAATCTATCTTACATATCTATAAGTCTATCATTTGCCCATACTTAGAATATTGCAGCCACATTTACTCCAATGCCCCTACTATTTATTTAGAGATACTTAATAAAACCCAAAGTAGAATCAGAAATATTATTGGTCTTGATCTAGTGTCTTGGCTTCAGTCACTTTTCTGTGCAATGTCCTTTCAGGATGGAGGCGATCATGGCTCTCCACCTCCCTCTATCCCTTGCAGCTCTCAACAAGTTCCTTCTCTCTGCCACCTCTGCCAGACCACATTCTGTCATCCACTTGCTTAAGGCCACTAGGTATGTCATGCATTGTTTTCCCTTGCCTCTCTTATTGTCTAATCGAACTGCGAGTATCAGATTCTCCAGGCCCTCATTCCACATCATGTGTTCTAAGTACTTCAGCTGCCTCTTCCTGATGTTAAGTATAAGCCTTCTACCACTGCCCTAAAGTTTCTTCTCTGTGCGTTTTATGGCAATTGTTTGGATGGGCTCTTCACTATGGTACCTAGGCTAACAAAATACAAAGGGAATTAAGAAGTGTGAATAAAATAAAATAAGATAATCAGAAGAAAATTATAGATAGGAAGAAACGATAAGATAGCATCAGTCCTGTTCTATGGCTGTAAATGGTGGACATTCTCCTCACAGATGAAAAAGAAACTGCAAGGGAGAGAAGGGTAGAGGAAGAGAAGAAAGAAATTAAAGACAAAGAAACTGTAAGTTGTGGGAAAATCAAATAAAACCAATAAATAAAATAATAATAATAAATAATAAAAAAAGAAATACATTTTCCCATGATGCTAAAGGAACCAGATTAACTCACTTTGTTTTGTCAAATGTTGTTAGGTGGCATTGTTGAAGCCTATAAAAAGCAAGCATTTCTTGACTCTCTCTCTTTCTCCTCTTTTCTCCAAGATGTAGCACAACGTGGTAATTACGTTCCCACTGAGGAACATTAGTTTTCATGATCCACTGATGACGTAACTCTCTTCCAAATTTCTAACCCATGTCGGTCGCACGTTTCTTCCAAAACCTCCACTTATGAAGTAAGTCAAGCTTTCTCTTTGGTTGTTCCAACTCAGCACGAAGCTGACTTGAGCGCAATTACAGTAACGATGCTTATAATGACATACCACAACTTTTAGACCAAGGAAAAGAAAACGGACATTCCATTACCATGTTTAAATCTTGCAGTGATAAAATAGGTAGAAACTTTCCTTTGGTTGTTCAAAATATGCGCATGGCTGACTTGAGATCAATCATACATGCAATACTTATACTTATCTACCCTAAAGTCTGGTTCACAAAGAGAACGGACAACCCAGAAGACACAGAGAACTTTGTTTCACTACAGTCATCATAAAGAGAATAAATGTTCATATTAGAAACTGAAGGTTTTTATATGCTGCTTCTTATAATATGCACAAAAGCTTAATAATCTGTAAAAAATGAATCATTCATATTTAATTTTCAGATGTAAGTTTAAAGTAGGTTCCAAAGTTTTAGTTATTCTACAAGTGGGGCTGAAGCAAAAATAGATTGAGAAACACTGTATAAGATAAATAATATGCATACCATTGTGGGAAAATGAAATAAAATCAATAAATAAAATAATAATAATGTATAATAAAAAAAGAAAATGAAATACATTTTCCCATGATGCTAAGAGTAAAGGAACCGGAAATATGATTACCCCACTTGGCTTTGTCAAATACCATTAAGTAATGCTGTTGAAGTCTATAAAAGCCAGCATTTCTTTCCTGATTCTTTTTTGCTCCCTTGCTTCAACATGTAGTATCATGTGGTAATTACATTCCCACTAGGAATGTTAGTTTCACTGGTCTGCTGATGACTGAACTCTGTTCCCAGTTTCCGATGATAAAGTAAGTATAAACTTTTCTTTGGTTGTTCTAGCTTTGTGCAAGGCTGACTTAAGATCGACTATTAATAAGATGCTTATAGAAAATGGACATACCATAACCATATTTAAACCTTCTAATTATAAAGGTAAGTACAAACTTATCTTTGGTTATTCCAACTCCACAGAAGGCTGACCTGAGTTCGTCCATTAATATGATGATTATAATTACTTATTCTGACTTCTGCAGCAAAACCAAAACGGACATACCTAAGAGACATTGAGAACTTTGTTTCATCAGTTTCTATAAAAAAAGAGAATAAGTGGTCTATGGCAGAAACTCAAGTTATTTTTATACTTCTTTGTGTATCATATGTGAACACACAAACATACAACCTTTTAAATTCCATACAGTCCTCCTCTGCGGCTGTGAATGAAGGACATTTTCTTGGTGGACTGCAAGGGAGTGAAAGAGAAAGGAGAAAGAAAAAGTGGTAAAATAGAAGAGTGAATGATATTTGGGGAAAGAAAAGAAGGAAGATGCAATAAAATATTTTCGGGTGCTTAATAAAAGACACCTAAGAATACAAGCACAAGATCTGAGAGATTTAGATTTAAGTAGCTTATTTTACCAGCACACCAACCCCATGGGTCATTTCACACTGAATCAGGTAGTTTTAAGATTTGTTTTTATTTTGTGCATAATTTGCAGATAAATTTTTTTATAAGTCATTATTATATATGGATGGGGATGTAATTAAGTTTTAGTTGCGTTTTGTGGCTAGGTGTTTGTTTGGTTTCCTTTTTATATTTTGGGGTAGAGTTTTGTTACTTTTATGAATTCTAGAATGGCTTTGTGTTCGAAACTCACAAAGAGGGCCCTAAGGTTAGGTACACTGTAGAAATATTTTTGTATAGGTGACAGTATTTTGCAGTTAATTAAAATAATGTTTGACAGTCAGTACTTCTTGTCAGTTTGGGCAGGAAGGAGTGGGTTAGGTGGGTGTGTCCAATTTTGATTCTTGTCAGTGTGACATCGTCTTTTTTTGAGTGTCTGGTCCTGTGATGTTGTACAGTCAGAATGGGTTTTATTTGATATAGTTTGTTGTTTGTATGTGTAATCCATGATTTTTGCCATTGGTCAAGGATGTAAGAGTTAATTGTGACCTTGAAGTCTGTAAAGGTGATACGTTCATTGAGAGAGATCCCTTGGCTGGCTTATCAGTCCTGCTACTCCCAGGGATCATAATATGGCTAGGGAAAGATTTGAAAGAATGAGGAGGAGGGCAAGAGAGAGTCTGGTTGGTTACCTCTTCATCACAGAGACATGTTAGTCCAGTGGGTATGACACTTGCATTATGTTGTCACAGTTCATGTTTGATTCTCGGTAGTGGATGTGCACTACTGATGAGTCCCAAAAATAGAAATGGCCATCTAGTGCTTTTTGCATTCTAAAAACTATACCAACAAAAAAAGAACAACAAAGAGCACCCTCAAGCCAATTATGAAAGCCAACTTCAAAAACAAAGAAATTGCAAATGATTATTAAGCCTACCTGAGATTCTTATTTAAAAAGCATATAGGGTTTTGTATTAGTAATGGCTGTCCTTTGATTTTTGCATTCTGTTGAGGATTCTTCTAGACTTGATGAATTAATTATGATTATTCAAATCCACTTTATATATATATATATATATATATATATATATATATATATATAACTGCTTGAATCAGCTTCTAATGCTCCAGATGGAGAGGCTTGGGTATAGAAGACATGACTCATGGGCGGACAGTCTGTTGATATAAGTAGACTTGGATGGAATTTGTGAAGAACTATATCAAGAAAGAGTGATCAGAAAGAAATGGAAAAAAGGGGAAGGAGATGTTGAAGAAAATAAACAAAAATTATGCAGAATAGTGAAGGAGAATTGAGAAGAAGAAAGTAATTAAATAAGGGGTAGAATAGAAGAGCAAATGAGAGTGGTGAACAGAGAGAGTTATAAAAGATGGAAGACACAATAACGTCCTTTCAAGTCCCTAATATAAGGGGTTGCCTTAATAATTAAGGGGATTGAAAAAGTGTCAAAAAGTGCAAAATTAATAAAAGGAATGATCTTGATAAGCTTGTTGTGAGGGGTCAGAAAATTTCCATAAAAAATAAATGTCCACCGCTGGCAGCTAAGAGTAAAAGTATTTCTATGTTGTTGTTGTTGGGGGGGGGGGGGAGAGACAGAACAAGTGAGTGAATGAATGAGAGAAATAGGAGGAGAGAGAATGAGTTAGAGAAGTGGAGTGAGAGAAACAGAGAGGGGGAATGGGAGAGAGAAAAGAGACGAAAGTTAAGATCAGAGAGAAGGTGGGAGAGAGAGAGAGAACAACAGAGAGAAAGTGAGAGAGTATAGAATGCAGATAATGAGAAAGAGTAGAGTTGCAAAATCAAATTAAGAGAGAAACAAAATTAAAGAAAGAGAGAAAATAATATATTTATTGGAGTAAATTATATGAAAAGACAAAAACAAAAATAATAAAAAAAAACAGAAAAATAAGTAAAAGATTGAGATAAAATAAAACATAAATGTCAAACATTTTCATAAAAATGTTATTTTTTACTCTGATGTTTTTTGCCAATAAAATCTTATGATTATCAGTTTGAAAGCTAACTTGTGTTTAATGTCTGGGTGAAAGAAGTTTGAGATTTAAATTCAAAGGCATTCAGTTATGTGCATGCTTTTAAATTCTACAAATATGGCAAATTTCCTTTTTCTCTTTTAATACTTTTTTTTTAATCAAATATAAATTTTTACAGAAATTTTTTAGATAAGAAATTATCATTATTATACAATGATTTGTTCAGATGAGTATTCTCACATTTTTTTCCGGTCTCAATATTTGAGCTTTTTCTGGGATGAGAATTTATCATCATATGCTTAAAGTAAATGATTTTTTTATCATTGATATGCATATACAAATCATTGTATAATAATGATAATTCCTTATCTAAAAAGATTCTGTAAAATTTTATATTTGATTAAAAAAATAGTAATCAAAGACAGAAAGGAAATTTGCCATAATTTTAGAATCTTGCTGTACAGTATGTCAAGTAGATTTTTTCGTCTGTAATGTCTGTAAGGAGAAAGTTTCTCCAAATGTAAGAAAACAATTCCACTCAAATAGCTTTTTCCCAAGTGTTATAACCTAGGGAAAATTACTGAATAGAATAATCAAATGAAGGTTGGTAATGAATGATAATACTTAGGACAAGAACAACACATATAAGATTTGCCAGCAGCTTGTAGAAGTAGTAGTCAATTGCTAGAAGAGAGTCAAGTGAATTCCACAATGAATCTCCAACTGCAGACCAACATACAGTATTTACTACTGTGGTTATGTGAATGGGGACATAGCCATTATTGTCCGTAGGTATGTTACAACACCAACAATTACTATTTTGTGGAACAGACACCTACATGGATGCTTTGCCAAGCACTACAATCTCCCTTCAGGTTAAGGGTTAATTGCTATCTGTCCTCCTTGTCTTCATAAGCTTTATCACTTACCACCTCCTCTTTCATTTATATCACACACCTCATTCATCATTACCATTTTAAGAGTTACCCTCTACCTTGAGTTGCTCTTGAGCTGTGTAATGAGTGAACTTTAGTATTCAAAAACTTTTTACTTTGTCAGAGTTATCTCCCTTGCAATAGTGATTAATTTGTGTATTTAAAGATTCAACACATGAAAAGCATCTCTTAATAGCAAAGACAAGGGTGACCAGATAACAGATCAAGATAATATATAGAGAAGTGATTAATAAAACAAAAACAAGGAGCAAGAAAAAAGGATAACAGATGGAGCAAATGTTGGTTGATTGATGCCCATTGGATAGCAAAGTAGGAAACTGAGATTGTAAAAGGAGAAATGAAATAGAAAGAGTTGCATAACTGAAAAGCACAGTCACAGTTGTCATTGAAGGATTTGGGAAATACCTTTGTAACTCAAAGAGCAAATAAAGACATAATCAAGATGTTGACATTCTACACTACTTCAAATAAAAGGTTAGGAAAGAAACCTCATCACTACTGGAAAGAGCAGCTAATGGACTTGAAAAATCTATTTTCCTGCAGAAGTACTGGCTATTTGGTCAATAAATTGTGCTCTCTCTTTTTCTTTAATAAAATTTTCTTTTGAATGGGCTTGCTTCCAGACCCCTTCACATGAACATGGATGTCTCCCAAGGCTCTTTCTTGGGTCCTATGCTCTTTCTGATCTTCATGAATGATCTTCCTGATGTCATTTCCTAATTAGGCATTTATGCAGATGACACAGCCATTTACTCTAGTTTAAATACCAAATCCGTCAGAGCTGACAAAATAAACCTGGCTGCTGCTACTGAAAAGGACCTTCGGTTGGTAGTTAACTGGGGCTGGAGATGGCTTGTAAATTTTAATGCATCCAAAAAAATGATCTCCTTTAATCATCATAGAGAAACTTTTCTGTTGATGGAGACAGAAATGTTTCTCTAGGAGTCTAGAATCAGCCATGTGCCATCTTGCACATTTACATATCTGCCATTTATCCGTGCATTGAATACTGCTTCCATATCTGGTCTGATGCTCCTGCTATTCATCTTGAGGTTCTTGACAAAATCCAAAGAATGATCTGTAATGTAATTGATCCTGACTTGGCATACTGACTTCAGTCACTTTCTCACTGACATGGCATGGCTTCTCTCTGCCTTTTCTACAAATATTTTCATAGCAACTGCTATGACAATCGTTTTTCCTTGATGCCCCAACTACATGAATTTAAGGATGCTACCAAATTGGCATCATGTAAGGAAAAACTACACTCATTGTGCATAAGAAGGCACCGTATTTGACGGCATATCAGGCGCACGTTTTTTTTATTAAAAATATCTTTTAAAATTCCCCTGCATCTTATATGCCATATGCAGGTTTAAAATTTGTGAAGTGGAGTGATTATATTGAAATAACTGCTAAGTCTCTTACTAGGAAAGTTGGTTTACTGTGTAAAACCAGATAATTTTCTCATCAGAATCCATCTTGCACATTTATAAATCTACCATTCGTCCTTGCATTGAATATTGCTGCCATATCTGATTTGGTTCTACAGCTATATGTATATTGAGATTCTTCACAAAACTCAAAGAAGGATCTGCAATGTTATCATTCCTGACCTGGCATCTCAACTTCAGTCACTTTCTCATCACTGTGATGTGGTTCCCTCTGTTTCTATAAATATCTTCATGGTTGTTGATCTAATGAGCTCTCCTCTTTGATATCTTGACAATATGAATTTAAGTGTACTACTAGATAGGCAAATAAGTCTCATTGTTTTACTTTTGAAATAGCTAGTTGTGATGGTAACTTCTATTCTAATAAGAGTTTCTTTTCTTGCACTTCTTACCTGTGGGACTTACTTATGGTTTCTTGTGTCCCTGCCACCAACAATCTTTAAAAATTTAAATGTAGCATAGATCACTATCTTCTATCTTCCTAAGACCTGATCTTTTATTGTCCTTTCTTTAGTGGCATTGGGGTGAAATGGTTATTAAAAAAAAGTATATTTGAACTGTTGTATGTGACAATAATCACAGGATGAAGCTAAGAATATTGTGCTTTACTGACCACAGTTGAAATTATTTTAAAGATAAAGTAAATAAAAGCTAAAATAAGTAAATAAAAAATGAAAATGGAACATTTTATACACAATTTTGATTTTGCTGTACACTATATTAAAAAAATTGGAAACTATAATAAAAAATTAATCTATGTTGGTTAAAAAAAAAAAAACTTGTTTAAATATATATATATATATATATATTTCTCACCCACACAAGACAGACATGCTTACGGAGGTGTTGAGGCCTCACACTTATACACACACCCATATGAATATACACACTTACACATATAATACTCACTCACTCCCTCCCTAATGAGCCAAATGATAACACACACCTATAGTAATATACATGCTTACACACATCATACTCACTCACTCCCTAAGAAACAAATAACACATATACACTTAACAGAGACACATCCCCTTTCCAGGAACCAATAAAATATATCAAAATAACCAAAGGAATTCAGAGCAGCATGAATCCATTCAGCTCTTATCTTAAATAACAACTTGAAAGAGACTGTTTGACCAACACAAGGACTGACCAAAATTCATGTTAAAAAAAATAAATGAAAACTACAGACAAAAATTCATTTTCTTCATCAAGACATCCATTTCTGTAGTTCACTGCTACCAGCAAGCAGAATTTTTTCTCCTGATGATGGCCATGTTGGCCGAAACTAGTCATGAAATCTAAATGAAATAATAATAAAAATGAAGGAATAATAATATGCAACCCAGTGTGTCTGAAGATTTTAATTTTTTAATATTTTTTATTGTTCAAAATATATATATATATATATATATATATATATATACTATTTCTTTGTAATAAAACAATATATATGTATGGAGAAGGAATATGTACACACATGCTAGCAAAATCACATACTAACAAAAACACGCACATACACTACACAAAAATAGAGATAGGTTTAAAAAGATACAGAGGTTATAAAAAGATAAGAACAAAAACCTCTTTCCTTCCCCGTTTCTCTGACCAATCCTAATTGTTATATTATGCCTTAAGCAGCGGAACATTTTCTCCACCAGTCCAAGAAGAACTTGGATTACTATCACACACAAAAGACAATGGTTAAACCTAAGAAAACATAAGGAAAAAATTAATTCCTCTAGATAATATGTGGAAATAACCATTCTTTGCCTGATGAAGGTCACAAGACCTGAAACACGTGTAGCAAAAAATATGGAAACTAAACTATCATATATAGTTAAAAGAAATCCACATTATAACCAAGAACACTTGCGGCCTCTCTTTTCTCTTTAAAATATACACTTTTCTCTCGTTGGAACAACTACCTATCTATCTATCTATCTATACTCATATGCACATGTAATGAGTTAAGGAACCAACACAGATGTTTGCCTTTAAAGAAGATACTTATTAGCATAGCAGCAGCAGCACCTGTCACATTTAAAACCCCATGCTTTCAAAAATAACTCATCTCTTATCTAATGCATAGGGCTATTGTGTCTAATGAAAAGTGCTCTTCTACAGCAGGTCATGTAAGTTGTACTTGTTTCAGAAAGATGGACACCCAGAAATTGCCGTTAATAAAAAGCATACCTTTTCGACAGTCAAACTTTTGTGATTTGAATCCTATATTATGGAATAAATATTTCATAAAATTTAAGCCTGTCTTGTATTTTTACTTTCGTTCTGTGTCGTTTTATTGAAAACACATCAAGTGGTATAGATACCTCCTCGATAGATATACATACCACTTCACACGCATATAAATTTTTATGCTAGACGAGAATAAAACATAGACGAAAATGGTCCTGAAAGATATAATTTTAGATAATTAATACTTGATTAGCAACCAAGAAAATATGGTGGATTTTGTAATTATGGTGGTTATATAAGCACCAAAACATTAATGGAATCAACTTTATGGATTATATATATATTGGTATTTTTCCTAATTACTTTCATGCTTTGCCTGGAGGAAGACAGACTGGAAGACACACACACACACACACACACGCACACACACGCACATGTATATGATGAATTATTGAAATTTATATTTGATTATGTTTTACACAATTACATGCAGCCTGTTTGTAAAGTAATCAGACATTAATTCCATTATTTTATCATGACGAAAATTGCTTTAAGCAAATAGATTTTATCTAATTTTATATGTACAAATAGTACATGCTTACTTAAAAGGAGTCAAAACCTGGTTTTAAAATCTGCATAATGAAATCTTCCTTCCAGTCATCTGCCTTTGATTTGCAGATTCCACCACATCCTAAAAGGGTCTAATTAATGGCAACTGTCATTTGCTTGTTTTATAGATTCATTATTTTCTTTACTTTTTTTTTTCTAATCAATTCACCTCAAGCAAGGAAATAATGCCACTAAGACGCAAGAGGCCAACTGGGAGTGGAAGAGAATTAAAAGACTTTAGAAGGAACCAGAAACCCAATTCTAAACAAGAGATAAACCTCTACTCCTGTTCAAAAGATTGGTGGGGGGAATTGCGAACTGAATGATCGGTGAACCTATTTAATACTATCAAGGGAAAAAAAAAATGGTAAATAACATTACAGATGGAGGTGTTAGAAGCATAGAGTTGAAGTAGAATTTAAAAGGAACCAGAAACTCAATCCTAAACAGGAAACAAGAGATAAACCACTATTCCTGTTCAAAACACTGGGGAGAAGTGTGAACTGGTTGACAGATGAACCTATCTAATCCCATTGAGGAAAAAAATAAAAATAAAAAAATAAATAGTAAATAAGATTTCAGAGTTTAGGTGGAGATGCTAGAAATGTAGAGTTGAAGTAGAAACTGGAAATCCAATTCTAAACAAGAAACAAGGGAGAGACCTCTACTTTTATTCAAAAGACTGGGGAGGAGTGTGAACCAGGCAAACTTTAATACTATTAAATTTTTGTATTTGAGTTGTATAACATTTGGTAATGGTAATGGTAATATTAGCCGTTTCCCTATAAGGAAACATCTTGCATTCATTGACCAAGCAGCCAGTACTCTTTGTGGTTGAAATTTAAAAATCTTACATTTGAAACAAGTTTTTAGGAAGTGACTTGGAAAAAGAAACAGGTGAGTTCAGTTCATATTCCAGCAGAGTCCGTAGCATTCATTTTTGTACAAATAAACTTGGGAAAAGTAGGAGTCCATTTCTTCTTAAATAGTAGGGCAGTGGGCTCTCTAACTTTGGTTGGCACCCAGTCTATGAGAAGGACAACTCTGAATTCAAAATGTGGAGTTAATGAGTGTTTTTTTTATGGTTTATCAACCTTTTTATGGTTGCTTTTGGAAATTTTCAAGTTTCATGGCTTTTGTTAGTGGGTAAAACTTTTATGCATGATTTTGTATTGCCAGTCTATCAGGTCAGATGAAGGCTTGTCTTTTTTTAAGTCCTAAATGATTTATTTACTTGAAGCCATTTTTAATTGTAGATCCAAGAAAGCTGTAGGAATGTAGAAGGTGATTATCTCCCTTTAGAGGGGAAGAATTTACAGATGTCTTAAGGAAACATTTAGTCACATGAAAGCCCATTGGTGAGGATAGTCATTTGCTGCTTAGACCATGGGAAGTTGGTAGTAATTGCCGTGCATCCTAAATAGGAACCTAAGATATAGCATATGCTGTTCATATACCTGTAAGGGATGTTACAAATAAGACCTTCATTTTAGGGCATACAGCCATATGACGTTGAAACACAGGTTCCCAGAGCCTAGTGAGTACCTAGATGGGTGACTACTTGTAAATACTAGGTGCTGTAAGCTTGCATGTGCAGGTGGTGTAACATATAATGGCTTAGAATTGTTAAGTGGAGAGCTTAGTTCCAATTCCAGTTGGGTTTGTTATATTCACTTACACACAAATACCTTTAGGAAAGGTATGAATCCACCTCTTCTCCCCTAGCTATGGGTTAATTGTATTTCTAAATCATTATTATCTCAAAAAACAAATTTTTAAATCTAATAATATTTTCTGGCTTTAAGAAACCTGCAAAAAGGTTGGCAAGCTGTAGAAAATGGATCAACCAAAAACTTATATTTAATTTTATTCACCATCTTCCTAATTGTTTGTATTTTTATACATTTTATTTTCTCTGTGGGACAATGTATGTGTGTGTGTGTGTGTGTATATATACACTACTAACCTTATTTGTAGTGTGTGTGTATATATATATATATATATACACACACACACACACGCACACACATACACTACCGTTTAAATGTTTGCCGTCACCCCTGGTAATTTTTTAAATTGGCCCTCAAATTAGTTGTTTTGTACTTTAAATAAAAGATAATTATTATACATGGTTAAAAAAAGTGAGACATGTTTTTTTATTAGAAATTTTATTATAACAAAAAGAGAAAAAGCATTTAATGATTAAATTTTGCTCTCATTAAAATGTCCTCCTTTAGCTTTGATGACTGCAGCACAATTTTTTGGCATTCATTGCAAAAGTTTGTCAAAGTATAAGTTTAATAATTTATTCCATTCTTTTTTCAATGACTCTAAGAGCTGTCTTTCATTTTTTTTTTCACTCTTCTGTCAAGTTCATCCTGTGCTAAGCTAATTCTGGGGCTGGCTGCAAACTTTTGAACTGTAGTGTGTGTGTGTGTGTGTGTGTGTGTATGTATGTGTGTGTGTGTATATATATATATATATATATATATATGGATTGTGACGATGGTGAGACAAAGTGGAAAATTTATTAATGACCTGTTTTGCTGAGGGAATTTATTTCTTTGGCTTCCTCAGGTTAGAACGAAAGAAAGACAAAATGTTATATGAGGAAGAATGTTTTGAGATCTATGAGGATAAGTGGGCACCATAAATCAAATTAAATTATATTACCTATTCACTTCCAATGTCCAAACTCAAGACAGTGCCTGTCTGTTTGATGGCTTGTTTTATCTGTATATATATTAGAGCCATTTGGTGTTGTTGGATTTTAAATCATTTTACGGAAACTAGATAGTGTTTTTTATTTTATATATATATATATATATATATATATATATACTTGCATATCTGTGTACATATGTACACACCTACCCAGGCATATACATATATTAGAGCCTTTTTTGTATACTTGTACATACATGTACATATATACATACCCACTTATATATATATATGTGCATACATATATGCACACACATGCAGATACACGTTATAGAGGCTTTTTATGTATTCGTGTATGAATCTATACATATATACAATTATTTAATATATCTTTACATATATATATATATATATATAAAAGTGAATATATAATATAATATATATATATATATAATGTAATATATATATAATATATATATATATAAAGTGACTATATAATATAATATATATATATATATATAAAAGTGAACATAAAAGACTAGTTGCCTGACGATTGCACTAGCATGAAACAGACTGTCGCCTCTAAGTGTTGACTTCTATGTTCACTTTTATATTTACACATGCTCTATCTCTGATATTGAGCACTTTATCCTATAAATATAGCACACTTTAAGACTATATTTCTTCATATATATATATATGTATATATATATATATATATATCTGTACATATATATGCATGTATATGTGCCCCCTCATATATACCTGTGCACACACATATACACATATATATATATTCAGGTGTATGGATATGAGTTTGTGACTCTCGGTTTACGATTTTGCGATCATCAAACTGGCTTATTTTTTTAAATTGCATCTATTTATGTTTGTATGATTATGTTTGGTGCTGGTGGGGGGAATTTACTTCAGTGTTTGTTTGGGATGCTGCTCAATTTTGTGCAAACTAAAATGCGCACATTTGTATGTATGTGCGTCTCTGTGTATGAGGGTGTCCGTTTTCAACCACGTCTTTGACAGTTTGCGACATCTGTCGAACTCCCTGCTTTGGCAGTGAGGAACTCGGACGGAGCTTTGCCGCAGGGGAAAGTTTCGACTGAGGAGGTAGAAAGTCCCTGAACCCGTTCATATGGGTTCTAAATGGGCATATTTTTGCCCGAGCCTATGGGCTCGGTAAGCCCACATTAAATCGGCCTTGTGCCACATCGACCCGAGTGGGGGGTTGCTAAATATCTCATTTGATGCTAACTATATCTCTTGTTGGATATGCATTATATATTATATATGGGTAATTGAATGACAAAAAGAAAAACTTTTATGTAGCATATTTTGTCCTACTAAATGTGACGGAATTACTGTATTTTCCAGCTTACAAGATGCACTTTTTTCCTAAAAATACCCTGAAAAATATGTGTGTATCTTCCAGAACAAATGTAAGGCAACACCCAGACTCAAGTAAGCTTGGACGGTCACCTAATTGGCTTGACTGATCGGTACGTGGATTTGTATGTTGAGTCATTACACTATAATGTTAGCTATCTATCTAATTCAGCCTTTTATATGATGTAACCTCAGTACTTAGCTGTTACAAGTACTTTCAAGACTATAAACCTTCCTGGAGCCAAGCCACAAGCTTAAACATGCTCTGTTTACTAGCAGTGGCAGGAGATTTCTGCTCTTCACTAGTATATCATTGCCATACAAACCAAATCAGATGAATGATTAATGTAAACAATACATGGTGCCAGTACGTGAGGGACGCATGGTGAATGCGTTGTTGTATGAGAATAACTTTTTTTTTTTTTAGAAATTTCTTTCCAATATTAGGGTGCGTCTTCCACGTCGCAGTGTCTTATAAGCCGGAAAATATCTGTAGGAGGAGGGAGCACAAATATAAGTAAAAATGCTAATTATAATTATACACTGAGAGGTATGCTGAGTTTCTAGGGACACAAAATATTAAAATTTACATCTCTGGCATTTGATGGGTCTAGATGTACAGTTTTGCTGATTTCATTCACCCTCTCAATGATTTTATATTTATCTTAGTATGACTTTATATATATAATATACTTCAGTGTTGTAGGCTTATGGCCACATCATGTTGAAACACTGATTCTTTGTATGATCACCAAAGTTAAGCAATCTCGAGATTGGTCAGTACTTAAAATGGGTGACTACTTTGGAATATCAAGTGCTTGGATGTGCAGGTGGTGTAATGGATAATGGCTCAGAGTTGCTAATTGAAAATATATATGTGTGTATGTGTTTGTATATATATATATATATATATTTTAGGAAATGTATTAAATGAAATAAATTAACAGTATATATATATATATATATATATATATATATATATATATATATATATATATATATAATGGATTGAGGAAGACCAAGATCCGTTTGTAAGCCTGATCATGATGAACATTCTACAGGCTGTCTGAGAGAATCCAGTTATCAACACACGTCAAGTGGCCCTAGTATGACATACATCTGATAGTACTGCATGCAGCTCTTGTATCCATATCATTTGCAACATCTGCAACTGTTAAGTGCACCCATATAAGATATTAATAATACTAACTAATTAATGCAAGTTGTTGATAATACTAACTAAACACTTGTACAAACTAGAAATTATCAGATTTTCTGATAAAAACTTTTTATTAAGCCAAAGAAGTGAATAGACCATAAATTGGAGGCATAGTCTACAGTTTACCTTACAATATGTTCAAACTTTTAATTTGATAATACTTTTTCTTATAGTAATAATCAGTAGATAAACCTTAAATGGCTTACTATTCTATTTGTAAGATTTATTTTGATTTAATATAGCTCTTTATTTATGTTTAGTTAATATTATTAACATTTTATATAGATGTACAGGTGTTTAGTTAGTATTATTAACATCGTCAATTGATTAGTTAATATTATTAACATCTTGCATTGATTAGTTAGTATTATTAACATCTTATATGGATGCTCTTTACTTAACGGTTGCATACTAATTTGCCAAAGTAGTTTTGTATTTATGATTTTTTTTGTTTTTTTTCAAACAGTTATTTACCACTTTCTTAAAGGGGCCTTTTACTTATCAACTACAAAATTTTATGTAGGTATCTGACTGAGCATATAAGTAGTTAGCATTTTGTTAAATTTCCTCCCTACCTCTTTCGCTTTTACTTCTTAGGAAAGTTGAATGCCAGGCTTGTATACATCTTATGAAATAATGTAACCATTTGAATCTGTCCATAATGAAATTGTCTAGGATTTATATGCAGACAACTATGTGTCATGAACTATATAATAAAAAAATATTTTCAGTGAGTTTGAATTTAGCATAGGTCACATTCGATTGGTTAATCACAGTAAAGCTCACAAGCCTATTTTTAATTTTGTTTTTGTTTTTTTTCTCGAGAAAAAAGAGGAAATATTCTGCTTTTTAAAATTAAAATAATTGTTCTCTCGCCAGTAGTTTAACATCACCTGAGGAGACAGATTTGTAGTGTTGAAACATAATTGTAATTGTGTAGTGATTTTTAACATGCTTTTGTCTTAATATCCTAAAATAAATAATATTTAGCTCTACTCTGTATTGAGCCCTGTTTTAAATTAAATGTCACGCACAGTGGAATTATACTCCATTTGTTCTCATTTTACCTGGATATATATATATAGAGAGATATATACATGCATACATACATATATATATATATATATATATATATATATATATATATATATATATACATATTGCATCTTTTTTAATTGTGGAGAAGTTGTGGAGAGTCATGATTACTTAACTTTTGAAGTGGTATGGCACATAAAAGTATAATGAACAGATATTTCTGCATGGCATACAAACAGAAATTTCTATAAAGTATATGTGTAAATATTTCTGCTTAGTATATATGAACATACATTTCTATAAAGTAGTGGAGAGCCATGATTGCCTACCTTTTGAAAAAACATGACATGTAAAAGTATAAGGAACAGATATTTCTGCATGATATACAAACAAAAATTCTATAAAGTGTATGTGTAAATATTTTGGCATCATATATGAACATACATTTCTATAAAGCCTATGCATAAATATCTCTATGTAGTATACAAATAGATATTTTTATAAGGTATATGATTTATGTGTAGTTTATGAACAGACGTGTTTGATTTATATTTATTGATAATATATAATGAAAAAGACAAGTGTTATAATTAAAAAAAACACTTTAATCAATAAAAGCAGTCAGCAGTTTTATGACAAGAAATTTTCTGACGTTAACATTGATTTATTTTTTCTTTTGTAAAACATATATTTCTTCCCATTTAAATGCAAGAAATCATATTTAGAGTTTAATGGTAACATACTAAGATTAAAGTTAATTCTTTGAGAAGAATTTTAAAATTACTTCCTCAATTTGTTGAAAATGTACAAAAGGTAACTATATTTTTTTTATTCTTTCAAAAAGAAAAGTTTCTATGCAAATCAAATTTTCTGTGACATTTTTGTGCTGGGAAAGAACGGAATAGTTGCAAATATATTGATTGATTTAAGACTCATTTGTTTACAAAAAAATATGGAATCATGTGGTGAGAATGTTGTAAGTATGGTTCACATAGCTGGGAAGGAATAATTTGCCACCATTTCTTAGGAAAGAAACCCCTCTCTTTCTATAGAGAATGTTTTGACTGATCTGTTCTGCAGCCTTCTTCAGGTGTGTGGATGTTAACAAGGGTGGGGGTTCTGTGCGTATTTTTAGCTGAAGGTGCATGTTCAATATGTAAACAAAGGTGTTTGAAGAAGCATACAAAATCTTGTTTCTGTTACAGGTGTTTATTTCTTTTATGTTAACTACATTGAAAGGTCTCTTGAATATGTCTGTTTTGCTTTTTGGTTCAGAAATAATCTACGGGAAGTAAAGATATGAATGGATAAAGCTGGTCGTGATGACCTCAGCTTCACACTGAGTCGGGGACATCAAACTTCTGCTACATAAGTAATGCTGCTAAAACACATCTGAATGAGGTCATTGGAAAATGGGAAAGAGTTCAATACCCAGTGGGAAAGACATTATTATGTGGTTCACATCTTGAAGCCAAGGGGAGAAAGAGGAAGATTCTGTTCTTTTCAGAAGTGGGGTCATAAAATGATAGAAGTGACCAGAAACATTTTGCAGTTTCTTCATAACTTGCATCGTGGGAAAATTAACTTATTTATTTTTCTTTATTCTTTATTATTTATCGATTATATTTCCTTTTCACCACAGGCTATAGTGACATTTCATCATCAAACTGAATTTTCATCTATCATAATGAACAAGTATTCTCTCAGAGAGACCCTTGAGCACTTTTTGGGATTAAGTCCCAACCCAGACCTCAAGTGGAAATCGTATATACAATCCATCATTAAAGATACTGGAAAAATATTTAATTTCATGTATTGGCATTAATTCTCTGCTTCTTGATATTGAGCACTTTAATTGTAAACATTGCTTGATTTAAAAATGTTATCTTCTAGAAAAACAATGACTGACAATATTTCCGGTAAAGCACAACCTTTGTAATATATATATATATATATATATATATATATATATATATATATTTAGTTTACGAAAAACTAGGTAATCCGTATGGGTAGACCCAAGGAGGATAAAATCCAGAGAGCTCAATGTAAATCAGAGCTAATAATTTAAATAAAAACAGACCACTTTAAGGTTCCATATAATAATTTATTTCACCACAGCCCTTTTAAAGGACCGCGGATCATCAGATTTTATTTCCAAAGGTTGAAATGAAAAATGAAAAGAAATTTACACATTTATGATGGGCAGTACTAAGTATATGTAAATTAACGAAGTGAGGAAGTGAAGGGGGGAGAGAGACATGATTGTAAGTTAACCGATTTAATGTGTCAATGTCTGGATTTCCTCTAAAAATTTAAATTTGAAAGAATAGAAATGTTACATCTAACTCAATCATGTCTCTCTACCCCCTTCACTTCCTCACTTCGTTAATTTACTTATTACTGCCCGTCATAAATGTGTAAATTTCTTTTCATTTTTCGTTTCAACCTTTGGAAGTAAAATCTGATGATCCGTGATCTTTTAAAAGGGCTGTGGTGAAATAATTTATTATATGGAACCTTAAAGTGGTCTGTTTTTATTTAAATATATATATATATATGTATATATAATAGATTCCAGAAAAGAAAAACACAAAATAAAATCTAAACTAAAATTAAAAGTTTGCAAAAAAGAAAATATATCACAGCATGTAAAAAGATAATTTTTAACCCATACAGGGTGTAATAGTTAATTGTCATCTAAATTATGTAAAAATGAAAATAACACCGATATGACCCTTGATGTCGGCCTCTGTGTTGAGTCTGAGGCCTAGTGAGAAGATGAATGGAGGCACAACATCACCATCATTAGTGATCACTCCACACACCATAATGTTGACTGGATATCTATTTCTTTCCGAATCCTCTGCACTGTCCACAGACTGACACCCACCCTCAAATGTTTGTATTGAAGCTTCCAGCATGAATGCCAAGCAGTACAGCATGTTGTTTCCAAATTTCTGGCAGAGTGTATTACGTCATGGTGCTCTTTTTCTCATTAGATAGTGCCCAAACTCACCCCACAATACTGTGCAGTCAACAAAATCAAAAACAATGTACATGTGCAAAATTAAAAATATAAAATGCCGACAATTTACCCATCGCACCCTGTAGCTGTAGGTTTTAGTAAATTCAAAAACTTTTGATTTTTTTATGTGCTGAAAACAGATAAATTTGAGAATTTGCAACAGGTCATGGTCAGTCAATTCAAAGATGCCAGCTTGTCTGCACAAATATCTATGTGAAGTGACTCCCTTTACCCAAAATGATAAACGGAGAAGGTAGAGACCAAAAGACTCGCTGACTATTGAAACTAGATATCAGCTTCTCTAAATCAATATGGTTGCACTTCCTGTTCTCCTGTAAACATTAAGCAATGCCATTAACTAAAACATATGAACTTTCTCTACAAGTTTAGTTCTACAAACATTTCAAATAAAGCTGTTTACTATGAAAAGATGCAGGATAAAAATACCAACCTACACACAATTTTATATTTAAAAACTTTATTGTAAAAATGGTTTAAATTTTGCCACAATTATTAGAAGTTTATTTTTTATATTAATTGAGACTATGACTACCAAGAACACTTCCTTTGTTTGATTTGTTTTTATTAAAGTTGACCCAAAACAAGGCTCGAGAGCCACTAAAGATAGAGACAAGAAAATGTTGATAGTGAATGAGATGTGTGATATGAATGAAAGAGAAGTGGGTAAGAAATGAAAATCTAATACAAGGCTGGGGAGACACTCAGGGTAGAGGATTACAGTCAAAATGGTAATGCTGAGGTATGTGATATGAATGAAAGGGAAGGGGGTAAGAAATGAAAATCGAATACAGGGCTGGGGAGTCACTCAATGTAGAGTGTTTCATTTAAAATGGTAATGATGTGGTGTGTGATATGAATGAAAGAGAAGGGGATAAGAAATGAAAATCTAATACAAGGCTGGAGAGCCACTCACGGTAGAGGGTTACAGTCAAAATTGTAATGATGAATGAGGTGTGTAAGTAACAAAGATGATGAAGGATAAATAATGAGTGGCCTTTAGACATTAAGAGGCTAAGATTGAAATATTTAGGGATACAACTGTCATATGGTAGTGTTATGGGAACTTACCCATAATAATAATGGACTATTCCATACATTATAAATACTGCGCCTCAAGAGGGAGCAGTCGTGCAAGTTCAGGTTCAGAGTCAGACAGCAGTCACGGTCAGAGTCAGTCAGAGACAGAGTCGCGTCAGACGATTACTGTAAGACATTGGAATAGTGATACTTGTCGAGACAACATAGTTCACTCTAACCAAATCTGATATTCATTACTAATACTTCTACTTCTTTGTACATATTTCTGTTTGTAATATATCTGTGTTATTCCATACCTGTGTTCGAGTTATTCTTCATTGGTTCTACCTTGGACCATCACTGTGCTACAAGAAACTTGGACCATAACAGGTAGCATGAAAGAACAAATGAAACAACAAGTACTTTTAGTGAGATGAAAGGAAAGAAGATAAGAATTGTTAATGTCACATTTGTATTACCAATATAGAGGATGTGAGCAGAATGTCTCTAAAGTGGGCAAAGGAGTCAGCTTTAGAAAGAAGGGTTGAGTTAATAAGGCCTGGAGTTGATATGTTTGTTGTGTCTTTGACTGAGGTCATGGCTGGTGATGCTGAGAGCTTGCCAGGTGTTGACAACTGGCCCATTCACCTCAATTTTCTCCCTGTCATTTATGATGTCTTTTGTAAAAGCAAATGTTTCTGAGCTCATCTTTTGTTCATATTTTATCTTTGACAGCAACGTTCATAACTGGCTTATTTTATGTTGTTATAGTATTATGATATGTCACAATTATATATATATATATATATATGTGTGTGTATATATATATTATAATTTTCTTAGAGAAATTTATTATGGAAATAAAAAAGGAAGGACTAATTTTACCCTTCATGATTCAAAAAAACAAAAAAAAAACAGCTGACCATTTTCGCCTTCACTCAACAGAGCTGAAATCAAGGAAATAAATGTCACAATATAAAATATAAAAGAAATGTAATGTATTAAAGGTGGAATGATCAGATTGAAATTTCACCATCCTGAGTCATGCTCACTCATTCTTACATTTAAAGGCATTAGAAATAATCCACACCAGGTCCAGACAGCCCTTCCTCTGTAAACAGAGGGAATGTCTATTAGGGTTGGATATTATTTCAATCTGATTGTTCCACCTTCAATACATTACATCTCTTTTATATTTTATATTGCAATATTTAGTCTTCCCTCGATTTCAGCTCTGATGAGAGTGGATGAGACTAGTTGTATGTTTTATTTTTAATCATGAAGGGTAAAATTGGTTTTACCTTTTTGATTTTCCTAATATCTATCTATCTATCTATCTATCTATATATATATATATATATATATATATATATATATAAAAAGAGAGAGAGAGAGCATATCCTATGATGGTATAACAAGTGAGACTCAGCTCAATACAAACTGTCTCAGGTGAATCAATAAAATCTATCAAATCTTTTACATACCAAGGGAGCGAGATAGATTCTACTGAGAAGGATGTGAAAATTTGCATATCTAAAGCCTGGGTCGCCTTGAATAAAATAGATGTAATTTGGAAATCTGATCTACTAGATAACTTCAAATGGAGAGTCTTTCAAGCCACTGTAGAGGCAGTGTATGGTACCACTGCCTGGATATTCATTAAAACCCTAGAGTCTAAGCTTGATGGGACATACACACAGATGCTAAGAGCTATACTTAATATCTCTTTGAGACAACATCCAAATAAATCAGCTCTATGGATCCATCCCCTCTATAATCTTATGTGAATGATGGTGAGCAAAACAAGGACTCACGAGTGATCTACTGTTCTGAACACCTAGCCATGGAGTAAGATGAGTTGGGAGCTCAACGACCACCTATATTGACCAACCATGTTATTTTTTTATTTTTTTTTAAAGCAATTCACCCCAAGCAAGGCGGGAGTGCCACTAGCATGCAAAGGGTTACAGAGGATTGAGAACAAGAGTAAAGAGGTGTGTTTGAAGAAAGGATACAGAGAAGGATGGGGAACAAGCTCAGAGTGTCAGATGTCAATTGACATTACACTTGAATATTTGAAGATTATAGTCATCAGGGAAGCAAGTAAGGGGAAGGGAGTTTCACAGATGGGAAGTGCAAGAAAAGAAGCTGTTTGAGCAGAAGAGATGGTTACATCAACCATTTTGACAGTGAAAAGGTGTGTTCGAGATGCCAGCCTGGTAGCTTGCTTAAATTCATGCTGTCTGGGAACTAGCAAAAGTAGCTTGTCAGAACAGTTGCTGTGAAAATACTTGTAGAAGAGACAGAGGGAAGCCACAGCATGTTCGTGGGAAAGTGATTGTAGACTAGATGCCAGATCAGGACCTATCATATTGCATATTTTTCTCTGGATTTTGTCAAGGACTTTTGAGTCATACAGTGTGAGCACCAGTCCATATATAACAGGAATATTCCATGCAAGGACGGATGGTTGATTTATAGATTTAAAAGCTGAACTCAGACAAGAAAAACTTTCTAGCATGACACAGAGCCAACTTTCCTTGTGATAGATGAAGCGATTGATTTAATGTATTTATTCCACCTCATGTCAGTGGATAATATGTGACCAAGCAAGTGTAACGTTGTGCTCTTGAAGAGTTGGGAATCAGCTATTCTGATGGGAGGCAGGGAAGGTTATCTGCGGCGGATAAAGGAGAGCAGTTTTGTTTTGGAGGCATTAAAGTTTACAGAGAATGTCACTCTAATGACCTTCTGACATTGACGTTGGACTGTGATGGATGGCAAGAGAGACTCATGACTGTATGGGTTCACTCGACTGAATAATAATAATATATGTTGTGATTTTATTTTGTGGGGATTTGTTTTGTGAGCTGAATATGATGCACAAAGCCCTTGTACAACAGATGATTTTTTATTCTTGGTTTTGCTTTCTTGGTGTTCACAGATGAGTTTAGTAGGTTTCTCAGTGTCCTTAAATGGATCTTAATTGTGCTAATTGAGATATATTATATCTATCTATCTATCTATCTTTCTTTTCCTCTTTCTCAGTCTATCCTATCTATCTATCTGTTGAAACTTGACTAATGCATGGAATAATAATGCAACACATAATGTACTTAGAACAAAATGTATTGAAACAAGAAAGTGTACACAATATTTACATATAGTCTTTTGTATATTCCTGGGAAGACCGTTCCTGGAGAATGTGTTGACTAAGTCGCAGTCGGGCAGAGTCTCTAGTTGAATCTCTTGATTCGCCTCTCCTGTCTTCCCGGTACCAACCATATTTATATAGTCGGTACTCCACTATGCAAATTAGGTGGATCCTACCACAACACTATCTATCTCTTCCTCTTTCTCAGTCTATCCTATCTATCTATCTATCTATCTATCTCTTCCTCTATCTATCTATCTATCTATCTATCTATCTCTTCCTCAATCTATCTATCTATCTCTTCCTCAATCTATCTATCTATCTATCTCTTCCTTTTTATCTATCTATCTATCTATTCCTTTTTATCTATCTATCTATCTATCTATCTATCTCTTCCTCTTTATCTATCTATCTATCTATCTATATGTCCATCTTATTCATTTCATACCTATCTATGTTTCTATGTATCTAATTTGAGGACATGTATATCTATTGACCATCTTATAATATCTATCTATCTATCTATCTATCTATCTATCTCTATATGTACATAATTTTATGCTACTTAAATTACTTTTTATAGTGCTTATCCTAATTTGGACTCAACTTTTAACTGAGAGCAAAACATGGGCTTTATTCTTTGACATTTATTTTTGAAAGAAACAAAAATAACATAAATATTAAAAATGTTTGTGATGTTATGTCAATAAAATTCTGAGAAATTTAATTAAAAGTTTACTGCAAAAGCCCATAACAATTTCTGAACACTGTAAATTAAAACATTTTGGGAACAGTGATTTTCATCTTCATTTGTAATTTATTTTGTAACCTTTTTTAATCAATAATTAGCATCATCATTATTTTTGTGAGCAAATTAATTTTTACACTTAAAAGAAAATATTATTTTTTCAAAGAAATCAAATATTTAACATTTTGAATTGTTGGCACTAAAATAAGAAAAGCAAATAAAGAGGAATTAAACCTTTCTTGTTTTTATGATTTTTCATAATATCTTTTTTTATGAAAGACTTTGTAGTGAAAATTCTCTTATAATCTTTGACAATTATTTTTTTTTGTTAACTCTTCCTACTGTCCTTTTTTTATCTCTCCACTGTAATCTAAAAGGTCTGTTATAATTTCTTAACTAAAAAACATTTTGCTTTCTTCTTCCGAGGTATACAAAATAGAGATGAACATGGGTGAAATTGAATCAGCTTCTTGTTAAGTCAAATGGAAGAGTAATTACTGTATATACTCATATGTAGTGTTAGTTTTTATGATCAGTTTTTATGCAAATAAATAGAGGGTCACACTATTATTCATTTATTATTTTATTCAGTTAATCTAGCTTGGAAATTCATGTGTTTATCACACCAAACATCACAATCCTGCATGAAGGTTGGGAGGTCATTAGGGTGGCCTTCTGTGTCATAACAACTAGTCAATATAGGTGGTTGCTGAGTGGCCAATGTGTCTTGCTCCATGGCTCAATGTCCAGAGGAGTATATCACTCACAAGTTCTTGTTTTGCTCACCAGCAGTGTAAAGCGTATACTGCATTCACATATGATTGTAGGAATATCAGGGAGGGTCAATACATCAGTGATTTAGTTGTCTCCAAGAGATGTTAAGTATAGGTCTTAGCATCCAAGTTTAGAATTCATCAAGTTTAGACTCTAGGGTTTTTTATTTAATGTCCAGGCAGTGGCACAATACATTAACACCGCCTCTACAGCGGAATTTGAGGTTGTCTGCTAGATCAGATTTCCAGATTACATCCATGACTATGCAGGTTGCACTATACACAGGTAATTTTCTGAAGAGATTAAAAATCCTGCATTTTTGATAACCAATTTCACTAAACATGTTTAAATGTTTTCTGGACTGGTTAAAATTCATGCTAAAAATTCAGGTTTCATATAATGAAGACAATTCCTTAATAGGATGGGTTGTTCCGACTGTTTTTTCAAATAATTCCTGTATTCCTTCTGGGATTGAATTCTATTAAACTACTATATCATGCTAATGAGGACACAGCCAGTGGCAGGGTTTTCAGCGCTTGAGGCTAGATGCAAAATGTGACGACTTAGTTTTTGATTAGGTAGTTACATAAGATAATACTAGATTATTGAGTTGGCAGTAATATACCAATTGGCACTGGAAGTTAAAAAAATATTAGCTTGAAACCCAGTGGGCCATCCCTCCAGACAGTGCCTCACCTTCGAGTGGGAGCTGGGATCATTAGCCGGTACCTGAGGTATTCCCAAAAAGGGTAAGTGTCAAGGAGGGCTTGAGGAAATAAACTTTGACCTTGCATCACATTCTGTTGCGAATTGGGCACACCAATAAATATTAGGCACACAGAAAACAGCTCTGTTTATAAAGATTTTCTATCAGTTTAGGTGCCGTCTCAGTGACGATGATAACTTCTTTGGATATCATTTACCAGTATTACAAAATCATAAAGAAATAATTTTACCAAATAATAGAAATAGCAGTAACAGCTAAAATCATTCCACACGGCTTCTAACAAAAGGCAAGGAAGGAAACACCCATCAATACCGGAAAGATCAAAAAGTTACTGAACTCGAGAAGAATTGTTTTAGGAGAAATATTTTATAAATTTCAGCAGTCAATGAATGCCAAATGCTTTCTTATAAACTGAAAGACAGGACTTCAGCAGACAATAGAAAAAATCATTCTGAGGAGATATTTCAATAAACTTATCCTTCTCCATTCTTCTTTTTATACTTTTCTCAACTCCCCTGTTCCCAATCTTTTCTATTACTTTCACTCTCTATAGCCCCTTGAATACTAGTGGAACTCCTGTCTTGCATGGGGTGAAATGCTTAAAAGAAAATAAAGCCTTAAGATTAAATTAACTATGGCAGGAAGGGAGACAAGCTAGTTACTGCCATTTCTTAGAACACATTCATCAAGCTGAGGAGTGGGAGTCTTTTTCAGATATTCATTAGCCAAAGATAGTGAGTTCAATCTTTGGTAAGACCACAACAGTCAACATAGTTAACACTAACTTTTGTTTACTATTTACATTATTCAGACTATTATCCTCATCTTTGTCGCCATGTTTATTACAACGTTTCAGCCGTTGTATGCTCCAGCCTTCTTCAGGTGGTTGGAATGTCGAACTGAACCCTTTATTTCACTCGCTGGGGTAGACTGTTCTAGTTCCACATGCCATGTCTAATGGATGTCAGTTATCTCCTGATAATTCCCCTCTCAAAGAGTGTGAGTTCAATATCTGGTTAAGGTGGTGGAGAACAGGCTGCAGAAAAATCCATAGTGCTATTTTCCCATTGGAAAATATTTCCTCAGCAGAGGCATAGAAAATAAATACAGCCCTCTTGAATTTCCACTGAGAAATATAAATATGGCTTCTCCAGAAACATAGAAGAATCTTACAGTAAATCAAATTCTTGTTGGAAATTATTACAAGTAAGACCCTTTAACTTTTATCATTTTCAGACTGCTTGTTGCTGTATACATGTGTTACAGCTTCTCTGTGTGGGACAAATGCAAATGTTTCTATATAATTTTGTGTGTGACTTAGCAGTATAAAAATTTATTTGAGAGCAAAGCATGTTTGTCATTCCTTTTTCCAACTATTCTGTTCCGTCTGTGTATTAAGGTATTACCATATCATGGATATAATAATTCCCATAAGGGGGAACTGAAAATAGGGAATATCCTTTCTTGCATAAAGCCCCCCATTAACCAAAAGAGACATGGTACATAAAGAAAGAGTATATATTTTTAACTTGTATAGCATTTTTCTTACTACTTTATTCCCTGTCATAAAAAACAAAGAAAAGTTGTTTGTTAAAAACAAATTATTATAAAACATTATTTCCAACCACCTGAAGAAGGTTGGATCGTACAACATCCGAAATGTTGTGATAAACATGGTGACGAAGATGAGGACAATAGTCCAAAAAATGTAAATAATGTAAATAGTGTGCATTATTTTTTAATCTCCCATTACCTACCAATTATAATTTAAGAAGTGAATGTAACATTATGGTTGAGGCATGTGGAACTAGAACAATCAATTCAAAATTTCAAATACCTGAAGAAGACAAAAGAGTACAACAGGCCAAAACATAGTGAATATGACAATAAAGATGAGGACAACAGTTCGAACAATGTAAATAACATGAATAACATCATGTGTATTTAATAAAGGTGAAAAGAAAAAATAATCCCCTAACTAATAAACAGCCTCACATGTTGTTGGAAATTTATTGTATTTCTGATATATTATTTCATAAGTTCCATTGATGGGCACAAGACTTGAGTTGAGGAAATGAAAGAAGAAAAAGAAGGCGGATGTGATGAATTGAGTGTCTATTCATCTGACTGTGAATTTATAAATTCTCAATTGGTGAGAATTCCAGGGATTATTTGTAAAAAAGGAGTTTCTCCTTCCAGTGATTTTCAGTCAGAATTTTTACCTCTTAGCAAACATACATGACTTGAATCGGCTGTATATTACTGAAAAAAGAAACTGGAAATCACTCTTTAACTCACTATCTCCGCTTCATTGGGGAGTAGTTTGTAAAATTTCCCTACTAAGAACAACAAAAGAAGCTAATACAGAGCATATGTGCTGTGCTATTAAAACTTAAAGAAAAAAAAAACTGCTGGTGATAAGACATCTCATTGGATTTTCAGTAAAAGGCAGAGATGGACTAACTTTGGTATATTGGTCTCAAGAAAGCCGTGGGAATTACTGTAATGATGCAGCCAACTCAGTGCCCTACAGAGCAATGATAGTGATTGTCAAACACTCTTTTAACCTGCATACCCGACCATATATGAGGTCATAACAATGTTGCAGGAACTTTAGTAACAAGAGAGCTACTTAACTTTTAGAACTCTATAGGGAAATTCGTTTGCTGAGGGAAATGTTTCTTCTGCCATGGTCATTCACTTTAATCACTGAATAATAGTTTGATTTTAGCTGTTGTATTGTCATGTCCTGCTATGATAACCTTGAAAACGGTCTTAGATGAAATAGGCTACTGAAGTTGTAAAAGAATGAAAAGGAAGTAATAACAGTGAATAATGAAGAGTGCTAAAAGTTAAAGTCAGTAATAACAGGAATATTTTCTGCAGATTTTGATTAAAAAAGATATAGAATGGTTAGAGGCACCCACTTGAGTTATGAGAGCTAATATTTTGTGAAATATCAAATCTAATTGTTGCTTTTCACTGCAAACTCCACAGACTGTTATTCCACAACCACCAACAACATGAAAATATTGTGGTGATTGGGGAAATGTATCTTGCAAGTTTATATAGCTAGATATGATGTTCTGATTACTTAAGTAGTTTTGATCAGTGATCATGGTAACATACACTTCTCAAGGAAAAAGGTATGTGCATTCAAGTCTTGAGGAAAGTTTATTCTTTATTTATAATCAAAATTACTTATGGATGTCTGTGGAATAAACCAATTATTTCCAAAAACTGGAAGCATATTTTAAAACCAATATGTTCCTGTATTTAATTAAGTTATACAAGGTATTAAAAAAAATGTCATAATTTAAAATGTGAGAATCTGAGTAACTACATTTCCCAGGCAATCAAAATTAAATAGGCTTCATGTTGAACAATAAAAGATTTATCAAAATTTGAACAAGATATTCAAAGGGATATAGATGTCATAATCGATTTCAGAAATGTTCAATATGCACATCACCTGTCACATCATAGAAAACCATTTTTAATCTCCATCATCAGGAGAGCAACACATTCCAGCTTCTTGATCTCACGTTTCCTACTGATATGAAGTGGAATGATTATATTGAATCAGTTGCTAGGACTGCTGCTAAGAATCTTGGTTCACTGTATCATGCCAGACAATTTTTCTCATCAGAATCCATCTTGCACATTTATAAATCTGTCATTTTATCTGGGCATTGAATATTGCAGCCATATCTGGTCTGGTGCTCTGACTGTATATATCTCAAGATTCTTAACAAAATCCAAGGAAGAGTCTGTAATGTTATCGGTCCCAACATAGCATCTTGACTTCAGTCACATTCCCACTGCCATGGCTTCCCTCTGTCTTTTCAATAAATATTTTCATGGCAACTGTTCTTATGAGCTCTCTTCCTTGGTATCTCGAACACATGAGGTTAAGAGAATTACTAGATTGGCAACTAGTACTCATTGAAATAGTTAGATATAACTGTAAGTTCTATTCTAATAGTTTCTTTTCTTGCATTTGTCACCTGGTTCTGCCAGGTCTAACCTTCATGGTTAGGACCCGCCATGCCACTTACATAGTAGCAAACCACCCACATTCCCTCCGTATTCCATCAGCGAGAAGTTCCACTCAAGCAGCTTCTTTCCATGAACTACTGCCCTGACTCCCAAGGGATGTTTCCCCAATCACTACAATCTTAATCTGTTCAAGAGTTCCACAGTTTCCTGTGTTCCTGTCAACTATGCTCTTCAAAAATATAAATGTAACATCAGTCACTATCTTCCTGAAATCTGTTCTTTTATAGTCTTTTCTTCTCATGAAAGCAGTGGGTCCCCAATTTTTTTTTCTCCAAGCTGCATTTTTGGAACGAAAATTTGCTCATGCCTCACCAAATTTTATGTGATAAAAAGTACATTTAAATTAAAAAAAAAAGCAGAGAGAGGATTAAAGGGAAATAACCATGAATTTGAAGTCAGAACATTATCATTGATAACTCTTGCCTTCAATTTATAGACCTTAGTTTCTATATTCTTAATACTTGATATAATGCAAAAATATCACGATGATAATTATCTATAATTATTTACACTGGGACTCATGCAATCAATTACAAGTAATCCATAATAATATTTTAAATTTTGAAATCATATTTATTTTTGGCATATGATTTTTTTGAAACTGTTTCTAAATCTTTTATTGTCTTTCAATCATTTCACCTCACTTACTATCTTCTTCTGCTGCACCTAAGAGGCATACTGCACCATTTGGGAACCATTGCACTAAAGTCTTCTTATCCTCTTTCACTCTTAGTAACTCCTCGCGTCTTAGTGGAATTATTGCCTTGCTTCGGGGTGAAATGTTTAAAAAAATTAGTTCTTTCTTGAGTTAAAAGAAGTTTTTACTCACATATTACACCTTTTAAGGCTGAATAATTCATTATCAGAAACATATTAACAACAGTAGAACTCCAAAGAAAAGGTTTGATTATATGAACAATGTTGCAGATACTAATTCAAAATTATTACCATTATCTACAATCTTACCAAAGTCTACCATATTTGACTCTATTATTTCTATCTAGATCTCTGGGATGAGAATGTTATAAACATGTATGGTTGCATGAGAGAACAAGCAAAACAACAAATGATGCAGAAAGAAAAGAAGACAAAAATTATTGATAAAATTGTTTGTATTGCTGATATAGAGGATCAATGTGGGATATCTCTTTGTGGGGGAGGGAAGTGACCTGGAGGAAGGGAAGAGTCAGTAGGGCAAAGAAGTTTTATATTCAGTTGGACTAATATCCTTGTCATCGTTCCCGTTTACTATCAATCAATGTTTCAGACATTGTGCCCTCTGGACATCTTTATTGCTATTTGTAACCTGGTTTGCTGTTGGTAAAAGTGTGTCTGATCACCATACCTCCCCATTATCTTCAGTATTTAACATTCTGTTTCTCTTTTTCGTCACAAATCAGTCATTGATGTAGAAACATCCATTACGGTGCTGACTCTGGGGCTACCATTGCTATACACTTTCAAAATGTTTACTGACTTCTTTTTTTAAGCAAAGTATATTGATTTCTTTTCTATTTGCATGTTGTTTCTATTGAAAATTATTTTCTCTGTGGCTTTACAGTGAATAGCTTCCAATATATTTTCATGGTAAATCATTCCCGGCTCACATAAACGGCATCAAAGCCAAAGAAAAATCTTTTTATAAAAGAAGGTCATGTAAAACAGTCAATCAAAAAGTCTAAGATCCGATTTGTTTCATTGACTGATTCTTTTTTTTTTAATCTCTTATCAACTTTCACAGATTATTTCAAGTTAGAAAATAGAGTTACACAGTAAGAAATAATAGCTTTGGGAGAAGTGATAGATTTATACCTTTTCCCAAGGGGATTTGTGCATTGGAATAATGGATAGTGGCTCAAATTGAGGAATCAGAGAACCAAGTTCGAATTTCAGTCGAATCCATTACATTCACTTACATACTAATATCCTTGGGAAAGGTATGAATCCTTTTCTTCTCACCCCCCAACTATGGGTAAATAGCAGGACAGATAGGGTTCTATAGCCATGGATGGCAACTGGTCTACTACAGAAAGAAATGGCAACTCACTGTGGGAAGAAAATCTGCCTTGTCAGTTATCTATTGAAAGATACATGATCGCCTAAGTGTGTATCACGCATGGCGCATAGCTGACTGAGTTAATATAATGAACCTGATTAGAATTAGAATTCAGCTCTCCAATCTCCAATTCTGAGTCATTATCTATCACACCAGCCGAACATCCAAATTTGCTGGTATCCTCAAATGGTCCCTCATCTAGATATTGATCTGGCTCAACATTATAATGGTAATATTATATTTCTTTAAACAGTATCACCCCATACTAGGCAGTAAAGCCACTAGGACATAAGGGGTTACAGGATGTGGAAGAATTAGGAACAGAAACATTAATAATTAGCAGGAAGAAGAAAGAGTAATCAAGAAGACAGTTGATAGCGATTGACAGTGCATTTAAATTTTTGTAGATTGAAGTTGGCTGGAAAGCATGGAGCTTTATATATAAATATAATAGTATATGTTGTAGCATAACTATGGATGATAATGGGCATGCCCCCATTCCCATAAATACAGTAGTGAATACTGTATGTGTTGGTCTGAAGTCTGCAGCTTGAGATTCATTGTGGAAATCACTTGACTTACTTCTAGCAGTTGACTACTTCTTCTGCATGCTGCTGGCAAATCTTATATGTGTTGTTCTTGTCCTAAGTATTATCGTTCATTACCAACCTTTGTGTGATTATTCTATTCAGTAACCTTCCCTAGGTTACAACAGTATATAATAGTCATTCAGTATCTGTCTATATTTCTGAGATGAGGTATTATGTACATTATTCGGACTATTGTCCTCATCTTTGTCGCCATATTTATTACGTTTCGGCCGTAGTATGCTCCAACCTTCTTCAGGTGGTTAGAATGTCAAACTGAACCCTTTATTTCGCTCACTGGGGTAGACTGTTCTAGTTCCACGTGCCATGTTTAATGGATGTCAGTTATCAGTTATCTCCTATTAATTTCCCTCTGAAAATTCTCCACTGCCTTAGCCGGGTATTGAACTCACACACTTTGGGTCCTGTCACTGGATCTAACTAACGCCTTTATTCACTGTGTCTTGAGGACATCTGTGTATGAATTTCTGGGTATTATAAACCTAATGTCTTCAGCAATTATTTTTACCAGAGCTCATATTGCAATTTTTGTTGTTATTATCGTTTTTCTCTGGAACTCCTTATTACTGGTTCCCATATTGTATGCATTTCTATGCTTGGTCGTCTCAGGAGATTTTTGTGGCCTAGCATATGTGCTGATTCCTTAAGTTTACCCCAGTGAGCGAAATAAAGGGTTCAGTTCAACATTACAACCACCTGAAGAAGGCCGGAGTGTACAACAGCCGAAATGTTGTAATAAATATGGCGACAAAGATGAGGACAATAGTCTGAATAATGTAAATAATGTAAAATAGTCATTATATAAAATTACAATTATAGGAGTAGATAGGTTTGCCTATTGTCCAGACCACACTTCTCCCTGGTCTTTTGAACAGGAGTAGAGGTTAATCCCTTTTTTCCTGTTCAGGATTAGGTTTCTGGTTTCTTCTAAAGTTTTCTCATTCTCTTTCACTCCCGGTAACCTCTTGTGTCTTAGTGGCATTATTGCCTTGTTGGGATGAACTGATTAAAAAAAATATCTATTAAACTATCCACATATCTGGAATAGTGATATTAGAAATATGCAGGCCATGCACCTGAACCTGCAGAGAAGTTGACATCAACTCTTAGAATTTGTTTTCACAGACATTCTGAGTGGAAATATTTCGGCTTTAAGAAATTAACTGAATGAAAAAATTTATTTCCTTGTCAGCAAAAGCATTAATAAATATCAAGTCATGAAACCTGGCAAGGAAATGAAAAAAAATGTCAAAATTAATAAATTATTTTATGAGCAAAGTAAAAATTTCATTATGATTAAAAAGGTAAAAAATAGAATGAAAACTAAAATCCAAAATAAAGAATAAAATATGATACACTTCCTAAACAGTGTGATAGGCAGTTTCACCATTTAAGTGATCATCAGACCATATATTACTTCTCTTTTTATGGATTTTATATATATATATATATAGAACACTTTATATTTATATATATATATATATATATATATATATATATAGTTAGTTTACGAAAAACTAGGTAATCCGTATGCGTAGACCCAAGGAGGATAAAATCCAGAGAGCTCAATGTAAATCAGAGCTAATAATTTAAATAAAAACAGACCACTTTGAGGTTCCATGTAATAATTTACTTCACCACAGCCCTTTTAAAGGGCCACGGATCATCAGACTTTACTTCCAAAGGTTGAAACATTTGGAGGTAAAGTCTGATGATACGCGGTCCTTTAAAAGGGCTGTGGTGAAATAATTTATTACATGGAACCTTAAAGTGGTCTGTTTTTATTTAATATATATATATATATATATATATATATATATATATATATATATAAAGTGATGGTTTATGGGAAGTGGAGGTAGATTTCTTTTTCCCAGGTTTTTGTTTTTGAGTTAATGTTTTTGACGAATTTCTACTGTTTCTTTCTGATGTTAAGTATAAACAAAATGGATACTTATACTTAACATCACAAAGAGAGTGTTGAACCATCTCAGACATAGTGAGGAAAGAGGACTATGGAAAAGACAAGAGGGATGGAGGAAAACAATGCATAACCTACCTTGTGAGTTTGCAGAAATCGATGGCAGAAGAGGGTATAGGAGATTTATTAAGAGCTACAAAGGACAGGAAATTGTGGAGAGCCATTGCCAACATCCTGAAGGGATGCAGCATATAGAAAAATATATTCTGAGTTGTTCTTTATTATTTTCATTCATTAATTTTTATTTTATTATTTATTTATTCTTTATGCAACCATGTCTTGTATACATTGTTTGGTACTAAAGTTTGCTATTTGAAATAAAGTATATTGGTTTAAGTTATATGTTACTAGTTTTGTTTTTTAGACCATAATGTGGTGGTAGATAATGTAGTAGGAGTTTGTTTTCATGTCTAAATTTACAAATATGCAAAATTTACAAATATGGATGTCTTTGGATAGAATTAGCTTAACACTGTGGGTTCACTAATCTCCTTTTTGATGCTCTCAAAAGCTTCTTCCTGTTGAGGAGTTCAAGTGAACTCGTTGTCTTTAGGAATCAGATCCTGTAGTGGCTTAGTGAACCTTGCTAGGTGTGGGGAAAACTTGTTCAGGTAGTTTACTAACCCCAGAAAACTTGCTAGCTGCTTCTTATCTTCTGGAGGATACCTGTGTATAATTGCCTCGACTTTCTTGGGATCTGGTTTTATACCATCTTTTGATATTATATGCCCAAAGAATGGGTATTTCAGAGGCTCATACCATCAGTTTATCAGGGTTGAACTTGCAGTTTTTTTCCCTAGCTCTTTCGAAATGTTCGTTGAGCATGGCATATGGTCATGACCATTTTCCTCAAACCCATACACAATGGTATCGTCCAATATTAATAAAGCATTCTTGATGTCGCCATGGGTTTCAAACATTGCTCTTTGGAATTTGTCTTGGGCACATTTTATGTCCACTGGAAATCTGTTGAAGAATAATCGTCCAAATGGTGTAATGAGGATTGTCAGTTCCTTTGACTGTTGATCTAGATTCGTCTGCCAATATCCTGATTTCACATCAACGGTTGTAAACCACTTAGCCCCATGTAGCCTGGAGACTACATCCTCAAATGTGTGGTCTTTGTATGGCTTTGTTTAAGTTTTTTGGGTCTAGGCATAACCTAACTGATCAGTTCATCTTGGAGACACATAGAAATGAATTTACCCATGAGGTGTGTTTGGGATTGGCGATATGATGCCTTGCTTTTCAAGGGAGTTCAATTCAGCCTTGAATTTGTCCCTCAGTGATACTGGGACTCTCCATGGTGGATCTTTGGATTTTATCAAGGAGCTCAAGGTTAATAGGAGGAGCACCAGACCATATGTGGCAGCAATATTCTATTTACGATTGATAGACTTATAGATATGTAAGATAGATTCTGCAGAGAAAAACTGTCTTGCTCAATACAATGAACCAACATTTTTAGCAGCTGACCTCGTAATGGATTCAATATAGTCTTTCCACTTCATGTCAGCTGAGTATATTAGCCCAAGAAGGCGCAATGAGTCCCTTTCCTGGAGATTAGCAACAGCTATGTTGACAGAAGGCAGAGAATTGCCTCTCAGATGATTTAATGAAGAGCTGTTTAGTTTTGGAGGTGTTAAAATTAACAAGCCATCTTTTGCCCCAGTTAACAACAAACTTAAAGTGAAGAAAAGCATAATTTGAGTGGCACTGATTACTTGATCAATGAAGTACCATCACCATATCAGTGTGAAAATCTGAACAAGGAAGATGTGTTCAAATTATGGGCCAGTTTGTTATATTACTTTCTGTATTAATGTCTTTGGGAAAGGCATGAATCCATTGCTTCTGAAGACTCATCTCACCAGGTGATATAGTGCCAATATCTCTTTGTCCAACTGAAATGTTCTCTGGCCCCAGATTGGGTATAGGAACTAATATCATGATATCATTAATAGCACCCGTGTAGGCCAACAATCTCTACGGAATATGTTACAGTATGTACAGTGTGTTGAATGATAGATTGACTGGCACCAGCTTTAAATTGGGATATGATTTGATGTAATATTCCCTTTAATTTCAGGGGATAATTATTTGCGTTAATTATCAAAAATCCTATATTATCATTAGCAGGGGTGTTGTGCAAGCCTGAGTGTGAGCCCCAGGCAGTGCTTGGTAACCCTTGCTATCTTATCAACATTTCCTTTTATTCTACTTACATTCATATACATTAGAAATTAAACTAAACACAACTGACAATTAAAGAATAAAATCTTTTGCAGATTTTGGTGTCATTTTGGGGGTCTTTCTTTTTTGAAAGTCTTGAAAAAAAACACATGAAATTCACTATTTTTTATTCATAATGTTGAATGTGTTAAATTATTCAACTCTTTAACAAGAAAAATCTTGATGTTAAAAATTGTCACAAAACATTGTTGCTTTATTTGAGATGGAATGATCTGTTATGACAGATCTTTAATTTGTATTTAGATACAATTTTTCTACTTGAATTGTGCACCTATATTGCATATGATCCATTATTGTACATAATTAGGTCATAATAAAATTTGTATTTTATATGAAGACTACTTTATAAAAATTGAGATGTAGTAGAATAGGGTGGGGCATAGCATAGATTTGGGAGGACCATGAAACCCTTGCCCTACTTGCATGAATATATTCTTTAACTTTAAAAACTTCTTGGTTCTAACCCATACCACTCAACAAATGCCTCGTCCATTTTCTAATGGATTAATATCTGGAGAAGCTAGGGATCATTCCATTTATTTATTTTCTTTTTTGTGAAAAGTGGCCAATAATTAGCTTTTCAGAATGTCGAGGAACATTGTCTTTCTCTTTAGTTGAATGATTTTAACCTGTACCATTCAACAAATGCCTTGTTCAAGAACTTAGAATAATTTTCTGCCTTTATCTTCATACCTTCATACTCAACTTTGAAGGAAAGTATAATTTTGCTGTCTACATTACTAACCCAAAACATTACCCCCACCTCTCCACTGTCATTTTCTAAGCTGTATGATTTGACTATTTCCAATGAGGACCCACAATCTAGCCCAGCCATTAGGTTTATCCACTATATATATATGCATATTTTTCTGTGTGAGTGTGTGTGTCTGTTTTGGTAGCTTGGTTAATGTAAGTTTGGTTAAAGAACATAGGTAGTATCTATGATTTTACTTAAGTTTTTTAAAAAAATGTGAACATAGGTCACTGGCGAAAGCAGACAAGCAATGTGTGCAAGTTTCTACATCAGGTTTGAGTGAATTTTGTTAATTTACATCTCAGAAATAAAGACAGATACTGAATCTTGTTAGTTATACATTTTACAATTTTCAAGGTTCAAAACCTTAATGTCTAATAACAAAATATATGATTATAAATATTGCTTAACATTATGGATTTTGTATGTAATGACTATATAATGCATGGGTCCCAACTTTTTTTTTTTTTTTTTAAGCATTTCACCCCAAGCAAGGCAGGAAGCCACTAGCATGCAAGGGGTTACAGAGAGCAAATAGGAGTGATAGAGGAAAGGATGAAGGATAGGGGATAGATCAAGGCATCTGGAGATGCCGACTGACATTACATTTGAATAGTTGGAGATAATAGCTATCAGGGAAGCAGGAAGAGGGGAGGGAGTTCCACAGGCAAGAGGTGCGAAACATGAAGCTATTGGAGTAGAAGAGACGACTACATTTAACAGTTTTGACAGTGAAAGGGTGTGAGCGAGATGGCAGCCTAGTAGAGTGCTTAAATTCATGAAGTCTGGGAACCAGCGAAAGCAGCTTAAATTAATTTAGAATATAATGCAGTCTGATGTAAAAAAAAAGATCTATAATGAACAGATATCTTTTGTGCTACTTACAGAATACTTATTAGGCAACTATATAACATATTTCATTAAAAAGCAGTTGAAGATGAGTTAAAAATACCAACTAAAAATGATTAAATGTTATTATCAATGATTTGACTAAAAACAGTTTATGGCTGGAATGATCAAAATTACAGTTCCTTATATCCAGTGATATCAGCTGATTAAATTTAATTTAATGCTGTGTATGTTTCTAATACCATGACAAGTGATCCAATACCATCATGGCTCTCCTCAGTTTCCTTTTCCTTATTATCTGTGAATTGTCATATTTTCTTGGGAAAAATATTGAAATTGTTTCCCATTGCTTTTGCCAATTCTCCTTCATTTGGATTGGTTTCTAGATAAGGTGAGAGAGAGCTCAGTCTACTCTGCTATTTAATCTATAGCTTGGGGACGAAAAATGGCCTTTTCGAAGGGCATCTGTGCAAAATTGAATGCAACAGATTAGTCCTGAATTTGATCTCACTTTCACTTTCAATACCGCTATCAGTTCTGCTAGTCCTTTCTTCTTGCTTTCCTTACAGAATGAATGGTTGTCAGCAAAAGGGACGCAGCCCCACATGCAAATAGGACATACAAAATCAAGTAAGTACAACAATTTACATATCTGGGAAGTTTTTTTTTCTCACAGAACTGAAAATGCAACATTGAAATCTGAAGGTACATTGGGATTGCAAAAGATGCCTAAGCAAAGTATTAAGAAATAGGGAAATTTAATTAGAAACGAAGAAAACAGTACAGAACTGTTACATAATATCAGTCCTCCTATATGGCAGTGAATGCTGGACAATCTCTTCACAGATGAAAAAAAGACTTGAAACAACAAAAATGTGGTTCTACAGAAGGATGCTGAGAACACTACGGACTGAGCATGTGAGCAATGATGAAGTTTTTGAGAAAATGGCAAGAAAAAGAACACATACTGAGCATCAGAAAGAGAGAGTTTAAATCTATAAGGTACCTAATGAAGAAAGAGGGCTTGGAAAAATTGACACACACAGGGCATATTGAAGGCAAAAGAGGGAGAAGAAAACAGCACATAATCTACCAAGTGGTTTTGTGTAAATGGATGGCAGAAGAGGGCTTAGGAGAGATAACAAAAAGATAAACTTTACTAAGATCTACAATGGACAGGAAATTGTGGAGAGCCATGATCGCCAACATCCTGAAGTGACATGGCACATAGAAAAAGGTTATAATTTCCAAACAGTCACTTTCTAGTATATTTTATTAATTCACTGTCTTAGTATCTAGGTGGGTGACTGCTTGGGAATACTTGTTAGTGTAAGCTAGGATGTGTGGGTGGTGTGTTATGGATAACAGCTTGAAAGTGGAAATTGAAGAGCCATGTTCCAGTTCCAGTTGTGCTCATTATATTTAGAAGATCAGTGATATTACCTGCACAAAATGCATGTGTGTTACAATGAATATAAGCACTCTGCCATATCCTAGAATCAGCTGAAACTGACACACATACAATATATATATATATATATATATATGTATATATATATATACAGTGACATGCATAAGTATTGGATACAAGTTATTTTCTGTTTCTTTGCTAATTTTTCGGTAACCTTGTCCTCCTTTGTGACGTTCAATGATTCAATCTTGCATATCTCTGGATAATTCTTTCGTTTTTGCCATTTTTAATCCTTGAATTGCAGAATGCACATCAAAGAGTCAGATGATTAGTAGCACTATCTTGTAAACAATTGTGTGCTTCTCTGATATATATATATATATATATATATATATATAATATAAAAGGCTCAAACACTAATATTATATATATATATATATATATATATATATATATATATATATATATATTTGTTGCAGCAACTATATAAATTTACTAAATGGCTTGAAGAACAGTTTAAATATAGACACATAAGTTGATGACATTTATTCAATAAATGCCCTCAGAGTAATGAAAAGGATATACAAAATTGAAACAGGTTGAGATAAAATAGATTCAACAGCACATGCACATATAAATGTGTATATAAAATTATGTACTTGATATTTGCATAGAGATAACCAAGTTATATATTGAGAGCAGAAAATTCATAAATTTTATTAAGGGGCAATTATTTCCCATGCCCTCAATTCTTAAAATTGTATATTCAGCATATAAAATAAAAGTGTTAAAGAAAAAACATCGGAGACATGAAAGAGAAGCTTTTTTTTTGAAAACTAATATTTCATCCAACACACATAGCTTAGAATCTTTCAGAAAGTATAGGCAACCATTTATAACCATGGAAACCACAGAAAATAAAAGTGACATTGAATAAGAATCTCTCCAAAAAAGAATGGTGTAATTTTTAAAAAATTTATTCTATGAAATTTGACATATGCTTTAATTCTCCCAAATTTATATGAGAGAAAATAACTTCCTTAGATGAAAAATTCTTGAAAGTGCTGCTATCGAATCTTACCAAAATATAAATCTGCACCCTTGATTTTTTCAAATATATCCTTTCCTAAAAGATATAATTCTTTCCCAACATATATGACTATAAAAACAAAATAGTTAAATACACAACCTTCCATTATTTAAAATATATAATACATAAAGTAATCTCGAACTAAAATAATATAAATATTAATTACATTATTTAAAATATCAAAAAATCAACAACATTTAGTGCTATTTATTAAGTTACATCATGCCATAATTTACCTTAACGCCATAATTTATCATAACGTTTCAGTTAGTTTATTGAATATTTACGAGCATTTCTTAAATTCAAAAGTTTTGTAAAACAGCATTTTTATTTTTGTTTCTAAATACTTATTGCAAAATAAAATCTTTACACTAGCTTTGGTAAAGTTCAGATGATGAAATGTGCCAGATAAGTTTTCCTTTCAGCTACATTCAACACCATCACTTTATATATATATATATATATATATATATATATATATATATATATATATATATATTCCACACCTATATATATATTCAACACCATCACTTGATAAAACATCAGAAGTGTTGAAACAAAATGGCTATTTTTGTAGTGATTTTATAACATATTTATGTTATAATTTTCATATAAATTATATTTCTGCCTAAGCAAGGGAATAAAGCCACTAAGATGTAAGGGATTACAGAGTGTGAAAGAAGATGTGAAAAAAATTACTATGGAATGAGAACTATAAAAGGATAAGAATTAAGAAGACAGAAGATAACAATTGACATTGCATTTAAATTTTTGAAGATCAAAGTTGAGTGGAAATTAAGAAGTTGTAAGAGATTTCTATAAGCAAGAATTGCAAAAAAAGAAACTGTTAGCATAGAACTTACAGTTACATCAAGTCATTTCAAGTATAAAATGATGACACCTTGCCACCAATATAGTAGTATGTTTAAATAAAAACAATGTACCAAAGAAGAATGCTCATCATAAAAATTACCATGAAAATATTTATAGAAAATACACAGGGAAACTATGTGGCAGTGGTAGGAAAGTGACTGAAGCTGAGATACTAGAGCCGGACCAATAATATTGCAGATTCTTCTTTGTATCTTATCAAGAATCTCTAAATATATAGCAGAAGCACCAGGCCAGATATGACACCAATATTCAATGTATGGTGAATGCTTACTGGCTTAAATTAGGATATATATATATATATATATATATATATATATAATGTACAGGTGTAACTCGGGGTACGTTGCTACAAATTGTTCTCAATTATGTCATTTGTCAAAAATATATGGAAAAATAAAAACCAAGTTTAAGTTATTTTATTTGACTTTATGTCTGTCTGCCACAAATATTGAAGTCATAATATCACTAGAAAAGCATTAAAAGCACAGAAAATCAAGTTAATGTACAATAAATAAGAATAAAGCATATAAAATCATATTAAAATAAATACATTTGCACTAAATGTTAAAATAATCATCAATATGAAAACCACATTGACTCTGTGTTGCCTTATTTAGTGGTCTTTAAGAGCTCAATATAACCATTTTCCATGGTAGTTCCAATATCTACTGTTTGGCATCATGGTATACATCTTCCTATTGTCAACTCTCTCATTCTCATTCATTTGTGACTTTATATTTTGCCACAATGGCTCCTAAGAAAATTCCTAGTGCAAGTGCTAAGCGTCATGCTATAATGCTGGACAATAAACTTACTATGCTAAAATACCATGAAAAAGGTGAAAAGTTTATATCGATTGCTCAATCTTTTGGAATGAGTCAGACAACTGTATCAATGATTGTTCACAATAAGGATAAGATTTAGGCACATATCAAATCTGATGCCCCAGGGATGAAGAATACTGTTATCAATAAGAAAAGAGGAAAAGTCTTTGATGAGATGGAACAACTTCTTTCTCTTTGGATTGATAGGTGGAATCATCATCATGCTGCTATTAGTCAAGAAATCATTCAAATGTAAGTGTTGTCTTTGTTTGAGGACCTAAACAACAAAAAAAAACAGTTGAGAAAGATGTAGAGTTTAAAGAGTCCAGGCTGGTTTATGGGATTTAAAGAATGAAGAATTTATCCCTCTATTAAGAAACAATGTGAAAGTGCATCAGCTGACAAACAAGCAGCAGCCGATTTTCATAAAGCGTTGACTAAGATGATTGAAGAAAACGGGTTTCTTCCAGAACAGATTTTTAATGTTGACAAAACTGGATTATATTGGAAAAAATTGCTAGACAGTTCTTTCATTGCTAATGCTAAGCATAAGGCTATATTGCTGATAAATTATTTTATTCAGAATAATATCATAAATACTGTAATATGAAATGGGGAGAGCTTATTTTTGGTTTATAGAATGGTTATTTTGATTTAAGTTGTTTTTTGACCTAAGTTATGACCTCCAGACTCAATTAACGACATAGGGTGAGGTATATATATATATATATATATATATATATATATATATATATGTGTATCTGTATATATATATACAGGTATATCTCACTCAATTCACTCCATGGAACTTCAAAACCTCACTTTAACTTTGATTCAGGTTATAAGTCCAATTCCAGCCAAAAGACTGATTTGGGCCGAAACTCCAATTCAGGCTGAGAACTGAGTTCTTCAAATCACAAACTCTAAAGATCTTGAAGACATCATGTCATGAAACCTCTCACTTTAATTCTGGTTCCTTGGCATTTTTAAGAAATAAAATTGATTTCCTCAATTCACAAAGTTTTGGAGATATTTTAAACTGAATTTAAAACATATATTTTTAAATTCATAAAGTTTTTGTGCTACTTTAAACTCAATGTAAATTAAAAACTTTTAAAGTCACTAATTTTTTTTTCAATTATTTTAAAATTTGAATTCTTAACTGTTCCCTCCTCATCATCCGGACACAAATTCCAATGCTGGATGTTCAAGCACCAGATGAAGGTCAGATTTTCAATCTCGGGATCATCCGGATTCAAAAAAGATATAATGTTGAGTAAGTGTGGCCTGAGTTAGAGGGGTTTCAGACACATGAACAGACCAACAGAATTTGCTGTTTATATATATATCTATATATATATATATATATATTTATATGGGAAAATGATATATAATTTTTTTATATATCAAGAACAATTTTAGGGAAAGAATTATAACAAAGTGTAAAATGTTTTTGTGTGGCATGTTTATCCGCTGAAGTCCTAAAGGATCACACAGTATATATATATATATATATATATATATATATATATATAGTCTAATTTAATATATAAAGAGGGTTTGGAGAATTTGACACTCAGAAGGTGTAGTGATGGCAAGAAAGAGAGAAACAATTGACCTACATTACAATCTTGTGTAAATAGATGGCAGAACATGAACAAGGAGGGATGGAAAAAGGACAAATATTGCTTAGTGATACTAGACATGGGAAGTTGTGGAGAGCCATGATCATACTCATCCTGTAGGGAGACAGCACAGAAAAGAAACAGCAGAAGTTTGTTCTCATTAAATCTCGATCAAATGTGAAAGCATTTTTCTGATTTTGAAGTAATCATCGTCTGCTTGTATTCAACTTAGTGTTCAAAATTTATTTTCAGGAAGCTCCTACATTTTTCTACATATTTTTTCATAAAAAATGAATGATCATCTGATAATTCAAAGGTCATTTTTTCTAGTTGAACAAGTTTATGATGGATCAGCCTTATGCTTAACCCAAAAAGATGTATGGCACACAAAAACGAAACACAATGTTTTTTTTTTCTTTCTGGAAAAAGAAAAGGCAATGTTTTTTCTTTCTGGAAAAAGAAAAGGCAAAGTTTTTTCTTTCTGGAAAAAGAAAAGGCAAAGTTTTTTCTTTTTGGAAAAAGAAAAGGCAACGTTTTTCTCTTTGGATTTCCTAATGGAAGAGAAATACAACTGATGGTCCAACAATAGAAACAAGCCTCCCAGAGCAGACAAAAAAAATCATAGAATGGTATTAAGAGAAAGGCAGGAAGAAATTTAGAATAATAAAAAAAAGAATGAATGAATGCAAAATGTATTTTAGAAAATGAGAGAAAGAAAAGAGAAAAGAAAGTTAATAAAAAGATAATATAAAGGCACTTACAACAACCAGGTTCCACATTTTAGCAGCTTCTGCCACAAAAGTAGATACAATGCTGCAACCAGTTAAGACAAGGATTTTGGTTGGTGGATTGTAGAGCAGTTCATACAGTACTTTAGTGCCTAAGCCGGGTGTGCACTGAAAAACAGACAAAACAAAAAATAGAGAATAATACACATGAAAGCAGGACTAATTCAGACACAATATGGATTTCGTTTGTATGGGAGGTTTTAAGAAAGTAAGCAAAACTGCAAATATTAATTTGATGCTTAAAAACTACTCAACTTGACTTTGATCTTTTTATAGATATTTGACAGCATCTGATGAAAATACATAATTGGATAATGTAAATATATATCTGATTGAAAAAGAACAAATGAATTTGCAAGGAGAAAAGAATGAATCTGTGACCTGTCACCTGTCCATTTTCAGAATTTTGAATGCTGATTTTCTAGTCAGGCAACCACTTCTCCACTTTTTCATATATTAATGTTCCCCTAATGTTTGAGAGCCACTTAAGGTAGAGAATTACTGTTAAAGTGGTTATGATGAATGAGGTGTCTCATAAGAATACAAACAGCATTAGTAGGAAGTTATGTTTTATCAGGATAAGGAGGATAGATAACAATTGAGAGCCTTGACTTGAGAATTTAACTTAAGGGAATGGTATGAAAAATCTTTGTTGCTTCATTTCTGCCTATTTTGCCATGCAAAGTTAAACTTAGTAAGTACTTAGATACATAAGTGTTTTTGACTTCTGGAAGTTCCATGGGTAAGTTTATTGACTATTTCATGCCTCTCTTCTCTAACCCTTTGCCTGTATCTTCTCATTCTCTCCCTTATCCCTTCCAGCACAACTAAGATTATTCATTATCTCATACCTTTACTCTTGTCTCACTTTTTACCTGTATCTTCTCATTTTCTCCTTTATACTTTCCAATTATTGCCTATCTATATTTTTATCTAAATGTCACGGAAATACTTTATATGTTTTTTTTAATTATTTCACCCCAAGCAAGGTGATAATGCCACCTAGACACAAGGGTTACTGGGAGTGAAAGAGAATGAGAAGCATTTAGTGAGGGGAAAGGACAATAAAAGAACAGGTATCAGGAAGACAGAAGATAGATGTATTTAAATATTTGAAGATTGTAAGAGTCGAGGAAGCAAAAAAAACACAAGGGAGAAGTGTGAGAAAAGAAAATACTAGAGCAGAACTTATAGTGGCATCTAGCTATTTCAACAGTTAAACAATGAGACAAAGTAGTCAATCTAATAGTATGCTTATATTCACATAGTCAAAGCACCAAAGAGGAAAGCTCATTAGCATGCTTGTAGTTTACAGAAAAGTCAGAGGGAAGCCATGTCATGTTGGTGACTAACCCTTTGGTAACCCAGTATATAGCTGGCCACTTGTATTCAAGGATACCTGTCTACTAGGGTGGCTAGCCAATCCCTGTTGCAGAAGCTTGCTCAGGCACATTTGTGTTTATTCAACACCCTCAAAGCCCACCTATGTTTTATACTGCAACTATGCTGAGCAGACCTTAGTTACAGTTTCTGGGAAAGAGCATGTTATTTAGCATGATCAACAATTTGAACAAGGCCAGCATGCTCAAGCCCTTGGCCACGATGATTGTGACTTTGTGCTAGCACAGCTATCGATGGGCCCAAGGGTTCCGTCTACCCAATTTCACTCACAGGGTTTTCAGGCATTTTTCAAAAGTGCTGCACCCCTCCAGTTCGATAACATCAGGAAGTCTCCTTCCTGACAAATCAACCATGGTGAGATTCAAACCCAGGTCTCATGGCCAGAATGCAAACATCCTAACCACTCGGCTATTTGCCCATAACACAGTAATTGAGAATTCAATCACTGGGCTGGGCAGTGCATACTTGGACACTGCAGAAATGGGGTGAACAATATCTAAATAAGAACTTGATGAGATAAATCTAACCATGGTCGGCAGAATGAGGACATTCTACCCTTGTAGATTAAATAAAGGGTTCAGTTTAAAATTCTCTGAAGTTTACCCAGATTGGCAAACACCTGGTAAAAACTGGAGGGCACAATGGCTGAAACATTGCGATAATAAGGACAAAGATGAAGACAATAATCTGCATGTAACTAATGAGAAAGCTGTCAAGAATAGTTTGATAGCTGAATAATGATGATATGAATTAATATCAGTTTGAAATATTGTTAGCCTCTCATTTCTCTAATGCAGTTTTCATGAGAGATTTTCAAGTGAACTACATTCCCTGGTTTCACCAGTTCAGACCTTAACAGCTAAGGCCCACCATGTCATGTACATGGGTTGAATCATTCACATATCCTTCATATTCCATTTGTAAGGAGGAAGTTGAACTTTTGAAATGTGGAACAGACTACTGAGTGGATGCTTCCCTGATTACTACAATCTTCAAGTCAAGGGTCAACTGTTATCTATCCTACATATCCTCATAATATCCAGTGCTTGTGCACTTCCTGTATGTCTTTACAGCATCCCCATTCAGTAACTCTTTACCTTGAATGTCATTTAGAACTTTTGCATTGGTTGAACAATAGTAAAAAAAAAAAGACTATGTCAAAAAAAATACCAGAAACTTTTGCATCAACTAAAATTACATCCATTGAAGAAAAAAAAAAACCTGACTGAAACCTGGTCTTCTTGACAGAGTTAATTAACTGATATTTCCTAGCAACAAATCAGGTTGCTGAATCTTTTGTCCTTAACCCTATTTTTTTTATACAGTCATTTTTTTTTATACAGTCATTTCAATAAAGTCATTGTTTTTTGCTTTCAATTTGTTTTCCCTCTGGTTATTCTGCAGAAAAATCTCGATAAGCATGATGTATTTCCTAATATCCAGTTGCTTTCTCTCGTGTCAAGAACTACTCAATAAATGAAAATGTTTCAGCAAATTGTTTTATATTTTTGCAGAATTTTGTGCAGATTGAAAAAGTGCAAGACTCTACTTGGAGCAATTGGCAAAGAAAATATCATTCTCCAAGAAAGGATTCTGAAAAGGTATGAAATATGACATATAAGAGTAATCTGTAGAATTGAGATGTTTTCAGTAAATATTTTTTTTTTTTTTTATAAGCATTTCACCCCAAGCACGGCGGGAAGCCACTACCATGCAAGGGGTTACAGAGAGTTGAAGCTAGAGCAAATAGGAGTGAGAGAGGAAAGGATGAAGAGAAGGATAGGGGATAGATCAGGGCATCTGGAGATGATGATTGACATTACATTTGAATAGTTGGAGATTATAGCTATCAGGGAAGCAGGAAGAGGGGAGGGAGTTCCACAGGCGAGAGGTGCGAGACATGAAGCTATTAGAGTAGAAGAGATGGCTACATTTAACAGTTTCAACAGTGAAAGGGTGTGAGCGAGATGCCAGCCTAGTAGAATGCTTGAAATTTGGGAACCAGCGAAAGCAACTCCTCGGAGCAGTTACCATGAAAGTATTTGTAAAAAAGACATAGGGAGGCGACGGCACGTCTGTGAGAGAGCGACTGCAGATGAGATGCCAGATCAGGGTCAATTACATTGCATATCCATCTCTGGATCTTATCAAGAATCTTGAGACAAACATAAGGGGCACCAGACCATATATGGCAGCAATACTCCATGCAAGGGCGAATGGTTGATTTGTAAATTTGAAGGATTGACTCTGGCAAGAAAAATTCCCTGTCTTAGAATTTGTGTATTCTCTGACTGGCTTGATTTCAGGCCTTGAAGATGATCTTTAACCTGGGGGATATCATAACTAGCTAGGTTTCAGGTCTTGAAGAAGATCTTTAACCTGAAGGATCTCATGGCTGGCTTGGTTTTAAGGCCTTGAAGATGATCTTTAACCTGGGGGATATCATGACTAGCTAGGTTTCAGGTCTTGAAGAAGATCTTTAACCTGAAGGATCTCATGGCTGGCTTGGTTTTAAGGCCTTGAAGATGATCTTTAACCTGGGGGATATCATGACTAGCTAGGTTTCAGGTCTTGAAGAAGATCTTTAACCTGAAGGATCTCATGGCTGGCTTGGTTTTAAGGCCTTGAAGATGATCTTTAACCTGGGGGATATCATGACTAGCTAGGTTTCAGGTCTTGAAGAAGATCTTTAACCTGAAGGATCTCATGGCTGGCTTGGTTTTAAGGCCTTGAAGATGATCTTTAACCTGGGGGATATCATGACTAGCTAGGTTTCAGGTCTTGAAGAAGATCTTTAACCTGAAGGATCTCATGGCTGGCTTGGTTTTAAGGCCTTGAAGATGATCTTTAACCTAGAGGATATCATGACTAGCTAGGTTTCAGCCCTTGAAAATAATCTTTAACCTGATGCCTTGAACAGGATTTTTAACCCGAGGGATATCATGTTTACTGGAGTGTATGAGAATAAGTGAGAGAAGAAGATGATTCAAGAACCAAATGAAAAAAGGAAAACAGACATGGTTAAAAGCAATTTGTTTTTACTTAGGTTAACCCAATACAAACTAATAGAGAAAAATCAGAGATCTACTCAAAGTGGGCTTATTTAAAATCCAGCATATGTTAATGGCTTCAATATTTTCCTTATACACAGGGTTTGTCTGTCATCCCAACCTAGGATGCCTGCTGGAAAGGAGGTGAAATGCAGTGTTTGTACAAACTTTTCCATCTAGTCTCATATATTTATTTTTGTGATGAGGAATTGTCAATATCTTAATAAGCTATTGTTCTAGTTCTTGGTTGTTACAGACAGAAGATTTTTGTTGAATACTTTCTGGCCATCTGCAGGTGTTAATGTTTTTTGTTGATGAGGAATATCTTTTATTAGTAGATTTTTGTTGCTCAGAAGATAATCAGCTGCTTGCTGCTTTACTTGGAAGACATTTCTAATTCTCTTTTTGCAGCAGAGCAGAGAACATGATTAAAAGTGGTATGCATCTTGGACTGTTACCTTTAATTGGTTCGTTAGTTGATTTTGTTTGATGGTATATTATCATAATGGTGTAATGGTATAACCTCTATGGGTTATTTAATGCTGAAATCTAAATATTTTGAAAACAATTTTATGGCTTCAAGTAAATATTTTTTGAATGCAATTGTATGCCTTCAATTACAAATAAAATGTCTCATTTGTCATTTTGCTATAAAATGTATTGTTGGTAATTATACTATAAAATATATTGCTGGTAATTTTGCTTTAAACCTGAGTTGTTGGTAATTCTACTATAAAATGTATTGCTGGTCATTTTGCTTTAAATCTGTATTGTTGGTAATTCTACTATAAAATGTATTTCTGGTCATTTTGCTTTAAATCTGTATTGTTGGTAATTCTACTATAAAATGTATTTCTGGTCATTTTGCTTTAAATCTGTATTGTTGGTAATTCTACTATAAAATGTATTTCAGGTCATTTTGCTTTAAATCTGTATTGTTGGTAATTCTACTATAAAATGTATTTCTGGTCATTTTGCTTTAAATCTGTATTGTTGGTAATTCTACTATAAAATGTATTGCTGGTCATTTTGCTTTAAATCTGTATTGTTGGTAATTCTACTATAAAATGTATTTCTGGTCATTTTGCTTTAAATCTGTATTGTTGGTAATTCTACTATAAAATATATTGCTGGTCATTTTGCTTTAAACCTGAGTTGTTGGTAATTCTACTATAAAATTGTATTGCTGGTCATTTTGCTTTAAATCTGTATTGTTGGTAATTCTACTATAAAATGTATTTCTGGTCATTTTGCTTTAAAACTGTATTGTTGGTAATTCTACTATAAAATGTATTGCTGGTCATTTTGCTTTAAACCTGAGTTGTTGGTAATTCTACTATAAAATGTATTGCTGGTCATTTTGCTTTAAATCTGTATTGTTGGTAAATTTACTATAAATTGGTATTGTTGGTAATTTTACTATATAAAAATGAATTGCTGGTATTTTTTTATCATTTTCCCCCAAGTAAGGTGGGAATGCCACTAGCATGCAGGGGGTTACAGGTATTGAAAGGGAGAAAAAAACTGAATGTAGGGAGGATTGGGGAAAGGACCATAGATGAACCAGATTCAAGAATATAGTAGATGACAATTGATATTGCATTTAAATTTTTGATGATTGTATTTATCAGGGAAGCAATTAAACAGAAGGGAGTTCCACAGGTAGGAAGTGTGAGAAAAGAAACTGTTGGAGTAAAAGTGGTGGTTGTATCTAGCTATTTCAACAATAAACTGATGGGACCTAGATGCCAATCTAGCAGCATGCTTAAATTCATATATGTATTTATATACTTTCATAGTGCTTTGTTTTTGTTTGGGAGAGGAGGTTCACTATTTGCCCATAGGTAGGACCCTAACAGGTGCATCCACTTCGGGTCAAGGTAGTCTGAAGAAAAACAGCAACTGAGAAATGGTTCCATGTTCCTCAAAACCTTCAATCTGCTGATCAGAGGCAATTTTGCTGGATGTAGTTTATCGTTATACCCAGGAGTTACTGCAAAGTACTTGAGAGACAGCTTTTATCCTTTGGCCCTACATAAAACGAACATAATGTATTTTCAACATTATTACTTTTCTTCATTAGAATGTTGCATGTGTATTTGTTTTCATCTGTGTTGTGTGTGCATGTGTGGTTTTTGTGTGTACGTGCACTTGGGAAATGTCCATTTTCATTGTGTATTGCATGGTATCAAGAAGAATAAATAATTAAATAAATATTGTGTTATTTTGTTCTTCAGAAACCATTTCTTGATCATTCATACTGAGTCAGTGTATATGAATTTCCCAACATGCTCCACATAGTGGATATGATAGAAGTATAACAAATGCTCAAAACAATTATCTACATACTGTTGTTAACTGGGGCAAGGAATGGATTGTTAATTTTAATGCCTCCAAAACTGAAACTGCTCTCTTTTAACCATCTGAGAAAATCCCTTTTACCTTCCATTAGCATGGCAGATGCTAACCTCCAGGAGAATGACTCATTGCGCCTTCTTGGAATAATGTTTTCAACTGATATGCAGTGGAAAGATTATATTGGATCAATTGCTAGGTCTGAGGAGAAATTTCTATAAACTTAAATAATGCCTAAAAGTTAAATCCACTTTGGCAGGAAGGGAGACAAGCTACTGTCATGCTTAGAAAACATCCATTTAAGCTGAAGAGTGCGAGTTTAATATCTTCAGAAATGTGTTAGCCAACAATGGTGAGTTCAATTCTAGATAGGACCACAAGAGTCAGCAGAGATAACAGTAGCAAAATCACTTGTTACTATAGCAGGGTAGACTGGGATCTCTAGACTTAAGTGGCAACCATTCTGGAGAGAAGGAAAACTCTGAATTCCAAACTGTGGAAAAGATAGGAAACTTCTCTAACATCTTTTCCTAGAAATCATGTTCACAGATTTTAAAGAAAAGAATGTGGGGAGAGCCATATCCCCTATGTCCTGAAGTAACATGATGCTTAAAAAAGGGAAATAGTTACAATATTTACTAGTTCCTACAGCTAAAGTATTAGTGTTAGCTGTTACTTTGTTTCTATAGTTACAACTAGTAGTTACTATAGCTGCAGTATTATTACTAGTTGTTGCTATAGTTACAGTGAAACTGTTGATTGTTATAGTTGCAGCATTACTGTTGCAACTTGCTATAGTAACAGTATTAACATTAGCTGATGCTATAGTTACAGAATTACAGCTGATTTTTGCTATAGTTACAGTTGGGTCTTGCTATAGTTACTGTATTACCACTAGCTGTTACTATAGTTATCATTTTTTGTTGCTATAGTAAGAGTATTACTGTTGGTTGTTGCTATAGTTACAGTATTGCCAAGAGTTGTTACAATATTACCACTAGCTGTTGGTATAGTTTCAGTGTTACCAATAGCTGTTGCTATAGTAACAGTATTACTATCATTTGTTGCTACAGCTACAGTATTATCGCTATCTGTTGCTATAGTTACAGTGTTATTGATTTTTGTTCCTAAAGTTACAGTATTACCACTAACTATTGCTATAGTTACAGTATTATCATTTTTTGTTGCTATAGTAACAGTATTACTGTTGATTGTTGCTATAGTTACAGTATTACTACTAGCTTTTGCTTTAGTCACAGTGTTATACTTTGTTGTTTCCTTCCAACTTCCTATTTATGTAGCATCTAGTTTAAGATAAATGAGTATTTGTTTAAAATTTTTCAAGATTAATTCGAAGATATTGTTATGGCTGAGTAGGTCGGATGTACAGAATCTTCTGTCTTTTGTGACTTGTTTTGTATAATCTTGGTTGATGCTTTAGCATTGCTGTACAAATAGCTTCAGACATGTTTACAGCAGAGTACATTTATTTACTTTCCATAGCAAAGTATTTAGAAGTCATTTTAACATAAAAGACAATATTGCATATGTGAACATTAACATTATACTTTTAGTCCTTTGATGTCTTACTCAACAAAAGCGTAAACAGATGTTTTAAATTTGTTTCCAGCATAAGGAAGAATTACTATATATAATGCCATGTCTAAAGTTAACGTGTAACAAATAGTTATTTTTCTTTTAATCAAATTCACCCCATGCAAGGCAGTAAAGCCACTAAGACACAAAGAATTACTTGGTGTGAAAGAATTAGAAAACAGAAACATTATTAAGGAGTGAGAACAATAGAAGAATAATCAGGAAGACAATAGATAACGATTGATGCAAATTATTGAAGATTAAAGTTACCTGGAAAACATGGAGTTTGAAGAGTGTTGTACAAGTGAGACATGTGAGGAAAGAAACTGTTAATGTTACATCAAGACATTTCAACTGTAAAAGGGTGAAACTCTTCTGCCAATCTAGTACTGTGGTTAAATTCATAAAGTCTAGGTATCATAGCGGAGAGTTCATCCGAACAATTACCATGAAAGCATATATAGAAAAGGCACAGGAAGCAACTTTACAGTGTTGGGAAAGTGACTGAAGCTGAGATGCCAGATCAGGACTAGTAATATTGCTGATTGTTCTTTGTAGTTTATCAAGAATCTGTAAATATATAGCAGGAGCTATGTTTAAAGCATGTCAGTCATATTTATTAATTTCAATTTTTTATGCCATATTTCAGGTAGCAATCTATCTATCTATCTATATATATATATATATATATATACTTAGAGGCGACAGTCTGTTTCATGCTAGACGCAATCGTCAGGCCTGATGATTGCGTCTAGCATGAAACAGACTGTCGCCTCTAAGTGTTGACTTCAATGTTCACTTTTATATTTACACATGCTCTATCTCTGATATTGAGCACTTTATCCCATAAATATAGCACACCTTAATACTATATTTCTTCATATATATATATATATATATATATATATATATATATATATATATATAAAATTTATAATAATATGTGACTATTGCATTATTTATTTCAGTGTTCAAAAATGTCGAACATAAGGCAGAACTTTCCAAATCAGAAACTATGATCAGGAATTGGAATGAAAACAGTGATGACACCAACTCTGAATCCATCATAAAAATTCAGGGTGTGGAATTAGTAAATACTAAAAACTTCAAATACCTTGGTGTATGGAGCAGTTATAATAAATTTAGTAGAGATGAAGAAATTGGGCACAGAATAGGATGCATTCTGGGTAATTTTGTCCAACATTGCAAGATGTTATAAACCAAAACATTAGCCTAAGAACTTGAGTGATGTTCTTAAATATCCTTGTCAAATCAAGACTTTCATATATATATATGTCATGAATGGCAACCAACCCATTCAGAAATGTCTGAACTCTCTGATGTATAAAACCTCTCTCTCATATCAATGAATAAAAATGGCTTTGAGTGAATGAATATTTAGAGATGACCATCCGTTTTCCAATCTCATGGATTCGTGCTACAGAATCACGAACAAAGAACTGTAACGGATAAGAGAAACCACATCAATTGAGGACTTTCAAAAGTAGCAACAACTGAAATGGATATCACATGTAACTTGAGAAAAGAATAATGACATAATCATGATGCTGATATTCCACATGACTTCAAACAAAAGGTTAGGAAGGAAGCTCAAATCAAACCTGGAAAGAGCAATAACACATAAGACTTGACAAACCTATTCCTGAAAATTTATTTTAATAGAAAGATTTTATGAATTTTAACTGACAGTGATGACATTCAGTCAATGAATACCAATTATTTCCTTATAAGGTAATTGCTAATCTCACCATTACAATTATCATCACAGTGGTTTACAGTTGTGGGAAAGTGACTGAAGCCAACTTGCCAAGTCAGGACCAATAATATTGCTGATTCTTCTTTGGATTTTATCTTTAAATATATAGCAGCAATATTCAAATCATGTCAGTGATATTTATTAATTTTATTTTTTATGTCAGATTTCAGGTAGCAATCTCTCTCTCTCTCTCTCTCTCTCTCTCTCTATATATATATATATATATATATATATATTATAAAAGATTATAATAAAAACATTTTTAAATCGCTACACAAAAGATTTCATGATTCAATACTTTGATTGTACTTCTTCAGGCGATGGTAAGTAACTGGTTATTAAATGATTATTAAGGAAATTTAAAACCAAATTGTTACCTCTTTTCCAAAAGTTAAGTAGGGGAAAGATAAGGTCAGAATTAAAATTAGACTTTTGGGTATGTCTTGATTAACCAATTAAATGTCAGATCTATGCTAAATAAATAATATATTCTCAGAGGGTGGAGGTGGGTGAGTTATTTTTTCATGTCATAATAAACTGGAACATAGACAGGCCATCATTGGCAATTGCAGAAAATATGTCAGCGACAAATGTATCAAGATTGTAGACAAATATGACGTTCAGTTTTTTGAAAGGATGTTGAAGGGTGGGATGGGTTAATCAGATGTAAAGTTAACAGAAAAAAATTAAAAATTTTTTTTTATATTCAGGAAGCTTCTTAAAGGGGCCTGTACATAAAATTAAAAATGTGGAAGATCAATATAAGATATTAATAATAGTAACTGGATGGCAATACATAGCAATATTAAAGCTTAATAAACAAAATAAGTTCCTAGACCTGTAGAGGGTAGACCATTATATACTCGTAAATTATAGCTATAAGAAATGGTAATATGTAATTTTAAAAATTTAACTATATTTTAAAGTAAAAGATAAACTGTGTCAGCAATTTACCTTTAATTCACTTCTTTGGTACAATAGAGCTTTTTTGTCAGCAAATTTGATTATTTCGAAATTTTCTTGTAAACATAAGAAACATGGTTCATTTAAAGATTTACAAGATCTAACTTTTGTTTTTTAATATTTTCCATTTTACTCTAGGGGTTTTGTTAACTTCTTTTAAGTTCCAAAAATATTTAGAAAGGGATGTCCTAGTTTTGTACGCGTTGTTGGTGAAAGATAATATATGTTGATATCACCTAGTTTTAAAGGAATTCTTTGTACTCCTGATATAAAATTTTTTAACTTTTGGATTTTCTATAGTAGAAATAGTGCGTAGGTAAACACCTATTTGATATCTATTTTGTAATGGATACTCATTAGAATTTCTACAATTACTCTTGTTGGTATTATCAGCATTTGCTGCTTGGGAATGGCAATTATTACTTAGGCTTTTGTATTGATTTAAAATTTTATTATTATGTTTTTTAATAAATTTTTCAAGATTATCTGTACAGCTATAGCTTAGTTTTAGTGTATTTCTATTAAAAATCTTACTAAGTGGATTATTTCTGGTGAAGTGTTTCTCAATTAAACTGAGAAACTTCTGCCCTAACTTAGTACTAACCATTTGGTTAAATGGAGGTGTGTACCAAATGATTTTTCTGTTTCTATTTTTATTCTTACTATTGCTGTTATGTTTAATATATTTGATGTCAGGGCACTTATAGTCACTATATTTTAAGGCAGTGTTATAAAATTTATTATGTTTGTAAGAGACATCTTCACCGAAAGAGTTATTGCTAATTCTATATTCTATGGAGGAGGGTATGTGTTTGATTACAGATGGAGGGGGGTTAGAATTTGGGTGAATATTTATATTGGATTGTTGCTTGTTTTCATGTAGGGTTGGTATGCATTATTAACTAGGTCTAATGTAACATCAAGGAAATCTACTTTATTAAATTAGTGTTGATCTTAACTTTAAGGTTGAGACTATTATTATAATCTCTTATAATAAAAATATAATAATAACATATTGCTCTACTTTGTATTGAGCACATTTTTAAAAGTAAATGCTACAAACTGTGGATTTTTACTCCATTTGTTATTTTTCTCATTTGTATATATATATATATATATATATATATATATATAAAATACATAAAATATAAACAGTTAGAATTGAATCAGACCAGGAAAGTGGTATTAAAAAGTGCTCAATGCACGTGTGAAAAAAGATAACATGTAGAGATTTTAACCTTAAAAATTAGGAGATCAGTTGAATCTGCTACCTTGGTTTCAACCATACAGTATCCTCAGTTGATTTTTATCATTTGCCCTCCCAATGTTTATTTTAAAAACTAATGAATGCTATATTATTTTAAAAAAATAAATAAATGCATGACATTGGGTGTAATAGAAAGGGAGGAGGAGGATGTGAAGAAGGAAGGAGAAGAAGAAAAAGAAGGGGGAGAGAAGAAAAGCAAGGGTATTATAAATGTATCAGTGGGGGGTGGTAATTGAAATGTCTATTTTTTTTTTATCCAGCCTCATATTGTACTCCCTAGCATTCTTCAGGTATTTTATAATCTTGGTAACTTTTGGAACTGAACCCTTTATTTAATCTATTACTCCCATTTTGCTGTCCATATCTAAGGATATCTCATCTTATTCTTTATTTAGTACTTCTCAGGTCTTGCTGGGATTGTTTCCCTCGAGTCTGATCATCAGTGAACTCACAGTTACAATGCCACAAAACTCCTTTAATCCCCATAAGTTTTGTTCCATGGGAAAATTCTGAAAAAAAAAAAATTAGGAAAGAGGGCTTGGAGAATTTGACACTCACAAGGCACAAGGTGCAGAGGCAAACAGAAAGTTTGAGTTTGTATAAACGAATGGCAGAACAGGAATGAAGTTATAGCCAGGGGATAAACCACTGCTTAGAGGTACAAAGGATAGGCAGTTGTGAAGAACCATAGTCACTCCCATCCTGAAGGGAAACATTATATAAAAGAAGACAAATATATTTAGGAATTTTCACATATAAGGCTAAAATCTATCGACTGTTTTAAAGTAGAGCCTTGTGTCTGAGTTGAGAAATAAAATCAATAATGTCTGAATTTTTCTTCCCTCTCCAAAACTCAACTTTTTACAAAGCGTAAAAGACATACAAAGAATGTACACAGTGAACTTGCTTTGAATGGCAAGCTGGCTTACTGCACAGCCTGTCTCCCAAATATTCTTTCATTGCCTGAGAATAATTGAAATTGACAAATCCTTGTCTTTATTGGTGTGTGTGCGCGTGTGTGTATATATATTCTCTAATGTTAGAGAGATGACACCATACAAGTATTAAGTCAATTTTGTATGGTCTAGGTCTATCTGTGGTGGAAAATACTTAAAGTCATAGAAAAAATAAATTCTGATTTTTCTGGGGCCATGTCTGTCCTTCTTCTGAAACAAAAAAGGCCCATTACTTGCATTATTTACATTACTTGAACAGTTATCCTCATCTTCATTGCCATATTCACAATGTTTCAGCTATTGTACACTCCAGTCTTCTTCAGGTGATTGAAATTTCAAACCGAACCCTTTATTATTAAATGGCTGCTGAGACATAAGTCCCAGAAATTCATATGCAGATGTCCTCAAGGATACCTGACCCAGTGAGATATTGGTTAGATCCAGTGACTAGAACCAAAGAGTTGTGAGTTCAATACCAGGCCACAGCAGTGGTGAACCAAAACTTGGGGAGTTGAGTTAAAGGGAAATAACATCTGGAAGAGGCATGGCATGTGGAACTAGAAGATGAAATAAAGTGTTCAGTTCAAAATTCCAATCACCTCAAGAAGGCCAGAGCGTACAATGGATGAAATATGGCAATGAAGATGAGGATAACAGCCTGAGTAATGTAAATAACGCAAGTCATCTCAGAGATATAGACATCACTAGAAGCTAGTCACTTGGATCTAACCAACGTTTTTATAGACTGGGCCATGTGTTCTTGTGAATATGGCAATGAAGATGAGGATAACAGTCTGAGTAATGTAAATAATGCAAGTAATCATAATACCCAATCTCAGAGACATAGACAGAAATGTAGGCTCATATTTCTTAACCATTCTCAAGGTTTGCTTCCCTTTAATATTTGAAAATTTTTCTTGCATTCCTTGATCTTAACGCTAAAAAAATTAAATTTAACTGAAGTTTTTTTAAAGTCAGAATTGAAAAATTCGATATTAAAAGGTGTTGTAAATAGCAAAAATTTACAATATATCAGATATCAAAAAATATTACTATATGTTTATGTACATGTCAAATGTCAATATTAAATACCTGTTCAGATGTTTCATTGGAAGCCCTGAAGAATGTTTCAAATATATCATTTGCATTACTATTTCATTTTTATATTATTTCAAGGTGGAAATGTGTAAAGATTATTCAGAGATCAATACTTGGATATGAAAATATATCAAACTTTTTATCATTGCCTTTCTTACATCTTTCTACAGAATCATCTATTTTTGACTTTCCTTCTTGTTATCTTTCTTTTCATAGGTTCATATCTATGAAGATACATCTGAATTCTGATAAGTACACTGCTCTTGGCAAACATATTTAATAAACATATGTATGTAGATATTTTGGCAAAATTACAAGATACCAAAGCTAACAAACTCTCTGTTCAGATCTGTAATTGTTAGCACAACTGAACTGAATCGATATATCTTGGTTACTTTCATCAGAAAGTTAGAAATGTCTTCCCCTACTCTCACTCAACCTGTTGCATTTAACAGTTAGCAAGAAAATGGTTCTTCCTTGTTTGCTATTCTGACCAGCATGATCATCTTGGTTGTGATACACAGAACATTTCGGCATCTATAGCCTACAGCCTTCTTCAGGTGTCTGTCTTAATATATGCTTTGCTATTTAACCAGCATACTCATTTTGGTTGTTATAGTCACAACATTTCAGCTGTTATACTCACCAGTCTACCCATCAGTGCCTGTCACTTTAACTTGGAATTTTCAACTAATTTCTGGATGACAGATTTTGGTGCAATGGAATGCAGCTTTCATCACCTTTATTGCAGATGCTAATTTTTGATGCATTTATTAATAATTAAGACATGTATGATAGTCGCCAATGCTAATAGAAAAAAGTTTAATTTCCGAAAAACAGATGCTAATCTTTGAATGCTTTTACCATCATTAAGACACATATGATGACCCCTCCCCCCAACTCTAATAGGCGAATGTTTAATTTCGGAAACATAGATAGAAATTAGTGTATTTTGTTATAATATTTACTATCATTAAGGTCCAAAACAAAACTGATTTCATTTAATCACAATAGAGAACCTTTTCTGTTTGCCATCAACATGGCTGATGCTAACCTCCAGGAGAGCAACACTTTGTGCCTTCCTGGGCTCACATTCTCAAATGACATGAAGTGGAGTGATTACATTGAATCAACTGCTAGTTCTACTGCGAGGAAAGTTGGTTCACTGTGTTGTGCCAGGCAATTTTTCTTGTCAGAATCCATCTTACATATTTATAAATTGACCATTCATCCATGCATTAAATATTGCTGTCTATCTCATCTGGTGCTCTTTCTGTATATATTGAGATTCTTGATAAAATTCAAAGAAGAGTATTACTGAATGAGGAATAACCAGAACAGAGGTTGGAAATGAAATGGTAATCTTTATAACATCAACAAAATGCAATACTCGCCAGCAATTGGGTATAAGTGTTCTTTTTGTTTTTATTTTCTATAAAACTTCCTGATTGATCACATGTTCAGTCCGTGGTGTTCTCACCATCTTTCTGCAGGACGACATTTCTGCTGTTTCAAGTATCTTCTTCATCTGTGCCCAACATTTGTGGCCATATAGGAGGACTGATATTACATAACTGTTCAGTATTCTTTGCTTTGTTTATCTATTACCATAAGCATATAAAAGTTATACATAATAAAAGATACATATATCATGTGGAAATGGTAATACTGAAATTAATGGTCCTCAAAATCACACCTGACCTCAAGTGGAATTTTTATATGCGATCCATGGCTAAAGATGCAATTAAAATGATCAGCTTCCTGTACCACTTCAGTAAGTACCTGACTCCTATCCTCTACCTTTATAAGAGCCAGATCCCTGCCAAAAATAAAGTACTGTTGCCATATTTGGGTGGGAGTTGCCCAGACCTCACTTTCCAGTCTTGATAGAGTTCAAAAGCATCTCTGAGTTCTTGTTGGAGAAGAATTATTTTCCAATCTCCAACCTCTCTCTCACAGGAGGGATGTGATGAGTCGCTCACTGCACTATCACCACTTAAATGGAAAGTGCTCTGACGAACTACATTCCTTGATTCTGCCAGGTCTAACCTTCACAGCTAGAACCCACCATGCCACTTACATAGTATCAAACCACTCACATTCCCTCTGTATTCCATTGGCAAGAAGTAAGTTCCACTCAAACAGCTTCTTCCTGTAAACCACTGTCCTGTGGAATGGACTCCCAAGAGGATGTTTCCCCAATCACTACAATTTTAATCTGTTCATGTCTAAAGTTAACCATTATCTTCCCCTTCTATCCATATAAACTACCACTTAACGTAACTAATGTAGCATATCTATGGATGATAATGGGTATGTTCCCATTCACATAAATACAGTAGTAAATACTGTATGTTGGTCTGCAGTTTAAGATTCATTGTGGAATTCACTTGACTCACTTCTAGCAGTTGACTACTACTTCTTCTACATGCTGCTGGTGAATCATATATATGTTGTTCGTGTCCTAAGTATTAACCTTTGTGTGATTATTCTATTCTATAACCTTCCTTATGTCACAACATTTTGGCAATGAGGATTAGCCAAAATTGCAACATTAACCCTCTACCTAAAGTGGCCCCTGGGGTTTGTACAGGGTAAACCTTACTGTTTAAAAAAAAGGTTGAAATTTATAAAATCTTTTTTTTTAAAAGCAGACTTTCAGGAAAATTCCACATTACCAAAAACAAAAAGTTAGGAAGAAAATTCCCATCAGTACTAGAAAGAGATATAACATTTAATGGACATGAGGAGGCCGTTTTCTTGAAAAACTCTTTTAAGAAAAAGATTTTATTTTTATATTTATAAATTTCAATTGATAGTAACATTGATTGTTTGGTCATTGAATGCCAAATGTTTCCTCTATGGAAACATCTAATTTCACCATTAGCATTTCAGAGGAAAAAGTAAGATTGTAAAGCATGTACTTTTTAGCTTAAATCTAAAGAATTCTGAAGCAATATATTCAAAGAAAGTTAATTAAAGCTTTTTGGAAAATATGTTTTTTTTTTATGTCACTGACAAATTTCTAATTGGTTGTTCAAGAAACTTAATTACTGAATGCTGGTATAAAAATATAATTTCACAAAATAACAAAAGAACATTTTAACAAAACTACTTTTATCTAATTTGACTGTAAAAGTAAAATGAGGCTCTCATTTAACTAATCTGTCTTTTTCTTCATTATTAGGAATAATAATATTATCAGTCCATAGAACATTTGTAATGGCTGGCTAAGAAACAGCCTGAATGTAGATAAATAAAACAAGACTATGTCTACAACTTTAGTTATAAACATTATGCTGTGAGGAATAGCAGCTCAGTGGTCATTTTTGCTGTGAGGAATAGCAGCTCAGTGGTCATTTTTTGTTTTTTTAATTGAGTTAACCCAAACCAAGGCAATAAAGCCACTAAGATACAAGGAGTTACTGGGTATGGAAGAATTAGAAACAGAATAAGCAATAAGAAAAGAAGAGTTTTCAGGAGGACAGTAAACAGCAAATGACATTGCCTTTAAATTTTTGAAGATTAAATTTGGCTAGAAAGCATGGAGCTGGAAGAAATTTCAGCAAGCGAGAAGTGCGAGAAAAGAAACTGTTAATATAGAATTTATGCTTACATTTAGCCAATTCGACTGTAAATTGATGGGACCTCAATGGCAGTCTAGTACTGCACTTAAATTCAAACAGTCTAGGCACCATAGTGACTGAATAGCTTATCTGAACAATTACCATGAAAATATTTATAGAAAAGACACAGGGAGGTAACCTTATGGGCTGAGGTGTGTGGAACCACCTCTTAATTGCTGTTGTTGTCAGGTCCAACCTTTCTAGAGTCCCACCTATGGGCAAATTGCAAACCTCTAAACTGGTTTCAAAACATTCAGTCAGTTACGTGCCATGCGTGATACACGCTTAGGTGATCATGTATCTTTCGATACATGGCTGATGAGGCAGATTTTTCCCGTAGTAGGTTGCCATTTATTTCTGCAGTAGACCAGTTGCCATCCAAGGCTATAGAACCTAATCTGTCTTGCTATTTACCCATAGCTGGAGGGAGAAGAAGAGGATTCACACCTTTCCCAAGGGTATTAGCACGTAAGTGAATGTAATGGATTTGACTGGAATTTGAACTTGGCTCCCTGATTCCTCAAACCGAGCCACTATCCATTACTCTGCTGTGCCTCCTCAAAACATTATGAAAGTGTAAAAATACATTTTTATAGTAAAATTACAAGCAACAGATTTTAAGAGTAAAAAAGAGAAAATTTTAGCAATAGATTTTAATGATAAAAAAATTCTATGAACAGATTTTAATAATGAAAAAATCCTAGCAATAGATTTTAATAGTAAAAAAAAAAAATTCTAGCAGTAGATTTTAATAGTAAAAAATCCTAGCAATAGATTTTAATAGTAAAAAATCCTAGCAATAGATTTTAAAAGTAAAAAAAAAAGAAAATTCTAGCAATAGATTTTAATAGCAAAAACAAGAAAATTCCTGTAATAGATTAATAGTAAAAAAATTACCAAGTGAATGTAATGGATTCAACTGGAATTCGAACTCGGCTCTCTGATTCCTCAATCTAAGCCACTATCCATTACTCCACTATGCCTCCTCAAAACATTATTAAAGTATAAAAATACATTTTTATAGTAAAAATACCAGCAACAGATTTTAATAGAAAAAAAAATTCTATGAATAAATTTTAAGAGTAAAAAAAAGCTAGCAATAGATTTTAATAGCAAAAACAAGATAATTCCAGTAATAGATCAATAGTAAAAAAAAATTACCAAAGCTCTGAAGAAAATTAAATTTTGGTGTTAACTGACCCATAAGGAGTTGATATGCCATTAAACAAACAAACCAAACTCTTCCTTGTCATAGGATCACAGACCTTACTAAAAAGTGCTACTCTCTGACTGGTCATTAAAAAGGACTTTACTTTGTTCAGAAATATAAATATTTGGACTTGGACTTGACTATTGATGAAAACTATCTTTTTTTTTCCCAAACTCATACTTTTATTTATTTTTTAAAAAATCATTTCAGCCCAAACTAGGTGATAATGCCATTAGGATACAAGGGATTACAGGGAGTGAAAGAGAACGAGAAGACTTTAGTTAGGAGAAAGGAGAATAAAAATAGTGATTGGCATTGCATTTAAATTATTTGAAGACTTCAGGTGACAAGCAAGAAATTGAAAAGAAGTTCCAAAAATGAGAAGTGGTTTACACCATTTTTGATTTAATCAGAATCTTGTAAACCTAAAGCATGATTAGAAGAAGTCAAGTAATTCCTGGAAGGAGAGTGTGAGTTGACCAATATTCAAGCATCTTTAGCAATGGATTATATATATATATATGAATTCTACTTGTGTTGTTTTAATCATTTCACTCCAATGAAGGCAAAATTGCCACTAGTACACAGAAGGTTGTAGGGAGTGAAAGTGAGAGAGAAGACTGAGTATAGGGAGGATTGAGGAAAGGACAAAAGATGGGCAGGATTCAAGAAGACAGAAGATGGTGAATGACATTGCATTTAAATTTTTGAAGATTGTAGTTATCAGGGAAGCAAGTTGTTATGGGAACTTACACATAATAGTAATGGACTATTCTGTACCTTATAAATGCTGTGCCACAAGAGGGAGCAGTAGTTCAGTGTGAGTCAGTCAGAGACAGAGTCGCGTCAGACGATTACTGTAAGACATTGGAATAGTGATACTTCGAGACAACATAGTTCTCTCTAACCTAACCTGATTGTTATTACTAACACTTCTACTTCTTTTGTACATATTCTGTTTGTAATATATCTGTGTTATTCCATACCTGTGTTCGAGTTATTCTTCATTGGTTCTGCCTTGGACCATCACTGTGGTACAAGAAACCTGGACATAACACAAGTAAATGGAAGGGAGTTCCACAGGTGGGAAGTATGAGAAAAAACTGTTGGAGTAGAAGTGGTGTTTGCATTTAACTATTTCAACAGTAAATGGGTGGGACCTAAATGCCAATCTAGTAGAATGCTTAAATTCATATATGTATTTATATACTTTCATAGTGCTTTGTTTTTGTTTGGAGGGTTCACTATTTGCCCATGCTTAAATTCTTGTAGTCAGTGCACCAAGAAAATTGCCATGAAAATATTTGAAGAAAAGACAGATGGAAGCCACATCACGTTGGTGAGAAAATGACTGAAGTCGAGATGCCAAGTCAGGATCAATTACTTTACAGATCCTTCTTTGGATTTTGTCAAGAACATCAAGATGAATAGTAGGGGCACCAGAGATTGGGGTCTGGAATGAACCTGAAACCCAATAGACATTCAAAAGATGCAGCCTCATTCAGAGTGCAACTGTTCATGACTGGAGAAAATGAACGGTTTGCTCTACATAGAGCTACAAATGATAAGAAACTGTGAAGAGCCGTCATCTCTTGATGAGACATAAAACATAAAAGAAAACTTTGACAGTGATTGTCTTGTTTGTATTGAACAGTTCCTAGTAAATTATGCCTTGTCGATTCTCCCACCAACAAAGCAGAAAATTCTTTTGATACAACTTTTGCTTTCCCATGGCTGTAGTGGCAGCACCCTTGTCTGTTGCAATTAGTTTAGGCTTCATATCAACATACAGGAACCATTTTTTATTCCTTGTAATGATAGTAACCACCCATGCATGCATGCACTTAAAAGCTATCAAAGACACGCATGCATCCAAATGGTAATTTTGGTTACAGTCTGTCAGTAAAAGTGGCACCCAATTTCCAAGTTTAGAGACTGCTGATTTCAGTCAAATGACTTCAGATGGTTGGGGTGAGTGCAATTAGATGCTACTGTTATTTCTGGTTGACTACTTATAGATTTGACTTCTACAACTTCAAATCCAACCCAATCCAACTCCAATAGTTAGGCATTGTAAGGTATGTCCAATGTCATACATTTACCATTCTCTCTTTCACTCTCTGTGTATCACGGCTCTTCACAGCTTCTTATCCTTTGTTTCTCTCAGCAATACTTTCTATTCGTGGTACATGTTCATCCATCCACTTGTTCAAATTTGTCAAACAGATCACAAGCTGCTTTCATCATGTTTTTAGTGTGGCTTATGAGTGATAAATTCACCAAGCCTTTTTCTTCAATTTCTCTTGAATCTAGTGAATGAGAAAATAGATTCATAAATATTTGTTATTCCCTCTTTGTGCTAGACATAAGGAGAGGAGCTAAGAAGAGCCTATTATGAGGATATGTAGAGATGATAATCATTGACTCTAGCCTTTTAGTTTTTTAACATTATATATATATATATATATATATATATATATATATATATATATACATATATATATATATATATGAAGAAATATAGTCTTAAAGTGTGCTATATTTATGGGATAAAGTTCTCAATATCAGAGATAGAGCGTGTGTAAATATAAAAGCGAACATAGAAGTCAACACTTAGAGGCGACAGTCTGTTTCGTGCACTAGATGCAATCGTCAGGCCACGAGTGCTGTTATTTTTCTCGGCTATTTATAAATGCGGGTCAGTGGTGCATTGTGGGTAGTCTATTTTGGCGGTTATTTTACAGGAAGTTGTTTATTTCCGGTAAAATAACCGCCAAAATAGACTACCCACAATGCACCACTGACCCGTATATATAAATAGCTGAGAAAAATAACAGCACTCGTGGCCTGACGATTGCATCTAGCATGAAACAGACTGTCGCCTCTAAGTGTTGACTTCTATGTTCACTTTTATATATATATATATATCTATATATATATATATATATATATGAAATATGTGGCGCAGTTCAATTTATATTACAATGAATTATTCATACAAAAAGTAAATTAGTAAAGTTAATGATATAAAATGGCGAAATCTCTTCACTAACAAAATTTTAAAGATCCATTAATCTACTAATCACTCGATGAATGTTATGATCTTTGTTTTTTAAAATTATAAGCTGTTATAGGTCTTTCTTAAATATGCAAGTATTTTGTTAGTGAAGGGATTTCACCATTTTATATCATTAACTTTACTAATTTATTTT
>OZ038486.1:128069519-128119519 GCA_964036315.1 Acanthosepion esculentum | reverse complement strand
TGGCAATGTTTACTTACAAGATTATAAAAATATGTGAGCCAGGAACAATGTTATATTTATTATTTATGATTTTATAAAGAAATAAATTTGAAAAGTAATCTATTTATTTAGAAATTTATAAAAACCTACAAAATTTTCAATGAATTATGTTTTTTGGAATGGTTAGAAAAACATTGTTGAACTGCCAAAGGATTCAAACTTTATAAAATGGTAAGTAATAAACATATTTCCCATATCTTTATGATTTAGTAAATTTTTATAAATTTACGAATAAAAAATTGTTTTCATATTTATTTATTTATAAATTGGTAGATGATAAATTTTGCATTGTATTTGTTGGTTCCACATTCTTAGAATGTTGTAAATATAAAATTATTCTTGTAAATAAACAATCTAATAAATTCTCAAAGAACAAAGAAAATTCATAAATTCACTTCAAAATTCTAATCACCACTTTTTAAAGTAATATACATTCCTGAACGAGTGAAGGGGGTTAAAATAATAGCAGTGTCAATGGAAAAACCATCCTTTTGGCATACCATTTTATTGTGAGCATGAAGGTTAAATTTTGCCATGAACCCTTTAGTTAAGGTTTGTGAATTTGGTGAAAAATTCTATGTAATGCATTTTAATCACTAAAAGAGTTGTTTTGTTGAATTTGTACCATAGTAATTATGAGTTCAGCTCTGTGCTGGGTAGTACAGATTTAGACTTAGTGAAAGCAGGGTGAACAATAGCTGAGCATTATTAAATAAAAACAAGACAAAACTAGATATAGACAATGGGACACAGACAATCTACATCTGTTGATTAATAAAGAGTTCAGTTCAAAATTCACTGATGAAGACTGGAGAGTACAATGGCCGAAACATGATAGTAACAACAAAGATGAAGACAAAAGTCTAAATATAAATAATGGGTACAACTCATCCAAGAAATTCAGACAGAAACTGGAAATTATTTCAGGATAATTTGGCAGAGCTTATCTCGTCTTTGTGATTTACAATTATGAAAAAACAACTAAGATGGTTCACTGCATTGTGATAGACAATTTTTCTCTCCAGAATCTATCTTACATATCTATAGGTTAATCATTCATCCATGCTTAGAATATCCCTGCCACATATGCTCTGGAGCTCATGCTATATATCTAGAGATTCTTGATAAAATCCAAAGAATTTGCAATATTATTGGTCCTGATCTGGCAGTTTGGCTTCTGTCACTTTCCTACTACCATAGAATTGCATCCCTGTGCCTTTTTTATAAATATTTTTATAGCAACTGTTTGAATAAGCTCTTTGATATGGCACCTAGACTTTATGAATTTTAAGTGCAGTACTAGACTGGCAATGAGGTCTCACCAATATGCAGTTGAGTTGACTAGATGTGACCGTAAGTTCTATGCTAACAATTTTTTTTCTCGCATTTATTGTTCATGGAACTCTTTTCTGGCTCCATACTTTCCAGTCAACTTTAATCTTCAAAAATTGAAATGCAATATCAATTGCTTTCTACTGTCCTTGTGATTATTCTTTTTTTGTTCTTACTCCTTAGTAATGATTATGTTTTTTAATTCTTCCACACACAGTAACCCCTTGTGTCTTAGTGGTTTTACTGCCTTGTTTGGGGTGAATGTGATTAAAAAAAAAGACAAAAAAAAAACAAACTTGTTAACAGAAACATTTCAGTTAGTATCTTCTGAAGTCCTTTCACTTTCAAAGGAGCTTAAGTCGATGACATCGATCCATCACCAAACTTGGTTCTTGGCTCTCCTTGTAGCTTCAATTCAGTATAATATATTATGCAGGTTGTACTCATTTACATGGAAAGATTCCTGACTGTAACCATTATCAAACACCTGAAGATAGGCTAACAGGTACCAACTGCGCTGTTATTTACCTGTAGCTGATAGAAATGAATTCATACTTTTCCAAAGTGCTTCATGACTTCAAAGTGAATACAAACTGTACAGAGAGTGGTTTTAACTGTTTGCCAATTCTATCCTCAGTGTCATTAACACTTAGGCTACTCACAAACCCACTGAGGCCATCCACAAACCCACCCACAAACTCATTTAAGCCACCCACAAATTCATTTACGCCACCCACAAACTCATTTAAGTCACCCACAAACCCACTTAGGCAACCTAGCAACATACTTTGGCCACCCACAAACTTTAAATACAGATTTTAAAGAACAAAATTAGAAAAGGCATTTTTATGCTAACCAAATCAGATATGACTCTCTTAATTTCAATTGGAAGATAGTCTCACAGGAATAAATTCCACAGTGGTTGCCCAAAGAGACATTTAGCATTTTTGAAACAGACCCCATGTTATATGTGTTATATCTAGTCTGAAAGTAGAAAGGCAGATTTTCAGAACAGGAGTTAGGACAAATTTAGATATTCGTTCTAACTCCAAATGTTTGTCAAGTTATAGTCGTTTGAAGTTAATCAAAAATCACACATGCTTTATCATTTATTTTTAGATGGTCAACTCTAGGTAGTTGCTTTATCTGTTTCTTTTCTTAGGAAACTTATTACGATCTTGTTGAAATGAATATGTGGAAAGTTTAACTTGATACTCTTTCTGTCTATATTTCTGAGATGAGGTATTATGTACAGTATTTACATTAGTTGGACTATTGTCCTCATCTTTGCCGCCATATTTATGGCTCGTGGAACTAGAACAGTCTACTCCAGTGATCGAAATAAAGGGTTCAGTTCGAAATTCCAACCACCTGAAGAAGGCCGGAGTGTACAACGGCCGAAACATTGTGACAAATATGGCGACAAAGATGAGGACAATAGTCTGACTAATGTAAATATTGATACTCTTTATTTAAAAAAAATGTCTCATATGAAGTAGATTTTGAGGCCTTGTAACACAAAATTCAGTTAACATTCTGTGTTCATCTTGTCTGGTTTTCTCTCAGGAATTGACTTTAAATCGAATTTGGGATCTGTCATCATCTGTCAATCACTGAAATAGCTTGTGTACATCTCATCTGATTTTTGCACATTCAGAGCGCTTCTTTCAACTGAGAAAAAACTGGTCTTATATAGCTCTCCCAGTCCCAAGTATCATTCATATGCAAATAGTCAGCACCATCTACTCTAAGTAGAAGGTTGTCTCTCAACAGCCAATTGGAGCAGAGGAAGCAAATCTTGGTGCTTTATAGCATCACATACAACCAATTTGGAGTCTTTTATCAGACTGACTTGATTCTCTGTTACACATTTTTTTGCCTACTTGTCTGACACTACAACTTTCAATAATGCTAAGAAAAAAATGGCTAAAACAATTTTTCTCCTTTTTAGTGTAAGTTCCCAAATATTGATACAAATTAAATCTGGAAAATGTAAGAAAATTGTTCTTGGGGAGATATTTAAAATGAAATCAGTATGCTTTTTATCCTTTTTTGCCTTAGTAAATTACTTTTAATTAAAATTTAACATTCCTAGAACTTCATTATTATCCCTCATAACTGTAATTGATGTTTATGTCAATAAACATCAATATCCCTCCCTTTCCTATATATAATCCCATCAATAAGAACATTATATTTTAGTCTGGTGAATTCTTTTTAGAGTACAAATTGTGTTACATAGAATTTTTTCCATTTTGTCATTCAGTTACTCAACATTGATCTGATATATAAACATTTATATTTTTCTCTTGTTTCTCTTGTGATCAGGATGTCCTGTGAGTGTTAAGTTCTCTAGACCATTTTCATTGTTATGTATCTCAGAAATTTCAACTATCTCTTTCTGACTGTGAGTAAAATTTTCCTTGTTGCTCCTATTCTAAAAATGTCCCCCTGCATCTTAGTAGCTTTATACTCTTGCTTGGAGTGAACTGATTAAAAAAAAAACACATTAAAACAGGATCTTGTTCAATAAACTGAGTGACAGCACTTCTCCAAACAATAAAAAATTTTCCACCAGGAGAAATGTCAATAAACTTAAATAATGCCTAAAGGCTAAATCCACTTTGGCAGGAAGGGAGACAAGCCTGCTGCTGCTTAGAATGCATCCATTAAGCTGAGGAGCGAGAGTCTAATATCTTCAGAAATTTATTAGCCAAGGATGGTGAGTTCAATCTTAGGTAGGACCACAAGAGTCAGCATTGTTAACAAAAACTATACTACTTAATATGGCCAGTATTAAGTATTACTATTACTCATGTATTATTAAATATTTATTTAATATTACTCAGTATTAATATTACTACTTAATATGCTTAATTTTGCCTAAAATAGTAGTGATTTTCCAAGTGTAGCTTAGATGTGGCACAAGGCCGAAAGTATGGAGCACCCAGTAAGGATTGAACTCATTACTCAGTCGTAATTGTTCTAGCAAGACAAGCTTGCTAACTATTATAGTGCCATGAGGTGCCCATTAGTGATTTTCCAAGTGTAGCTTAGATTTGGCACAAGGCTGAAAGTAGGGGGCACTCAGTGAGGATCGATCTCACTACTCAGTCATAATTGTTCTACCAAGACAAGCTTGCTAACCATTACACCACCTTGAGGTGCCCTAAGTGATTTTCCAAGCATAGCTTAGATGTGGCACAAGGCCGAAAGTAGGGGGCACCCAGTGAGGATCGAACTCACTACTCAGTTGTTCTAGCGAAGCAAGCTTGCTAGCCATTACATCACCTCAGGGTGCCCCATATAGTGATTTTCCAAGCATAGCTCAGATGTGGCACAAGGCCGAAAATATGGAGCACCCAATGAGGATTGAACTCACTACTCAGTCGTAATTGTTTTAGCGAGACAAGCTTGCTAACCATTACACCACCTTCAGGTGCCCAATTTTGCCTAAAATAGTATATATTTTTGGTAAATAATCTTTTGTGTACTTCTTAACTTCTTTTGTATATACACCTATGTTTAGAAGGAACTATATTACTTAACATGTTAGCCATACCAGAATTTATCTTTATTGAAAATCAAGCCAAAACACACTAATTTTTCTTTGATTTAGTTATTATAACATGTTGAACTTTGGGCTTATGTTTTCTCTAAACACAGATGCAGAGTATTGATTTGTGATAGGTGAAATTGTTAAAAAAAAACAAAAACAAGCCGGACTCTTTTCCTGTTTATGGAAAGAAACAAAAATATTTATTCAAATTATACCTAACCTGTGTGCTGCATTTACGTAACAAACTGTCAATCTGACTATAAAATTACCAGTGTTTTCTAAAGAGTTCTGCAGAATATGAAAATGCACAGAGAATTCAAGCAAGGTACCACAATCAGCTTCTGAATCAAGAAATAACTGTAGATATTCTGCATAGCTGAGTAAGGTAAGCTTAGTAAGATACCTGTATCACAAGTATAGATTGCTTTTAATGAATTCATCCCAATTCATTTGTGGTGATGAAGGGGAAAACCAAATCTTAATTGTTATATTCTAGGCTAATAGGAATATATACTTGACAAACATGGGGGATAAAATAAGTAAAGGTTTATTGTAAAAACCAGTATAATAAGAAATAAGGTAACAGTTATGTGCACGATCGTCACACGTCAATCCAGTTGTGAGTGCTACTATTGGAACGTCGGTAGTTCTCACTTACTCAACATATTCCAGCTAGATGATATTTACCAGCCTCCCCACGAGGTAGAATGTGGCACAAGGCCGAGTTTAATGTGAGGCAATCCTTGGCAGAGCCTCATCTGTGTTCCTCTCTGCTCAGAGGCAGAGAGTTCAACCAGCAAGCCAAAAAACATTTCGGCTAGTCTCCTGTAGTCCGTTGCCTTATGGATACTTATAGGTAGTTACTACCTATAGTGTAATCACTCCTGGGGGTGACAGGTTAATCCATTACATCACTTATCTTGGAAAAGAATTTGTGTGCTTTATGTTATCTGTTGAAAAGAAAAGTTAGAATCAAGAATGAGATGACTTTACTAGGTTTCGAAATATGCTAATTGGTTGTGCTTCACTACCAGTCTTGACCAATCACAGCCTTTCTTACTATCAATAAAAGAGCATTACTTTGAACCTCCTTGGCTCTTCCTGGGTGAAGAAGGTAGTTGTGATGTGAATTTTTGATATTACTGGGTGTCCGCACAAAAAAAATAGCAAATTGGGGGTCCACGTTAATATTTTAGTGGTCCATAGAGCAATTTTCCTTCCGGATGGTCGTTACAATTGAGAATTGGAATTTCTATTGTAATATACATCATATTAAAATACTAAAAATAAAAAAAACACAACTCTATAACTAGCAGAAAACAAGATCAAGTGATCTAAGTGAGTGTCCCTTTTACTCAACCAGATGTTTTGATTGTAAAAGTCAGATAAGAACTGAGAAGGATATATAAGGAAGGATTATATATATATATATATATATATATATATATATATATATATATATATATATATATATATATAAGGAAAACTGAGAAAGATATATAAAGGAAGGATTATTATATAAAGGAAAATTAATTAAAGATCATAATTTATTATATAAATAATAAATAATAATATTAATTTTAAATATTAATAAAATAAAATATTAATATAGATGAATATAAAATATCAAAAAATTAGAATATTAATAATGAAATTAATTAAAATTTTTTTTTTTACAGTTGTTCACCCTGTACAAGGCCTGGGGGCCACTCTAAGTAGAGGATTACATTAAGGGTCAGTTTATATGGATAGGAAGGGAAGATAATGGTTGACTCTAGAGTTGATTGGGTTAAGATTGTAGTGATTGGGGAAACATCCTTGGGAGTCTGCAAAGAGCAGAGAGAGGCTCACCACATCCTGTGTGTGTGTGTGTGAGAGAGAGAGATTGGAAAGTGGAAAATAATTCTTCTCCAACAAGGACTCGGAGACTTTTCAACTCTAAGACTGAAAAGTGAGGTTTGGGCAGCTCCAGCCCAAATATGGCAACAGTACTCCATTTTTGGCCTGATCTGGCTCTTATAAAGGTAGGGGATGGCATGATGTCAGGTTTTTATTGGGGCTGTACAGGAAGCTGATCATTTTACCTATATCATTAGCGATGGATTGTATGTAGGAGTTCAACTTGACATTGGGTAGGAGTTTGAGGCCCAATATCTTTTCAAAGAAAGACTGCTTTAAAAAAAAGATTTTATAAATTTCAACTATTTTCTTTTTTTTAAACAATAAGGTTCACCCTGTACAAGCCCCAGAATGTTTCCCCAATCACTACAATCTTAACCTGTTCAAGTCTAATGTTAACCATTATCTCCCCCTCCTATCTGTATACACTAATACGTAATGTAACCCTTTAACTTTAGACTTGAACAGGTTAAGATTGTAGTGATTGGGGAAACATTCTCTTGGGAGTCTGTTCCACAGAGCAGGGAATGTGGTGGTTTTCCACTATGTAAATGGCATGGTGGATCCTAGCTGATGGAACCAAGAAATGTAGTTCATCTGAGTACTTTCCATAGTAATAGAAATAGAACAGTAAGAGCCCCCCCCCACATCCTACCTGTGGGAGAGAAGTTGGAGTGTGGAAAATACTTCTTCTCCCCCAAGGATTCGGAAACACTTCAAGACTGAAAAGTGAGGACTGGGCAGCTCCTACCCAAGTATGGCAACAGTTCCCTATTTTTGGTCTGATCTGGCTCTTATAAAGGTAGAGGATAGCATGAGGAGTCAGGTACTTACTGGAGTGGTACAGGGAGCCAATCATTTTACCCACATCTTTAGCGATGGATTGTATATAAAGGTTCCCCTTGAGATAAATTATATAAGGATTATATATAAAGGAAGCATATACATTTGCTATTTCTATAATACAATTCCTAAACTTATCTATTAGTAAAAAATAAAATAATCTTTTTTTTCAGTGAATGTTTGATGGTTTCAACAAAAAAAAAATTAAGAGTAAAAAGGTTGAAAACTACTGGTGTAAATGCTTTTGAACTGTTATATAGGTATAAAGAGTCGCTGCCGACACTTGAATTTGAACATAGATCACCAGTGAGCAAACACAGTCGATCCCATTATTGAATTAAGTAGACCACGTGACCATAGAAGAAATTCATAAGTAGGAAATTGTGTGATGTCTAATTGATTGCATTTCTAGTCTATCCTCTGTTAACATTCAGATCACTATTTTTACTCTATTACTATAAAACCGCTATTCTATATACTATTTCACTATACAAATTACTATTCAAGTAAGTATTATCAAGCAAGTACTATTAGTGCGAGATTATTCAAAGGCGTCTGACACCAGTATTGTTCGATGGTGTACTATAGTTGTATCTGAGATTACAAAGTCTCTACTGCAACAAGCATTATGAAAGTGACAATGAGTATTTGGTGGCATCACAAAATGAACTCTGTCTAACCTTGACAGAGCTCAAAAGCATTTATGCATCCTTGTGGGTGATGAATTATTTTCCACCTTACAGTCCTTTTCTCACAAACAAAATGTTGCTAACTTCTCAATACTCCATCACTCATTTCTTGGCAGATCTTCAAGGCAGGTTCCATTCCTTAATTCTACTTGTCCAAATCTTCATGGCTAGGATACGTCATGCCACACACACTGAGTTGAATCAAATGCATTTCCTTCGTATCCCATTGGTAAGTAAGAAGTTACACTCAAACATCATCATTTTTACATTGTAAAACAAACTCCCAAAAGGATACTTTCTCAGTCACTAAGATCTTAGCCTCTTCAAGTCTATGGTCAACAATTATCTATCCTACATATCCTCATGATATGCACCTCTTACTCCCACCTTGTATGTTCTGACAACAACCTCATTTAGTAATTCTCTACTTTGAGTGTCTCTTGAGCCTTATCTTGGGTGAACGATAGTATAAAAATTCAAAGCTTATGTAGCAGCCTACATATGACTTCTTTCACTGATTCTAGTGCTTCTGAAACTTATTAAGTTCCCATCATAATCAACAACTAATTGTCTGATTGTTCTACGTTTTGTTCCAAGAGACAAGTCATTGTCCTTAAAACACTTAATCCATTTTTACGGTGATACAGTCAGATATTGATTAATATTCTTCCACTTCCTAAATTCTATGAGAATAGACATAGAGTCCAACATTATTAGCAGCATTTTCTAGATGATGTAAGAGAACTGTGGCATTGTTAATGGTGTCTGCAGTGATAGCTAGGTCATCTGCATAGTCAATATCGGCCAACTTCTTTGTAAGATATCAACTTGTGAGTCTTGGTTATAAAGTAAAGCTTAGATGATTATGTTTGTTAAGTGAAGTTAACTGAATGTTGGAAATATCATCAAAGTAATTAATACTTGGGCAATCTTCGATTGGAATAATATTGGAATTATAAGAGACGTACAGAAGAACATCTAAGTTGATGAATATGCATAAGGCTCTGAATCCAAACAGTGATGCTGATTGGGAGGCCAGAGGGCAAATGAGTGTCATTGGCTGTCCTGGGACTTGAGAATTATGCTATGAATTCTCATGAATTGCTTCTGACAGATGCATATTGAGTAGATGGGGATTTGTAAGTGCAAAAGGTTTTGCTAGTGACTAGTAAAGAAGCAGCACAAAGAGAATGCAGCTCCAGGGTCAGTTTTTTCAACAGAGACAATTGCTGGACCTGAGAGGTAGCATTGTTATTGTTTTTAATTGAATTCACTCTAAGGCAGTAAAGCCACTAAGACACAAAGGATTTCAGGGTGTGGAAGAATTAGGAACAGAGACATTAATAATGAGTGTGAAAAGAAGAGAGTAATCAAGAGGACAGTAGATAGCAACTTACATTGCATTTAAATTTTTGCAGATCAAAGTTAGCTGGAAAGCATGGTGCCGGAAGAGAGTCCCACAAGTGAGAAGTGCGAGAAAAGAAACTGTTAGCATAGAATTTATGGTTACATCTAGGCAGCTAAATTGGTGAGATTTCGATGCCAGTTTAGTTCTGTAGAATCACATTTGTGCTGCCATTAGTTCTTTCCTCATCAGTGGGGAGATTGTCCAGCATTCACTGCCATATAAGAAGATAGATATCATATAGTAATCCAGTACTCTTTTCTTTGTTTCTAACAAAATTGTCCCATTTCTCAGCACCTTGCTTATCTTTTGCAATACCGCTTTCCCTAATCCAATGTGCATTCATGTCTTGGTGTCGTATTTCCCATCCTCTGTTAAAATGCTTCCAAGATATTTAACCCTTTGAGACCTGACCACCACTTCTACCAGTGGTAGAGAAAAATGTTTTATTTGGATAGACTGGGACACAAAGAAAGAATTCTGGCAATAAAGCGAAGGCATGAAATCATACTCTCTCGCTGCTATTTTTAATGCTTATATTATTTGTAACTAAATTTATATCTACAGTGAAATGTTACATACCAATTATTTGTGAATTTTGACTCCAGATCTCAGGCAGAAGGGTTAAAATTGTTCAGGAACGCAGGGTTCAAAGAGTTAAATTTCTGCACCTGCTTGATATTTATATCTCCAATTCATAACTTGCATCTTGGGATTTTTCTCTTGCTCATGATCATTTATTTGTGTTAAATAAAACTCTTTATGTGGCTGTGTTTACCTTGTCATCAAATAATTTGTGGAGTTTATTCATATTTTTTTAAAAACTTCTATTTAAAGTGTACTTTATATTTTGAATTTATATTGCTTTATATATGTGAATGAATGCATTACATTATTCTTGAAACAGAATTCTCAGTTTTGCTTTTTTTCTTGATAAAATTTAAATTATAGAAACTTCCATTATTACATTAGATTCTGAAATTTGCATATTCTAATATTTATTATAGCCATTAAAATAGACATTTTATCAAAGTCAGAGAAAAATGAAAGACAGAAAGAAGAAAGTACATTCTTTCATTTTCCTCTCACTTCAATAAAATTTGTCTGCTTTAATGGCCATAAGAAAATTTTGTATCTCTAGGAAAATCTTTATTGCAATATTCTAGTTTCCTTGAACAAAATCCTTTCATTCAATGTACAGTTTTGCCTTCTCTCAAATAATATTTTATGGTTTGTTCTGAGCAGAGCCTTCCCAATTCTTTGCACTGACAGCACACTTTTAAAAAATAACATTTTTGGGAAAATATTATTCAAGATTTTGTTAGCCAAGCCAAAATATATAATTAGAGTTTCTTTTCTCACACTTTCCATCTATGGAACTCCCTTTCACTTACTTGCTTTCCTGATAACTCAGTTCAGTTATATGCCATGCGTGATACACACTTAGGCAATCATGTATCTTTTGATACATCACTGACAAGGCAGATTTTTTCCTGCAGCAGGTTGCCATCTCTTTCTGTGGTAGCCCAGTTACCATCCACTACTATAGAACCGGGTCGGTCCTGCTATTTACCCATAGCTGGGGAGAGAAGAAGAGGATTAATACCTTTCCCAAGGGTATTAGCACGTAAGTGAATACAATGGATTTGACTGGAATTTGAACTTGACTCTCCAATTTCTCAATTCGAGCCGCTATCCATTATTCCACCATGCCTCCCTCCTGATAACTACAATCTTTAAAAATTTAAATGCAACATCAATTACCATCTTCTGTCTTCTTGAATCCTGTTCATCTTTGGTCCTTTCCTCAATCCACTCTATTCTCAGTATTCTTTTACACTATCATTCCCTGTAACACCCTGCATACTAGTGCCATTCAAAATGTATATAAAAAGAAATAATTCATTGAAAAACTTGTTAATTAAAGAAAGACTAGGAAATTAGTTGCTGTAAAGTAATATGACAAACCAGTTTTATAATCTCTGTTATAGATCAAAGCTTGTGTTGTGTCCATATAAAATTAAAAAAAATTAATTATAGTGTCAAATAATAATTATAATAAAATAATTATAACAATTATAATTACCATTAATTCACTCATTCTAAACCAATGAAAATCTATCTCATTTTTCTCCTCTACACACACGAACAAGTGACACTTTCTTAATTGGACAAGCAGTCAACACGGATTGATCATGAACACATGCATCAATAAAAATTTTGGCTCCTTTTCCTTTTCCAGACAATAATAGTAACATTTATCTCTTTGTACTAAAAAAAATGAGGTAAGAAATCCCCAGACATTTCTTGTATTTTTCCAATTAAATTATCTGGAAACTCATTGCACACATCTATAAAAAATATACCAGAAAGACTGTATATGTTTTATTTATTCTTTATTTCATCATTCTGTCAGATTCCAATCCATATTTGACCTACATTTGACTCCAAACTCACAATTTTATTCAGTATCATTGTATCTCATGTCTCCAACACCACATAACAACCAGATAATAAATTATACTAATTTTGTTGTCTCCACATCTTGTTTTTCATTTTTATGAGTATTTTTGTATATATAAATGTAAGGGGTCGTTATAATTATTTATTCAGAGTTCTCACTCTCCTACACTTTCTAGAGTGACCAGATATGAAGAAAGAAACAAGAAAATTACATATTTGGTAGCCAAATAAATAATTGAAAATGTATATGGAAAGAAATAAGTCAATGACAAATTTAATTAATAAATGTTTAGTAAGCTTTAAAAACAAAGATTTCCAAACTTTCTGCTTTTTTTTTAATCATTTCACCCAAACAAGGCTGTAAAGCCATTGAGATACAATAGATTACTTGAGTGTGAAAAAATATGAAAAAGAGAAACCTTATTAAGGATTGAAGACAATAAAAGAAGAGGAATCAAGAAGACAGTAGATAACAATTGACATTGCATTCAAATTTTTGAAGATCAAAATTGGCTGGAAAGCATGGAGCTGGAAGAATGTTCTTCAGGCAAGAAGTGTGAAAGAGGAAACTTTTAGCAAAGAACTTATGGCTACATCTAGCCATTTCAACTGTAAGATGATGAGACCTTGCTGCCAATCTAGTACTGCACTTAAATTCATAAAGTCTAGGTACCATAGCAGAAAATTCATCAGAACAATTACCATGAAAGTATTTGTAGTAAAGGCACAGGGAAGCTACATTACAAGATGCCAAGTCAAGACCAATAACATTGAGGATTGTTTTTTTGATTTTATCAAGAATCTTTAAATATATAGCAGGAGTACCAAACCATATGTGGCAGCAATAGTCAAAATAACTTTTTAAAAATTACATTTTTTGAGACACTATTTAAGTTTTGTTAGTCAAATATATAATTCAAAATATGTATATGAAAATGAATAATTCCATGAAAGTTTTAGTTAATAAACAAAGAAAGAATAGGTAAGTCAGGAAGACGTTTTAGTCTGGTCTTCCTGTTAGAGGTTTTAAAATCAAATCAAAAGAACATTCCTCAATGTTATTGGTCTTTACCTGGCATCTTGGATAGAGTCCCTTTCTCACTGCTGTAACATAGTTTCCCTTAGTATTTCCTATGAATACTTTTATTAGTATAGGTTATCGGCCACACAGAGTTTATTGACTATTTTGTGTTAGGAAGAATAACGTGTTTTTGCCTTCCAGTAGCACACCGATACTAATATTAGCATTAGTGTAGCCATTGATACACTAACATTGAATGCGAATATAGAAAGACGAAATATGCGAGCGTAACAAACAAGACATTTAATAATAAAAAGATTTACATATTTCCCAAAACAAATGATTGTTCATACTGTCCCAAAGGAAGGAAGAGGTTTTTACAGAACGAGAACAAAAAAATAACATACCAACTATATGGCCTTTGATAGTCTGCAGATAAGAAATTACTTTTTCTTTCGCTAGGCTGTGCACATGTTGACCAGTTTCCACATGTGTGGATACCCTCATGGTCAGGAAGGTAAAGAGGCCGTTCCTCAAAAAACAGAAGCAAAACCTAAAAGGGAGAGAAGAGGTCTCTCACTAAAGGGACCAAACTCCTATGAGCTCAACCCAAGGGAAAACAACTGTGGTCTCCCTACACGTTCATGCTAATTGTTCTAATGAATATTCTGCTACTTAAGTGCAATACTAGATTTCCACAAGTGAGAAGAACAACAAAAAAAAGAAACTGTTAGCATATAATTTATGGTCACATCTAGCAATTTCAATTGTAAATTGATGAGATCTCGACGCCGGTCTAGTGCTGCACTTAAATTAATAAAATCTAGGTACCATAGTGAAGATCTTATCTGAACGATTACCATGACAGTATCCTTGAGTATAAGATGACACTATAGTTCAGGCATTTCTATAGAATTTTTTGTTTTTAAGTTACTGCCTATTATTCATTAAAATCTCAATGTCATACATATATTTCACTAAAATATTTAATTTATTATTATATTAAAGAAAAGAAATGAACCAGATGCTTAGCCACTGCATGCTTCCTTTCCTAATTTCTATTTCAAAATTTATTTTCAGAAAAGGGTGCTAACAAGACATACCTGGTAGTACATTTTAAGGTCATAATTAAGGTTTTAATCTATCATATTCTTCTGTTTGATATAAGTTCAGTATATATTTAAAAGTCATATATTTATATGACTTTATTATTATATTTCTATAAAACAACAAGGAAAACAAATTATAAACAAATGTAATCTTGAGACTAAAGCTGAGCATATTTTGCAATCTTGCTGTTTCAAATAAGAGGTTTTTTAAGCTGGGTAAAACTTTCTGAAAATGTGAACTTGTTTTAATTTCCATTTAAAATTTCTCATTTCACTTTTGTCATTAGAGTATTTTCTTGTGCATAATGCACAAGAAAATACTTTAATGACAAAAGTATGCAGACATAGGCCTCAAGAAAGTTTTATTCAACTGAGAATACAAAGTTTGTGTATAGCGTCCTTATACAGTCCCCGTAAACAGAAATAGCTCACTCAAAGAGGAGAGTAACAAAACAAGGGGAGACCACTCTTGATTATTCATAACAAATATGTTATCTGATGAAAAATTAGTAAACAAAGAAAGAATAGGTAACTAATTGCACTAAAATGTTGTGAAATATCAATTTGGTAATGTCTGCTCTCAATCAGAGCTTTCCAGATATCTTGCATTATGATAAAACTTTTAAAATAAAATTTTCTGCAAGATATTAGTTAAGATTTGTTAGCCAAGCCAAATATATCATTCAAGATGTATGTGAAAAAAGAAATTATACAATGGAAATTTTAGTTAAGAAACAAAGAAAGAATGCTTAATTAATTACATTAAAACATGAGGGTGCACAAGTTTGGAAAGCTCTTGGCTTGATATTGAACACTTATGGATGCACTGTGTAAAAATTGTTAATCAATAAGACAATATATATAATTTTCCTGAGATGGAAGTGTTAATCTAGCAATCACAGGAAATGTTTTATTTGGCAAATATTTGGTCATTAGAAAGACTCAAGTGAAATTAAGTTGTTTATACATGAAAAAGAGATTGTGCCGGAATTTCTCATCTGAGTTGTCATTGTTTACATTATTTGCACGCAGAATATTAACCTCGATTTTGTGGTTATTTTCATGCTGTTTTGACCATCATTCCTCCCCCAGCCTTCATCAGGTGCTTGCTGATCAGGGTAACATTCAGGGAATTTCAATCTGAACTCTATTTAATCTATGGGGTTAGATTGTTTTTATTCTGCTGACCGTGTCTAGGGATATTTTCTCTAGTTCTTAATTATTACCGATTTAGTACTTCCCAGTTATTGGTCACCCTGTTTCCACTGAGTCCAAAAGTACACACTGCTTGGCTAAGGGATTGAACTCAATTACAATGTCACCAAATTCATGAACCAATGCTTTAATCCACTCGGATTGTGAATATATGTGTGTATATATATATATCTGCCTAAGTGAAACCTTGGTAGGTGTGTCTGGCTCATTAGGTTTGACTATATATATATATATATATATATATATATATATATATATGATATGTTTAACATTCTTTTTATAGATACAAGTATTTAAGCAAATGCTCTGTTTTATAATAAACAGTATTAAATAACATTTACCGGCCTGAATGTCCGAGAATTTTGCTTAAATACTTGTATCTATAAAAAGAACGTTAAACATATCATAAATGTCTTTAAAATAAATTGTCGGACATTGTCCAATTCAAAAATATATATATATATATATATATATATATATATATATATATGTGTGTGTGTGTGTGTGTGTGTGTGTGTGCATGTTTGTGTGTTTGTGCACACACACACACACACATATATATATATATATATATATATATATATATATATATATATATATATATATATATATATATATATATATTCACATCATAATTAAGCAAGTCTAGACCAAGAATCCTCAACAGAATGCAGAAAGCACTGGACAGCCATTTTAGCCTTTTTGTGACTCATCATCAGCATGCATCCACTACCAAGAATCGAACCTGGACCGTTCACAATACAACACAAGCATACCACTGGGCCAACAAGCGTTGGTGACAAAGAGGAAACTAACTAGACTCAATATAGCGCAGCCACTGCTAATTCCAGTGGTGATACTCATCTAACTATATATAACCCACTGGAGCCAGCCCCAAGAGCAACATCTTCTTTCACCAAGCCGCTCAATCCAGACCTACAAACCTGGATCAAGTATAGGTTTATAAGTAATAAACTCAATGAATTATTATGTGAAATTATTCAAATCTCTAAAGATTTCTATTACTTATATGCCTATGCTTTAATAACAAGGAAACAATAGTAGGATCTTCTTTAAATTATGTATCTCTTCAGAATGTAGGTTATTATGGCTCTTCACAGCTTCCTTTTCTTCATTATCTGTCAACTGCCATAACATCTTTGGAAAAACAGTAGAGTGGTTTCCTGTTGTTGTCACAATGTTTTTGAGTTGAAAATAGTCCTTATCTTAGATGAGCTGCCACTTAAGTGTATACAGTTCAGCCTACCCTGTTATTTAACCTATAGCTGGAGGGGAGTGTAGAAGTAGATTTATGGTTTTCCAAGGGCATCAATGAGAAAGGAATGGAACAGACTAGGTTAGAATTTGAACTCTGCTCACCAGATACATTCTCCACACTAATAACCATTACATTCCTCCTACATCCTAAGAGAAGGGAATAGAAGCAGAATATGTAAATACAAACTATTCTGAGATTATACGTTCTTGCAACTAGCTTTTCAGAATAATCAAATTCATGCAAATGACTTCAGGATGTTTTTGTCTTCTGTCTGAAGTCTTTGACGTACAAATTTTGCAAATAGAGGAATGTTTGCCATTGTGGAATGAATAAATCTAAGACCAAACAAACATCAAATGCAAAAGCCAAAGGAAGAGACACACAAGGAGTGACAAGAAGAAGATTACATCAAATTGAACATCAGACAGCAATTTCCATGCACTGTGTGTGGAAGAACATGTCCCTTAAAAATTTCAGTTCAAAGCCATCAGAGAAAACATCTTTTACAGCTTTGAGCTAACAAGAATAGTCATTTATGAGTAAAAAGAATTATAAGGAATCAAAATTAGTTTCAAAAACTTTTTTTCTGGCTTGCACATCAATTAAACATTAAGATTGCCACAAGAGTCCAGTGAAACAATATTATTCACATATATCAAACACAAGATATATATATATATATATATATATATATATATATATATATATATATATATATATGTGTGTGTGTGTGTGTGTGTGTGTGTGTGTGTGAGATAACGATATATAATTTTATATATCAGGAACAATATTAGGGAAAAAAGACTTAGTCAATACTAAACAAAACAATAAGCTAATTATTTTTAGGCTTCCTCTGTAGCTAAATGGTAAAAAATAAAATCGACATAAATTTGTTCTTTAAAAACAATAATTTGATTTTACTAACCAGATGCTTAGCTGTAGCTAAATTGTATAGCATGTCAGGCCAAATAGTGGTTCTGTGTAGGATACAGGTTCAATTGTTATCAGAGGACACATATCTTCTGCAAAATTTCTTGGACATTCAGGCGGTTAATTGTAGTTAAAACTGTTTATTATAAACAGAGCATTTACTTAAATATTTATCTCTATAAAACTAATGTATAAACAGAAAATATATTAAAAATAATTGTCGGACTTAGTCCATTTCATAATATATGCTGTCATTTGTTTATGTTAAAATATACAGATATGATTGTTTGAGAAAAATCATGGGAAATTTGTTGTTTAAAAACAATAATTTGATTTTTCTAATCAGATGTTTCATCTGTAGCTAAATGGTATAGCATGTCAGGCCAAATGATTGTTCTGTGTAGGATACAGTTTCAATTCCTGTTGGAGGACATATATTCTCTACAAAATTTCTCGGACATTCATGCTGTTAAATGTAGTTAATATTGTTTATTATAAACAGAGCATTTACTTAAATATTTGTATCTATAAAAATAACATATTAAAAGAAAATATATTATACATTTATACATACATACATACATATATATATATATATATATATATATATATATTGTCACATGGCCCTCAATGTTAACTGTTAAATCAGACATACAATAAATTTATTAAGAGACATGCTGTCTCGGTGTTTCTTCTTCTCTTCCTTCCCTATTTTTTTGTTGCTTGTCAACAAACAGAATAACCTCCTAAAAAAGGAGTAAGAATTGGTCAATTATGCTCATGTGACATAAATCACCAAATGGGAATTTGGTATTGCGACTTTAGTTTCTTGATGACCTTCAACAAATACAGTCCAGGAGCAAAATAGACTCTCATCATGTGATTGTGATGGATGAGAAATACACTGACAAACCTATTCCATTACTTGTATAAAGAAAATGAATCCTGGAGATCTTGGATATATTTGACTATTTTATGAGTAAAGGATAAAGGAATATTGTACCCAAATAAATACAAAAGAATCATCTTAGTTTCATCTTGGATGCCGTCCAATTTACCAAGGGGAAACAGAACTCAAACATTATTCCAGAATCCTATATTTTACATTGTGGAAGAAAGAACAACCAAATTTTATGAACATTCTACAGCAACTTTGTCTGTCTGTCATTACGAATATTCAAACTCCAAATTCTTGAAACACAAATGTTTGAACTGTTATCCCAAATCATTTAAGTGTTTTTTATTAATTGTATAACTGTCACTCCATACTTTTCTCACATTTTGCATTTTGTTATATAAAATTTATTTACAAATGTTAGTCTTGTGTTTGTTGGTACCTATTCATGTGTTCCTATCTGAGTGAATCCTATCTTTTTTTATTTTTTAACCTGGAGTTCATACCTTTATAGTTTGCTAATTTGTAACTATGTATATATATATATACATATATATGTATATATAAATAAAAAAAGAACAGTAAGATATATAATCCAGTGTTCTTACAGATATTTTTATTTTTACACAATAGTGCTCAATGTAAATTTACAGAGCATTAACAAAATTAAATTCGAAGCTTTTAGCTTCCATTTTTGAAACACGGTTATTACTGTGTAGCAAAAAAAAACATATTTTGAATCAGTTAATTAATAATATATATATATATATATATATATATATATATATATATATATATATATATATATATTCTGCTATATACATCAGCTTTCTAAGATCAATGGTTAAAAATGGCTTTGGTCAAGTGAAGCCTGTGGATCATGTTGAAGACCATCCTTCTCTGAACATTGTGGACTTGTGCTAAAGAACTACAAACAACAATGCCAAATTGCAGAAACCAAATGATTTAAGGACTACCAACAGCAGCAATCACTAAAATGGATAGCACATGTAACTTGAAGAGAAAATAATGACATAATTAACATATAGACTTTCTACACTATTTTAAATAAAAGCCTAGGTCATGCTTACACTCATTACAAATGGGTAAAAAGAGGCATATGTTATGATGCAAACTCTCATATTGGTCTCGCTGGGAGAAATGATTATAGAAACATTTGTTGGCTATTGTGGTATGTGGGGGCTTCCTTACTTTGCTTGATTCAGCAGAAGTAGCAATGAAAGTAATCAGCAGGGAATGGCAAGAAGTTCCAGAATCCATAAAAATGCTGAGCGAGCCCTATCTGGCCTCATTTCCATTTTTTCATTTCAGTGGCCTCTACCTTCATGGACAGCCCTCTTTCTTACTTTTCATTTTCTGCTGCCTCTCCATTCAAATCCAGCTTGAAAGGCTATATAATCCTTGCTGCAAAATACTGCAAAATTTTCCCCTGCAAAATACTGCTATTTTGAACTCTCTTTCAACCAGAAATAAAAGCTGTTGAACAGTTATTTTGAGCCTTGGGTTTTGTTCATTCAACTCCCACTGCCAAGTGCACACACATGAAAGCTTTGATCCAAGATGAAACCTCAGTAGTACAATTTACAATGGGAAGACTAAAAATTTCACTGTAACTGGCATCAGGAAGAAAATCACAAAATGTTGTAGAGTTACTTTCCGCAGTGGAAACTGTATTTGGACTAAATTCGGTCCTAAATAGGTTCAACGTACAAAAACATTAGGAACTTGTTATAATAAGTATTATGCAGAGTAATCTAGTTGTGGTAGCTGACTACTTTCGTATTCGACTCCCAGTCGACCCTCACTGACTCCTACTTTTATTAGGTGGGAGTGTCTATTATCTATAGACTAGGTGTGTTTCACCATAACACAAATCGAGTCCCAAACAGCGCATTGATAGCAAAAAGATGTCCTGTAAGCAGGGTTTTCTTAACAAATAGATAAGCAGAAAGAAATATGTAAAAACATGACTGCATGGTCAGAGTTGCAAAAAAAAAAATATAGACAGAGAGTTAATGTCAAATTCTGCATCCGGTGCCTTGGAAATTATCTCTGGTTTTTGGTCATCACTGAGTGCAATGGTTATATTGGCATCACCTGAGGTGAGTCACATACTATATTTACAGATAAGATCCAGGAGATATTTTTTAGATATATTTTTAGGGAAAAAAGTCACTCTTATATTCTATCACAAATGGTAAGCTATTGTATCAAAAGTGTAACGTAGAGAATGATAGGAGGAGAAACCAAGAACTTTTCAACATCCACTCATTATATACTGATGGCATTGAAAATTGATTTAAGTGTCATAAAATAATTAATGCCTGCATCCAAGGAGCTTCTGCATTTTCATCATTGGGAGTAAGCTGTTTATTTATGTCAGACAGGCTTTTAAAGTAAAGCAGAAAGAACTAAAAATTTCTTTTGTTCATTGTGAACAATTCAATTGAGTATATAAAAAATGAATCTCTTTAGATGCCACTAAGTAATTAGGCTTTTACATTTGAAAGTTTTCAGGAATATCCATTTACCTATTCATTTGTCATAATTTTTCTTGCGACTTCTATGAAACTATACTTGTTAGCTTCAGTTTTGTACCTGAAACGTAAACAAAAGTAATTTTTGAAAGGATTTTTTTTATCTGACATTATTTTTCATTACCATAAATGTGATATTTAGTGTGTGTGGGGGGGGTCCACATGTTTGAGTTGCTATCCTTGTTTTTTATTTTATTAAACAGTGAAATTAATAACAAATTGAGAAGCCCTACTAAAGAAAAATGTTGTCTATGACAAGCATCGAACTTGCACCCCTCTTTTACCTCAGAAAAGGCGACTTCATAGAATAAAGTGCTCCTCTACTGACTTGGAGCCCATGTGCAGAGAACAACTTTTTTATTTTGAGTTTATATCCATATGACAGATTTTGATGTAAAGTGAATCAAAAAGAGATCTAGTTTAAAGCAGAGTATAACATATATATATATATATATATATATATATATATATATATATATGCATTATGAAATGGACAAAGTCCGACAATTATTTAAAGACATTTTTATGTTTAACATTCTTTTTATAGATACAAGTATTTAAGTAAATGCTATGTTTATAATACACAGTACTAAATAACATTTACTGGCCTGAATACGGAACTGTCATATAGCCTGATGTGACTTAACCGATTCAGCCACTGAGGATCGTTCGGTTGGCAAGGTCGAATTTACTGCTTATAAACTTCAATCTTCCATGAATCTCTCATGTTCATTCATAACTGCTCATGGCGTATCAAATATAAACAAATGACATCACACATTATAAAATGGACAAAGTCTGCCAATTATTTGCTCTGTTTATAATAATAAGCAGTAAATTCGACCTTGCCGACTGAACGATCCTCAGTGGCCGAATCGGTTAAGGCACTTCAGGCTATATGACGGTTCTGTATAGGTTCGAATCCTGTCGGAGGACGAATATTTTCTATGAAAATTTCTTGGACATTCAGACTGGTAAATGTTATTTAATACTGTTTATTATAAACAGACCATTTACTTAAATACTTGTATCTATAAAAAGAATGTTAAACATAAAAATGTCTTTAAATATATATATATATATATATATATGTAAAAATGCATATGCATAGATAATGGCTGCAAGTTATTTTCAAGCAATGACAACACTTGATCTCATCTTAAATATAGGCAGCATGGATGTGTTTTTTTTAATCTTGCTAGGGTCTTACACTGTTTTGTGCAGGTGTGGTGTATTGGGTATCATCTGCAGTTCTTGCATAAATGCTGCCTAATTCTTTGTGTGATATCTTTGATGACTTTTGAGGCCTGCCCTAGTTAGACAGACATAACCAGATTTATTAAAACATTAGATTAAATTCTATGGCAACATTTTCAGAGATATTAACATCTTGCTGAAGGTTTTTGCACACAAGAAAATATGGCTATATATACAAATATACAGATTATTCAAACATATATTGTTAAATATAACAGACAACGAATGTCTATTATGTTTGATCATGAGCCATTCTAAACTGCTGCCCCAGTACACTAAATATATAAATACACATGCATAATTAAATATCATAAATGAAATTATGTGTGTGCATTTATATGCATGTACACATTGTGTAGACAGGGCTCATAAACCCAGGAAAGTAGCCCATTTAAGTGAAAGAATACACTGATTTAAACTTATTTTTTGATACTAATGTTCATCAAATACAAGGCACAAGAGCCACTCAAAGTAGAAGATTACTGTGTGGTGTTGTATGAGCATAAGCAAACATGAAGTGCATTTGGGGTTATGCAGGAAAGATAACAGTTAACCCAAATTTGAAGAGGTCAAAATTGTAATCATTGGGAAAACATTCTGCTAGGAGTGTGTTCCACAAAGCAGCAGATTTTAATAAGAACTAAATGAGTGGAACTTACTTCTTATTAATGAAATACGAAGGGAATGGGGATAATTTACTATTGTGTATGTGACATAGCAGGCTCTGTATCCATTTCATGGGAATGGTCTTGGGAGTCAACTTTGAGAAAAATCTGGAGTCAGAATCCTTAAGGCATTTCGTGGCTGCATTCAATAATATCCTGGCAACTTTGGAAACAGCACTGGAACTATGTGTATTGGAATTTGACTTTCCACTGAACCATTTCTGTGGTGTGGAGAGTGAGGACCTACTGCATGGGTAACAGTTTATCCTCCATAGACACCTATCCTGACATTGAAAACTGGAGGCAGATGTCTTGACACTGTGCCTGAAACATCGCCCACAGTACAACTTCCTAGTCTCTGAAGACACAGGTGTCTAATCTAACATAAAACTGAATTTGTGGGCAGTGTAAGGGTTATCACCATAGAAAGGGGAATCAGAATTTGGGGTTCAAATTCTGTCCAAGTCTGTTTTGTTCAGTTCCTTTGGAGAAGGCATGAATCTATCTTTCCCCAACTGTAGGCAAAATAGCAAGGCAGAACAATCTCTCTTGCCATGGATAGCAACCAGTCTATGAGAAGGACAACTCTGAATTTAAAGCCATCTTAAAAAGGGATCTGTCAGGCTATTTTGCCTTATACACATCCACTGCTGCCTTCGCTGTATTACATATGGTGCCCTATGATCCTAATGGTTTATGGGGCTTGTGATTGTTATATAAAAGCATATATAGACATATGTGTGTGTTTTTTTTTGCCTAGAAATGAATAGAATGATATATTTACAATTTTATATAAAAGGTTATAGAACCATTAATGTCTATTTGTTTATAATGTTTTCTCATTCCCCAGAAATGCAGAAATTTATTACAAGAGAAAAAGAATTTAAGAGAAATAAAATGAAAATCAATAGAAGGAGACATATTGAATAAAAAGGAATTATGATATGCATTACTATCCGGGAAAGCATGCTCATTTTGAGTGTTATACTTATAATGTTATTATGGCTATTGTAACTTAAAAAGAAAAAAAACTAATTTCTAAATATGAAAATATTTATAGAAATCTATGTCACAAGGTTGAGAAAGTGATTGAAGTTGAGATACCAGGTCAAGATCGATAATATTACAGACCCTTTTTTTAGATTTTTTGCTGAGAATCTCAAGATATATAGCCAGAGCACCAGATCAGATATGCCAGTAATATAATGTAAGAGTCACATATGATAAAGTTCAGGTGTTTGAGTGCTGCAAGACATGAAGAAAATTTACATATATGTTTTCGTTACAAGGACATCAAAATTAAACTTGTGTTTTAATCCAATGGGGTCTCAATTCAAACCCAGTAAATAATTATAAATTTTGAAATTTTTCTTATTAACCTTTTATATTAGCTGTAATGAAAAAATGAACTCAGCCAAAAAAAAAATTCCTGAGCCATATATTAAAAGTCAAAGAGCCACATGTGGCTCAGGAGCTGAAATTTAGCCACTCCTGTTCTGTTCTGTTCTGTTCTAACCCTAACCCTGGTTCTTGGTTCTTGCTCTCTTGTCAACTCTAGACTTCAAATTCAATATAAATTGTCATCTTTTGTCTCTTTGAATTTTATTCTTTTAATGCCCTCTCTCTCTCTCCAATAATGTTTTATCAGTTTCTTTCACAGCTAGTAACCCCTTGCATCTTTGTGGCTATATTTTCTTACTTGGGGTAAAATGACTTGGAAAGAAAATGTAACAAACTGATTCAAATAATTTTTGAAGTAAAATTCAGAATCTGAAAAGAAAATATGTCAACAAAGCTTTCCAATCTTCAAGACTATCAGTGCCGAGAGAATGCACCTCTGAGTAGACTTGATTTCCCAGTAGCATGCTTTGATAATGAAAACAATGACTTGTTCATACATTAATCAATATACCACTTTGCTTTGGAAGCTGGGAGTATGTTGCTATGGTAAGAGTAATGGTAATATTAGCTGTTTCCGCATAAGGAAACATTGGCATTCATTGACCAAGCAGTCAGTGCTACTTTTGGTAGAAATTTATAAAATTTTTCTCTTAAAACATTTTCTTCATGAAAGCAGGTCTCTCAATTCTCTTAACTGTTATAGCTCTTTCCAGCCCAAACTTTATCATTAATGCAGTGGGAAATGTTGAAATTTTGGTTATCCGTTATTCCCTCTTTGAGGTACATGTTTTATTCATTTTACTTGTTGCTGCTGTTGAAGTGATGTGGTTTCTGATATGTGGTAAAGTTCTTTATTTGTGATTCTGTATTGCCAGTTGGTAGGTGGCATTGTGGAATAATGGATAGTATCCCAGATTGAGGAATTAGAGAGCTGTGTTCAAATTCCAATTGAGTTTGATGCATTCACTTATGCGCTAATACAGGCTTAGTACAAGCACAAGACTGAGATGGTGCTATCAATCTCTCTGATTTCAAACCATTTGTTCATGGGTGTATCACCTATACCACTTTAGACAAGATGAATGCCAACTGGCAAGGTATGAATCCATCTCTTCCCTCCATCTATGGAAAAATAGCAGGACAGATTGGGCCATATAGTCTTGGTTGGCAACCAGTCTAGGAGAAGGAAACTCTGAATTCAAACCACCTGCTGCTTTGTAGGTCATGCCTCTTTAAGCAAAGGATAGTAAAAAGTAACTTCAAAAACATCCACCTAGCATGTTGTCTTGAAGAAAGGAACTGGCTCCCTTACTTCTCCTTCCCTCAGAAACAGAAAATAATGGACTTCTTGGATTTAGTACAATGAATTGAACAAACACAAGCAAGACTGGGACAGGGCATGGTTCTGTGGACTTCTCTAATTTCAGATCATTTGCCCATGGGTGTATTACCAATGTCACTTTAGACAAGTTGAGCGCTAGTAGACGAGATTCAAAGAAACATTGTCCTTGATAAACCCTATGTGCTTTATTTGTATGGAACCACCTTTAACTATAAATCTAAGAATGTGGTTGTCTACAGCTAGCAGTTTAGATATCTCTTATATAATCCAAATGGTAATATTAGCCATTTTCTTATGAGGAAACATTCAGTATTCATTGACTTAGCAGCCAGTGCTATTTTCAATTGAAATTCATAAAATCTTTCTATTAAAACAATTTTTTCAGGGAAATAGATTTCTCAAATCTAGTAACAGTTATAGCTTTTTCCAGTAACGAGGGGAACTTCCTTTCTAACCTTTTGTTTGAAGTAGTGTGGAATGTCAATATCTGGATTATGTCATTATTTTCTCTTCGAGTTACATTTTAGTTGCTGCTGTTGAAAGTCTTTAAGTGATGTGGTTTCTTTTATTTGGTGTAGTTATTTGCTTGTGATTGTATTGTGCCAGTCCACAAGGTTCAAAGAAGAATGGTCTTCACTCAGATCTACAGGCTTCATTTGCTCAAAACCAATTTTAGCCATTGGTCTTAGAAACCTGCTGACAGTTCCTATATATCCATGTGTAAGTCTCAATCTGACAAGGCTATTTAAAAACATGACTAAAGGTTTTATAGCATGAAGAATGATCAAAATGGATGCAGCTTACATTTGTCTTATGAAAACATTTTTCACATCTATCAATTATTATTTTTGTTATTAATAACTCTCAGACTATGAGAACCAGTGCTTTGTGGAATTGACTCTCAAATGGAATTCTACAATATTAACCTCTCTGTCAATCAATATTAATCCTCCATATCTTCATAATCTTCCTTTCCTATTTTCTACTTTTACATTCATATTATACACCTCATTCAATAACACTCTACTTTGAGTTGCTCTTGAGCCTTGTATTGGGTAAACATATTATTATTATTATTATTATTATTGAGAGAACAGCATGCCAAGTAAGGAATGTTACTGTACAAATATAGAAAGTCCATCTAGTAATCATGATACTCAGTCTAGTAAGGGTATATCAGATGCATGCATCACAGCCAAATGTGCATGATATGGTGACAAGTTTTGTTAAAATTGATGCATAACCTTGCAGATGGAGCCCAGTTAGAAATACCTTTCAGTTGAGTAAATCAGAAATTAGTTCACTCAGAAGATCGTCGATTGTGGGTGTTCCCAGGTATCTGGGTGTGACTCCCTAGTTATGTCTGAGTTGTTAAAGTCAAGTGACAAACAAATCTGTAGTACATATTTGTTTTTTACAGTAAGGTTCACCCTGTACAAAGCCTGGGGGTCACTCAAGGTAGAGTGTTATGATAAGAGGGTAGTTTATATAGATTGGAGGGGAAGATAACAGTTGACTCTAGACTTGAACAAGGTAAGATTGTAGTCATCGGGGGAAACATTCTCTGGGGAGTCTGTTCCATAGGGCAGTGGTTTGTGTAAAGAAGCTGTTTCAGTGAAACTTACTTCTCACCAATGGAATACGGAGGGAATGTGCATGATTTGCTACTATGGGCTACTACAGTGGGCAGATGTTAAAAAAGAAAAAAAGAAACAGTGGGCAGATGTTAAAAAAGAAAAAAAGAAACTGTGGGCAGATGTTAAAAAAGAAAAAAAGAAACTGTGGGCAGATGTTAAAAAAGAAAAAGAAACAGTGGGCAGATGTTAAGAAAGAAAAAAAGAAACAGTGGGCAGATCTTAAAAAAGAAAAAAAGAAACTGTGGGCAGATGTTAAGAAAGAAAAAAGAAACAGTGGGCAGATGTTAAAAAAGAAAAAAAGAAACTGTGGGCAGATGTTAAGAAAGAAAAAAGAAACAGTGGGCAGATGTTAAGAAAGAAAAAAAGAAACAGTGGGCAGATGTTAAAAAAGAAAAAAAGAAATAGTGGGCAGATGTTAAGAAAGAAAAAAAGAAACAGTGGGCAGATGTTAAGAAAGAAAAAAAGAAACTGTGGGCAGATGTTAAGAAAGAAAAAAGAAACAGTGGGCAGATGTTAAGAAAGAAAAAAAGAAACTGTGGGCCGATGTTAAGAAAAAAAAAGAAACAGTGAACAGATGTTAAGAAAGAAAAAAGAAACAGTGGGCAGATGTTAAAAAAGAAAAAAAGAAACAGTGGGCAGATGTTAAGAAGGAAAAAAAGAAAGAAAAAATAAAGAGTGAAAATATTAAGAAATAAAGAAAATGTAAAAGAGTGAAAAGGTATTAAAAAGGAGAGAAAAGGGAGATGTACAAAAAGAAATAATGGTTACATATTAAGTAAGAAAGAAAGAGTGGGTAGATATTAAATAAGAAAGAGTAAAATATTAAGCATGAAGGAGTGAAAGAGAGAAAGAAGGAAGAGTTGGGCAGTATTAAGAAAGGAAAGAGAAATATTTCAGACAACATTATTGACATACTATTGGAATAATCCTAATTTAGATAAAATGATATATTATCTCAGTTATAATGAATATAGTCACATATATTTTCATTTAATCTCTCTCTCTCTATATATATATATAAATTATTACTTATAGGAAATTTAGTTCACTGTGTTATGCTAGACAATTTTTCTAGCCAGAAAATTGCACCTTCATAAGTCTACCATTCATTCATGCATTGAATATTGCTGTCAAATCTGGTCTGGTGTTCCTGCTGTATATTTAGAGATTCCTGATAAAATACAAAGACGAATCCTGACCTGGCATCTCGGTTTCAGCCACTTTCCCACCACCATAACATATCTTCCTTGCCCCTTTTCCATAAATATTTTCATGGTAATTGTTCTGATGAGCTTTGCTCTTTGGTACCTGGACTTTATGAATTTAAGTATACTACTAGATTGGCAAACAGTGAAGAAAATGGCAAATTATCTTGTCAAACCAAGCGACAACATGTCACATGTATTCTACATCTGAAAATGTGGTGAAAAAGAAAGTTACTTACTGAGAAAAAGGGCACGTGTTCTGCATGATATACTGAAGATGGAATATATCCAATATAGAAACAAGTCGATTGTAGGTATTGCCATAAATGTATCTTGGATATGTTAATATTGAACAAAAATGTTCTGTTGGTAAAAGCAGTTGGTGTTGTTGAATTGTGGAGAAAAAAACAAATTTGTTTATTTTGCAACCTCAGCCATCAGCTGGTGCGTTGGATTTCTGATTGTTTACATGTATTGCGATTGATGATATAGGATCTGCGAATCAAGATTTTCACATTTCTTTCTGCACCTGGATCTTCGAATTTGGACTTGCGATTTGTTTACTTTGCTGTGGAAGTAATCTGCCACATCAATTTCTGAAGAGGAATTTTATTCCAAGCACAATGAAACTGACAACAAAGTCTTACAATTTTACAGCTGAATTGGCTAGTAACCATAGGTTCTATGCTAATAGTTTCTTCTATCGCACTTCTCACTTGTGGAACTCTCTTCTCAATTCTTGCTTTCCAGTCAACTTTGTTCTTCAAAAATTTAATGCAATGTCAATTGTTATTTTCTGGTTTCTTAATTCCTCTTCTTTTATTGTTCTCTCTCCTTAATAATGTTTTTCTTTTTCTTATAGTCTTTCACACTCAGTAAACTCTTGCGTCTTAGTGGCTTTATTGCTTTGCTTAGGGTGAAATGATTAAAAAAACATTATAAACAATTAATCATTCAGCAGAGATACAATTCAACTAGATGTCAGCTTATATTGAGTTTTTGGAATACAGTGATCAAAGTTTTTCAGATGATGCCAAATAGTGTGTAAATATTACATTTTTGGGACATTATTAAAAATGTGCCAAGTGTCCGAAAAATTGGTTTTATCACCATGAAACTTTTAGTTAAACTTATGCTTCACACAATTTTCAATAAGATCTCAAAAATGTAATATTTATACTGTGTGTCTTTCTATACATACACATATATATATATATATATATATATATATATATATATATATATATATATATTTAAACATATTGTTAAATATAATGGACAATGAATATTTATTATGTTTGATCATGGGTCGTTTTAAACTTTGTATGTTTGCTTTAATTTTGGGTGAAAATAAAAACAAAAATTGTCCAAAATTTGGATATTTTTTTATTAAGCTGGTCCTTGATCTAAGCTTTCAACTCAAATGAGCCATCTTCAGACTGGTCATACAGATATATTTAAACAAAGATATTCACCATCAAAGATGATATTCTGTTATGTTGACACAGAAGATTGCTATGCAACAATAATGGAAGTCAACTAAATTTTCAAGTTCAAAATGTAGTTTTTTTGCTATATTCATTGTACAAGATTATGGCTTCAACGAAATACATTTTGAAAGCAACTGTATGTCTTCAACTACAGATAAAATGTATTGTTGGTCATTTTTCTATAAAATGTATTGTTGGTATTTCTACTATAAAATGTATTTCTTGTCATTTTGCTTTAAAAATGTATTGTTATTCATTTTATTATAAAAATGTATTTTTATACTTTCATAGTATTTTGTTTTTGTTTGGGAATTCACTATTTGTCCATAGCTGGGACCCTAACAGTTGCTACAACCCTAGGTCAGGCTCAACCTGGGAACAACAGCAGTTAAGAGGTGGCTCCACATGCCTCAAAACCTCCCAACTCGAGGCCTTGTTGCCAGATGTAAATTATCATCATACACTGGACTAAAGATCAATTGTTAAAAATGGCTCTGACTGAATAAAGCCTGAAGTTCTAGACAAAAACCATCCTTCTTTGAACATTGTGGACTTGTGCTATAGAATCACAAACAAAGAACTCTACAAAATGGTAGAAACTGCATCACTTGAGGATTACCAACAGTAGCAACAGCTAAAATGGATAGCACATATAACTTGAAGAGAAAATAATGATATAATCAAGATACTGACATTCCACACTACTTCAAATAAAAGGTTAGGAAAGAAACATCCAGCAATACTGGAAAGAACAATAACAGCACCTAGACCTGAGAAACCTGTTTTCCTGAAAAATTGTTTTAAGACAAAGTTTTTTATAAATTTCAGTCAAAAGTAGTACTGGCTGCTTAGTCAATGAATGCCAAATGTTTCCTTATAGGGAAATGGCTAATATTACCATTAGCACCATTACCATAGTAGGAGCCCTTTGTAGTGGATTAATTATACAGGCTGAATAATGTATTGACTACAATACAAGGGAATGCTGAAAATTGAACAGCCTGACCATAGAAGCTTTACCAAAAAATATAATGTCAAATTTTGGGAAGTTTTCAGCACCCCCATGTAGAACTAAGAAGAATAGGATTATTAATGTAAAACATATGGAATAATAGCATGTAATCTACCTTTTCTGGTATGCATGCTTGCACCAAGTTGTGTACATTGTAGAAATATCTTCTTGTATCATATGAAATCACTTCCCAAAATATTTTCTTAACACCTATATTTGTTCACTACTTTTAATTTTGTTTTTGGTAGGTGTTGTAACCTAGGGAGAGGTTACTGAATAGAATAATCAAATGAAGGTTGGAAATGAATGATAATACTTAGGACAAGAACAACACATATAAGATTTACCAGCGGTGCATAGAAGAAGTAGTCAACTGCTAGAAGTGAGTCAAGTGAATTCCACAATGAATCTCTAACTGCAGACCAACATACAGTATTTACTACTGTATTTATGTGAATGGGGGCATACCAATTATCGTCTGTAGGTACGCTACAACATTAGGCTCCCAAATTTTTATTTTTATTGTGATAATTCTTTGAAAAATTTATTTTTGCTGATTACTTTTTACTATTATATAATTAATGTTATTCAGTGGTCTTTGAGAATTGCCATGAATTCTTCCAATTTGCCAGGCAACTGTTCTAGGAGAGAAACATTTAGCATGAGGTAAATTTATAGCAAACACAATCAGATGCAAAACCAAATTTATTAAAGTTGAAAAATCTCAAAAAATAAAATTTGCTTCTATAGTTTGATAGCTTATGACTCACAGGCATTCAAAGTTATTTTGATTTCCGCATGGAAAAGAAAATTCTAAGCCTTCAAGCTGAATGACAAAGATATATTGCATCTGACTCCAGTACATATAGAGATTTATATATAAGGTATTTAACGAGCAAGAATTCATCCCATAAGGTTTTGTGGAATTCAGCTGACAAGATCTATTTAATTTTATTTTAAGTTTATTCATAATTAAAATTATGAATAAACTCCCTAAAGTTAATTCATAATTTTAATCCCAATAAATAATATCTCATTTGGAAATTGGAAAGATGTAATAGCCAGCTCTTGTTAGGTGAATTTTCTTCATTTATATGAGGTATTTGTTGATTTTAAGTGGCAGACATAGTGAATGAGGTTTTGGTCTTCATTTAGCAACAAAAGGGAAGAAACTTAGGGTACATAGGAGATAGGCCCAGGGTAAAGGAGCTAAAATGAGCAAAAATAAAAGTATGGTATCTAAATCATTGTATCAGATATTTTATGGTAAGTGGTTTTTCTAACTATTTTGAAGTAGCTTTGTACAAAAAATGAATGAAGACTGTTTATTTGCTATAAAATATGTCTAGGATGAAGCCCAGTACTGCCATATTTGATTACGGTAGGCCTACTAGTATTGCCCAGAAGCTGGGGTAGCATTATACATGAGCTATATAAAAAAAAATCAGTTTTTTCCCCCCAAAATTCAGGGGTTGCACTATACATGAAGCAAGCTTATACATAAGCATATAGTATATATGGAAGTCAAAGAATTGAAAAATACAATAAAAAATTTAAAAGAGAGACCTTGTTGGTTCTTTCTAATCAAATTTGTTTATATATATATATTATATATATATGTGTGTGTGTGTGTGTGTGTGTGTTTGGATAAAGTCCCTCAGAGGATGAAACACGTCAGCTAAGATTATATATATATATATATATATATATATATATATGTGTGTGTGTGTGTGTGTGTAGATATTTATATCCGGTGGTAAATATTGGTGTATATATATATATATATGTGTGTGTGTGTGTGTGTGTGTGTGTGTAGATATTTATATATGATGGTAAATATTGGTGTATATTTAGATATGAGGATGATTGTATGCACACGTGTGTGCGAGTACATAAAAATGTGTATATGGGCTTGCATATGGATATGTCAATTTATGTGTATATATATATGTGGATACGTGTGTAAATATGTATATATGTATGTGTATTCATAAATTTAGGTAGGTATATGTATATATATGGATTCATGTGTATGGGGTTGCATATATATATATATATATATATATATATATATATATATATATATATATATATATATTTACGAAATTATATATGTGATGTATATGAATATATGTATAAGATATAGTTGTATGCATATATATGTATACATGGACGTATGTTTGTATATATAGAGTTCTAATGGAAAGAGAGAATTTTTTATTACCTTTTAACTCCTTAACCATTATTCATGATATTAAAAATATTAAAATTAAAAATATTTTTTGAAATTTAAACACTTAATTCACTAACATTAACTGTAAAATTAAAGGAAAAAATTAAAATATGTATTAAGATGGATATGAGTGGTAATGTATATGTATATGTAAGTATTTGTATATGCATCTATACCGATATATATTGATACATGTGTATGCAGTTATTATGTAATTGTACATGTATATGAGTGTATGTGTATTTACGTAAATATGTATGTGGTGTGCGTATGTAAAAACAGTAAATTTTTTCACTATTCCCTCCAAATCTTACTTCATCTTGATTTGAAAACTAAACTTTAATTAAGAAATATTACCCATCTAAAAATAACTTCAAATTAAATTAGTGAATTAGACTCTAACTGATAAAGATTTTACCTTAACAGTCATTCACAATATTAAAATATTACTATTAGTAAATTTTTATTTTTTTATATTTGTTTATTAATATAATATTCGGCTTATAATAAATCCCTAATTTATTTGTGGAGAAGTTAAATATTTAAATTGCAAACAGGCATTAAATCTAATTTCTTTGTGGAGTTTTTAAGCATTTAAATTACTATCAAACGTTAAAATCTGTTTTTATCTAAATCGCTAAAGCTATACCACCCCTCTTCTTCCTCCAAAAACCCTACGCACATCTCTTATCTCTTATCCCTTTACTTCTCCCTTTTTTCCTTTTCACCTTTTTTTCTCTATTTTCCTTTTTCCCATATCATTTCCATTGAGTTGACTGATTAAATAGATCAATGTCTGATCCTTACCCCCTCCTCCTCAATGTTAAGTATTAAAATAAAAATAAATTTTAAAACTCTCCCTTCCCTCTCTAAACTTGACCATGTCTCTCACACTATTCCTCACCACCCTCTATGTCATCTTGTATAAGCTTAATACTGCCCTTCAGAAGTGTAAATTTTAAATTCTCTTTTCACCTTTGAAAGTGAGGTCTGAAGATCCAGAGAAAAATAAAATTTTCTGGTGAAATAAATTATAACTAATGGAGTCTTAAAGAGGTCTGTTTTTCTTTAAATTATTCGCGCTGACTTAACATTGAGCTCTCAGGATTTCATCCTCCTTGGGATTATCCATACGAATTACCAAGATTTTTGTTACTTAACTATATATATATATATATATATATATATATATATATATATATATATATATATATATATATACACACAAACAAGTCTGATTAAAAAGAACAAAGAAGGTCTGTTTGTTTCATTTTTTATTGTATTTTTCAAATCTTTTTAATATATATATATATATATATATATATATATATATATATATATATAATATATGGATAAAATAACTGAAAAAAAATTGGGTGTTTTTTTGCGAAAGTATTTATTTATATGTTTTTATATATATTTAATATTTCGGACCACCTCAGTCCTTCCTCAGAAATTAATTGAATTACTGTATTACTGTATTTGGCAGTTTGTTTACACTTTACAGCGTTCATCGTTATGTGGCTTCTCATTATGCTATATATATATATATATATATATATATATATATATATATATATATATATATATATATAGTTTAATTAAAAAACAAACAACCTTAAGGGTCCATTGATTATATTTTCCCCAGAAAAGGGATTTTTTCCTCATTCCTCTGATCACATTTCCAAGTATAAAAGAAAATGGTTTAAAAATTTACATATTAATTTTATACAAGTTTTTGAGGGGTAGTGTTAAGTTGATGTAAGGTGAGAGAGAGAGAGGGGGAGGAGGAGGAGGAGAAGGAGGAGGAGGACAGATATAATCAAAATTAGAGAAAGAAGGGAGAGATAGGAATATGTTTAAATCTATCTTTATTAAGATACTTAAGAGTAAGGGTGGTAGGGTAAGGTGCCAGACATTTTGACCTATTGAATAAATTCTTTCACAGGAAAAGGAAAAGAAAAAAAAGAGAAAGAGAAAAGTGAAGAAAAGAGATAAGATATAAAAGAAAACAAATGAGGAAGCAGGGGTAGGGGGAAAAGGGAGAAAGAAGGAAAGGAAGAATAAATTATTATATATAGGAATATTGTGGCTGATTTCAAAATTAGAGATTAATATAATTTACAGTTAATGCTTGACATTATTTTAAAGATTACCAACAAAATAAAATAGAAGCAAAAAAAGAAGAAAAAGAAAAGAATATGAATATAAAATAAAAGAAATAATAATATTAATATATATATTGTGTGCAAACATGAAACAGACTATTGCCACTAGGCCTTGACCTCTGTGTTCACTTTTATATTTTCATACACTCTACCCCTGATATTGAGCACATTCACCTATAAATAGAGCAAATCCTCAAATGAAATCATTGTTGGCACAGTTTGGATTATCAATAAGATGATGTCCAATTGCTGAATTTGAATTCTCCTGGGTATGTGTCAATATTACCCTATGATATAATTGGCGATTTTTAATCCAAAATGAGGCATCTTTTAATACAACCAATTAATATAATTTTAATTTATTATAAGATAAGCATCAGTGGCCAAATGATTAACAAGATGGAGTTGTGGAAACAAGTACAAATTTCAGCTGAAACAGTGTGTGTTCACTTTGCCCAAATACCAATGGGAAAGGCATTTCTTCTCCAACTAACTATGGATAAAGGGACTTATTGTAGCATACCTACAGATGATAATGGGTATGTCCCCATTCACATAAATACAGTAGTAAATACTGTATGTTAGTCTGCAGTTTGAGATGCATTTTGGAATTCACTTGACTCACTTCTAGCAGTTGACTACTTCTACGCACTGCTGGTGAATCTTATATGTGTTGTTCTTGTCCTAAGTATTATTGTTCATTACCAAACTTTGTTTGATTATTCTATTCAGTAACCTTCCCTAGGTTACAACAAACTTGAGGCAATAGAGATGTTGTTCTACTGAAGGAAGCTGAAAATATCATTGACAGGACATGCGAGCAACAAAAACGTTTGAAGCAAAATGAAAACAACAAGAACACTTGTCTTAGAATCAGAAAGAGAGACTTGAAATTTCTGAGACAATGAAGAAAGAGAATTGGAGAATTTAATACTCACAGGGCATATTTTAAACAGTTTAGACTTTTGTAGCTAGGAATCGCTATGCCACTTGCATGGAGTTGGATTACACTCATTTCCTCCATATTCTAAATGTAAGCAGAAAGTTTTGCTCAGACTGCTTTTTCTTCAAGAACTGTTACTTTGTGGAACAGCCACTAGAGTAGGTGTTTACCTAAAAATGACAATCTTAATCTCTTCAAGTTAAAGGTCAATCATGGCCACTTCTTTCATTCATATCATACACTGCATTATCATAACTATTTAAATAGTCACCCTCTACCTTAAGTGACTTTCAAGCTTTTTATTGGAATACGCTAATGTTTTTATTTTTTTGTGAGACTCACTTTCTTTCATTTCTGTCTGAATTTCTGGGATGAGGATTTATCAATATTTACACTATTTACATTCAGACTATTTTCCTCATCTTTGCTGTAGTAATCACAATGTTTCGGCTGTTGTGCCCTCTAGCCTTCATCACGTGTATGTCAATCCAGGTAACCTACATGGAATTCTGAGATGAACCCATTATTTAATTTACAAGGGTAAACTGTTCTCATTCCACTACAAGTGTCTAACCTATTTCAGGTGTCTGTCAATCCTGGTAATCTTCTGGGAATTTCACACTGAGTCCTTTATTTAATCCCATGGAACTATATCTCAGAGGATTAAAGTGTTGGCTCATGAATTTGGTGGTATAGTAATTGTGAGTTCAATCCCTGGGTCTGGCAATACAGATACACTCAGTGGTAACGGAACAAGCAGTAACTGAGGAGTATTACAAAGGTACAATTAGCAAAGTCAAGATGTATACACTGCTTGATTTTGGTCTTTATCCCAAATATAATCCATATTTCCATCTGGAAGTGATACAGTATTTTATTTTATAAAGAAATTACTGCAAATTGAATTTTGCCCATCACAGAAATTTTCAAAGCACTTTATATATATGTATATATGTATGTATGTATGTATGTATGTATGTGTATGCACACACATATACATACATACATACATACATGTGTGTGTGTGTGTATATTTAATTACATTAACACTTCAGGTCACTTGATTGTAAAATTCAAAAATTTTACAACTAACTTTCCCAGAGAGTCAATATAATTTCCATGAAACTTGAAGTAGAGCCAAGATCAGTAAACATTTAAACTTATTAATTATTGTTAATGCTCTGTCTCTTGATATAAAGCACAATAATTACAAAGACTGCTGCCTGAAAAGCATTAATATTACTATAAAATACCCTGTTAGACTGGTGTTCATTTTTTTTTTTTTTACTGTAGCACTATATATCCCATATATATATATATATATATATAGCATAAATTAAAAAATAATTCAGAAAATTATCTCCTGTTTGTAATATAGTTTAGAAAAGTTATGCATTTTAAAACATTCTTTTGGTTCCATGGAAATTGCTGTTACAATTCCAGATTATCTCTTCACCATTTTACCTCGGTAACCTTATGGACATGTTCACAAGTGTAAGAAAATCAGTCATTAGCAAATGCTAGACTGATCTAGAATTGACCTTTTCAGTATTTGGAGATAGGCTCAAGTGTTGATTACAATTCATTGGAAATGACTGCTAAAAACCTCCCTCCTCAAATTTAGAGTCAAATCCTACAGATGCATGCTGGGATTTCTTTTAAAAAATAAAAAATGGACACTTCTTGGTCTGATTCCAACATTTTTGTTCTTTCTTGTATTGAGTTCAGAAGGTTATAACCACTTGACTGTATCCCATTAGCATATGAACACTGTTACTTTTTTTTCCTGTCTTATAATTTCTTTACTTCATTATTGTCTTCTAGTTGCCTTGATTTGCCTTACATTATTAATTTCTGGAATCATTTTGCTTTGTTCTTATTTTTATTAGTGTTGCCATTGGTAATTTTATCAACCCCACTTAAAAATGTCCACTTATCCAACATCAAATTTTATCACATAATGAATAGCCAACTGAGTAGACAGATTATTAATACCTCTTGACCTCCTAGGAAAATGGAAAAACCTGAAACCTCATCAAAACTGATGCAAACCATTAAAAAAAAGAATTATGTATAAAGGCAAGATCAAAGCTGGATTCAGTGAGGTGATAAGAAAGATTATATTTTTGCTATAATCTTTTGTAAAAGAAGTCTGAATAATACTGTGATGAATGACAGATATTAGAAATAGAGGTGGGAAGATCATGACAGTTTTTCAGGTTTCTTGAGAGCTTTTTATGAGGCATCATGGGATACCTATGTATGTAGGAAGCAAATAAGAATCTGAACTCACACCTCCTAGCATGAAACTATGTTAACCTTTCTGAGCTCTTTCTCCTCTCCACCCACTTTTTCCTTACCCCTCAGGTCTTCTGAGATATAAGGCTAACCAACAATCTTCCATTTAGATTTCCATGACCATTTCCAATTTTTATTTTGCCCTGGCATTGTAACTATTTCAGTTTCTCATTTGTTGACAAAATGGAATATTCAATACAGTTGGCTTGGAGCCAATTATCTTAATTTTGGCATAAAGGTCACTTACAACTTATTGATAACTGTTGAGTGAAAAGAAAAGGTGAAAGTGAAATGGTAATATTAGCCGTTTCCTTATAAGGAAATATTTGGCAAAGATTGACCGAGCAGCTAGTACTGCTTTAGGCTGAAATTTATAAATTTTTTCTCTTATAACAATTTTTCAGGAAAATAGGTTTGTCAAGTCCAGTAGCTGTTATTGCTCTTTCCAGTATTGATAGAAGTTTCCTTCCTAAGCTTTTATTTGAAGTAATCAGCATCTTGATTATGTCATTATTTTGATTTTTGTTTGTTTGTTTGTTTTATGGCATATCAAGTCCTTATGGCTCATTTTATGCCAAAATTTAATTTTCTTGGGAGCATTAGTAATTTCTTTTACAAAAATGAATTACAGGTGCTAGCTTTTTTTTTTATAAAAATGTATTGCTGCTAATTCCTTTTCTATGAAAATTTCATTGCTGATACTACAAAAGTGTATTTTTACCCTTTCATTGTGTTCTGACCCTAGTTTGAGGGTTTGCTATTTGCCCATAACTGGGACCCTAACAGGTGCTACCACCCCAGGTCAGGGTGGACCTGGTAACAGCAGCAATTAAGAGGTGGTTCCATGCTCCTGGTCAGAGGCCTTGCTGCCAGATTTAGTTTATCGTCATACCCAGGATGTCCTTATTTTGAAAAGATATGAATATTATCTGAATAATTCTAAGTGTAGAAGTTCTATAGAAGCTTCGTTAGCCATGTAAAATCAATATTAACAATATATACATTATTTACAGTCAAACTAATGTCCTCATCTTTGTTGTTGCTATCACAAAATTTTGCCTGTTGTGCTATCAAGCCTTTTTCAGGTGTTTGTCAATCCAGGTTATTCTTTAGGGAGTTCCAAACTGGACCCTTTATTTAATCCCATGAAACAATATCCCAGAGGATTAAAGTGTTAGTTAGTAAATATGGTAGCACAGTAATTGTGAATTCAATCCCTGGGTCTGGCAATGCAGATGCACTCCGAAGAGTATTAAAAAGGGAAAATTAGCAGAGTCAAGATATATGTACTGCTTGACTTTAGCCTTCATACCAAATCCATATTTTTGTCTGGAAGTGATATAGTATTTTATTTTATAAAGAAATTACTGCAAATTGAATTTTGTCCATCAGAGTAATTGATTTTCAAGGTCTACTTAGAAGTTTTAAGTGTTGAAGTTCCCCTAAAGAATAATTTTATAGGGTAAGTAGTCCATACCTTGCATCTCAGGAATACCCAGCACTAATATATATATAAATATATATGTTTCATTAATGATGACTGACAAGGTACTGCGAATTACACAAAGTGTAAAAACTCTGCAAAAGTTCTGCATATCCGAGCGCTTTCAGCTAAACCTTTAGCCATTATCAAGGATGATTTTATTTTTACTTCTAACTGAATGTATAGGTTGTGTTATGTATTTATCTAGAGTTATAGGAATGTTTTATTTTCCAAACATGGTCAGCACATTGTGGCCATGTTCATAGATAATATTATTGAGTGTTGGATTTTTCTTTTTTATTATTAACCAAGAGAGTTCCTTAAGGGCCATTAACTTTACTTAACAATGGAGTTTGCTAAAGGTAATTGTTAATATTGCAATTGTAAAATTTTACAATTAACTCTTCTGGAGAGTCAGTGAATTTCCATGAAACTCAGAGTAGAGCCAAGATCAGTGAACATTTAAACTTATTTATTATTGTTAATGCTCTATCTCTTGATTGGAAGCATAATCATTACAAAGACTTTTTTTTTACTGAAACACAATCTTTGTTATATATATATATATATATATATATGTATGAATAAAAAGAAAGAACAATAAGATATAAAATCTGGTGTTCTTATAGATATTTTTATTTTTACACAATAGTGCTCAATGTAAATTTACAGAGCATTAATATTATAAATTAATTGATTTAAAATATGGGTTTTTCGCTACACAGTGATAACGATGTTTCAGAAATGGAAGCTAAAGACCTCGAATTTAATTTTGTTATTAAACCAAAGACATTAGTTCCATTTCCTCGTCAAGCGAAATCACTTGATGAGGAAATTGAACTAATGTCTTTGGTTTAATAACAAAATTAAATTCGAAGTCTTTAGCTTCCATTTCTGAAACATCGTTATCACTGTGTAGCGAAAAACCCATATTTTAAATCAATTAATTTATGATATATATATATATATATATATAGATAGATATGTCATGGCTAAAGTGTGGATAATCTTTTACTTACCATTGTATATATATATATATATATATATATATATATACTTTCAAAATCAGGAGATCAGTTTAATCTGCTACCTAGGTTTAATCCTAAGGCAATTCTTATCAAATGACCTCTTAATGCTTTATTTTTTTCAAAAAACTAATGAATGTTATATTATTTAAAAGAAAAATAAACAAACAAATGCCTTGATGTTGGGTGTGATAGAAAGGGAGGAGGAAGATGTGAAGAAGGAAGAAGAAGAGGGAAAAGAAGAAAATCCAGCATATTAGAAATGTATTGGTGGGGAGGGGGTTAATTGAAATCTTTTTTTTTATCCAGCCTCATATGTGATCAAGAGGAATTTCTCAATATGTATGCAAGGACTCAAGACTTCAGATTTGTGGTTCAAAAGCTTTTTGGGATCTAAAGAACCAGAAAAACTGGAGTCAAAATTTGTTATGAGTGTAACAGCAACATGTCGAACACATTTAACAAACATTTCATGCAATTTTGCATTTCTACCAATCTCAGGTTAGCTCCCATATATTGGGATGCTTGTTTGCAAAAATCCTATAGCTACAATAGATAAATTTAAAATTTGAAAATAATCATAACAAATACATGTTTTTAAAAATCAGCATCACAACGATTGTAGTTATAAAAAAGTTTGTCATTGTAATTCATCCCTCAGGATGATCTTGGAAGAGATCAAAAGTACTTGGGTAGGAAAAAACTACACTGCCTTCCTTGATGAATTTCATCTTAACATCATGAAACTGGTTAGAGAACTATTAAGGATTATTATAAAAATAGACTATATTTTTCGATGAAACATGTTTGAAAAAACAGTGGCTCCTACTGCTATTAAGCATTACTCTTCAAGTAAATTGTATTGAGTTCTCCAAGCTGCTGGCATATTTTGTATCGAGAAAAACATTAAAATTCCCTTCTTTCTGCTGTGTGACAATGACCTAGAAGTAAGATATCTGACTAATGTCAAATCAGTTGGATTTTGATCCTGACTTGAAGTAATTGGACGTCTAGCCACACTGAGGAGCTGTGATACAGCAAAACAGTCTGTCTGTGGATGACTAAACATATATACATATTTCTACATGCATGAACATGCAGTATATACATATACATATATATATATATATATATATATATATATATATATGAGTTCAACTGATATGTTTACATACACCCTATCCCAGATATTGATCACTTTTATCCATAAATTTTAGCATACCATAAAACTATCATTTATCAGATATATATATATATATATATATATATATATATATATATATACAGGTATGGAGAGAGAAAGGGATGTTTAAATGGATACATACATAAATATGTATATACGGATGAGTATATATATATATATATATATATATATGTATGTATGTATGTATATATATATATATATGTGGGTGTGCCTGTGTGTGTGTGTGTTTGTTTTTATATATCTCTTCAATATATCCATGTATATGTATAGGTTTGTCACCTACTTCTGGCTAAAAGCATTTATTTTGCAGAACAAATCTTTTTTCTCATAAATTTATAAAAAAATATTCTACTAAATATAGCATGAAGCAATGAAGGAAATATGGTTACGAAAAAAGAATTGTCAGTTTAGTCCTACATTTTTAGGTGTCCCTTTTACTCACAACCATCCCTTCTATCTTGTTCTTACTTTTCTCTTGTCTATTAGTTCTTTCAGGTTTGTTTTTGAATCTGACATCCACACATTTTGCTTTTTAAAAATTCATTGTGTCATATTGTGCGTTCATGGTATTCTCAGCATTCATTGGTAGAAAATATTTTGCTCGCTTCAAGCCTTTCTTTCACTTGTGACACAGTTTTTTAGCATTCACTGACATATAGGAAGGTCAACAGTGAATACATAGGATTTTTCCTTTTTTATTTTGCATAAATATGTAGGTACATTATACAAAATAAAGTGCTGAAAATGAAAAAAAAGAATTCACAATTTGTTAATATCATCTTTTTCTTCTTCTTTGTGCTGGGTTCTTATAGGATGTTGGCAATCATAGCTCTCCACAATTTCCTGTCATTTGTAGCTCTTAATAAATTGTCTTTTTATCTCTCCTAAATCTTGTTCCACCACCTTTTACACAAACTTACAAGGTAGGTTATGCATTGTTTTCCACCCTTCATCTCACCTTCAATCTGTCATGTGAGTCTCAAATTTTCCAAGTCTTCTTTCATCACTATGTGCCCTAAAATTTTTATCTATCTCTTGCTGATATTAAGTATAAGTGTCCTTTTTGCTTACATTTTCTCTAAAACTTTCTCATTGCTCACATGTTCAGTCCATGGTATTTCCAGCTTCCTTCTGTAGAACCATGTTTTTGTTGCTTCATCTATGAGGAGATTCTCCCATGTTCACTGCTATATAGGATGACATATTACATAAGAGTTCAGTACTATTTTCTAATGGAATTTTTCTATTTCTTAATACTTTGCTTTGCCTTTGGGATGCATCTTTCACTCTCCTAATTCTCCTTTGAATTTCAGTGTTGCACTTTCTATCCTCTGTTAAAACACTTCCCAGATATTTAAATTGTTTGTACTTGTTTGATTTTGGTATTTCCAATTTGTAATTTGCATGTTGGGCTTTTCCTTTTGCCATACGAGTTGACATCCATGACATTAAAAAATGATGTCAATATTTAGGTGATTTTGTAATGGTCATTGTTGGCAGAACACATTGCCAAGTATTGGAGTGCTTATCGACATTCCCTTGTGTGTGAAATGAGTCCTATGTTGGATCTGAAGAGATGTCCACATAGTAGGGTAGGTAGGATCAGGAGATGGAGAGCTGTGGCTTTTCTTTGAGCTCTCTTTATTTCTTCTATTTGTCTTCTGGCGTTTTCGAAGGATGTTGTTTTTTTTTGTGGAAAGCTTTTCTTCAACTTTTTTTTTCTGCAGCTCCTATCTCCCTATTGACTGGATAGGTTTCTGTTCTCAGCAAGGTGTTTTTGAGCTGATGCTCGAATCAACAATGTGGTGCTCCATGTGTTTTTTTTTGTCAGATGCAGGCTCCAAGAAGAGGATTTATTTGGGTAGGCAGATGTCTGGTATTTGGGTAAGGTGTCCAGTCCACTGGTAGTAATTGTATTGCAATGATAAAATATTAAGAAAAAAGTTATTAAAATCAGCCTAATTTCTTGAATGAGCCTAAGCTACATGACAGATTCCATGTGGCATTGTGCTTCAAAAGTTGGCTATTTATTTCATGAATATTACCTTGATGAATGAACACATTTCAATACCATAACACCAATGTAGGATTTTATGAATTCTAAGGATATTTTAAGGTAATTCTTAACTGATGACAAACTAGAAACAGGGGAAATTTGGGTTTCTCTGTTAGCAGCAGAACTGCTTGGCATATTTAAGATATGGGCCTCTCTGCAACTTGTCCAGATATGGGTTTTTGTCAACTGTCTCATGTCAATAAAAGCAATGGAAAGACCAGTAGTCGGTAGTCTGCTTTTGTTGAGACTCACTTTGCTATTATCGGAGATTCAGTGTCTTGTAAAGTTGCTCCTTTGGTGCATTTTGTTCCAGAAGTTACCGCTCACCAAACTGTGGTTTGTCTGGAAGTGGCCTCACTTGTCATTATTCATTTTTTTATTTCCTACTCTCTCCCTCACTTCTCTGCTTGTTTCCCCTCAATTGTTAAGAGAACAATCTGTTACCTATTAAGTGATTCCCCCATCCTCAACACATTCTTGTCTTATTTTTCTACAATTAATTTGTTCTTGGGAAGAATCTTTCTGAGAAATATAGCACAGAAAGAGTTAACTTCAGAGATCAAGCAGTGATTCAAATCTGTATTGAGATTTTGTTTTTATTCCTATTTTTTTCCTTTTACTTTGTATTTCGGTCTTTGATGAAATCTTCAGATGTAAGAGACGGATTTTATTCTAAGTTCATCCGCAGCAGACTGTCACTGAGTCTGACATTGTTCTGCTTGGCATTTGTAATTTTACTTTTACATATACTGGGTTAAAAAAAACAGTTATCTGAAATGGATCAGGCCTGGCCAGAAGTAGACATCTTGGTTGACTGATGAGAACAATTCAGTAAAAAAAAATATACTTGCTTTGCAATGAATTCTATGTGTTGTATTTCTTCACAATGTGTGCGATCATAGCTCTCTACAGCTTCCTTTCTTTTGTATCTCTTAGCAATGTTTTCCCGCTTAATATCCCTCTCACTTCCTGTTCTGTCATTGATTTACATAAACTTTAGGCAAGTTACTCACAGTTTCTCTACATCCATCTTGCTTTTGGTATGTCTTGTGAGTATCAAATTTTCCAAGCCTACTTACCTAATTTATACTGTGTCTTTCTGATTCTAAGTAATAATGTCCTTTTTTTCTGTTTTTCTTAAAACTTCCTCATTGCTTATGAGAAATGTCTATTAGCATTCCTGGATGTACTAATATCTTGAACAGAGCATGAGTTCAAGACATCCATATACTGCAAGCCAACATTCACTGAACAATAGCTCAACATCAGCTCCCAACACCCATTCAGTGTAAAGAAATGGATCGTATGCTGCTTGCATCATCAAGCAAAAGTCATAAGTGGTGACCCAGAGACATATGAATAAGAAATAGTCAGAATAAGCTGTACCCTACAATATAACAACTACTGGGTACATGACAGCAGCTCCAACAAACTGGGATGAGCAAGAGGATAACAATGCTCAAAAAACAGCCTTGATCTGCCTCCCCTATGTGAAGGGATTATTGGACAAAATACAAAAGATCTGTGGTTCATATAACATCAGAATGACCTTCAAAAATGGTTCAACACTTTGCAGACAACTCTTCCAAGAGCTCTCATAGAGGAGAACATGATTAAGGACTGTATGTATGCCATCCCATGTAGCTGTGGCAAGAAATATAAAGAAGAAACAGGCAGTCCCTTTAAGATATGATGGCAGGAACACTGTAAAGCCGTAACACAAGGTGAAATACATATGACCACATATGATGGGAAAAGGGAGATACTCCTGAATAGTCGAGAATGAAGTTAGTAGAGAATTTCCAAGCAAAGGGTTCTGTTTTATCAACAGTAGCTGATGATACTTCCAGCTGAATGAAGAGAGGAAAGACTGTAGATTTACTCTTTTTCAACAGACCAGTAATCTTTAAAACCAAACTTGTGAGAGGCTATATAGTGTTTCATTCTGTCAGTAAATCAATGAGGGAAATTCACTATTCACTGAATTTAAGCGTACTACTAGATTGGCAAATAGGTCTCATCATTTTACTGTTGATTTAGCTAGATGTAACCATAAATTCTATTCTAATAGTTTCTTTTCTGGCACTTATCGATTGTGAAACTCTCTTCTGGTTTACTGCTTCCCTGCCACCTACAATCTTAAAGTTTAAATGCAATGCCAATCACCATCTTCTGTTTTACTGAATCCTGTTGTTTTATTGTCTTTTCTTCTCACTAATGTTACCTCATTTTATTTCACTCCCAGTAACTCCTTGTGTCTTAGTGACTTTATTGCCTTGTTTGAGGTGAAATGATTAAAAAAAAAATTAATAAAAGTAAAATAATATAGAATTCAAGTGATTCCCTCTTTTTTATTACTGAATTCTTTCTTTTTTTTTATTTACAATGCAGTTCTAAAACAATCACAACATATCCTGGAATTTGTTTTTCATCTCTCTCTCTCTCTCTCTCTCTCTCTCTCTCTCTATATATATATATATATATATATATATATATATATATATATATATATATATATATATATATATATATATATATCTATCTCAGGCAATAAACTCGTACATCTACATTTCACCACTGCAGCCAGGGCCACTGTTCAGATCCCCCATTCATATATTAAGAACTGCCATTTATCAGAACAGGTCCATTAGGCAGTAAATCTAATCTATTCTAAACTTGATTTATATTCAATAACTAAGGAAAGAACATGTAATGAAGATAAACGATTTCTTTCCAATAACCTGAGTTAATGTCCTTAAATGTAGTGTTCAAACAATTTAACAATCCTTGGAGAAAGATGCTTCTAAGGGGATGAGAGTAGATTTCTTAAATGTATCTCCTGATTTCAACAGATTCATATTTAATTCAAAACATGTACGTGGCCTTGTGGGTGATGAATTATTTCTGACAACCCCTTTTCTACAGATGAAATATCACAAGCTTTTTACTATTCTCTTGCTATAGAAAATGTTCTGATAAGCAACATTTCTTAGTTCCATCAGTTCAGACCTTTACATCTATGACTCAACATGCCACATCTACAAGGTTCGATCATCCTCATTCCCTTTGTATTCCATTGGTTAGAAGGAATTTTCATTTGAGCAACTTCTTCTCAGGGTCTACTACATCGGAAAACAGACACTGAGAGGAGGCCTTCCTGATCCTTACTTCAAACAATCATGACCACTACAAGTCTAGAATTCACTGTTATCTACATACATGAACCTCATTGATTAACCCTCTATCCTGCGTGGTCCATGGTCTTTATGATACAATCCTTCTTAACAAATTATGTAATGAAAGGGTTCTTGAATGGCCACTCTTCTAGATCCTTTCACATTAATGTTGATGCTCCCCCCCAGTGTTCTATATTTGGACCTACTTTGTTTCTTACCTTTACCAACAACATTCCTGATCCTATCAATTTCCAACTTGATATCTATACTGATGATACAACTATTTAATCTTGTTTTAATAGCAAGTCTGATAGATCCGATAAAGTAAAACTGGCAGCTGATCGAAAAAAAAAAGGTCAAATTGGCTGATGGTTTTTGATAATGGCATTCAATCAGTTGTAAATTTTAATGGCTCCAAAACAAAACTACTGTCTTTTAGTCATCTTAGAGAAACAATTTTGCCTCCCATCAGTATGGCTGATGCTAACCTCCAAGAGAGTAACCCATCGTATCTTCTCAGTTTCACTGACGTGAGGTGGAATGATATTGAATATGTTGCTAGTCTTCTTGATTTCCAGTCAATATTGATCTCAAAAATTTTAATAAAATGTCAACTTTGATGTTCAAAAAATATTTAAATGCAACGTCAATCATTATCTTCTGTTTTCTTAATTCCACTTCTTTTATTGTTCTCTTGCCATAATAATGTTTTATTGTTCTAATATTCTCTCACAATCAGTAACCTCTTTCAACTTAGTGGCTTTATTGCCTTGCTTGAGTTGAAATGATTAAAAAAAAGGTTTGCAGCTTGGGAAGTTTGTTTCCTTTGTCATGACAGATAATATTTCTTGTCAGACTCCATCTTGCACAGATATAAATCTACCATTCATTCATGCATTGAATATTGCTGCCCTATCTGGCCTGGTGCTCCAGCTATACATTGCACGATTCATGACAAAATCCAAAGAAGGATCTGGAATGTAATCAATCCTGACCAAGCATCTTGACTTCAATGACTTTCTCATCAATGTAACATGGCTTCCCTCTGTTTTTTCTGCAAATATTTTCATGGCAACTGTTTTGACAAGCTTTTTTCCCTGATGCCCCAAATACATGAATTTAAGTGTGCTACTAGATTGGCATATAGGTCTCACTAATTTACTGTTGAACTAGCTAGATGCAACTCCGTTTACATCTTTTGAATCAATTGCTACGTCTACTGCAAGGAAAGTTGATGCATTGTTTCATGCCAGGCAATTTCTCTCATCAGAATCCATCATGCGCATTTATAAATCTACCATTTATCTGTGCATTGTATAATGTTGCCATATCTGGTTTGGGGCTCCTGCTATATATCTCAAGGATTCTTGACAAAATCCAAAAGAAGGGTTTGTAGAATGATCAGTCATAACTTGGCATTTTGGCTTCAGTCACTTTTCCACCACCATAACATGTGGCAATTATATAAATATTTTCATGACAATTGTTCTAATGAACTTTCCTTTTGGTATCTTGACCTCATGAATTTTTGCCTAGTATTAGGCTTGCAACTAAGTTTCATCATTTTATAGTTAAAATAGCTAGATGTAACTGTAAGTTCTATTCTCATAGTTTATTTGCTCAAAACTTCTCACCTGTGGAACCCTCATCCAGTTTCTTGCTTCTCTGCCACCTGTGATCTTCAAAAATTTAAATGCAACATCATTGCCATTTTCTGCCTGCCTGGATTCTGTTATTTTATTGTCTTTTTTCTTCACTAATGTTCTCTTGTTTTGTTTCACACTTGTTGCATCTTAGTAGCATTATTGCCCTGCTTGGGGTGAAATGATTAAAAAAAAAAATAAGCATCTGCTATTTCATATTTCAAATCAAATTTGAATGTGTCCCTGTGTGCCTCTCTCTTGCTATGTATTGGATATGCATATATATATATATATATATATATATATATATATATATATATATATATATATAGCATAATGAGAAGCCATGTATACTTTCTTAATATGTATATAATATAGAAAAAACAACTGGAAAGTTGCAAATTAAAAAAAAAAATTGATTATTTTTTTGTGAAAGTATTTATTTATATTTTTTTATATATATATTATTTATTTTTTAATATATATATTATTTATATTTTTTATATATATATTATTTATTTTTTTA
>OZ038486.1:128039519-128064519 GCA_964036315.1 Acanthosepion esculentum | reverse complement strand
TACACATATATATATATATATATATATATACATATGTATACACATATATATATATATACGCACATATATATATATACATATATATATACACACATATATATATATATACATATATATATACACACATATATATATATATACATATATATACACATATATATATACATATATATATATATATACATATATATACACACATATATATATATATACATATATATACACATATATATATACATATATATATATATATACATATATATATACACACATATATATATATATACATATATATACACATATATATATACATATATATATATATATACATATATATACACACATATATATATATATATATACATATATACACACACATATATATATACATATTTATATACATATATATACATATATTCATATACATATATATACATATATTCATATACATATATATACATATATTCATATACATATATATACATATATTCATATACATATATATACATATATTCATATACATATATATACATATATTCATATACATATATATATATATATATATATATATATATATATATACATATATATGTACATATATATACATATATATAAATACATATATATACATATATATAAATACATATATATACATATGTACATATATATACATATTTATATACATATACATACATACATACATACATACATACATACATACATACATACATATATATATATATATATATATATATATATATATATATATATATATATAAAATTAAATAATCAAATACAATGAAATACAGACATAAAAAGTCTAATTCATTTGGTTGAATGAAAGTAGAAATAGGAATGTGGGAAGATAATTAAATAGTGGCAGTAAAAGAGTATAACAGTTGTAAAAGACTTAATGTAGATAAACTGAATTACTCCCTCTTTTACAAACATTAGACGGGAGGACTCATGTAGATAGATTGAATATATGGCCACAGTGATGCATATGTAGATAAATTGACAGATGAACAGACCAATGTTGATAAAAATCAATATAGTTAGCTGAAAGATATGGTTACAATATCTCTAAGTCTCACTCTTTGTCTTTGTCTCGATATCTTTCTATATATTTGTGTCTCCCCATGTCTCTTTGTCTAAGTTTCTCTCCCTACATATCTCTCACTGTACATCACTCTCTCTTAAATTGATATATAGGAAGACTAAGCCTCTCTGTCTATTTAATTAAGTCTCATGCTCTGTAAGACTTGCATACACACACTATTTACCTAAATCTCTCTCTCACTCTCTCTCTATATATATATCTATTTATCTAAGTCTTCTCACTCTCTCTTGATCTATCTCTCTCACTTTCTCTCTATCTGCATATCTATCTATATATCTAAGTCTCACTCTCTCTATTTATCTAAGTCTTTCTCTATCTACTTATCTTTCTACATATATATATATATATATGTGTGTGTGTGTGTCTATGCCTTCTTCTCTCTCTATTTACCTAAGTCTCTCTCACCAAGTATCACTCTCTCTAACTATCTCTTTATCTAAATCTCTAAGTCTTGCTCCCTCTCTCTTGATCTATCTACATATCTATCTATATATCTAAGTCTCTATGTCGCTTTCCTCTATCTAATTCTCTCTCTATCTACCTAACTTTCTACTTGCAATATTCGGATTTATTATCCTCATCTTCATTGCCATATTCAGAATGTTTCAGCCGTTGTATGTGCTGGCCTTCTTCAGGTGATTGCAATTTTGAACTGAACCCGTTTTTATTAAATGGTTGCTGAGACATTACGTTTTTAATTTCCAAAAATTCATATGCAGATGTCATCAAGGACACATGGCCAAGTGGATAAAGACGTTGTTTAGATCCAGTGACTAGACCCAAAGAGTAGTGAGTTCAATACCAGGCCACAGCAGTGGTGAACCAAAAGCTTGAGTTAAAGGGAAATAACTGAGACATTCAGAAGAGAACAATCGACCTGTGGTGGCTTGGATTAAGATTTCAAGCGTACAATGAGGAGAAGAGTCCAAATGAGGAGAATAATGCAAATAATCATAATCTCAGAGATATAGACAGCTAACTTTCTACATATCTATGTGTCTCATTATCTCTATCTATGTATCTTAGTCGCTCTCTCTCTTTGTATCTATCTACATGCTATCTGACTCTGTCCATTAATTTGGTGCATATGGTCAAATCACACTGTAAAGATTTTGTAGATCACCAAAGTTAAGCAGCATCTAGCCCAGTCAGTACTAAGATGGGGAACTACTTAAGAACATCAGATACGGTAAACAACCTCCTACAATGCAGAATATGTTTCAGTTTTATATAACCCAGAAAAAATTGATAAACTGTAAAAAAAAAACCCAAAAAAACCCCCAAAAACACTCAATCAATTACTTTGGTATCTTTAAAAACATCTTTTTAGCAAAATGAATCATACCCATTTCCTTTGTATTCCTGAGTAAGAAGTAAGTTCCATTTAGACAGTTTCTTCCCAAGAACTGCTACTTTGAAGAACAGACACCTGGTAGGAAATTTTTCTCAATCAATTCAATCTTGACCTCTTTAAGTCTAGATTTAATTATAATCTTTCCTGCATATCTCCATGAATTTCAATTCTTGCTTTTTCTCATACTCATACAATATCTCACCATAACCTTCTAAGTGAGTTTCTCATGGCCTTTTTATTTGGGTGAAAATTAGTATTACATCAAATAGACTATTTAGGTTAAAGTTTCTTGATTGTGAACTGTAGATACTAAAAATAATCTTGTCCTAGACCTTAAAATGATTCTTTGCATTTATGATGGCACCATTATCAACATTGAATGGACCAAGAATTTTACTGCTTACAATACTAACTGAAAATATTATTCCACATTCTTCTCACTATTGACTTAGGAGTTGGATAGGTAGACTATTTTTAGGAAGGACCCAATCTCTAGCCAACCCATCAGGTTCATCCAATGTAGATCTTCTTTTTTTTTTTTTTTTTTTTAAGCGTATCACCCCAAGAAGTTTTAACTTAGTATAAGTCCCAGAGGTCTATATTAAAAACAAAATTGAAGAAAGGAAAATGAGGTTAGCAGGCGTTAGTTTTTAGCAAGAAAAAATAAATAAATAAAATAAAATAAAATAAAAAATAATTATTAATAAAGTATTTACTCACTGGAATTAAGTTTTAATATCGACGACATACTTTGCAAAAAACACAAGCGAAAGTGAACGGCATGCTCGACTCCCCAAGCGTCAAGTTACAAAGAACGCAGTGTTGGTGGCAGTGGGGGGAGGTCGTACAGCCCCTCCTCCACAACCATAACAGTGGGCCGGGGTAGGGCTTTTGTAGGAGAAAGTTCAAATCAAACTGGCACCTATAAGACAATAGTCTCTGACCAGAGACTTTAAGCTCCATTCATCCCCATAACTACTCAATGAATATTTCTAAGAAGGACCCAATCTCTAGCCAACCCATCAGGTTCACCCCAATGTAGATCTCCATTCATCCCCATAACTACTCAATGAATATTTCCACAGCAAATAATACAGATTTTAGTTCCACCAGTTTAGACATTTATGACTAGGAAATAGTATGCTACTTCCATGGAGTTGACTCACCCTCATTTTCTTCTGTGTTTCACTCAAACAGCTTTTTTCTCAAGAACTGCCACTTTCTTCAACACAGCAACTTTGACTCTTCCTACCATCTCCTCTTTCATTTATGAGATGTGATCAAAAGGTAATGGAATGTTGCTGTTGTAATGGATCTAAAGTATACCGATTGAAGCCGCTTGGCATACATTGACCTTGAACACTAAGTTATAACATTCTCACTTGCTTCCATTGTTTATAGCAGTGCTTGGAAGGAAAGTGTGTAGAGTGTGGTCGTCTCACCACACCAGAGAGGTTGATCATGGCTTGTGCAGCAGTTTTTGGCCAAGACAACATTCCCTAGGTTTGGCAAACACCATATTCCCCAGCTCTCTAACATTGAAACTTATTTCTCTTCACCAATCAAATACCACGGAAAAGGAATATGATTTCATGATGTTGAGGAAATCCAAGAGAATGTGATGAAACAGCTGCTTGTTATCCCAAAAAGGAGTTCTAGTGATGTTTCCATTAATGGAAACGATGTAAAATATATTGTGTAGCTTCAAAGGGGAATTACCTGGAAGGAAATCAAAAGCCAAATTGATATGTTTTGTAGTTTTTTCTTTTTATCGCATCAGTACCAATACTTTTTGATCAGATTTCATATATCACGCACGTCAGTCTTCATTACAGTTTTAACAGTAGTCCTGTATTTTGAATGCTTTTTGAGCTTTGTATTGAGTGAATTTTAGTAAAAATAAATAAGCTTTACTGTTGAGAAATTATTATTCATGTACTACTTCACCAAAATAAAATGTTTATCTTTGTGATATTTACTTAATGATGGTAGTTTGTTTTCAGGTTTCATTTTCAATATTCTGCATCTTTTCTCCCTTTACATTGGTAACGAAAGCTTCTTCAAATACTTTTTGCTGGTCAAACCACTTTTCTTTGAATTCTACTCAAAATCTTTATTTTTAACATTTTTAAAGCCTAGTTTTTTGTTTAGAGTTTTACTATTGTTCATCTAGATCTGATTTTCACATTGCCAAATATTAAAACATCACTCCCCTTGTCTCAGGCCTCTTAGTGTACAGGTATATTTAAAGAGCAGAGAATGTACACCTGCCTATGTGCTGAAACGTGATGTCTCAAAGAGGAGATTTGTTGTGTTTTTAAAGAGCAGATTATGTACACTTTTCTCTGTGATGAAACATGATGTCTCAAAGAGGAGATTCATCATGTTTTGAAAGTGCAGTGTATGTACACCAGCCTCTGTGCTGAAACATGATGCATCAAAGAGGAGATTTATTATGTTTTGAAAGTGCAGTGTATGTACACCAGCCTCTGTGCTGAAACATGATGCATCAAAGAGGAGATTCTAAAGATGAAGCATGTTTACTTCATGACAACTGACTGGTTATTTGCTTTTGCTGTCAATTTCATTTGCCACCATCAGACATTATTGTAAAGTCTTCCATGATTTTGTGCATGAATGGAACTCGGCTTCAGCCTTAACATAAATGTGCAAATCCAAACAAGCTGGAAACATTCTATAAAAAAATAGTAGCCTTGCATTTATTGGTAATATCTAAGGCTAGTGCAAGGTGAATAGTTATCAAATTAAATTTAGGCACAAGGCCAGGTTCATGACGCATGAGAGAAACAAATGAATCATCTAGCTATGGATTATAAAACTTTACAAAGATATACTCTATTTACATTCAGACTAATGTCTTCATCTTTCTTGTTATTATCACAACATTTCAGCTCTTGTACAGTACAAACATCTTCAGGTGTCTGCAAATCTGGTAAACCTTCTCAGGAATAAACCTTTATTTAATCTTCAAGTATATATTATCTTTGTTCCATTGTCAATGTGTATAGATATTAATTCTTGATCTTTTAATACTGCTCAGTTACTGTGTCTGAATATATACCAACATGCACAGGGATTGAACTCACAATTACTTCTTCAGTACTACTCAGCTATTGCTCTCCCTGTTTTGAATAGGATTGAATCTATACTAACATGCACAGGGATTGAACTCACAGTCACTGTGCCACCAAATACATGATTCAAAGTTTTAATCTCATACATAAAGAGTTTCAAGATTTTATATAATGTAAAAGCAATGCTGGAAAATCTCTTCACAGATGAAGAAAAGACCTGAGATTCTGCAGAATGATGCTGAGAATATCATGAACTGAATAATGTGAGTAACAAGGAAATTTTAAGAGAAATGGAAATAAAAAGCATGCTTATACTTAAAATCAGAGAGTGAAAGTTGAAATTTTCTCTTGCACATAATAGGAAAATTTGACCTTCACAGGACATATCAGACATTATTGTAAAATCTGCCATGATCTTGAGTATTTTGATACCAGTTTCATTATTCTATCTGGTCTAAAACTTGTTTTGTAGGATTGGTGACCTTACTTATCAATCAATCTTTGTAATTTTGAAGTGAAATATATTTCTTTTATTATCATACATGTTTCATTATTCTACACTATCAGATAGAATATTATACAAATCAATTTTTTACAAATTGATCTCTCAGATTGCTATTCTTTCGTTCATAAATTGACTGAAAGACAAATCAAATATTGATAATAATGACAATGTTTTATTTAAGAAACTTATATTAGGTTGCGAAATGATGCACTTTATAGGAAATGAAGAAAACACTTCTGAAATGTTAAATAACTAATTTATTTTTACTAAAATTCACTCAATGCAAAGCTCGAAAAGCATTCAAGATAGAGGGCTGCTGTTAAAACTGTAATGATGACTGACGTGTGTGGTATGTGAAATCTGATCAAAAAGTATTGGTACTGATGCGATAAAAAGAAAAATCTACAAAACATATCAATTTGGATTTTAATTTATTTAGTTGTAAAAGCACCATGTTGATGAATGACCGTTCTCCAATGTACCTCTAAATTCTTGATCCCATCATTAAAAAATTCTTATTCTTTGATATGATAAACAATTCAAATGCTTTGATTATCTCTTCCTTATTGGAGAATGTTTTATTGCATATGAAAAGCTCAAAAGGCTTAAATAAGTGATAATCAGTGGGGAGGATATCAGGAGAATATGGAGGATGAGGCATAATTTCCTAATTCAAGCTATGCACCTTTTGGACAGTTGATTGAGAAGTGTGCATCTGTGCGCTGTCTTGCAGCAAAATTGGGTCATCCCTATTCCCAAATCTAGGATGTTTCTTTTTAAATTTTTTGTGCACACACTCAATTTCTCCACAATACGAGGTTGCTGTTATTGTTTTCCCTTGAGGCAAGAATGAATAATGAATAAACCCTTTGAAAGACACCATACAGTAATCATTAACTTTTTAGCGTGCAGTGAAGGTTTTGGGTATTGTTTTGGTGATTTACTTGCATCTAACCACTGGCCCACTCTCTTACTCAAAGAGTATCCGTTTCTCATTGCATGTGATGATTCGATGCAAAAATGGTTCTTTTTTCCAGTTTGTACTCATACAGTAAGATTACTTGACATTGTTTCATTGTAACCATTTTCATTGGGCTTATGAGTAACAATATATTGAAAGAAAAATTATCGGGAAAGAAAATGAGTCACGAATAAGTCAAGATATTTTTTTATATACTAAGGAGGGTACTTCATTAGGCAACTAGATTAAAAATGAACCAAAAATTTCCTGTTTGACAGCCTAATAGATCATTATGTCATCACTTGTTTTATATTTGTGATATTAAACAAGATTTAAGTAAAAAGTTTCCAGTATTGGAATAAATACTGATCAATGATAATTATTAATGTGGTGACTGCCAGAGATCATTTATGAAAACATCAACTTTATAAAAAACAACTAGAAGTATAACCCATCTTTGTCAGGGTCTTTCATTATTGGGAATTTTTGCTGTTCATTTGAAGCAGTTTAAGTTTAAAGTCAGTCTACCTGAAAATCAGTATTAGTAATAACATTTGGGTGAAACTGAGGCACATCCCCAAATGGCGGGTTTAACAATTTGAATGGTGGGTGGCCCTGTAAATGGAACTGTATAATAATAAATAATATTATTGTAATAATTTAAACTATTTTTTATTAAGGTTTTTATGAGAGATATATATCCAAGAACAGATAGTAAATAGTAAAATGTTGCTGAGAGTAATAATGGACAGGAAGTAGTGGAGAGCTACTGTCACCAACAATTTGGACTCAAAACTGGCACTGAAGAATTATCTATCAAATAAAAATAATTCATCAAAATCAGATGAAAACTGTGGAAATGCATAAACAATATCTGATCACACACATACATACATACATACATACACATTTTGAGAATTATAGATATAGATTTAGGCAATAGAAAAAAATTACGAGTTGATTTCTAGCTTCACCTGAATTGTTTCATATGAAAACTATCATTGCGAATACTCATTGTTGGTGCTAGCAGGTGAAAATGTATCAGAAAATACAAAGCTCAAGATAAATTTAGCTTAGCATTTTTCATCTGATGCTGAGGTTGAAGTGGCTGTGTTTAAATGAATCAAAAATAAATGGGAAACTAATTTCATGGAGGGAATGAAAAATGTAGAAGACATTTGGGAAATGAGCAGCACTAAATGACAACTAGGTTGAAAAATAAAGTTGCATTTTAGAAAAGAAATAAATTTACTTCATTTTGATACCAGCTTCATTGTTATATCTGGTCTAAACTTGCTTTACAGATTTGTAGACTTTACTTACCAATTGACCCTCATAATTTTGAAGAGAAATAAATTTACTCCATTTTGATACTAGTTTCATTATTATATCTGATCTAAACTTGTTTTACGGATTTGTAGACCTTACTTACCAATTGACCTTCATAATTTTGAAGAGAAATAAATTTACTCCATTTTGATACCAGTTTCATTATTATATCTGATCTAATCTTGTTTTACAGATTTGTAGACCTTACTTACCAATTGACCTTCATAATTTTGAAGAGAAATAAATTTACTCCATTTTGATACCAGTTTCATTATTATATCTGGTCTAAAACTTGTTTTCTTGGATTGAAGATCTTACTTATTAAAACTGATATCAGAAAATCCCAAGCATAAGATAACTTATAGTTAGCACAAGATAGCTCATAGTTAGTGTCATAATAAAAACTACCATTATCATGTGTTATCCCATGGTCGGTTCAAGCATTTATATGTGGACACTCAGCCATTCATTCTTATCAAGGTTATCACATGACAGCCTTACAACATGATTAATCTCATGAAGTGGAGTGAATTTTGTTCCTGATTTACGAATAATGATCATTTACTGATAAAGTGACATTTTGACTTCTCTGAGTATCATTGCAAAGATTCAAATCTTTCTTTTGCTGTTTAAGAAATAGTTTGTTGTAACCGATAAATATAATTCTCCAATCAATACAGTTTCAACAAATAACAGAATTTACAGGTTATTCCTTTTAATATTGATATGCATAACAGTCAGAGCTGCCTTGAAGCCAAGTGAAGCCAAGTGAACCCATTGCTTTTAGTTTTGCACCTTGTCCAAGGGGGTTTCATGGTTCTGTTTCAAATGTTTTCTAGAGGCTATTAAGTCGAAATAATTGTGAATCTGAATACAGCTTTATTTGAAACATAGCAATTACTGTCATCCAATAAATGTTAAGTTAATACAATAGACCTTACTACCCATAATGCACCAGTGAGCAGAATATATAAATACTTAAGCCAGAACACAACACCCGTGGCCTAAAGATTGCATTCAATCATGAAACAGACTGTCACCATTTGCTGTTAAACCTCATTGTCCACATTTATATTTACACATGCTCTATCTTTGATATTGAGCACTTTTATCCATAAATATATCACATCTTATAACAATATCTTTATTATATATATATATATATATATATATATATATATATATATATATATAAAACCCACCAGCAGAAACTCTTGCCACCTTAACTTTAAGAGTGAATACCCACTCAGATTCAAAATAGCAGTGATAAAAAAAACTTCCTAAAAAGACCACACCAGAATTCATCCTCTTGACTACTCTTTCTTCAAGAACTCAATAATGCAAAACAGACACTAGTTAAAAATGGCTTCCCTAACCACCTTATGGACCACCAAATTAGACTATTTCTCCCCAAAGTAAATAACAATAGTGAACACACAGTCAAAAATAGCATAAATATTTTTTACAAAAACCAAATGCATATCAACTAGAAACAAAATGAATCTTCACTTAGAAATATCATAAACAAATACACTACCCCAATTGACCCAAATAAAAAAATCAAATTCAATATCTACTACAAAAAATTTAAAACAGCTAACCTTATCCTCAAAAATAACAAGACACCATTAAAATCAAAATTACGATGAACGAATATTATTTATCAATTCAAATGCCCTTTAAGGAACTGTGTTCCTGATCAAACCAAATTCATAAATAATTACATCGGTCAAACTACTACATGCCTATCCAGATGCCTTAGATTACACCTATCTGACCACAGCTCCATTAGAACCCATTTAAACACACACAAACTTACCAGAATGAATCCAAAATATACTAGTAGAAAATACAACCATAATAACCTCATCCACATGTAAAAAAAGATAAAAAATAATGGTAGCCTTAATAATAAAGAAGAAAAAGGCAACATTTAATAATATTAACTACGAACACGGCCACAATGTGCAGTGTTCAGAAAACAAAACATCCCTAAAACTCTAGAAACATACACACAACCCATACACCCAATTAAAAAGCAAAAATTAAATCATCCTTGATAATGGCTAAAAGTATAGCCAAAAGCACTTGGAATTACAAAACATTTGGACAGTTTCTACACACTCTGTGTCCAGAAAAGTAATCACTTGTTCGAACACAAAAAAATTCAATGAAAAGCTTAATCGCAGTACTTTGTCTGTCATCTTTAATGAAACATGTATAAATTAAGGATTGCTGCCTAAATACAATATATATATATATATATATATATATATATATATATATATATATATATATATTATTTCTAAATTTTGAAACTCCCAGTATCTCTTGTTTGTGCACCTACAGTTCAGCCATTTGTGACCATCTATTAAAGAACAGAAGGTGTGCGGCTAAATTTAGTATGGATTGGTTCACCGTGTTGTCCCGTTCACACTCTTCATTTCATCTAAAGGTGCTGGAATCAATTTACATCGGGTCCCGCAGGCCCTCCCTGTGTAAACAGCATGAGTGTCTTTTGGGGCTCACTGTCATTTGCCTCTAGCTCCATTTTTTTTCCTCCCCCTCACACTCATTTCCTTTTTCATTGCATATTCTGTTTTTTAATTACATTAAAATCTCCCATAGAAGCCTGAAGAGCGGGAGCAAAACCGGTTGCTTCCCTTTTTATTCTTTGCTTTAGTATTTTAATATGTCTAGTAATATTAAGCTTAACACCTTCATTTCAGATATATATATATATATATATATATATATATATATATATATATATATAACAAACTGGCAAAATCTTTTGTGACATGACTGGGTTTGTTTATGTGGTTGTGACTACACGTGCACAAGCAAGAGATGCTGGGAGTTTCAAAGTTTAGAAATAATATTTGTTTTCAATCTAGCCAAATTTATCTTGATTCTTTTTTTTTGTGTTTCTATCACATTTGTTATAAAATATTCCACACTGTGATAACAGAAAATCTGACAAGAATGGTGAAATGTTGTAATAACCTGAATAGACATTTACTGTACATGAATTAGCAATTAAAGCATTTTCTAGACATTTTTTGTCTTTTAACTAGAGTAGCATTATTTACATAAAAAAATTGACATAAAAACATTTTCCAATTTATCATACACGTTTATTTCAAAACTGTTTTTAATATCTAAAAATTATTTATTGTTATTATCTCCCCATATATATATATATATATATATATATATATATATATATATATATATATGATGTCACACATTATGAAATGGACAAAGTCCGACAATTATTTAAAGACATTTTTATGTTTAACATTCTTTTTATAGATACAAGTATTTAAGTAAATGCTATGTTTATAATAAACAGTATTAAATAACATTTACCGGCCTGAATGTCCGAGAAATTTTCATAGAAAATATTTGTCCTTCGACAGGATTCGAACCTGTATCCTTTACGGAACCGTCATATAGCCTGACGCGCCTTAACCGCTCGGCCACTGAGGATCGTTCGGTAGGCAAGGTTGAATTTACTGCTTATAAACTTCAATCTTCCATGAATCTCTCACGTACATTCATAACTGCTCATGGTGTATCAAATGTAAACAAATGACGTCACACATTATAAAATGGACAAAGTCTGACAATTATTTAAAGACATTTAATACTGTTTATTATAAACAGAGCGTTTACTTAAATACTTGTATCTATAAAGAAAATGTCTTTAAATATATATATATATATATATATATATATATATATATATATATTTTGTTGTATGGATATTAATTTGAAATCCTGGGATTCATGCTCTTGTGATCATGAGATGAACTGGTTTATTTTTTAAAAAGTGGGTCTATTTATGCTTATTTGCATTTGATTATTTGTGCGTGGTGGAGGGGTGGAATTTTCTTTTGCGTTTGTTTGGGATGACACTCTCACGTGCATAGACACACCAGCAGTTAGCATTGTTATAATACAAACATCGTCATCATCATGACCACAGACAGAACACAACTTAACCAACATGGTGGTAGTGGACCCAGACCAATGAGCATTGGTACATATCTACATGTATGTATGTATGTATGTATGTATGCGTGAGGAAACGTGAGCTTATCTGATAGTGCGGATGGCTGATCTGAAAAATGTCAAGACCACCCCCACGTGTTTCTTGTTGAGAGAGCATTGCTGCATATGTAACACTACAGTCTCAACACCAATACAGAATGACAATTGCATATATATGTATGCTCAAGTGTATGCTTGTTTATCTGCAGATAACCTATTGTTTTTATAAGGGTGTGTGTATGTATGTATGTCTACATATGTGAGAGTGTCATCCCAAACAAACACAGAAGAAAATTCCCCCCCTCCACCTCACACAAGTAATTAAACATGAATAAGCATAAATAGATCCGCTTAAAAAATAAACCAGTTTGTTTGACGATCGGAAAAGCCAGGGTTACAAACTAATATCCATACAACTGAATATGTCAGCTCTATCACAAATATTGAGTACTTTCCATTAAGTACCACACACACACACATATATATATATATATATATATATATATGTGTGTGTGTGTGTGTGTGTGTGTGAAAAAAGTGTGTATATAAATATAAATATATATATATATATATATATATATATATATATATATGTGTGTAATATATTATATATATTATTATTTATATATTATACACGTGGTACTTATTAGAAAGTACTCAATATCAGAGATAGAGCTAAAATACAACCAAATATATATATATATATATATATATATATATATATATATATATATATATATATATATATATATAGCTACACTTTGAATTTTTATATATGAGGTGTTATCTGTGTGTACCCCAGGTGGTGAAATTCTAACTGGTGGAACTTAAGCTGATTCCAATAAATAAATAAAATGAAAGAAATGAACATTTTCTGAGTTCCAACTTTAGATTCTGAAATGAGAAGAGGAAGTAACTGGTACAAAACAAATGCCCTGTTCATTCACTTAACCATTCACAGCATCTTTTGTTGAGATTGGTTCCAGTGTTTTAAAGAAATTTCCCAGTCAGTCAACGAGGGCAAGGAGAGATTGTCAAGATTAGTGAAATGGTTGTCCATAGTGAGATGCTTGGAATGTAGGTAAAGAGAAAGAGAGAAAGAAAAAAAAATGAGTTTCTGTAGCGGGTGCCATATTTGCTGCATCGTAATCTCCTTTTCGGAGCGAACTGAGAAAGGTGAGGGTTAGGGAAGCGCAAGATCCGACGTTAGGGATTATCCATGGAGTTAACATCTGAACATAAGAGTATAAAAGGGAAAAATGTATTTATCTATGTGCAGATAAGTATATGTGCCCACATACACACACACACATACACGTGTCTATATATATATGTGTGTGTGTGTGTGTGTGTGTGTGGGCAAATATATAGAAAAATAGGAAAGAACATTTTAGGTAAATAATCTCGAGTTCTTTAGTATTTTTGTTTTTATTTTTAAAAAAACAGTGCTCCATACAGAAGTAGAGCTTAAATTATTATTTTTAATTTTAAAAAATTTTAAAAATATATATATATTGTGCACAGATGGGAAAAGTGTGTGACAGTGCTGGGAGACTATGTTGAAGAATTAAAGAAAAGTAAGCTTCTATCTGTATTAGAAGTCCTTATACCGAAAAATTCACCTTATTTATTGAATGACCCTCATATATGTCATTCATTCATTTATTTAGTTAGCACATTTTGGGCCTCTTTGTTTACCACTCCCCTCCATCTCACAATTGTGGTTCATGGTGACATTCAAGGAAGAATAGTGCAATAGCGTACTAGTTTCTTTTCCAGAGGTGAATGTTCAGATGTTAAAGAGGCGAGACCAATGAGGTAGAGGGTGGTTTGAATTCAGAGTTTTTCTTCTAGACTGGTGATGGTATATGTAGGCTGTGTGCTGAGCAGACAACATTCCCCCACCCAAACTCACAGCTGTACCAACATGATGCAAAGGAATAGAAGGTGTTACATTCGGGGCTGGCTTGGCTGCATGAATTAATGGAAAGTTGTCACTGTTGAGAGTCAACCAGCTCCTGGGACTTCACTCTAGGCTTTCTGTCTGGATTTACTTCCTTTGGGTGTGACCACAAGGCAGAGTAGGTTTAAAATGGATGGACTGCCTTCCTGGGCTGTTGAAATCTATCTACCATTGCAGCTGGTTATGGGGTGCCCGTTTTCTGCCTTCACCCATTCTCCAGATTGAAGCTGGAGATAGAGGCTATTTGAGACGCATGCTATGAAAACATTTTATAGACAGTGAGAGCTTGTCTGCATTATCAGCCCCAGCTATGACAACCATTGGAAAATATAAAATGTATGTATATATGAATTAATAATAATAATCTTATAAATATAAGTAATTATACTTGTCTGGAAAAACCTTAGGTGTTTTGGCTTGTAAATGAACAAACCAATACCCAAGGAAATATAAGGAATAAAAAAAGAAAGAACTAAGAACATGTAATTGAGGTGAAAACAATCGTCCAGAATCCAAAGAAAAAAACCTCCAACACGAGTAAAGTAAAAATAACTAAGCAACACTAAGTAGAGCAAATCTAACTATGAACCTAAAGAGCCAGGCAAACGTACCTAGGTACCTAGAATTATATATATTGTATTTTAGAAGCTCAATAAAATAATATTTTTTTTAAATATATAAAACTTTAGGTAAACAAAAGCACTAGAAAGCAAGAAAAATTTCAAAATGCATAACTAAATAAACACAAATACCAAAAAGTTAATTTTAGAAAAAGATAGCAGAAACAAAAAATGAAATACACATCAGGATTTAAGCCTAAAATACTCAGAGATTATGAAGTCATTAATTATAACATACAATAAAATAATTTATACTGACTTTTTGGCATTACTAATGCCTAAAGTATCAACTGATAAAAAAGAATATTGATAAAAATTGATAAGAATGAAAATGAGGCAGAGGGTACGAACAGCAGAAATATCAATAAAAATATAATATAAAGGCAAATTTCTATTGTAAAAGATCCAGTTCTCTGTCCATCATAGACTGTCTGCATATGACTTTCCATGCATGTATGTAATGAATACGTATATGTCGGTGTTGTGTGTGAGTAACTTATATGTGGTTGTGCCATTCAATGTACACAAAAACGCACACAGATATATATACACTCAATTTGACAGATGATATTTATTGGAATTTTGAACATTTTTTGTTTTACTTAATTCACCTTGATAACTCAAATCTCAAAGGCATGGCATGTGGAATTAGAACAATCTACCCCCGTGCACTAAATAAAGGGTTTGGTTTGAATTGTCACCTGAAGAAGGCCGGAGTGTACAATGGTCGAAATGTTGTGAATGTGACAATAAAGATGAGGACAACAGTCTGAGCAATATAAATAGTGTAAATAGTGACAATACTCTATCTCAGAAATATAGACAAATTTGACAGGGTTTGAAATAAAACATTGGAATTAATACCCTCCCACTAAAATTTAGACAGCCCCTACTATGGGTTGAACAATAAAATCATACATTCTGAGGGAAGAAAAAATTAATTTTTTAATATTTAATTAAATTACTTATTTATTTAAATTTAGTTAATTATGAGAATTTCTTGAACTTTAAAAATAGATGTATTGAATATGAAAGCACCAATAGAAATACTAAGATGTCTACTGAAATTTGGGAAATACTTGCTGTCACTTGAAACCCAGCATGAACGACAATGCTTGAGCAATATTAATTCTTTTTGTGAGATTTTCTTTTAAATACAGTTCACTATATCCTGTACACAATGAAGGTGATAAAATTGATCAATTTCGTTGAATGTAATTGTATCCAAAATAATCTCCATGTCCGTTGGCAGTAAGAATTTAATTAATTTCAATCACGGTATTTTCTTCTTCACTTGGACACTCACAAGACATACGGAAGGCATGAGGGGCAGACGGATACATTGAGTAACTTGCCTAACACACTTGTGTAAATGGATGCCAGAACAGGCATCGGGAGGGATAGTAAGATGAAAAAACATAGCTTGGTGCTACAAAAGATAGGAAGTTGTAGAGAGTCATGATCTTCCATGTTCGAAAAAAGATATGACATATAGAAGAAGAAAATCATAACAGAAGATTCTGAGTGATAATTATTGTTGTGGTAGGATCCACCTAATTTGCATAGTGGAGTACCGACTATATAAATATGGTTGGTACCGGGAAGACATGAGAGGCGAATCAAGCGATTCAACTAGAGACTCTGCCCGACTGCGACTTAGTCAACACATTCTCCAGGAACGGTCTTCCCAGGAATATACAAAAGACTATATGTAAATATTGTGTACATTTTCTTGTTTCAATACATTTTGTTCTAAGTACATTTTGTGTTGCATTATTATTCCATGCATTAGTCAAGTTTCAACAATTATCATCTAAATAAATTAATGGAAAATTCTGTCTGTCTGTGTGTCTGAAAACTTTCTAACTTGGGTCACACTTGCTCTACATAGACATATACCTTTTTGGAATCAAGATTGAAAATCTGACCTTCATCTGGTGCTTGAACATCCAGCATTGAGATTTGTGTCCGGATGAGGAGGGAAGAGTTAAGAATTCAAATTTTAAAATAACTGAAAAAAAATTAGTGATTTTAAAAGTTTTTAATTTATATTGAGTTTAAAGTAACACAAAAATTTTGTGAATTCAAAAATTTTCGTTTTAAGTTCAGTTTAAGATATCTCCAAAACTTTGTGAATTGAGGAAATCAATTTTATTTCTTCAAAATTCCAAAGAATCAGAGTTAAAGTGAGAGGTTTTTTGATGTGCGGTTTTGAAGTTTAGCACAGTTTGTGATTTGAAGAACTCAGTTTTAGTCCTGAATTGTAATTTCAGCTCAAATCAGTCTTTTGGCCGGAATTGGACTTCTCGACTGAATCAGAATTGCATGGAGTGAATCAAGGAATTCAAAGTTATTTCTTCAAAGTTATCATTCCTGTTTAGTTTGGTGCCAGAGGACCAATTAGCCCTCTGCAGGGGCTAGCTTAAAAGTTCATACGGAATGCAGCTTTTAAGCTAGTTTAAAATAAGATTCTCTTTTTGGGCAATGTTTATTCTTAACAAATTCTAATAGATGCTATATTACTCCCCGCACTAAAATCTGGACAGCCCCTTCTCTGGGCTGAGTACTAAAATTAAAGTTGTTGAGAAGAAAAAAAACTTTAAATCCTAAAAAAAATCAGATAAATATAAATTTTTTTGTACATGGAAATAAATATAAATTACATTTAAAATTAAAAAAAAAAATTATAGAAATATTTTTAGGTCTGTCATTGAATTATAATATACCAGTAAATGCCAAAACATGAATGAAATTGAAAAATGGAAATCTATGTTATGATGGTTAATTTTTTCTTCTGTCTGGCGGAGGAAAACAGGGAAATAATTTAAGATGTCCGAAATAATTTTTATGACTCCTGTATTTAAACTGAATATATTTTCTAATAAACATATTTTAAAATGGCAAACAATTCAGATTGAAATTTGATCAGTGAAATGACAGCTGATGTAAACAGTAATTTACTAAAAGCTAAAACGACTTTATGTTTCAAAGTATAGCAATGCATACCACAAAAAAGCAAAAAACAAAAACGTTTTTAGCATTTACATTCCGCTTGAAATATGCAAAGAGATTTCTTCATCCATAGCTGCCATTTTGATAAGAACACAGAGATAGGAAGTGATGAAATTATTGTCTCTCACTGTTGCCTGTAGGGCCTCACACTGTTTATCAAACTTTTCACTGATATTTATTGGTTTAGTTGAATAAATATATTCATTTCTATTTTTTTGATTTTCTTTCCTTTGACACATTTCAAAATGTTATCTGATCATTTTTCAACCCAACTGCTGCTAGTGTGTAAATACATTTTCACAGATGACAAGATAAGGTTAAAAATGTAATGATTTCCTGTGGAAATTTTGATCCGTGGCAAAGTGAGGATTTGGAAAAATTACTTTCTTGTTATGAAAGCAGTACAAAACATTTGTTAACCATACAGCCTATGAGTTGTATAATTAAATCAGAATCATATATAAGTTGGAGATTAAAATGGCAGGTTTAGTTGGAGTTCATGGGAAGAAACTGCACATCAAAGGATACAGAATACATCTGTTTAAGAAAGGCTTTTTCTATGTGCACTCAGTACTCTCCCTAACTTTTTCTCCTTTGTAGCCCTGAACAATGTCTGTTTTTTTTTATCCCGACCAGTCCATGTTCTATCCATTTACAAAAGTTTGTTAAGTAGGTCATTCCCAATTTTTATCTACCCAGCTTGTCTTCAGTATGTCTTTTGAGTGGCAAATTTTCCAGGCTTTCCTTTCTCATTATGTGTCCTAGAAATTTCAAATGTCTCTTTCTGATTTTATGTAAAAATTCCTTTTGCTTTGTTTTTCTTTAAAACTTTCTTGTTGCTTACATGATACATCCATAGTATTTTCAGTGTTAATGTTGTAGTTATTGCCCTTGTATTTTGGTTGTTGGTGTCACCAGGTGGTGGCTTCCATAAAATGCTGGCAGCCATATTGAAAATGTTTTATTTGCTCAGTTATCAATATTCAGACTAACAAGAGGATTACATTATTTCAGAAGCAATTGATGCATTGAGGATTAATACTAAGTATCCTTTTTTAGAATCATTTCACTCCAAGGAAGGTGATAAAGCCACTAAAATGCAAAAAGTTGCTGAGAGTGAAAGAATCTGAAAAAAAAACATTATTGAGGAGAGAGGACAATAAAAGAACAGTTTTCAAGGATTTTGAAGATCATAGTTGACAGGAGAGCAAGAAGCTGGAAGAGAGTTCCCCAAGTGAGGAGCGCAACAGAAGTTCCTCAAGTGAGAGTGCAAGTGTCAGCATAGAACTTATAGTTTTATCTAGCAATCTCAACAGTAAAATGGTGAGACCTATCTGCCTTCTGTAGAATCACATTTCTGTTGCCTCTTGTCTTCCCTTCATCTGTGAGGAAATTGTCAAAGATTCCTTGCATTTATGAAGACTGATATTGCATAATAGTTAGTCAGTTATGTGCCATGCATGATGCACACTTAGGAGATTATGTATCTTTCAATACATGACTGACGAGGCAGATTTTTTTCCTGCAGTAGGTTGCCATTTCTTTCTACAGTAGACCAGTTGCCATCCACAGCTATAGAAGCCAGTCTGTCCTGCTACTTACCCATAGCTGGGGAAAAGAAGAAGAATAATAACTTACTCAAGAGTATTGGCATGTAAATGAATGTAATGGATTTGATTGGAATTTGAACTCGGCTGTCTGATTCCCCAATCTGAGCCACTATCCATTATGGTTTTATCTAGCATTCCCAACAGTAAAATGGTGAGACCTATCTGTCTTCTGTAGAATCACATTTCTCTTGCGTCTTGTCTTCCCTTCATCTGTGAGGAAATTGTCAAGGATTCTTTGCATTTCTGAAGACTGATATTGCATAATAGTGCAGCACTCTTTTCTTTGTTTCTAATGAAATATTCCTGGTTTTTTTTTTTTCAAATAAAAAAGGTAGTTGTAAAGGTGTATGGATGAAAAAAGAAGTGAAATATTCAAAATAATTTAAATCATGAGAACTGAAAGATAAATGATCTGAAAAGCCAAATGGTATAAAAGACCAAATTGTATGAAGGATGGTTTTAATTTTAATTAATGACCATCTTGAGCACTCAATTTGGTATCTATGTTGATGACACAACCATTTACTCCTGCCTCAGTAGTAAGGCTGAACAGTCCGACAAGGTCAAAATGGCAGCCAATGTCCAAAAAGACCTCATGTTCATTGTTAACTGGGGTAAAAGATGGCTTGTTAATTTTAATGCCTCCAAAACTAAACTTATCTCCATTAATCACCTTAGTGACCCCTCTCTGCCTTCCATCAGTATGGCTGATGCTAGCCTCCAGGAAAGTGACTCATTATGCCTTCTCAGGCTAAAGTAATCAGCTGACATGAAGTGGAAAGACTATATTGAATCCATTGCTAGGTCAGCATCTAAGAACATTGGTTCACTGTGTTGTGCTGGACAGTTTGTCTCTACAGAATCTAATATATCTATAATTCTACCATTCATCCATGCTTAGAATATTGTTGCTGCATATGATCTGGTGTCCCTGCTATTTACCTTGAGCTCCTTGATAAAATCCAAGAATTAGTAATATTACTGGTTCTGATCTGGTGGCTTGCCTTCAGTCACTTTCCCACCACTGTAAGGTTGCCTCCCTGTGCCTTTTCTATAAATATTTTCATGGCAATTCTTCAGATGAGCTCTTTTCTATGGTATTTTGACTTTTTGAATTTAAGCGCATTACTAGACTCGTGTTGAGATCTCATAAATTTACAGTTGAGCTGGCTAGATGTAACCATAAATTCTATGCTAACAGTTTCTTTTCTCACACTTCTTGCTTGTGGAACTCCCTTTCGACTCTATGGTTTCCAGCCAACTTTAATCTGAAAAAATGCAATGTCAATCGCTATCTACAGTCCTTCTGATTACTCTTTCCTCTTCCCACTCATTATTAATGTTTCTGTTCGTAATTCTTCCACACCCTGTAACCCCCATGCCTTAGTGGCTTTACTGCCATGGGGTAATAAAAGAAAGAGTATATATATATATAAAAATGAACATTGAAGTCAACGCCCGGCAAAAACAGTCTGTTCCATGCCTAAACACAATCTTCAGGCCATCAATGTTTTGAAGATTACTTTTAAGCATGAAAACAGACTATCTATCTATCTATCTATCTATCTATCTCTCTGTTTGTATATATATCAGAACTTTGCTGGGTAAGATAAAATGATATGAATGACCAAATGGGATAAAAAATGGAATGGTATAAAAGATGAAATATGAAAGACCAAAAGGTATGAAAGACAAAATGATATGAATGACCAAATGGGATAAAAAATAGAATGGTATAAAAGATGAAATATGAAAGACCAAAAGGTATGAAAGACAAAATGATATGAATGATCAAATGGTATGAAAGACTAAATGGAATAAAAAAATGGAATCATATAAAAGACAAAATTGTATGGAATACCATATTGAATAAAAGATGAAATGGTATGAATGACCAAATGGTATGAAATCAACTTAAGCCAACATGACTGCATAGAGATGCAGTTATAAATTTAAAACAATAAAATCTTGTTACTTTAGTTCTGAATATTTATTGGTAAGAAGGTTTTAGTAGTTCTAAATTATAATGACATTCATAGAGTCAAGTATAAAATTGACTGATGTTTACCTATAAACTCAAGTATAATATGGACAAAAGTTTACCTACATATTTAAGTTTAAATTATTACCTATAAACCCAATATAAACCTGATCAATGTTTACCAATAGACTAAAGACTTTAACAGTGAATAATCCAGTAAGGGTTGCTGTGTTATAAATCAACTACAGAATCTCCTTGGGTTATGCCAGACCCAATATACAGTGTTTCGTGGTTATGCTCCATCTCCCATAATATAATACATTGTCATGAGGTGATATGTGAGGAAGATGGCATTGTTTCTTCACCACCTGTAGGCCAAATTGGATTGTGCAACATTCACTATCTCTTATTTGTGTCGGGTTTTTAAAAAAACTTTTTGCCCTTCTTTATGGCTCCCATAAGGTGACCTTGTGGGTGCTTATGTAGGTGAGTTCTGACCTATGTCAAAAATCAGGTTTCATTGTGCTGTAGGAACAGATATCTGACCTAAGTTGAGGACCCCCTATAATATAAAGTAATGTATTGTCAATGGACCGTCAAATTTTATTCCAAGGAATCAAAATATTCATGTGAATTTAATATATACAAAAGTTCATAACCATATTGTTATTTTTTAAACATTTCAACCCCAGGCAAGTCAATAAAGCCACTAAAATGCAAGGAGTTGCTGAGTATTAGAGAGTATGAAAAATAAAATAAAAACACTATTAAGGAGGAAGAACAGTAAAAGAACAAGAATTAAGAAGAGAGTTCCACAAGCAAGAAGTGCAATAGAAGAAACTGTTAGCATAGAACTTACAGCTACATCTAGCAATTTCAACTGTGAATTGATGAGACCTTCTGGATAATTAAGTACTGCACTTAAATTCATAAACTCTAGAGGAAAGTTCATCAGAACAATTACCATGAAAGTATTTATAGAAAAGGCACCAGGATATATATAGCAGTGGGAAAGTGACTGAAGTCAAGTTGCCAGGTCAGAGCCAAAAACATTGCAGATTCTTCTTTGGATTTTATCAAGAATTTCTAAATATACAGCAGGAGCACCAGATCAGATGTGTCAGCAGTTTCCAAAGCAAGTATGAATGGTAAATTTATAAATATGTAAGATAGATTGTGGTTACCCAGCAGGACACAGGGAACCAACTTTCCCAGTGGCTGACTTAGCAATTGATAATTCAAAAATACAATTTTGAACAACATTTTTAGTAATTAAGTACATCTTGTTTCCATATTGGAAAATTGTCTGAAAATTATTCTGTCCTAAAATTATTTTGCCATTTAATACTAATGAAAAAAATAACCCACAGAAAAAAATGATGCCTTTGTCCTCTTCAAAGCACCCACCTTGGTACCACAAACCTCTATCTCAGTGTCCCTTCAATTTTTCAAATAATTTGGGAGATCATCTTTTGGGTTAGATTTATTATTATAGAATCTATGATAAAAGACTTCAGGCACTTCTTCTATGTGACATGTCCCTTCAGAACATCGGCAGTCATGGCTCTCCACAATTTCCTGTCCTTTGTAGCTCTTAATAAATTTTGTCTTTTCACTATATCTATTAATCCTTGTTCTTCCATCTATTTTTTATAAGCTTGTTAGGTTATGCACTGCTTTCCTCTGTCCCTCTTACCTTCAATATGTCCTGTGAGAGCCAAATTTTCTAAGCCGTCTAACCTCATTATGTGCCCTAGAATTTTCAACTGTTTCTTTCTGCTGCTAAGTATAAGTATCCTTTTTGTTTCCTTTTTCTCCAGAACTTTGTCATTGCTCACATGGGGAGCCATAATCCCTCATGTCCTGAAGGGAATCGGTACATAGAGTAAACTTTAGTATATTTTAATGAATAATCCAATTTCTAGTTTATAACCAAATTATATTTTAGAGATTCTAGATGATGCCAACAATTCTTCCTCTCAATGTCCAAATGCCAAGGGAACCATTATTAGCAACTCTATTCAATTTTACTCTCCTCCTTCTGATAATTTATAGAGAATGAAGTTCCACTTGAAACTTTGATGCCATCAAAAATTCAATTGAACTTTGATTTTTCCCCCTCAGGGAATTGGCACTGAAAATAATTCAGTGATTGAATCATAATTTGACCCACCCTGATTTGGTCAGCTTACTTTGGAAGAGAAAATCATTTGCATGTATCCCCTTGATCAATTCAGAGAATAAATCAATGTCTTACATTTTATATGAAAACGTGGATATCGTACCTGTCAATTTTTTCTTAAAGAAAAGGTAAAAAGGAGAAAAAATAGCATAGAAATTTTTTTTATTTAAATAGACAAAAATTAATGACTTACAAACTTGTAAAAATCAAAACAAAAATATTAACCTCTGCCCCCAACCAAAAGAAGGGAAAAACAGATTTTGCCTAGAGGCTTTTAGTAACTTAGAGCCTCATTAGTGCACTTAGTATACTTTGATTATTTCACAGATGCTCATTTCTATATCTGCCATCCCATAATAGCTTGTTTTTTTTTTTACCTCAGTGCAAATTATTTTGCCAAAGATTTATAATCAATAAATTTCTAATATTACTATTATATCCAGTTTACCAATATTTAAGTTTTTGATATTTTATAAGTATAATGCAATTACAAAACATATCTATTTCTTGTTTATGTACTGTGTTCCTTAAGGATTTTGGCGATCATGGCTCTCCACAATTTCCTGTTCATTGTAGCTCTTAAATCTTTGTCTTTCTGTTCTTTCTCCTAAGTCCTGTTCCGCCATCCATTTACTCAAGCTCATTAAGTATCTTATGTGTCATTTTCCTCTGTCCCACTTTCCCTCTATTTGTCTTGTGAGTATCAGATTTTCCAAGCCCTCCTTCCTCATTATATGCCCCAGAATCCTCAACTGTCTCTCCCTGATATTAAGTATTAGTCTCTATTATCTGTTCGTATTTAAGTTTTTGATATTTTATAAGTATAATGTAATTACAAAACTAATATCTATTTCTTCTTTATGTACCATGCCCCCTAAGAATGTTGGCGATCATGACCCTCCATCATTTCCTGTTCCTTGTAGCACTTAATAAACTTTGTCTTTCTGTTATTTCTCCTAAGCCCTGTTCTGCCATTCATTTACTCAAGCTCAAGTATGTGTGTTCTTTTCCTCTGTCTCTCTTGCCCTCTATCTGTCCTGTGAGTATCAGATTTTCCAAACCCTCCTTCCTCATTACATACCCCAAAATCTCACCTGTCTCTTCCTGACATTAAGTATTACTTTCCTTTTTGTTTCCATTTTCGCAAAAACTTTGTTGTTGCTCATATGTTTGGTCCATGGTTTCCTCAGCATCCTTCTGTAGAAACACTTT
>OZ038486.1:127952019-128037019 GCA_964036315.1 Acanthosepion esculentum | reverse complement strand
CCTTGGGTGGCTTTTGGGCCTTGTACAGGGTGAATATCATTGTAAAAAACGAATCTAGACAATGCTGGTTTATCTTGCTTATTAACCCATTTACTGAGACAGAATATATTCATCATCTGCATTAAAGCCATAGAACAGCAATGGCATTAATTTCTATCATCCACAGTGAATAGTTTAAAGACTAATTCCTTTTGAAGGCACTGGAAATATATAAAGATGGTTGAGTGGTGTGTAAAGAAGTCATGATATTCAGGTTTGATTGTTGAAAATATAGAATAAATATTTGGCTATGAAAAAAAGGCTTCAAGAAACATCACTAGTAGGAAATGGCAACTTAGGCGATTTTCAGCTGGAGAAATATGGCGTTCTGAGTTGAGTTTAAATTCTAATCTTGAGAAGAAATTTGAGAAAAGCACTTAGGCTAAATGTATTGAGAAGGGAAATAAGTTTTGTTACTTTGAATAATTAAGAAGGTGTACACAGACACAACATTATATATGTATATATATATATAAATTTCTATGTACATATGTTACAATACACACACATGTGTGTAAATATACATGCATGCATGCATATATATATATATATATATATATATTTATATTGATACACATATGCATAGATATATGCCTTTCATATACATGTATGTGTTAGTATAATGGCTTTAATACAATAACACTCTTCTAGTTTTTTCATTCAAACCTGAAAGTGACAACCGAGCACAAACACACATACAGATATTTATATATAAATTATATGTGTGAGTGTATGCGTGTATATGTATATATATATATATATATATATATATATATATATATATATATATATGTATGTAAAGAAGCTGTCTGTGGATGACTATGCTCTCGTTTGCTGATTGAGCATTATGGAGAAAAAGGAATTTTTAACAGCTGCTGCTTATTTAATGCATCACTCTTCATAAGAATTGAACACTATGGCAGTCATTATTGCATTTATATAGCACGTATATAATGCGCTAAAAAATCCCTTTCTCTGTCATGCACTAGATGTCAAATTGCTCCAGTTTTGACTCTGGCTTGAAGCAATCAGATGTCCAGTCACACTGATGAGCTGTGATACAGTGAAACAGGCTATTTGTGGATGACTATATATATATATATATATATATATATATATATAGAGAGAGAGAGAGAGAGATAGATAGATAGATATATGATAAAATATATTTTTTACGTATGCTATATTTATGTGTAAATGTGCTCAATATCAGAGATAGCGTGTATATAAATTCGACACCAAGCAGTGACAATCAGTTTCATATCAGTGGAGTGATGTCATGTACTTTCTTGGAATTTCTCAAGTCTGGTCCTTTCTAGTTCTTGTAGATAAATTAAAAGTCGAACACACAATAGAATTTACATACAAAATAGAACAAAACCATGTTTTACCTTTCTTAGACATCATGTTACATCAAGTTGACAACAACCTAAAACTTAGTGTCCACCAAATATCAACCAATAAAAATGACCTTATAAACTTTTATACCCATCATAACAACAAAATAGAATCTGGAATGATCATCGGATTCTATTTAAGAGCATTCAGAATTTGCAGCCCTCAATATTTACACAATTAGGAGAAATATATTGAAAATACTTTCAAAACCTTTCAATACTCTATTTCATATTCAATTTGAAACAAAAGGCTCATAAAATATTCCAAAATAAAAAAGTTGTCCTTCCTGATAAACACAATGAATCAAAAAAAAAAATTATTCTACCCACTAACTCTATTACAACTGAAACCGAAAAGAATTTATCTAAACTCAACATAAGATTTGTCTCAACTACATTTAAAACAATCAAAGACTTAATAAATAAAAAAACAAAACAACCATCCAAAACTTGAAGGAGGAATTTACTCTATTAAGTGCAGGAATTGCCTGAAAGAATACACTGGAGAAACCGCAAGAAGTTTAAACAAGATACTATATGAACACAAAAGGGACATTTTAAATAACAACACACAAAATGCATTGGTTGTTCACCATAACAAAACAGACCACAATTTTGACATAGGGAATGCTACTTTGATTAAAAGAGAAAATGATTCACTGAGATGAAAATGTCAGGAAAGTGCCTTGATTGCTAGTTTAGTCATGGTAAATTTGTGTCAAGACTCTTACAATATATTACCATTCTTGGTAGATTTTCTGTTGTCACAATGTGGGATAGTCAGGGGCAAAGATGACAAAAAGAATTTGGCTAGATTGAAAAAATATTCTTTGAAAGAAAAATATTTTTTCAAAAATATTCTTTCAAAAATTTTCAAACTGCTAGCATCTCTTGTTTTGTGCACATATATAAATATTGCAACATCGACAAAACCCAGTCTAATGAAATCCTAATAGATGAAATGTGTCACAAAACCTTTTTCCAATTTCTCATACTATTTTCCTGAATATATATATATATATGTATATATATATATATATATATATGATAAAATATAGTTTTAAGGCATGCTATATTTATGGGTTAAAGTGCTCAATATCAGGGATAGAGCGTATGTAAATATAAAAGTGGATATTGAAGTCAATAGTCTGTTTCATGCTAAATATTTTGTATGAACAGACTGTCACCTCTGGGTGTTGACTTCACTGTTCACTTCTGTATATATATATATATATATATATATATATATATATATATATATACACATATATACTCACAAACACACACATATATATTTCAGGCAAATCCTGGATACTTGTTTCTGAGATCACACACACACACATAGGATGGGAATAATATAATATATAATGGGAATAAAATTTGTCAGCTGATTGATGTTATCTTCAGCACCTTGACTCCATCCACTCTTCAAAGGGTATCAGCAATTTACTGCTTATATTTTTTCAATTTTTTCTTTTCATGCACATTTAAAACTGGTGTAAGTTTTCTTCTGTATTCCCTGTGTTTGTGTATGCACTCGTCTGCGTGTGGTCATGCATCCATTTCTGCATTTGTGTGCTCACCCGTCTGCATGGATGTGCATTGTGGTGATTTTGTCCTTTTTTTGTTTTTTTTTCTCTACACTTCCTCATATATGCATATTTCTGTATGTAGATATACATAATTATATGAAATGTGAGTGAATAAGCAGACATCAATATCCGCATATATCTGCATTTAGAAACACACACACACACACACACACTTTCTTCTAATCCAAACATTATTTTATTGATACCCATGTATGAGCAATCGCCCTGTTTTTTAAACAGTGCAAACTGTGTCTGACACCCTGCCCATTTGAAACAGTTAATAAAGACAATTGTAAGATGGTCACTTTGTCAAAATCCCATTCTTTTGAATTATCTAGATTGTAGGATAGGTGTCTACCCTTATTCTAATGAAGTAAGATGACCAGAATGAATTATGGGTAAACAACAAATGGCTGGAAGTAGTGTGAAGATTTGGGTGATGTTGTCATTTCCATCATCATCTCACACTGTCCGTAGCATCATTACAGATCAGGTACAGCCCTTCAGAGCAACACTTTTCTATAATAGCTGTAGACACTTTTCAGCAGGTTATGTCATGAGATGATTAAGGGAAGTGAAGAAAGTGAGAGCTGGCTCTTTCCAATTTCTTTTGTTTTGGGTTAATGCTAAGGGTTATTTAGGGTCATGACCTCTAGATTGCTTATTCATTTATATATTCTTCCAACCCTACAACCAGCATAAATCAATCCAGAGTTCATGATTATAAATAACTCCCAATGTTAACCTTAAACAAAAAAAAATTGAGAAAAATCTGGTTTTCTCTTCCTCCATTTCCCTTAAACCTTCTGTGACCTATATACATAAACTATTACACTGCACTTACAACAAAACAAAATAAACTTAGCACTTACAACAAAAAAATAAAAATCTCTCATTAGAACTGCTATTTTGTAGCAAACCTCCCATGTGAATGCTTCTCTAAACACTACAATCTTAACCACTTCATGTCTAGGGTCAGTCCTTATCTATCCTTCATATATTTATAATCTTCATTTTCTACTTGACCTTCTTTCATTCATTTCACATAGCTCATCCAATAGCCTTGAGTGGCTCTTAGGTTTTGTATTATTAGTAAAAAGTAAAAGAAACCATGATCCCCACCAACAATACAGCAAAGAACAAAAGAAAAACTTCAATAAATCAATCTTGTCTATGAATTTGCCTGCCAACTTGGAAAACATATTTTTTGTTATACTACTAATAATAATTCAAACCTTGGTTATATAATCATAACTTCATTATACCAATTTGTTGGTCTTCAGTCAGGCTTGTATAAATTAAAAATTGCTGTCCAAAATCTAACCAAAGAAAAGATTTTTGCAAAGAAGAGCTTTGTGAATTTTCAGCACCTATTTCATATATACATATGATGTGTTTGGTAGGAGGGGTGTATTCAACCAAAAAATTGGAAATTGCTTCTTCACTGCAAATTATTCATTATATCATATCCAAGTATTCTACAAAAAATTGGAGCTGATTACACAATATTTCAAGCTCAATTTAGGATTGTAGTTCATAACCTTGCAATGGGATGCCATAACATAAACTGTAGATTTGTCTGCAGAATATCATTACATTATTGTTACATAATTATAGTAAAATCATTAAGGTTTTTTGGCAAAAACTTTTTATTTTTGGTTGTGTATAAATTTAAAATATTTCTTTTTACAGGCTCTATTTTTGAAATGGAATAAGATTATTCTAAATTTCAGAATTTCGCTATTGACCATCAAAATGATTAGAAGAAAGTGATCTAAAAACAACAATGAAAAAGGGAGGTAACAAAGCATAAACGAAATAGCTCCAGTTTGTTTATCTTAGGAAATTTAGCATTGCAGCTAAAATATTCTAAAATGCTGCCAATAAAAAAGGAGAAAATGAAAAATACCTGACAACAAATCAAATATAGCATCAAAATTTATATTATTTTTATTTATTTGTTATGTAACTAAATACATAATTGTCAATAACGTTTCCATAAAACTTGATATTTCCTGTAATAAATTCTTAATATTATTATTGTTATTATTTTACTTAAGTGTAAGGTAGTGCTACATTTACAATTCCTTACAGCTAACCATGAAAAGAAATGTTGATCAAAACTGCCTAAAACCTTTAAGCACATATTTCCACAAACTTATCAAATGTTGAATATGCCCCTCCCCCGACAAACACATCAGATATCGTGTGTCATTCGTCAATGTTGAGAAATCTTGAATTTGTACCCAAAGAGTTATGCCTCAACTGCTGATGGCTGTGCAGAATCTGATGTGGCTGTACAGGCCCACACAGGAGTGATAGTCTTAATTGCAATGAATGCATGTGAAGACACTCTCCCTCGATGTTGCCTTGTTGTTTTCTTTCTGCTGAGAACACTTCTCCCCAGCAGCAAACCTTCATTTCTCCTCTCCTTGCTCCAGTCCTTGGTGTAAATCATGTCTACAGCATGAATGATCATTGGTATAATCTTCCTACTTCTTGAAGCAAAGATGAGGTCACCCTCATGCCCTCTTGTGGATGGCTAGTTCCCTCTACAGAAGGACCTTTGTAATCCTGCCATCCAACACACGGTGTACCTGTATAAAACAGTGGCGCTAGTGCTGATAGGGAAGGGTGTTATAGGTTGGGTAACTGGACACAGGTGAGAACTATGGCATTGGTGACCTGGTCAGACCAACTGATGCCCTGAATGCATTTCAGACAGTGAAGATGAAAGTACTGAGGCATTTCTCCTGTTTGGAGTAGAGGCTTCAAGTTTCGATGCTGTAGAGAAGCACACTGATGATGCATGCCCAATAGAATGCAGTTTTGGTAGTCATAGTATTCTTTCTGTTCTCCCAGACTCTTGAGGTCAGTCTGGAAAAATTGGTGGCAGCTTGTCTGATCCATCTATTGACTTCAGTGTCTAGGGAGAAAGTGCCTTAAACAGTAGAGCTGAAGTATGTGAATTCATGAACCACCTACAGGTTGTAGTTGTTGATTTTGATGGTGGGAGGCTGTTCCACATCTTGACCCATCATGTTAGTTTTCTCCAGACTGATGGTCATACTGAACTCTTGGGAGGCTATTGAAAAATTGCCCATGAGTTGCTGCAGTTACTGTTCAGAGTGTGCTACCAGTGCTGCATCATCCGTGAACAGCATGTCTCTAATGAGCTCCTCACTGACTTTGGATTTTGCTCTCAGCTAATGCAAACAGAACAGCCTTCTGTCTGTTCTTGTGTGTAGGTAGTTTTAGTGTATGTGTCTGTGTGAGTAACAATTTTGGATATAAGTAAAATATATCTGTAAAAGGACAATATGAATAAAGACAAAAAGGAAACTTTGCAACAAGTATTTGTAAACAAAAGTAAAAATGTTAACTTTTAAAAATATTTAAATTTAAGAGACATTCGGAAATATTCAACAAGTTAAATGGAATGTCTAGGTATGGAGGATGCGAAGTGATATAATTTAAACACAAACACAACTTTGATCTAAAGAATGCCACACTTATAAAAGTAACTTACTAAGACAGAGTATTCTTGAGAGTGCTGCTATCAAATCATATCAAAATATAAATCTGCACCCCAGATTTTTTAAAATGTCTCCCTTCCTGAAAGAATTTCTCCTTTCCCAAGACAATAAAAATGTTAAAAAATTCAAAGAAAATAGTTAAATTCATAACCTCTTGTTATTTAAAATACATATAATATATAAGTTTATCCCATACTAAAATAATTTAAATATTAATTGCATAAAAAATTCAACAGCATCAATTACTCACTTTTTATTAGACATTAAATTATGTTGGTTAGCATCCTCCATAATTTACCTAGACTTTTCAGTTCACCTTATGAATATGTATGAGCAGCTTTTAAATTTAAATATTTTGAAAAACTAAGAACATTTTTACTTTTGTTTATAAATACTTGCTGCAAAATAAAATCTTCACATTAGCCTTGATAAAGTCTATCAGAGGACAAAATGCATTGGCTAAGTTTTTCTTTTGTCTTAATTCACACACACACATATATATATATATATATATATATATATATATATATATATATATATATATATATATTGCATTGGTATAGCAGTTGTCAGTATAAAATTAGATTTATCAAGAATTATTGTTGTACTTTTCATTCTTCTTGAAGCTATATCTGTCTTAGCTGAGCAAATACAATGTAAGTTCAATGATAAAGTTTTTAATTTTTTGCCAGGAATATTCCCAATTCTGTCTTGTAGAATAATTTCATAAAAGTCATGAAATATTTGCATCAACATGAACAGTACTTTATGAATGAAATAGACATTTTTAAAAATGACAAAGAAAATTTCTCAAAAAAAATTAGAACTCACAAGTAAATCATAGAACTGATCTAAAATAAAAATAAAATCAGGAAAAGAAGAAAGAAAAAAGAGAAAAAGGAAAAAGAGATAAAAGAAATCGGAGTAAAATCAAAAAAGAAAAGAAAAAGAGGAAAATGATAAAGAGGAAAATGATAAAGAGAAAAAGGAAAAAGAGATAAAAAAATACCAAGTAAAATAAAAAAGAAAAGAAAATGAAAAAAGGAAAATAAAAAAGAGGAAAAGAATAAGAGATAAATGGGAAAAAGAAAGAGACATAAAAGAAATCCGAGTAAAAAGAAAAAGGAAAAGAGGAAAATGAGAAAAAGAAAAAGAGAAAAAAGAAATCTGAATAAAATCCCAAAATATAAGGAAAAGAAAAAACAAAAAGAGGAAAAGAAAAAAAGGAAAATGAAAAAAGAGAAAAAGAGAAAGAAAAATAGAAAAAGAAATAAGAGGAAAAAGAAAAGAGAAGAGAAAGGAAAAAGAGATAAAAAAAATTGAGTAAAATCAAAAAAGATAAGGAAAAGAAAAAGAGGAAATGGAAACAGAAAAAGAAAAGAGAGAGAAAAATGAACAAGAGACAAAAGAAACAGTAAAAAGAGGAAAAGAGTAAAATAAAAAAGATAGAGGAAAAAGAGTAAAGGAAAACAATAAATGAAAAAAGAGGAAAATGAATAAAAGAAAAAAGAAACCATGAAAAAGAAAAAAATGGAAGAGAAAAAGATAAAAGACAAGAAAAAGGAAAAACAAAAATCTCTTGAAAGTATTCTAAATTTGTATGAAAGAGCATATGTTTCTGCTTGTAATCTTCAGGTAACTCTGTGCCCAAACAATGTTGTACATGGAGGTGGTTATTAGAATAGAGAAAATAATTGAGTGATGTTTTTCTATGAAAGACAAATTAAAAGAAATTAAAAGAAAAAATGAAAAAACATTAAGAATCATCTGGAAGGCAAGAATATTTTCTAAGTCTTTAAAATGACAGAATCTCTTCAAGGCACTCCTTTCTGTAGTAAAACTGAAAAGAAATTAATAACTTTTAATGTTGCTTTTGGAGTTTAAAATTTTTGAACATCAGAGTCAGATTGTTTCCCCTTCATGTTTTCATTGATTGAGTGAGAGAAGGAGAGAGAGAGGAGAGAGAAAATAGAGAGAAAAGGAGGAGGAGAGAGAGAAAAAAGAAGAGAGAGAGAGAGATTAGAAGGATGAGACAAAAAAAGGTTTGATAAAAACCCTAAAGAAGTAAAAGAATATAAAAAACGGGCATAAAAGAAGAGGAACAGAAAGTGGTAAGGCCAGATTGAGAAGAAGAGAGAAAAGAAAAGTGACAGAAAGAGAAACGATATGCAGGAAAAAAATAAAGAGTGAAGAAAAGAAAACAATGTTAATGGGGAAAATGAGAAGTCAATCCACCAAAATGGGTGGAAAGAAATTAGAGGGAAAAAAAATGAATAAAAAACAAAATAACAAAAAAAGAAAAGCAGGAGGGTTAGGGTTAGGAGAACAAAATGAAAAAGAAAAAGAGAAATGGCAAAAGTGAAGATAAGTAAAAGGAGAAGAAGAAAAGAGAAAAAGAAAAGAGAAAAAGAAACAAGAAAGGCAAGAAAAGAAGAAAGACAAAAAAACAAGAAAAGGAAAAGAAATATTTAAAAAGAAGTACAGGAAAGTTTGAAAAGGAAAAAGAGGAAAAATATAAAGGAAAGGAAAAGAAGAAGAAAATGAAAAGAAAAATGAAAAGAAAAATGAAAAGAAAAGGAAACAGAAAAATGAAAGTAGAAAAGGAAACAGAAAAATGAAAGAAGAAAAGGAAAATGAAATGAGAAAAGATAAGAAAAAGATAAAAAGCCAAAAAATAGAAAGGAAGAAGAAAGAAAAGTAAAAAAAGAGAAAAATGAAAGAACAAAAAGAAAAAGGACAAAAAAGGAAAAAAGACAATAAGGTAGGAAAAGAAATGTAAATGAAGAAAGAATCAACAGAAGAACAAAGAAAAAGGAAGTAACAAAAGAGAAGAAAAAGATAAAAGCAAAGAAAGAAAGGAAGGAGAAAAAGAAAAAAGAACAATGGATAATGAAAGAGAAAATGTGACAAAGTAAAAAAAGATAAAGAAAGCATACAATAGTTAGTGAAAACTTAAGACTGAATACAGAGCTGAGATGGAATAAAGTATCTTACTGAAGATATTCTTTAATGTGTCATTTTCCTTCATGACATAGGTGATCATGGCTCTCCACAACATTTTATCCTATTTAATTCTTACCAACGTTTGTCTTGTTATCATACATCTCAACCCCAATCCCAGTATCCATCCACAAAATCTCTGTGACCCATTCCCTCCTACTGTCTTTTTTGCTTCAATATGTCCTGTGAGTGTCCAATTCCCCAAGCCCTCCTTTCCATTATGTGTCCAAGAAATTTCAGCACTCTCTAATTCTCAGTATATGTCCATGAACATCTTCCACTAACTAGGGAAGGGAGCTCTGTCTTGAATCTCCTGACCATCTGCACATGTGTCTCCGTCTTTTTCTACTTAATTCAGTCAGCTATCTCTTCTTTCACTACTGTTCACTTTTCTCTCAAGACTGTTGCATGCTAGACAGTATTTCTGATAATATAGACAAGGCCATCTCCCTACACCCGTCTGCTAACATATTCATGTTTGTTGACTTTAACACCCACCATACCAGGTGGCTTGAACACATTATCACTGACCTCACTGGCATCCAAACCCTGAACTTTTCAATCACTCAATCCCTCATGCAAGTGGCTGACTTTCTTACACATTTCCCTAGTAACCCTGATGGAAATGCTTCTCTTTTATTCCTCTATCCCTGACTCTTTTTGCATGATGTAGCTCTGCCCCCTTGGCAACTTTGATCATACAGTAGTCTCTGTAAATGTTTCTTTCCGCTCCTCCACCAGACATGAACCTCCTAACAACAGAATATCTTTCTGTTATCAATGAGCAGGCTGGGACTCATTCTGTAATTTCCTTTGTGACATCCCATGGAATGAGATTTTCAAACATCCTATTTAAAAATGCCCACCTGAGGATTCCTCCCAGGTTAAAGTTGGCATCAGTGCTTTTATTCCAGCTAGGAAATACCAAATAAAACGGCATTCATCTCCTTGGTTCTCACCTGCATGTTTGGCCACTATAATCCACAGGAATCACTTCGTACTGTACCAGAGTGACATGTCTGATAGCAACAGATGTCTTTTTGTCTCTGCTTATAACAAGTGCGTCTTCAAGGAAGCAATGTTACTATTTTCTGATAGAATGAAACAACATATAGCATCTTGCAATTTTGGTTCTAGAGATTATTGGTGGCTCTGCAAGAGTGTGCTGAATAGCAGAAAATCTTCAATCCCTTTTCTGTTCAATCAATTTGAAGTCCTAACAACTACAGTAGATAAGGCTGAATGCTTTGCTCATAAATTCTCTTCCAACTCAACACTCAACTCATTTGGAGTGCCCACACCTGACTTCCACCCTAGAACTGAGGCTATACCGAGTGATATGTACATAACCCCATCGATGGTCTCGGACATCTTTCTAAATTAGACTCTCATAAGTCAAGTGGAGGTGACGGGATACCAGCTGTTATACTAAAGACATATTCTCCTGAGCTGGCTCCAGTTCTCTCCAAACTATACAAATCTTGTCTTACAGTTTCCAACTTTCCACCTTGATGGAGGTACTCCTTTGTCACCTCTGTCTTTAAGAATTCTAAAGAACCTTCTGACCACTCAAACTACCATACTATCAGTATCCTACCAATTTTCATCAAAGTCTTTGATGCCTTAATCAATGCCAAAGTGGTTAAGCATTTTACCTTTCATGATCTACTCTCTGACAAACAATATGGATTCCATTTTGCCCGGTTTACCACTGACATGCTTACGGCCATAGCTGAATATATATATCAAGCTCTTGACAATAATGGTGAAGCTTGAGCTGTGGCCCTAGATATCACAAAGGCGTTTGACAAGATTTGGCATGCTGGTCTTCTATGTAAACCTCAGGGCTATCGTATTACAGGACATTTACTTGATTTAATCCAATCTAATTGGGAAATGAAGGTTGTCCTGAACAGGCTCACTTCCAGTTCTTTTTATACTAAGACCAGTGTTCCCCAAGGCTCTATCCTGGGTCCTACACTGTTTTTGATCTTCATCAGTGATCTCCCTGATGTCATCAGTTCCCAGGTAGGCATCTATGCAGATGATACTACCATTGGCTTCTCATATTCAGACCCTTTCATACAGACATGATGTGGCTTCCCTCTGTCTTTTCTATAAATATTTTCATGGCTACTTCTCGGATGAGCATTTTTCCCTAGTGCTCCGACTACATGAATTTAAGTGTGCAACTAGATTGGCATTTAGGTCCCACTCATTTACTTTTGAAATAGTTAAATGTAACTACCACTTCAACTAGGACAGTTTCTTTCCTCTTACTTCCAGAAACTCCCTTCCTCTCATTTGCTTCCCTGATAACTAGTCCTCAAAAATTTAAATGCAATGACAATCACCATCTTCTGTTGCCTTGTTCCCTGTCCTTTTTTCTTTTTCTCAATCACCCTTACACACACTCTTTTCTCTCACTTTTACTCTCTTTAACCCCCTGCATGCTGCCTTGCTTGGGGTGAAATGCTTAAAAAAAAAATGAAAAAAAGTACCCTTTTTGTTTTCATTTTCTTTAAAACATCTTTGTTGCTTACTCGCACAGTTCATGATATTCTTTGTATCATTCTGTAGAACCACATTTCAGTTGCCTTCATTTTTCGTTTGTGAGGAGATTGTTTAGCAGTCACTGCCATACAAGAGGATTGATATTACATAGCATTTCAACACTCTTATTGTTTACTAGAAAGCAAGAAGCTGGAAGTCAGTTCCATGTGAGAAGTGTGAGGGAAGAAACTTTTAGCATAGAACTTATGGTTACATCTCACAATTGTGGCAGTAAAATGAGAGGACCTATCAGCCAATCTGGTATGGGACTTAAATTCATGAAGAGGAAAGCTCATCAGAATGCTTACCAGGAAAATACTTATACAAACAGCAAAGGGAAGCTGCATTATGGCAGTGGGAAAGAAATGATTGCTAATGTCTTTCTGAAAAAACTCTTATCAACATTAAATTTATGTGACGGTCCCAGAGATTTTAGTTTTTTTTTCTTGATACCAACCTTCTTGGATTATGGTTTCCACTCTCACTTAGGTGACTATTTCTGAGCGCTTTCTTCCATCCATAATACTTCTATAAGAGAAATATGAAGATGCTGATGATGTTTTTGTATGTAACCAAAAATTTATTATGCCCAATGTGCTTTCCCACTCACAAAGGTTGTATTGTGATCATCCTGGAAACTGGAAACCCACAATAGAACCTAGTGGATATTGATAATCTTTTAGCCCACTGATTGATTTTCAGCACAATTATGGAAAAGTTTTCATATTATTTGTACTTAAGACACAGATTAAAACAAAACTTTCACATTTCTAATTAAAAAAAAGGGTTAGGTGTAGAAAACCTTGTGTGTAGTGAAGAGCCAAAATCCATGAAAAGAAATTAAATTTTGCATTTCACCCATTTAGACTTCTTTTGGAGAGGATTAAGTACTAGAAATGGATTCCACACTACAAAAACTATTGAAGTAGAGGTCTAGATCATTATTTTCTGATAAATTCAAATACAGTTGTGTTAAAAACTGTAATTTGGGGCCCAGCATATCATGCCAAATGTGGGTAATGATCAATTTAACATATATAAGGAACTGATTACATCTATATTGGCAATTGGAGATACCAAAACCAATCAAGTACAAAAATTTAAATATCTAGGAAGAGTTTTGACAGAATACTGAAAGTGTGACACTGAAATCTGAAGGTGTTTTGAGATAGGAAAAAATGCATGCCAAAAGCTAAGCAAAGTATGAAGAAATAGGAAAATTTCATTAGAAATAAAGAAAAGAGTATTGAATTTTTATGTAATATCAGTCCTCCTAACTGGTAGTGAATGCTTGGCAATTTCCTCGCAGATGAAGAAGAGAGTTGAAATAGCATTGAAATGTGATTCTCCAAAAGAATGCTGAGAATACCATGGACTGAACATGTGAATGACGACAAAGTTTTAAAGAAAATGGAAACAAAAAGGGCACTTATGCTTACCATCAGAAAGAGAGAATTGCAGTTCCTAGCATGCATAATGAGGAAAGAGGGCTTGGAAAATCTGATACTCACAGGACATATTGAAGATGAGAGAGATAGTGACAATCAATGCATAACCTACTGAGTGAGCTTGAGTAAATGGATGGCAGAACAGGGTTTAGGAGTGATAGCAAAAAGACAATATTTATTAAAAGCTACAAAGGACAGGAAATTGTAGAGAGCCATGATCGCCAACATCTTGAAGACATATGACACATAGAAAATGTTGAGGGTGGTGTTTAGCTAGGTCACAACTGCAGAGTATTCAATCCATAATAAATCAGTCAGCATTTTAGATTCATTTAAATTGGCAATTTCCTATTTCCCACATGCCAAATGAAAGTGCAGCCAGGAAACAATGCTATCAGTATGCAACAGTGAAAGTGTCAATAGAGATTTACTTTAGAAATGAATTTTCCCCAAAATTGGCCAGCATAGCCAGGAAACAATGCTATAACAATGCAGCAGCGAAAGTGTCAATAGAGATTAACTTTAGAAATGAAGACTCTATTTTAATTACCACCAGATTCTGATCACAGTTCCTCGGCAAGCACAAATAGAAATTATCTGAGTGGACTTATGAAATCTTCAAAAAAAAGATAAGTGATATTTCTAATCTTTTAAACATTAGAGATTAAGACAGAACAAAAAGACAAGGGGGGAGAGAAAGAAACCTTGGAAATCTTTTAGATAAAATTGATATTTGTCTTCTAAGTAGTGAAAGTTTAAGCAGACATGAGCAGAAACCTTTTCAATTACCTAGAATTTAAAGACTATTTTTACATTAATTCAATTTGAATACATTTCATATCAATTTCAACAAGCTGATTCAACGCTAGGTGCACTGTGTAGCAAGCCTTATACACATATAGAAAATGCTATATATATATATATATATATATATATATATATATATATATATATATATATATATATATATATTTCTTTTTAACACTTGACAGCCAAAACATAACAAAGACAAAGGTATTGGCAAATAGCTTGTTTTCTGTTGTAGAGGCAGGGTTTTTATGTTTTTAAAATTTAATAAATAAAACTCCATAATTATTCAAGTGTGACTAGAATGTTATTTGTCAATTATGTAGACTAGAATATTTCTATCTTAGAAAGCAAGACACACAGACACACAGACACACACACACACATATATATATATATATATATATATATATATATATATATATATATATGAGGTTGTGGCTGAGTTATAAAGAAGACAAGCTAAGGAGTAACCTCTCAGTTGTCAATGTGCCTCATACCAACTTCGAGCAAGTTGCCTTGGATAGAAATAACTGGAAACGTTTGTGCAAGAGTCGTATCAGAAATTCTGAAACCAGTCATATTGACCAACTAAGAGAGGAAAGACTACGGTGAAAAACATCAGTAAATATACCTGTTGCTATGTCCAGAAATCCTCGCTGTTGCACAATACCAGGACTTGTATGAAGGTCACTAGTAGGACTGAAGTTTCATATACAACACAAACTTAAAAACTCACTGAAGTTGTCAGATACCCATACATCGAAATTGACAGGAGAGCCCATCATTATATATATATATATATATATATATGTTAGTGAATATATATAATATCAATAGTATGATTTGGCGTTTCATACCAACATGCAATCATCAGGTGTAAAATACTCACTGACCATTAAGTGTTAGGAAAGTCACGTTCTCATGGTGTTGATTTAAAATTGTGTGTTAAAACTTGTTTATTTTATTATCGTTGCTCTTTGTATTATAATTAATTATTTATAATTTATATCGTTCGAATCCTTAAATACAAAAGATGAAAAATTTAAAAAAAAATTATTTTAAATAATGTAAAAAAAATTTGAATTTACATAAACACGCTATGTATTAAGGGAGATAACTCTCTTTTTTGCATAAAAAACCATGAATAGTTGTAATAGAAATGATTGGTACTTATTAAAATATATTATTAAAGCCATGTCGTATGGAATAAACTTAGCTATCACAATGTTAACATAATTATAGGTTAAGACTATATATCTAACGCATTTGGAACCTAGCCTTATATTTATAAAGGTGAAATTACACACCTCATAAATTAATCTAGTATGACATGAGATATTATGTATATTCACTACTATATACTTAATAGCTCTGTTATATAATATTGAGCACTCTTGTTATAACACCCGAGAAAAAAAAATATGTATGTGCAAGTATATGTGCATATATGTATGATTTTTTTATCATGCCCATATTTATATATATATATATATATATATATATATATATTATAAAATTAGGAGATCGGTTGTTCCTGCTACCTTGGTATTGTCAGGCAGTTTGTATCAATTGATTTCGCAATGGTTTATTTTTTTTAAAAATTATTAATAAACACTATATTATTTTAAATATTAAATAAAAAAATGCACGATGTTGTGTATGATAGGAAGGAAAGAGGAGGGTGCATAGAAGAAGTAGGAGGAAGAGGAGGAAAGAAAGGGTATTGTAAATGTATCAGTGGGGGGGAATTAAATTGATTATATTTTTTATTCAGCCTCATATGAAATTAAGATGAATTTTTTTGTATGGACGCAGATTTTTGATTCAAAAGATTTTTGGATTTGGAAATGTCATTATTGCTAACTTTTCTTGTTCGTAGAGGTTGCAGATGTTATTATGGTTGTTGTTGGGTTTCACTTTTTAAAAGATTTTCCCATTTATACTTGTGTGTGTGTGTATGTATATATATATATATATATATATATATATATATATGGATGGATGGATGATAATTTTCTAAGCATAGCTTAGACGTGGCACAAGGCCGAAAGTATGAGGTCCTCAATGAACATTGAACTCACTACTCGGTCATAATTGATCTAGCGAGACAGGCTTGCTAACTATTACACCACGCCAAAATGCTCTATGGATATGTGGATGTACAGATAGTGTGATGGTTAATGACTTGGAAAGAGAAATCAGGGAGCAGTGTTCAAACTCTAGCTGAGTTTATTTTCACTTCCTCACAAATAACCTTGGGAAAGGTATGAATCTATTTGTTCTCCCAGAACAGCTATGTGTTAAATAGTAGAGAAGACTTGGCTCTGTTGCCTTGCTTGGCAAACAGTTTAGAAGAACAACGAAAATCTGAATTCAATTGTGATTATAGTAGTTCAAAGACTTTGTGGCACACTACATCATTTCTCTGTTATCAGTTATACCAAAATATGATCACTTCTAAACAGTTCATCATAATCAGAATTTTTAAACCTTTGTTATATACTGTACCTATTTACACTAATGAGTATGTCCCAATCCTCATAAATATGTGGACATTATTGTAAGTGGGGGTAATATGCTGTCTAAATAGTCAACCAGTAGCAGTAGTTTACCTACTTCATGCTGTTGGCGAGTATTGTATTTTGTTGATGTTATAAAGATTATGATTTCATTTCCAACCTCCGTTTTGGTTATTCCTCATTCAGTAACCCTTCCTAGGTTACAACATACAGTTACTTCATCTATCTATCTATCTATCTATCTATCTATCTATCTATCACAGTGTTATATAATACTGTACCTAATATCTAAAATAATAATAATAATATATATGTTATATACAGTAACTATAAACACTAATGGGTATGTCTCAATCCTCATAAATACATTGGGCATTATTGTAAGTTGGATAATATGCTGTCTAAGTAGACCACCACTAGCAGTGGTTTACCTACTTCACGCCGCTGGCGAGTATTGTATTTTGTTGATGTTATAAAGATTACCATTTCATTTTCAACCTTTATTTTGGTTATTCCCCATTCAGTAACCTTTTTGAAGTTACAACAACCTTCAAATGTTCAAAAGAACAAGATTATTATTATTTTATAGGAAGTTGCAGGAATATTTGCTGGAACATTGTGATAACAACAGCAATAGTCAGCATGTAAATAATGATAACTCCTCATCCCAGAAATTCAGATGGAAACAGGAAAATTTCATTAGAAACAAAGAAAAGAGTACTGAACTGTTGTGTAGTATTGGTAGTCTTATATTTCTTTTTTATTTGTTTCACCTCCAAGCAAGGCGATAATGCCACTAGAATGCAGGGGCTTACAGTTAGTGAAAGAGAATGAGAAGACTGGGAGGATTGAGAAAAGGACAAAAAAAAGGAACTGTGTTCAAGAAGACAGAAGATAGCAGTTGACATTCCATTTCAATTTTTGAAGATTGTAGTTATCAGTAAGGCAAGATATTGGCATAGAAAACTATGAGACATCAATTGCAAGAAACCAGTATGCATAGTTATCAGCAAAAGGGAACAGCCTAACATGCAAATTATAAATTGGAGATACCAAAATCAAACAATTTAAATATCTAATAAGTGTTTTATCAGAGAATGGACAGTACAATGACTGAAATCAGAAGGCGCACTGGGATAGCGAAAGATGACTTCCAAAAGTTAAGCAAAGTATTAAGACATAGGAAAATTATGTTCAAAACAAAGAAAAGATGACTGAACTGTTACTCAATGTCTGTCCACCTATATAGCAGTGAATCCTGGAAAATCTTCTTGCATATGAAAATTGACTTGAATCAGCAGAAATGTTGTTCTACAGAAAGATGCTGAGAATACCATGGACCGAACATGTGAGCAATGATGAAGTTTTGGAGAAAATGGAAACCAAAAGGACACTTATACTTAACACCAGGAAGAGACAGTTGAAATTTCTAAGGCACATAATGAGGAAAGATGGCTTGGAAAATTTGATACTCACAAGACATACTGAAGGCAAGAGAGCCAAATGAATACACTGTATAACCTACCTAACAACCTTGAGTAAATGGATGGTAGAAAAAATTCTGGAAGTGATTGTATTTTACCTTCTTTACATGGGAAGACAAAAATGAATGTTTATTTTTAATATTTGCATATTGATGTTGCAATGACTTGGCATTCATTGATCCAACAATTAGCATTACTTTTGGCTGGAATGCATAGGATCTTTTCTTCAAAAACAGTTTTTCAGGAAGTTAGACTTCTCAAGTTCATTTATTGGTATAATGCTTTCTAATATTTTGGGGAGTTTCCTTCCAAACCTTTTGTTTATGATAGTGTGGAAAGTTAACATCTTCATTATATGATTATTTTCCTTCCAGTTACATGTGCTACCCATTTTAGTTGTTGCTGCTGTTGGAAGTCTTCAAGTAATGTGATATTTGTTATTTCTTAAAGCTGTTTGTGAATTTATAGCACCAGTCTTTAGGGTCTGATCAGCAGTTGGTTTCTTTAAAGCCTCAAATATTCATTTGCTTATATATATATATATATATATATATATATATATATATATATATATATATATATTATGGACTGGTCATGTCTTGAGAATGTCTGATGACAGGATACCCAAGATCCTAATGTACAGCCAGTTAGATCAGGGCTACAGGAATGTAGGACGCCCATGGCTAAGTTACAAAGACAAGCTGTATATACCACATAACACCCTTGAGCGCTTAGCCTTGGAGCAGGTAGAATGGAGATCAACGTGTTTTAGTAGACTCAGCAGTTTTCAATCTGTTTGTCTGAACTGTCTTCAAGAAGTGAGAGCAAGATCTAAAAGGTCAGCCAATGTAACAGTGATTTCATACCACAATCCTCAGTCTTGCTCCATATGTGGCCTCCTTTATAAAACATTAGCGAGTCTTAAGTGCCACTTAAGATTATTGCACAAAATTTCATAACTGAATCAATTAAGCTGTCAGATCCTCATACGTCGAAACCGACGGGAGAGTCCATTATATATATATATATTGACAATATTAGTGGTGAATATACACATACATATGCAATTATATATACACATACATATATGTATAAAAATAATTCCAAGGGGATATGATCCAGGTAGAACTCGATGTCCAGGACAGAGTAAGGATATAATAAAAGGACTTAAACACTCTTTTTGAATCTGTAGGTCTGATGAATTGGATCGTTCTTACGATTCCAATGGAATAAATTATGACCATGGAATATTAGTGTTTAAGTCTTTTTATTATATATATATATATATATATATATATATATATATATAATAATAATAATAATAATAATAATACACTCTCCTGTCGGAGATTTGTCTTTTACGGCTTATCAACCCTTTGCAAGTTATTTAAAGCCGGAATATATTTTTAGATTGTAAGGATTTTTATCTTTTTTAGATGATAATGGTTTAGTGATACAAATCTTATTAATTAACCCATAGCTATGGGGAGAAGAGGTGGATTCATACCTTTCTCAAGAGTATTTGCTCATAAGTGAATATAACGAATCCAACAGAATTTGGGACTTGGATCTCTGATTAACAATTCTGAGCCATTTTCCCTGACATCACCTGCACATCCAGGCTGGTATTCACAGGTGGTCACCCATCTAGTTACTGACCAGACTTGATGTTACTTAACTTTTGTGATTGTACTGGAATCAGTATTTTAATGTTATGTGACCGTAATCATGATAGATTCGGGTCAGAGAAGAGTCAAACATGGCCTAGAGCTACAAGGGACTGGGAGTTGTGGAGAGCCATGATTGTTCATCTCCTGAAGGGATATGGCACATAAATGATGAAGATGATGCATTTATTACCTGGAATTCATGTAGGCAGGTTAATGAGTAATGGGAATGGATATGAATCTCTGCTAATTTTTAGTGAGGAATAATCTGAACTTGCTTGAAGATTCGAGGAGTGAAGTTTGGTTTGGAAGAATCAAATATTTTGTCCTCTTAAAATAGAGGGAAACATTTTTATATTTTGTCCTCTTAAACTAGACCAGGGAGGAGGGTGAACAGGACGATAGGCAAACCTATCTACTCCCATTGAAGGAAAGAATAAATGAAAAATAAGTAGTAAATAAAATTTCAGATTTTAGGCAGAGACGTTAGAAGTATAGAATTGAATTAGCAGAAACCGGAAACCCAAATCTAAAGTCTACTTCAATTCTATACTTCTAACATCTCTGCTTAAACTCTAAAATTTTATTTTTTAAAATTTATTTTTTCCTTCAATAGGAGTAGAGAGGTTTGCCTATTGTCCTGTTTACTCTCCTCCTGATCTTTTGAATAGGAGTAGAGGTTTATCCCTCGTTTCCTGTTAAGGGTTGGGTTTCCAGTTGCTTCTAAAGTATTTCCATTCTCTTCCACTCCCAGTAGCCCCTTGTGTCTTAGTGGCTTTATTGCCTTGCTTGGGATGGATAGATTAAAGACAAAACTCAAAACACTCAACAGAATTGGAGTCCTACACAAGGATAGTGAGAATAGCATCTATGGAACATGGGAGAAATGTGGAAATGTAAGGAAAACAGGAACAAAAAAGACTTAAGAAACATTAAAAATTTCTAGGACACAGTGAAGAAAGTGGGCTTGGAGAATTTAACACTCACAGGGAATATTGAAACATTTTTATATTTTGTCCTCTTAAAGAAAGGGTAAATATATTTTTTGCAATAGAAAAGATGCTGGAACATTTTTAAACTATAAAGATTTTATAAGTATATGAATATACAGTGGCAGGCAAAAGAAATTAACTACTGACCTAAAAATAAAAATTTGGAGATAATAGTGGTTAAATGTTGCAAGTCTGACTAATTAACCCAAAGCTTAGGGGAGAGGAGATGGATTCATACCTTTCCAAAGGGTACTTGTGCGTAAGTGAATATAATGAACCCAACTAGAATTAGAACTTCTCCATTTAAGAATTGTGAGCCATTATCCATTACACCACCTGCACATCCAAGCTTACAGCACCTAATATTACCAAGTGGTCTCGGTACTGACCAGACTTGATGTTGCTTAACTTTGGTAATCATATGGGAACCGGTGAATACAAAAAGAGAATAAAAGCCAGTGAAAGAAAATAAATAAATACGGAGAAGAGAAAAATGTAAATATCAGTAATTAGGAATCAAAATTTGCCATCAACGAAGCATAAAATTTTGTACACTTAAAAAATACTTAAATATTTGAAACACAAATTTTGGAATGGGAAAAGGATTTTCATAATTATGTTTTACAAATTGTCAAAAAAAAATAAAAATAAAATAAATTTTTTAAAAATTCAATCAAAATTTCTGGCATCATTGTAAAAGTAAAAAAAGCATGTAAGATTTTTTTTTATTGATTTCTATGAAGTTTTATATTTTGTTAGTTTTTCCTTTCACTGATAAAAAATGCTTACAAAAACAAACAGATTAATGCTACGTCTAGTTCTGTGATAAACAAGTTTACATTTCTAAATTTTGTGATGAATTATTATACACGGATATGCTCAGTCAATTAATATTACATGTTTAACAAGCATCACTTTAATTTTTATCATGATTTCTCTTGTTAGTATTACATCTTTAACAAGCATCACTTTAATTTTTATCATGATTTATCTTGTTAGTATTACATCTTTAACAAGCATTATTTTAATTTTTATCATGATTTATCTTGTTAATATTACATCTTTAACAAGCATCATTTTAATTTTTATCATGATTTATCTTGTTAATATTACATCTTTAACAAGCATCACTTTAATTTTTATCATGATTTATCTTGTTAATATTACATCTTTAACAAGCATTATTTTAATTTTTATCATGATTTATCCTGTTAATATTACATCTGATATTGCAGTCTTAGCAACTATTAACATAATATAAAAGTTGATATTACTATTTTAATTTCTGTTCAGAGTATCTTGCTAATATGTTATCATCATGATCATTGTTACTATTATATGTATGGTCTGGAGCCCCTGCTGTTTGCCTCAGGGTTCTTGATAAGATTCAGAGACGGATATGCAATGTGATTGGCCCTGATCTGTCATCTCGTCTGCAGTCGCTCTCTCACAGACACGATGTTGCCTCGCTCTGTCTTTTTTACAAATACTTTCAGGGTAATTGCTCCGAGGAGCTGCTTTCGCTTGTCCCTAGGCCTCATGAATTTAAACGTCCTACGAGGCTGGCATCACGTTCCCACCCCTTCACCATTGAAACTGTTAGATGTAGATGTCTCTTCTACTCCAATAGCTTCATGTCTTGCACATCTCGCCTGTGGAACTCCCTTCCCTATTACTGTTTCCCTGACAAATACAATCTCCAACTGTTTAAGTGTAGCATCAATCAACATCTCCAGTTGCCTTGATCTATCCAATTCCCTTCTCCACATCCTTTCACCTTTCATTCCTGTCTGCTCTCGCTCCAAATCTTCTGTAACCCCCTTGCCTTGATCGACCCACTGTCTTTCTCTTTCTCCACATCCTCTCCTTTACCACTCCTATCTGCTCTTCCTCCAACACTTCTATAACCCCTTGCATGATAGTGGCCTCCAGCCTTGCTTGGGGTGATACGCTTAAAAAAAAAAAAAATATATATCTTTCTTCATTTTTGGTGCTGTTATTATATTGCTGCAGATACTAAACCTTTTTGCCAGACACATGCACGAAAACTTTATCAGTGGAAGTAGACCCTTTGCAGCTTTTAGGCATGTATAAAAAGAAAAACTGGGCATATGTATGCTGTGGACTGAAAGAGGCTAGTTACCTTTCACTAGGGGCTGACATAGAGAAGGGACAATAAAGTTACCACTCTCTGCAATAGATGCACATGGTGTAGACAGTACACCTCACTTGCTCGCTAATTCACCAGCAGAGTGTGTTCAACTTTTCCTTCATTATTTGCAAAGATACCTAAAAACAATTATTGAAATCACCTGTATGTAAAACAAATGTTTTTGTTAGAATAAATATTTCTATCTTGTTTTGTTTCATGCTTTTAACACTTTTAGTTTTTGTTCAACACACGACCTCTGACCTAGTAACCCCAGTTTGGTATCCATAAGCTTCACTGTGGCTTTCTTTACTTTGTATTATCATTACAGTATTTATCTATTTTTATTTTTTTATTCATTACTCAAATATTATTTACAAATTGTAATTGTACCTGTCAAGCATCTTCAGTGATTTCTCTAAGGGGCTATGTCCCTTCAGGACAGGTGTTCATGGCTCTCCACATCTTTCTCCTTTACCATTGCACTTTGTGCTTTTGGTACTTGTTATACCATCCACTAACTCTGACTTCTAAGTATATTTTTCTTTGCTTCTGTTGCCTTCTGTGTGCATTGTGAGTGTTAAATTCTCCAAGCCTTTTTCCTTATTATATGTCACAAACATTTCAGCCTTATTTCTTTCTAATTTTTGGCACCAGCAAGAGCTAAAAGAAATTTATTGCTTTGTTAAGCAGATACATTAAGTCTGGGTCAAGCATTTGTGAAAAAATGAACAATATAGATAATAAAAAAGACAAAAAAGAAAAAAGTTTTTTTTGCAGACATGGGATATAGATTTTAATAAATGGATTGTATGATTTATTTGATAGAAGTAGCAGCTTGTGAATATTCAGTTTCTTTGCCATTTTTTATCTTTGATTTTCACTTTTTAAAAATCTTGTCTTTTTTCTTTTCTCTCTCATATTTTGTATTTCTTTTTGATTCTGGTCTCATTTGTGTTTCCTTCTTTATCATTTGTGTTTCCTTCTTTATCATTTGTGTTTCCTTCTTTATCAGTTATTTTTCCTTCCTTATCATTTGTGTTTCCTTCTTTATCAGTTATGTTTCCTTCCTTATCATTTGTGTTTCCTTCCTTATCATTTGTGTTTCCTTCTTTATCAGTTGTGTTTCCTTCTTTATCCTTTGTGTTTCCATTTTTATCAGTTATGTTTCCTTCCTTATCATTTGTGTTTCCTTCTTTATCATTTGTGTTTCCATTTTTATCAGTTATGTTTCCTTCCTTATCATTTGTGTTTCCTTTTTTATCATTTGTGTTTCCTTCTTTATCAGTTGTGTTTCCTTTTTTATCATTTGTGTTTCCTTCTTTATCAGTTGTGTTTCCTTACATATCATTTGTGTTTCATTCTTCATCATTTGTGTTTCCTTCCTTATCATTTGTGTTTCCTTCTTTATCATTCTCTTATCTTTTACTTCTTTCCTTATCGTATATTTTTACTTTTTGTTATCATTCTTTTTGCTTCTTTCCTTATCATTCATTTCTTTTTGGGTTATTTCATTATTATTTTTTATTTTGTTTCTTTCTTTATCAATTTCATTTTTTACTTCTTTATCTTTCTTTTTTGTGTTGCCTCCTTCCTAATCCTTCTCTTTTTTACTTCCATCCTTATCATTCTTTGTTTTTTCTTTCCATATCATTCTCCTTTTTACTTCTTTGCTTATCATTCTTTTTTCTTCCTTATCATTCTTATTTTTACCTTCGTTTATTATCATTCGTTTATTTTTGTTTCTTCATTATCATTCTATCTTTTCTTACTTTCCTTATTATTATCTTATTTTGACTTCTTTATCATTTTTCTTAAAGTTCATTCATTTTCTTTTCTTCTCTCTTTCTGTCTGTTGTTTTCATTTTTCCTTTTCCATTTTTTATAAATATTTATTCTTTTTATATATATATATATATATATATATATATATATATATATATATATATATAATTTCTTCCATTTCCATTTATTCCACTGATCTCAATCCATGCTGAGACATTTTCTTTGCTTCAGGGCCGGATTGAACCATTTTTTTTAAGTACAAGCATCTCTTTTAATTCTGTATTTAGGCATTTGTATCTGAATTTCTTTGTATGTACTCACATTGCAGGAAAGCTTATTTAGCTTTGTATTGATGTAAAATCTTCTTAGGCATATGACCTTGTTGAGTTTAAAATAAGCATTTATATTATTTACACTGAAACGAATATCCCCATCTTTGTTATTATTATTACAACATTTTGTCTGTTGAACCCTCCGGCCTTCTTTAGGTTTCTGTTGAAAAGGTTAACCTTCTTGAAATTTCAAACTGTATCCTTTATTTCATCTATTGGGTTCTTTTTTCTTGTTTCACTGTCCATGCCTAGGGATACCTTCACTGGCCAATATCTTAACTTCAAATTCCCACCATCCATAATATGTAAATAACAACACCTTGCAAAAGTCATATCAATAATGCATATCAGAGATGTAAAAAATGATATAGACTTGTGTATTTAAGCATATTTTTTTTTTAAGCATTTCAACCCAAGGAAGGTGGGAAGCCACTAGCACGCAAGGGGTTACAGAGAGTTGGAGCGAGAGCAAATAGGAGTGATAGAGGAAAGGATGAAGAGAAGGATAGGGGATAGATCACGGCATCTGGAGATGTTGATTGACATTATATTTGAATAGTTGGAGATTATAGCTATCAGGGAAACAGGAAGAGGGGAGGGAGTTCCACAGGCAAGAGGTGCAAGACATGAAGCTATTGGAGGAGAAGAGATGGCTACATTTAACAGCTTTGATAGTGAAAGGGTGTGAGCGAGATGCCAGCCTAGTAGAACACTTAAATTCATAAAGTTTGGGAACCAGTGAAAGCAGCTCCTCGGAGCAGTTACCATGAAAGTGTTTGTAAAAAAGACAGAGGGAGGTGACGGCACGTCTGTGAGAGAGCGACTGAAGATGAGATGCCAGATCAGGGCCAATTATGTTGCATATCCGTTTCTGGATCTTATCAAGAACCCTGAGACAAACATAAGGAGCACCAGACCATATATGGCAGCAATACTCCATGCAAGGGCAAATGGTTGATTTGTAGATTTGAAGGATCGACTTCGGTGAGAAAAATTTCCTTTGCTTGATATGCTTTATTTATACATGTTTAAATAGAGGCCACATATAAAGAATTTAGAAAATGATATCCAATGATTTTTTAAATCATTTCACCCCAAGCAAGGCAAAGAAGCCACTATTAAGAACAACAAAAAAAAAGAACAAGAATTAAAAAAACAGAGGATGACAATTAACAATTAAATATTTGAAGATGAAAGTTGGCCGAGAAGGAAGAAGTGGGAAGAAAGTTTCACAAGTGAGAAGTTTGACAGAAGACATTGTTGACATAGAACTTACTCTTACATCTAGCCATTTCAACTCTAAAATGATGAGACCTTGCTGCTAATCTAGTACTGCACTTAAATTAATAAAATCTAAGTACACCAGTGGAAAGTTCATCAGAATAATTACCATGGAAATATTTATAGAAAAGGCACAGAGAAACTACATTGTGGTAGTGGGAAGGTGACTGAAGCTGAGATGCCAGGTCAGGACCAGTAACATTGCTGATTCTTCTTTGGATTTTATCAAGAATATCTGAATATATAGCAAGGATACCAGACCATATGATTCAATATAATCTTTTCAAGTCATGTCATTAGTCCAAGAGAGTTGCAATAAATCAATCTCCTGGAAGTTAACATCAGCCATACTGAGGGATGGCAAAAAGGGTTCTCGCTGACAACATTTTTGTTGCTATCCTTCAGCCGGGCTGACAAGGCATTAAAATTAATAAGCCATTTGCTGCCCCAGTTAACAACAGAAAGTAGATCACTTTTCAAATCAGCGCTCAATTTGTCCATATTGATCCACACAGGAATCTATTAAGACAGTAATAAATGGTTGTTTTATCAGCATAGATACCAAGTTGAGAACTGAAGCTATCAGGAAGATCGTTGATGAAAATTAGGAACACTGTAGGTCCAATGATAGAGCCATGCAGGACAGCTGCATTAATGTAAAAAGATCTAGAATTGTGGCCATTCAGGATCACTTTCATTTCGGGATTCGATAAAAAAGGTTGAATCTGTTCAAATATTTGTTCAGAAATATTGAAACCTTTGAACTTGTGAATAAGACAAATATGCCAAACCCTGTTGAATGCCTTCAAGATAGCAAAAGCCATATTGGATATCTGAAAGAATAACCTCAAGGTGAGATGCTTAAACAATTCAGTGTTGATTACAGCCCATAGAAATTTGCCAAAAAGAGGTAGAAGACTAACAGGCTGATAGTTAAAAAGGATCAGATAGTTTACCTAAGTTCTTAAAGATAGGAATGACAGAAAAGGATTTTCAACAAGCAGGAAAGTAAGATGCAGCAAGACACTTATTGTACAGTTTAGAAAAAAACAGGAGACAGTTAAGAAGCACATTTCTTAAGAACTATTACAGAGATACCATCAAGTCCACACGCTTTGAAGAGATCTAGTATAGAGATGATAGCCGAAACCATGGCTGGAGTTATATGCAGATCACTCACTAGAGACTCAGTTCTAAGTGGAAAGTCAAGTAAAGAAAAGATTCTCCATATGAGTCAAGAGTAGAATTTGAGGAGAATATCTGAGCAAAATATTCTGCTTTATCAATAAAAGAATTTAACACTTCAAATTAAGACTAACTCTGATTTAAGACACGATTGCAGAGCTGCCATTGGTCACAAGAGCCAAGCTTGTTTGAAGCTACAAGGTGTCTCATTCTATCTGTAAACAAAGACTTAGCCTCTTTGGGGACATGTTTACAATCATTATAGGCTTCTGTTATGATCAGAGCTATCATGCTGGTCTCCTGGAAGAAGTGATTCCTGTAGGCTATAGTGGCAGACCCGGCCTGTGTGAACGAAGAAGATTTTGGTTTTCACCAGGTATTTTAAGAAGGAACAAAAACACTGATGCTGGTTTTGACCCACAAAGAAAACTCTGTGGCACAATTCTCAATGGGAAGAATTTATATGCTTATAGCAAAAAAGCATTTTAAAGAAAAAAAGAACCTTTCAGGATTTCAATATTAATGAGATGAGAACCACTTTCCCCATCAGTGACAGAACCGAAGAATTTAAGTCACTGTGTGTTTTTTGGGTTGATGCATCCACACGAGTGACCCCAGGTGGATGGGTGTTTTTATAAAACCACCATAAAATGGTTGGCTACTAATGCTATAGATCCTAGTCTGTCCTGCTATTTAACCTATAACTGGTGGGTGGGGGAAGAAGAGATGGGTTTATACCTTTCCCAAGAGTACAGGGTTTGGCAGAAATACCTCTCACATTTACCTCCAAGAAGTAATTCCTATATAATGGTAAGACATTAGCTAGAAGAAGACACCATTTTCCACTAATGTCTTATGTCGGGAGGTATTTTTGCCTAACCCTGTATTTGCATGTAAATGAATGTAACAGACTCAACTGGAATTCGAACTTGGCTTTCCAATTCCTCATTGTGAACCATTATCCATTACCCCACCCATATTTCAATATTGTATATTCTTAATTTACAAAATGAAAAAATATGTTCCAACATGAAACAGTTGGCAAAACACTGATTTGGTTTAAGGGATATAGCAAAATTTACGAAACTGATCTTCTAAAGAGTTAAAAAAAAATAGATTGTATGAATGAAGAAACTCAAAGACAGAGACTGATTTCAATATTTGGATGAAGAATTTGGAAAGAAGTTGTGCAAGAAGATTGAGGCAGAAAGGACAATGGAAATATACTGATCTCTTTTATAATTCTCAAACAATCTTTTATCATCAGCTTAACACCAAAATGGTGACAGTGTAATTTCCTGATCAATGCTTTATCTTTTCCCTATGCAGTTCTATTGACTAGGACGTGTTCAACATATCCAGGAGCCATGATGTTCTTCTGTAAGTTAAGGGAACAAGAATGTTCATTTTAGAAATAGATAGAACACTGAGTTGTCTCAATCTTTCTCCAAAGATTGACCAGTTTTCAGAATCTAGTTTTATTAAAGGGTCACACATCCAACTTTGGTTCTTTGCAAGTTTTCAAATTTGATGATGGTGATAGTTGCAAATTGGCTTCTTGGCTATGAATCTTTCTGTTAATAAGGAAATGACTTACTTGGATTTATAGTAGAATTACCAACAATACAGTTTAAAAGCAATATGACCAGCAATACATTTTATAGTAGAATTACCAACAATACAGATTTAAAGCAATATGACCTGAAATACATTTTATAGTAGAATTACCAACAATACAGATTTAAAGCAAAATGACCAGAAATACATTTTATAGTAGAATTACCAACAATACAGATTTAAAGCAAAATGACCAGCAATACATTTTATAGTAGAATTACCAACAATACAGATTTAAAGCAAAATGACCAGAAATACATTTTATAGTAGAATTACCAACAATACAGATTTAAAGCAAAATGACCAGCAATACATTTTATAGTAGAATTACCAACAATACAGATTTAAAGCAAAATGACCAGCAATACATTTTATAGTAGAATTACCAACAATACAGATTTAAAGCAAAATGACCAGCAATACATTTTATAGTAGAATTACCAACAATACAGATTTAAAGCAATATGACCAGCAATACATTTTATAGTAGAATTACCAACAATACAGATTTAAAGCAAAATGACCAGAAATACATTTTATAGTAGAATTACCAACAATACAGATTTAAAGCAAAATGACCAGAAATACATTTTATAGTAGAATTACCAACAATACAGATTTAAAGCAAAATGACCAGAAATACATTTTATAGTAGAATTACCAACAATACAGATTTAAAGCAGTATGACCAGAAATACATTTTATAGTAGAATTACGAACAATACAGATTTAAAGCAAAATGACCTGAAATACATTTTATAGTAGAATTACCAACAATACAGATTTAAAGCAAAATGACCTGAAATACATTTTATAGTAGAATTAACAACAATACAGATTTAAAGCAAAATGACCAGAAATACATTTTATAGTAGAATTACCAACAATACAGATTTAAAGCAATATGACCAGCAATACATTTTATAGTAGAATTACCAACAATACAGATTTAAAGCAAAGTGACCAGAAATACATTTTATAGTAGAATTACCAACAATACAGATTTAAAGCAAAATGACCAGAAATACATTTTATAGTAGAATTACCAACAATACAGATTTAAAGCAATATGACCAGCAATACATTTTATAGTAGAATTACCAACAATACAGATTTAAAGCAAAGTGACCAGAAATACATTTTATAGTAGAATTACCAACAATACAGATTTAAAGCAAAATGACCAGAAATACATTTTATAGTAGAATTACCAACAATACAGATTTAAAGCGAAATGACCAGAAATACATTTTATAGTAGAATTACCAACAATACAGATTTAAAGCAAAATGACCTGAAATACATTTTATAGTAGAATTACCAACAATACAGATTTAAAGCAAAATGACCTGAAATACATTTTATAGTAGAATTACCAACAATACAGATTTAAAGCAAAATGACCAGAAATACATTTTATAGTAGAATTACCAACAATACAGATTTAAAGCAGTATGACCAGAAATACATTTTATAGTAGAATTACCAACAATACAGATTTAAAGCAAAATGACCTGAAATACATTTTATAGTAGAATTACCAACAATACAGATTTAAAGCAAAATGACCAGAAATACATTTTATAGTAGAATTACCAACAATACAGATTTAAAGCAAAATGACCAGAAATACATTTTATAGTAGAATTACCAACAATACAGATTTAAAGCAGTATGACCAGAAATACATTTTATAGTAGAATTACCAACAATACAGATTTAAAGCAAAATGACCTGAAATACATTTTATAGTAGAATTACCAACAATACAGATTTAAAGCAAAATGACCTGAAATACATTTTATAGTAGAATTACCAACAATACAGATTTAAAGCAAAATGACCAGAAATACATTTTATAGTAGAATTACCAACAATACAGATTTAAAGCAAAATGACCTGAAATACATTTTATAGTAGAATTACCAACAATACAGATTTAAAGCAAAATGACCTGAAATACATTTTATAGTAGAATTACCAACAATACAGATTTAAAGCAAAATGACCAGAAATACATTTTATAGTAGAATTACCAACAATACAGATTTAAAGCGAAATGACCAGAAATACATTTTATAGTAGAATTACCAACAATACAGATTTAAAGCGAAATGACCAGAAATACATTTTATAGTAGAATTACCAACAATACAGATTTAAAGCAAAATGACCTGAAATACATTTTATAGTAGAATTACCAACAATACAGATTTAAAGCAAAATGACCAGAAATACATTTTATAGTAGAATTACCAACAATACAGATTTAAAGCAAAATGACCAGAAATACATTTTATAGTAGAATTACCAACAATACAGATTTAAAGCGAAATGACCAGAAATACATTTTATAGTAGAATTACCAACAATACAGATTTAAAGCAAAATGACCTGAAATACATTTTATAGTAGAATTACCAACAATACAGATTTAAAGCAAAATGACCTGAAATACATTTTATAGTAGAATTACCAACAATACAGATTTAAAGCAAAATGACCAGAAGTACATTTTATAGTAGAATTACCAACAATACAGATTTAAAGCGAAATGACCAGAAATACATTTTATAGTAGAATTATCAACAATACAGATTTAAAGCAAAATGACCTGAAATACATTTTATAGTAGAATTACCAACAATACAGATTTAAAGCAAAATGACCAGCAATACATTTTATAGTAGAATTACCAACAATACAGATTTAAAGCAAAATGACCAGAAATACATTTTATAGTAGAATTACCAACAATACAGATTTAAAGCGAAATGACCAGAAATACATTTTATAGTAGAATTACCAACAATACAGATTTAAAGCAAAATGACCTGAAATACATTTTATAGTAGAATTACCAACAATACAGATTTAAAGCAAAATGACCTGAAATACATTTTATAGTAGAATTACCAACAATACAGATTTAAAGCAAAATGACCTGAAATACATTTTATAGTAGAATTACCAACAATACAGATTTAAAGCGAAATGACCAGAAATACATTTTATAGTAGAATTACCAACAATACTGATTTAAAGCGAAATGACCAGAAATACATTTTATAGTAGAATTACCAACAATACAGATTTAAAGCAAAATGACCTGAAATACATTTTATAGTAGAATTACCAACAATACAGATTTAAAGCAAAATGACCTGAAATACATTTTATAGTAGAATTACCAACAATACAGTTTTAAAGCAAAATGACCAGAAGTACATTTTATAGTAGAATTACCAACAATACAGATTTAAAGCAAAATGACCTGAAATACATTTTATAGTAGAATTACCAACAATACAGTTTTAAAGCAAAATGACCAGAAGTACATTTTATAGTAGAATTACCAACAATACAGATTTAAAGCAAAATAACCTGAAATACATTTTATAGTAGAATTACCAACAATACAGTTTTATAGCAAAATGACCAAAATAATTTATTTGTAGTTGAAGGCATACAATTATATTTAAAATGTATTTAGTTGAAGCCATAAAATTGTGTACAAAATATTTAGATTTTGGCATTAAATAACTCGTAGAGGTTTATGTGCAACTAAACAAAACCAACCAAATAATATGAAGGAACTTTTTCATGACATTAGTCCATAGAATACCTACAATTTCTTAAAGAAATCAAGCTGTATTCCGAAATATAAGTTCAACATCAAACTCAAACTTAAAACACTCATATCACTGCCTCTGCTAATCATGTCTCCCACTAACATATTTATGCATGAAAGCTGAGTATCATCTACCATGTATTCAATTGTGAAAGCAGAATAACATAACATAATTTTATTATTTCTAAGCTCTCAAGAAAATTAAATGACCCATCAGGAGTTGATATGCTGTTAAACAAACAAATCAATCTCTACTGCAGCTGTGGCAGCAGTTGTGGTGTCTTGGGTAATTCAGAATTGTCCTTCTAGACTGGTTGCCACCCAAGGCTATAGAACCCAGTCTCTACTGTGATTTACCCATAGCAGGAGGGAAAAATGATGGATTTCTTTGCCTAGAGTATTGGTATATAAATGAATGTTATGAACTCAAGTGGAACTTGAACTCGGCTCTCTGATTCTTCAATCAAGTCCCCACTATTCCTTACTCCACCATTCCTAGGTTAAGTAGTACAATAGGATAATTGGTCTATAAATATAATATTTCATTTTATGAAAGAATCAGATAAAAACAAACTGTAGAATAAGGAACCATTAAAACTTAATATCTGATTTAGCACTCCACTTCTTATGTTGAATTTAGCACCTCCCATTTCTTACGTCTCATTTAACATGCCCCACATCTTATGTTTGGTTTACCACCACCCACCTCTTACATCTGATTTACACCCCCACTTTCTTACATCTGATTTACTACCCCCATTTCTTACATCTGATTTAGCAGCCCCACTTCTCACATCTGATTTAGTTGCCCCATTTCTTACATCTGATTTACCACCCCCATTTCTTACATCTGATTTACCACCCTCATTTCTTACATCTGATTTATCACCCGCATTTCTTACATCTGATTTATCACCCGCATTTCTTACATCTGATTTAGCAGCCCCATTTCTTACATCTGATTTAGCAGCCCCACTTCTCATGTCTGATTTAGCATCCCACCTTTTATTTTCTAGTACCTTGATTGTGAATTGATTAAAATTTCTGAAAAAATGAAATTTTACCCTCAGATTTTGATTGTAAACAATTGTTAATGGTGGTAGCATTTGTTGTATACTATGTACAGTTGCAAGAGTAACAAACAAAAACAACAAAGTATTGCCAGTGAGGTGGAAGGAAGAAGAGACAAGATATATTAAAATAAAATTATCTGTACTGCCAATGTAATTACTTTTTTTTTTTACACTGAGGTTCACCCTGTACAGAGCTCAGGAGCCACTCAAGGTAGAGAGTTACATTAAGAGGCAGTTTATATGGATAGGAGGGGAAGATAATGATTAACCCTAGACTTGAACAGGTTTAGATCGTTGTGATAGGGGAAACATCCTCTTGGGAGTTGGTTCCACAGAGCAGTGGTTCATGGGAAGAAGGTGTTTGAGTGGCACTTACTTCTAACTGATGGAATACAGAGGGAATGTAGGTGGTTTGCTGCAATGTAAGTGGCATGTCTGGTCTGCGAAAGTTAGGACTGGTGGAAGCAAGGAATCTAGTTTGTCTGAGCACTTTTTATGAAAGTAGCGATAGAGCAGTAAAAGGCTTGCCACATCCTGCCTGTGAGAGAGTGATTGGAAGGTGAAAAATACTATGTCACACACAAAGGCAGAATATTTCTTTTGTAGGCAAAAAAGTTGGCCTGGGAGATGGAAGAGTTGGTTGTGCACAGACCTGGTGTTGACGCTTGTCCTTTGATCAGTTGATCAAAAGGCCACTGATGAACTGCCTGTGTGCTGCTTTGAGTGTCACCCAGCAGGTCCTTTTAAGCAGTCAACATGGATACATAGTTCAGTGATTTTTGCCATGCTTTTGCTTTACCATCAGTGTTTGTGATTGGCTTCCGATGTTTAAATTTTATTTTATGTCTTTTGGGATTTGTTTTATGAGCTGGATATGATTATTGGAGCTTCTGTGCAGAAGGTGACATTTTAAATTTTGCTTTCATAGCATTCACATCTGGGTGAGAGGTTTTTGATATGGAGGGGATCAGAAAGAGATCTAATTTGAGGCAGAGCATAACATGTTCTAGGAAAATGTCACAACAAAAGAATGCATTACTTATATTTTTATCAGAGATTTAATCTTGGAGAAGTTTCTGGAATTGTCTAGGATATTCTGACTAAGTTGATCCTGAAAACATCCTTGGAGAATGTTAATGGGAGTAAAGATCTGAAAGAAAGATTTTGGTAGATCAATACAGATCTTTCCTTTTTTTTTTTAACTTTTTCACTCTAGACAAAGAAAGAAAATTATCGTTTTGACGATGACACAATTACAGAGCAGAATATGCTGAGACAGAAACAAGTTAATTTCAGCTTGTTCTTGTTGCCATTGCAATGTCTGCAATTCTATGTAATGATGTTATTTAGGTCAAATTTAGTGTAATTTATCACCTGCAGGACAATAGATAACAAGACTTGTCTTGGTAGTTTTCCTTTCTTTTTTTTGGTGCAGAATAGAAGAAATAATTATTGCTGAAGGTCATTCCTGCCTAATGATCCTTTCAGTTATAGAAGAACCAACTGCATTTTTTAGGGGAATGATTGTTGGAGTGTCAAGAATTAATTTCATAGGCAATGACCTCCAGAATGATATTAACAGCAAAATGATTTGAAAAATTTATTGACATTTATACAATTAATATGACGTAATCATCATCATGTTCTTAGTACTACTACTACATGATCTTATTACTAATACTACTACTACATGATCTTATTACTAATACTACTACTACATGATCTTACTCCTACTACTACAGGGCTTATGGCCATACCACCGAATTTAAGTAATTTTGAGACTGGTCAGTATCTAGATGGGTGGCTGCTTTGGAATACCAGGTGCTGTAAGCTTGGATGTATGGGTGATGTAATGGACAAAACTTGGAATTGTTAATCGGAAAGTCAAGTTCCAATTCCAGTTGGGTTTGTTATACTCACTAACACACAAATACCCTTGGTAAAGGTATGAATCCACCGTATCTTCCCCAGTTATGAGTTAATTAGTAAGACTTGTATCATTAAACCATTATTTAAAAGAAAATTCTTACAATCTAAAAATATTTTCTGGCTTTGAATAACCTGAAAAAGGTTGATAAGTTGTAGAAAACAAATCAATCTTACTATTACTACTACTACTCTATGATCTTCTTACTACTAATAATAACTATTATTACTACTACTACTACATGTTACTAATACATAATTCTCTTCTTACCACTACTACTCTATATTCTTCTTACTACTAATAATAACTATTATTACTACTACTACATGATGTTACTACTACTAATACACAATTCTCTTCTTACCACTACTACTACATGATCTTCTTACTAATAATAATAACTTCTATTGCTACATCATCTTATTTTTACTAATAATAACTACTATTACTATTACTACATGATCTTCCTACTACTACTACTACTACATGAAGTTTTTTGTTAATGCACTGCTTTGTTTACATGGAGTGTGATGGAATTATTTGAGGGCTAGATTCCTCTTTAACATATAAGCAGTGGCAAGGAGGATGATATTCTGGACATTTTTTATCTTGATGTTACCAGGGATTTTATTGGTGTATTTTTCCATCTCTTCCGTGACCAGACCAAGTGTACCTATAATCACTGTTTACACAAATTCTGATGCTATGGTCTGAGTAGATGCCCTGTTATTTTTTTAAACTGCTTGAATTACATCTACCAGCTTGTGTTTTTGATAATCTAAATAAACAAAAGGTTCCCTCCAGCAGGGTTCGATTATGCATACGCCTTTCTAGGAGAAACCACTGTCCGATTCTGGTGTGCTTTAGACCACTTGGCCACAGTGTTTCTTCTAGAAAGAAGGATGCAGGTTCAAACCCTGCTGTATGGCTCATCTTCTTTATCAAGATTGTTGAATGAACAGTTTGATAGATATAATGCACATTGTTTAAACAAAAACAGGTGGGCTAATGAACGGGGATTATTTGTCCTGGTGTATTCATAACCATCATATTTTTCTACTTAGGATTAGAGTGTAGTATCTGTTCAATTCACTAAAATATAATATTTAAGTAATAAGAAATAAAATAAAATCTATTAATTTCTTACAAATTATTTTTTTATTACTATTATTATTAATATCATTATTATTATTTATTACATTCATAATTATTTATCATAATTACTATCATTATTAATATCATAACTATTACTATCATTATTATTATTTATTACATTAATAATTATTTATCATAATTACTATCATTATTATTATTTATTACATTCATAATTATTTATCATAATTACTATCATTATTAATATCATAACTATTACTATCATTATTATTATTTATTACATTAATAATTATCATAATTACTATCATTATTATTATTTATTACATTCATAATTATTTATCATAATTACTATCATTATTAATATCATAACTATTACTATCATTATTATTTATTACATTCATAATTATTTATCATAATTACTATCATTATTAATATCATAATTATTACTATCATTATTATTTATTACATTCATAATTATTTATCATAATTACTATCATTATTAATATCATAACTATTACTAACATTATTACTCCTATACTGCTACAAGAAAAGTTAGATAATACCAATTAACCAATTTAAGGAAATTTATACAATATATTATTATTGTTACTATATTATTATTTAATACTCATAAACAAAATAAGGTACATTTATGAATAAAAGATAAAAATCTAAAAGTTCCTCATACTGGTTGAAAGTTGTTTTTTTTTTACAATAAGCTTCACCCTTTGCAAAGCCCCACGGTCCACTTGAAGTAAAGAATTACATTAGGAGGTGATTTGTGTGGATAGGAGTGAAAGATAACAGTTAACCCTAGCCTTGAACAGGTTAAGATTGTAGTAATCAGGGAAACATTCTCTTGGGAGTTGGTCCCACAGCGTAGTTGACTTTTTCTATATGCTGTATCTCTTCAGGAGGTCAGCGATCATGGCACACCACAACTTCCTATCCTTTGTAGCCCCTTAGACCGAGTGGACAGGGGAATCATCTCATCCTTACTCCTATGGCATCTTTCTGGAAATGTCCTCTCATGAAAATTGACTTTCCCAGACACCATGGGCTGGGGACTCATTGGGGATCTGAGGACAGCAATACAGAACTGAACAGTGTGGAAAGGAATTGGCAGTAGAGTTCTGGCCAACTATAGGGAGGTCAAAAGATGATGATGATGGTGGTGACAAGCTCAGTAGGTTATGCAATTTTTACCTCTTGCCTTTGATCTGCCCTTTGAGTATCAAATTTTCCAAGTCATCTATCTTCATTATGCACCCTAGAAATTTCAACTGCCTCTTCCTGATGTTAAATGTAAGTGTCCTTTTTGTTTCCATTTTCTCTAAAACCTTTTTGTTGCTCACATGTTCGGTCCATGGTATTCTCAGCATCCTTCTGTAGAATCACATTTCTGTTGCTTCAAGTCTCTTCTTCGTCTGTAAGGAGATTGTCCAGCATTCACTGCTTTATAGGAAGATAGATATCACGTAACAGTTCTGTACTCTTTTTTTTTGTTACTCACAGACTTTTCCTGTTTCTTAATATTTTTCCTAGCTTCTGGAAGACATCTTTCATTATCCCAATACACCTTCGGATTTCAGTGTGGCACTTTCTTCTTCATCCGTGAGGAGATTGCCCCACATTCCCTGCCATATAGCAGGATTGATATTACATAATAGATCAGTACATTTTTTTTGTTTCTCTTGCTTTAAGTTTCTTCTTCATCTGTGAGGAGATTGTCCAGCATTCACTGCCATATAGCAGGTCTGATATTACATTATATATATATATATATATATATATATATATATATATATACTTTCCTCAAGTCAAGGCTTAAGACAAAAATTTAAAGAAAAATAAAGAAATAAAAATTTTAGCTTGAGACAAATTAATAGTTAAAAGAATAAAAAAGTTTAAAAAAAGAGAGATTGTCAAATACATACATTAAGAGCGGCAACGTTTTTGCTGGATTCTTGACTGTGGCTATGGTGAATATAAATGATGCTTTCATTTGGGGTGAGGAGGTAGTGGGAATTTGGGTTTTCTCTGGCCGAGCTAAGGAACTATCCTACTAGTATGGAGATGGATGGACAAGAAAGATTGGAAAAGATAAGGGAGAGAATGAGAAGATAAAGGCAAAAGGTGATAGAGGAATGGAGGCATGAGATGATGGATAATCTTTATTGTCAAGAATTGTGATAAATTTTATGGATCCGGCTATTTTTTTTATAAAACAATGAAAAGATTTCAAAGATTGTTTTTGCAAAATTTTGTTAAAACTGAATATATTGATGAAGTTTCTTCTTTTGTTTCCATTAGAAATTAGTTTGAATGATTTGCAAATATTTATAAACTAGTTTCTTTATTGAAAGAATGTAGGACTTAAATTCCTCAACAGTCGTAATAACCCTTGCCATATGTAAAAATTCTTGCCATTAGTAATATTCCTTGTTAGAAATAACTTATATCACCACAAAGTGAGGAATCTTCCTTCATTGAAACAGTACTTAGCTTTCATTTCCTTGTAAACATTGTTTTTAAAATTTTCATATATTGCAACCTCCATGTATCTATTGTTGGAGTTCTGGTGATGCATTGGCCTTATTTGAATGCAATATTTTTAACATATGTATTTTGGTAGGCGGGGGCAGTTAAAAAGACATCCCCCAGACTACAATGGATTATAGTATTACAAAGAAAATCATATATGAGATACAACAAAATAAGTATAGAAATAAATAATAAATTGCTTTAATATACATTTCAGAGAAATGATTATATATTTTAAAGAACATATACAGAAATAAAGAAGTTTTGCTTAGCTGTTGGTGGCAACATGTTTTATCAGAGAACTGTCCAGGATGTCTGCCTCCTTTGACTATTGACAAATAAAGAGAGAGAAACTTTCAATTTCTGCTTGATTTGGCATTAAAACATTTGTTCTAATGCATCATGGGAATATTCTATATTTATTTAACTAGTTTTTTTAATAATCTAACATTTTCTTTCTTTCTAGTTAATGACCATTCTTATCTGTATTAAAAGTATTTTTATTGCTTTACTTTTAATTTTTCTTATATTATAAATTATTTTGATTCCAGACTACTACATAGTCTAATAGTAATAAGGGCTGGGGGTTATTTATTTATTAATTTATTTGTTGTGATCACCAGATGTATAAATCTGAAAAATGCATGCTCTGTGTGCATGCACACTACATGGTCACACTTTTCTCATTGGGTGTGATAATGAGTTTCTCCCTTAAAATGAATTGAATAAATGTAAAGAATTGTCTTGGTAAGGAATTTCACTTATATCATTTTTTCAGAATAGATTTGCAGATAATTTTTATATATTACTTTGCCAAATAATTAATTTTTTAAAGAATAACTTGTTGTATTTTCAGAGTAGTAGTCTTTAAGAGATGATCTTTCATCACAGCTAAAAATAGAAAACCTTTCCCTTCTTTTACTGCCAAAATCTGTCTGATATTAGAATTAGTGTTCACTTACCCACTAGAGAGGCCAGTAGGAGATTTGATTCCCAATACAACAGACATAAAATTGTGACTACTACAACTTCACCCCACCCCACAAAAACAGTCTCTGAATCTCAGCACTGGTTACACAGTTTAATCTTCAGAAGAATTCAGAACTGATATATTCAGTTAAGTTAAACAAAAAATGAGAATATACAAGTAATCATAATACTAAAATATTTATGGATTGTGTTACATATCACAATTTAACACACGCCAAACAAAACACATCTGTAAATTTATTACCATCACTAATTACATCTCAACTTAATATCCGATTGCATTTTCTGTTACATGTTTTGCTTCACAATTCATTTTCAGCATTAACCCAGAAGATTTCTCCGCTATAATTTGGAGCCAGATAGTTAAAATTACAGTAACTAATTATGCTTTTTCTTTTACTTCTACAACAAAAAACCCACACTCACAATAGTGATAACCCCTTAATTTACAGTGGTGATATACACTAACAATTGTTTCAAAATTAGGGCTGTCCAAATGTAGTTAAAATATTTTTGAATATATTTAATAATATTCAAAATAATATATTTTAAATAATATATGTATATGTATATATATATATGGAAAATAACAAAATCAATCAATCCAAAAACTGTCAAATGTACCTGGAGGAATAAATGGTCATAATTATCTGCCCAGACCAAAACAAACTACAAAATAAATGATCAAAACTCATCTCAAAATGCAGACATAAAAACAAATCTTTACAAAAACTACTTAAAAATCAAAAACTGAAAATGAACAAGAATAAATGAAAATAAACAAAAACAAGTATAATAAATTAATCTGCAGAAATAAATAAGTCAATAAACTAATTAAATAATAAACAAATTAACAAACCATGCCTACCAAAATAACTGTTTGAATAATACAATAGACTATTCACAATGTAATAGACTACCCACAATGCATCACTGACTTGTATATATAAAAAGTCGAGCAAAAACACAATGCACATGGCTTGACAATTGTGTTTAGCATGAAACAAACTGTCACCTCTGTTTGTTGATGTCAATGTCCACGTTTATATTTGAATATGCTCTATCCATGATATTAAGCACTTCAACCCATATATAGAGCATACCTTAAAACTATATTTTATCATATATATATATATATATATATATATATATATATATATATATATATATATATATGTATATGTATGTATGTATATGTGTGTTTTATTTTAAATGCTATTATTAGTGGATACCTGTATTTGAAATACATGCATCATTTTCAATTTTAAACAGTGTGTATTACGTCTATTGAGATATCTTAAAGAAAATAGATATAATACACATGGTTTAACTAAAAATAATATTTGAAGTAATAAAAATGGTGGTTTAAAAATAAACCCATTAATATATATATATATATATATATATATATATATATATATATATATATATATATGTATATATGTATATATATATTTGAATGATAAAAATTATTAAAAAAATCAATTAAAATCTTCAGACATACTGGGTTGTAGATTAATATTCTTATGTTTTTATTATTATTATTTCATTTAGATTCCTCGACTAGTTTCGGCCAACATGGCCATCATCGGGAGAAAAATGTTTCTGCTTGCTGGTAGCAGTAAACTACAGAAATGAATGTCTTGATGGAGAAAATGAACTTTTGTCTGTAGTTTTCATTTGTTTTTTTATTTGTTTTTTTTATCTTTTTAACATGAGTTTATTAACATTCCTTGTGTTGGTCAAACAGTCTCTTTTAAGTTGTCATTTGAGATAAGAGCTATGTTCCCTTTTCCTTGGTCAGTTCAGCAGTTTTATTGGTGTCTGGGGAGGGGATGGTAAGTGTGTTTGTGTGTGTGTGTGTGTGTTTGTGTTATTTAGTTTAGTGTGTCTGTTATTTAGTTGTTTAGTCTCTGGTAAGTGTGTGTGTGTGTGTTATTTAGTTTTTAAGGGAGTGAGTGAGTATGATACGTGTTAGCTTGTATATTGCTATGGGTGTGTGTTATCATTTGGCTCATTAGGAAAGTGAGTGAGTATGATGTGTGTAAATGTGTATATTCGTGTGGGTGTGTGTATAAGTGTGAGGCCTCAACACCTCTGTAAGCATGTCTGTTTTGTATGGGTGTGAAATGTGGGTAGGTTTTGATTTGTAGGGTTATGTGTTACTACTATCTATATTGTTAAATTTATGGTTTAGCCCGGCTGGAAACAGCGTATGTAAACGTCGTATTCACTTATTTTCATGGAACTCTAAAATCTTTCTAATGTTATCTGCTTTGGGCTTTTCTATTCTCTCAATTATAGTGAATTTGGCATGGGTTTTGAAGTCGTGTTTTTCTATGCGGAAATGTTGTTCTACAGGTAATAATTTTTCATGGGGAGTCGACTTAATTTGATTGCGATAATTATTAATTCTGTAGTGAAAGGGCCATTCAGATTTTCCTACATATTGTTTCCGGCATAGTGTGCATTCTAGGAGGTAAATTATGTTATGACTTCTACAGTTAGAGTCGTGGTAGATTTTGAAAGTAGATTTAGTGACTGAGCTAGTGAATGAATTCGTATGATTAACGTGGTTGCAACATAAACTTCTTTTGTTGTTACATGGTTGGGAAAATCCTGTTGTTTTTGTTGTTAGATTATCACAGATTACCTTGTCCCCTAAAATGCGGTTACTACTTATGATTTCTTTTAGGTTCTTAGGTCTACGATATGCTAGAAGGCCGGGTTCCTTAAATAGTTTTTTAGGTCTGGTTTGAGATGTAGTATTTCCCAGCGACTTTTGATTATTTGGGATAGTGGAGGCAGAGTGGTGTTGAAAGTGGCTAGATTTAGTTTTAATCTTGTATATTAGGGTGTTTTCTCTAGGTGTGGAAATTGCTTTATTTATTTGTTCCCTGATTAGGTGTTGTTTATAGCCACGTGTTGTGAATTGATGCTCCAGACTTTCAATGTGTTTGTTTAATTCTTCATTGTGGGAACATATCCTTCTGAGTCTAAGTGCTTGTGAATATATATATATATATATATATATATATATACATACATATATATATATATATATACATACATACATATATATATATTAAATAACATACTTTCTACTTAGAATGTGATAAACCTATAGATGTCACGCTGTAGTTGGCATTTTTTATATTTTTACCAAAATACAAAATTTCCATATGAGTTCATCAAGTCAAAATGTCCACTTCCTGCAGTTATTAAATGAAAAAAAAAAAAAAAAATTCAAATAAATTTCTCTCTGGCAGAAAGAGGACTCTCCATTAAGGCAAAATAAATGTGATATCGGAAGATAGAAATTTCAACACAGGTGAAGATGATCAGTGAAAAGTGATTCAGGTTATTTGATTTGAATCAGCAAAATTTTACCTGATTTGAATCAGCAAAGTGAAAAAGAAACAAACTTCAACTTAAGTTTGTCTTTCTGATTGCAGTGCTGTTTTCTTTTTTTTTCTCAGCAAGAATTAACATCCGTCACTTACCTGAAAAGAGAAATAACACACAATATAAAATCAGTGAAAAAAAATTGAAATAAAGGGAGATAAATCTGTGCAGCACAAAAATATAGAAATAAAGAGAAGCAGAAAATAGTGCAAGCAAGATCACCACTGAACAAATAATTATAAATTCCCTAACATTTATATATAGAAAAATACTAGTAAGTTAATATGGATAGATAGATATGGACAAAATTAGATAGATCACAAACAGATAGATAGGGAAAGACTGAGATTAATACATAGCAAGATATAGACAGAAATCGATAGGAAAAGACTGAGATATGGAATTAGATAGACAGATTGATAGTAGATAGGAAAATATTGAGATAGATATGAACAGAATTAGATAGACAGGAAAAGACTGAAATTAATAGATAGATATGGACAGAATTAGATAGATAGATAGATAGATAGATAGATAGATAGATAGATAGATAGATAGGAAAAGACTGAGATTAATAGATTAATAATTCAGTTATTTACAGACAAAATAATTTTGGATTGTAAGAATATTTCTTTTTTTTAGTGAGTGAATATTGCAATTTTTTGGAGATAACAACAATTTTTCCAGATACCAGTTCTACTATTTAAGCCATAGATTTGGGGAGTGATGAATTTATACTTTTTTCAAAGGATATTTGTGCATCAATAAATGTAATGAACTTGACTGGAATTTGAACTTGACTCTCTGATTTCTCATTCTGAGACTTTATCCATCAGAAACAATTCTGTGGTGATAGAGAAATAAATAAATATAAATAATTAACAATATCAAAATTTCATCATTTCTAAAAATAGAAAGATAATAAAATGTGTCAGGCAAACAAAGCCTTAATTTGAGCAACCAATGAGAAAGCTTTCACAACAATGATGTAAGAAAAGAAGTAAATAATAACAAGGAGATCAAACTTTAAACCATCTCTAAAATTAGATGGATAATAAAAATCACCAGGTAAAAAACCTTAATTCAACCAACCAATCAGAAAGATTTTGCAACCAGGATATAGGCTGTGAGCCAATCTCTAGATATATATATAAACAGATGGAAAACCAACCAAAATCAGAGTTGATAAATTAATTTTATCCTTTCTCTGATGCTGTGACCATTGTAACATTCCCAGAGACAAAATACAACATTTGCATGGCTGGCTAATTTAGACAGCTAACCTGTCCCTGCTACAGTTGAAAACAAACATCCTTCACCATGTGTTCAAGTAGTGTCTACTACATCTGGATACAAACAAACAAACTCTTGAAACTTCAACTTTCACCTCATTCTTCTGTATTATAAAATAAAGATTTATTTTATATTTTTCAACACTGCATTTTCTTTTAATAATTACATGAAGACAATATACACCCAAACCCTTTATACCTTATATATGGAAGTAATGGACGTTATCAAAAGATAACCTCCATAATTCTAGGGGGATCAATTTATTGCTTCTTAATAACAGAACACTAATGGCTTACCGCCAAACCATGTTGAAACACCTGTTCTCATATGATCACTAAAGTTATGCAACATTGAACCTGGTTAGTAGTTAGATGAGTGACCACTTGGGAATACCAGGTGCTGTAACTGTGGATATGCAGGTGATGAAAGGGGAGAGCCAAGTTCCAATTCCAGTTGGGTTTGTTATATTCACTTATATGCAAATACCCATGGGAAAGGTATGAATCCGCCCTCTCTCCATCCAGTTATGGGTTAATTAGTAGGCGTTGTATCAGTAAATCATTATTATTGCTAAAAAAATCTAACAGTCTAAAAATATTTTCTGTCTTTAAATAACCTACAAAAGGTTGATAAGCCATAAAAAACAAATCAGTCAATCAATAGAAAAACAATCACCCACTTCATATCCCCTACAATCTAAACTGAGAATCTAGGCTGAAGTTATAGACAGCTTGCTGCTTCACGGACATTGCTGGTCTGATGCTAAAATCTGCCACTGAAAGCAATTTACATGAGATCTGCAACATTCCAGTCCAATAAACTATTCAATATTCAGGCCTACCCTTGATCGGAATGGGTGATGCATTTCTACATGAACCATAATTGGATAATCCTATGCTCTGCTCCAAATTTGGTTAGGTGCTTCACCCAACCCCTTCCAGATCTAATCTACTGTTCATGAATATATCAAGTCAGTGTTTTTACCTGTAATAATTGGATAGTTCTTCATCCCAACAAAAATTTGGTTAAGAGCTTGAATCTAGCCAAGGAAGCATGATAGTATGAGATTATGTTGATTGGATCTTCGTATCATATAGTGTGGGCCACCTGGATTTTCATTCCAGCCAACCGTTTCAGAGTTATCTCGGCAAGGAAAATAATGGTATATTCATCCTCTGAGAAAAGAAGCACCTTATTAGAATTGCAAAAATGGATTCTATGTCTAACCAGGAATATTTATGAATAAAAATAAGAAAAAGAAAAATGATTTTGAATGATTATTTTTCATAATATTGATTGACCGTATTTGTACTATATATATATATATATATATATATAAAAAGTCATAATATATATATATATATATATATATATATATATATATAAATATATATATTTATTTATATATATATAAAAAGTCATAATATATATATATATATATATATATAAATATATATATTTATTTATATATATATATATATATATATATATATATATATAAATATATATATTTATTTATATATATATATATATATATATAAATATATATATTTATTTATATATATATATATAAATATATATATTTATTTATATATATATATATATATATATATAAATATATATATTTATTTTTATATATATATATATATATATATATATATATATATATATATATATATATAAATATATATATATATATAAATAAATATTAGGGTTATGACATTTTGTAAAATAATTAATTTCCTATATCATAATTCTATGAATTTTTGTTCATAAATTATCAAAAAATGTCACCCCAAATTTTTGAAATCGTATATAAGTATAGTAGTACTATGACTTTCTGGAACGTTCTAGAATTTGTTTTTGTTTATTTGAATGTTTGTATGTTATGCTATATCTATAAATTGTTGAATGCAGTAAAAAGTGCATAGGTACTATCCAATTACATCATTAGCAAAATGAAAAATAAAGCATCTGAAATATTTTTATTTTTTACTACTGTATGGTAGGCAAATGAAAACAAGAAAGTACTTCTGGTGAGGCTGAAAGAAAAGAAGACAAGAATTTTAAAGATACAATTCTTTGTATTGCTAGTATAGAGGATCAAGACAAGAAGTCTCTTTGTGAGTGAGGGAAGCAATCTGGAGGATGGGGGAGTTAGTAGTGAATAGTGTCAAAACTTGGGTCAGTTAACTGAGGCCACTGTGATTTCTATGACAACCTGTCTGCCTACTTTGTTGTCTACCCTGTGACTGATCTTAAGTCATGAACAATGTCCTTTAAAGCATTCAGGGTGGATACATGACTCAGTGTTTTTGTCATGCTTTTGCTTTAGGAAAAATGTTTGTGATTAGATCTTTTTTAAATTGTATTTTATATTGGGGGAGGAGGATTTGTTTTGTGAGCTGGATGTGATACTCAGAGCCTCTGTGCAGAAAGCAACTTTTTTATTATTTTTAGTTTTGCTTTAATAGCATTCACATCTAGCCGAGAGGTTTTGATGTGAAGTGAATCAGAAAAGGCAGAGTATAACAGTAATATTCTCATAAGGAGTGTATGGTTTTGGTGAATTTCTCTGAATGTGGATCTTCTTGCAAGGATAAGGGAAACTTACTGTCTTTTCTCTCTTTGGTGGGACACTTATATATCTTCCCACATGTGCTTATCCTAATTGCAGCAGCTTGGTCAACCACTTGTTTACATGTGTGGTGATATACTGAGAGGTGTGAATCTACACCTGGCGAATAGGGTTCACCTTTCAGGACAAAGCTTTGTGTACCTGGCTTTTCTGATGTTCTGGTACTTTGTTATTTCTTAGAGTGATTCCAGTACAGTCACCCCCAGATTAAATTCACAGTGAATAAAAGTTCCTTATTGATATTTAATTTGATTTGATGTGGTTTTGCTTTGCATGAATCACACACTACAGAAATATTTTTTTAAATTTCACATTTTAAAAGGTCTAAGAGTTAAAGAGATAATCACACTAAAGACAACCTGATGTGTTTTTCTTTCATTTCCATTGATTCCCAGGATTTTCTTTCACCCACTTTTCTTTTTGTTTTCCTCTAGCTTTCTTTATTACCTTCTATCATTTCTCTTTTATGCCTTCCTTCCTAAAATACTTTCATTGTCTTTTTGGCTTTTTTTAATTCTCTTTTCATTGAAAAAAGAAGAGATAGGCATTTGATGGCTAATGATAAAAAATGGCTTTGTTTGGATGAAGCCTGCAGGTCTTAGTGAGGACTATCCTTCTTTGAATCTCATGGACCTATTCCACAAAATCACAAAGAATTGTACTAAACCACAGAAATTGCAAGGACTTTCAAAAGTGGCAACAACTAAAATGAATGTAACTCGAAGAGAAAATAATGACAGAATCAGGATGTTGGTGTTCCACACAACTTCAAACTAAAGGTTAGGAAGGAAAGAAAGTTAAGAAGAGGGATAAAAGTTAGTGGGCTTAAGAAACCTATTTTCCTGAAAAATTTTTTAATAGAAAGATTGGCTGCTTGGTCAACAAATGCTGAACATTTCCACATAAGAAAACAACTAATATTACCATTAGAGATGAAGAGAACAGATACTACATTTTGATCTTTTTCATATCAGGTACAGTCACTACACAGATCTTAATCTAGAGCACAAAACAGGTGACAACTGAATTCAATTATTTCTTTCAATTTGCCACCCAGCATGGTGCTTATTTGGCATAGAATGCAAATTATTTTTCAAATAATTTTCTCCATGGCAAGATTATTCAGTTCCATGTTTATTAAACATAAAAAAATTTCTGACAGAATATTTATTTGAATTGGCGCTCTTGTTATATTAGTTGAAGAGTCCCCACTGATATGTCTATTCTAGACCAGTGTTACTCAAAGTGGTGGTCTGTGGACCAGTGCCAGTACATGAGCCATCAGCTACTGGTACGCGGCTAGTGTCCAAGCCATGCTAAAGAATCATTTGAAGCTTATTTTTTATTACTTTTTATATATTTTGATACTGAATTATTTTTTTTTGCCAAATAAATGAAACATAAAAAATAGTCTACTTTTATTTTATTGACTATATACATCATTTCTGGTATAAATTAATATTACCACGAAATATTACAGGTAATGTAATATTACAGGTATGTGACACATTGAAGAGAAAAAAATGCTGACTCACCATATCAGATAGTTTGAGAAGCACTGTTCTAGACAATGTATGCATTTAGCCCAAAAGAGGAAACGGGATCAATGATTCTAAGCTGAATGCACAGATACTACACTGCTCTGAGGCAGAAGTGCTGGGTAGCAGCATTTTGTTTCTAGTTAAAGCATACAAATAAGTCTGATTCTAAACTGAGTGCACAGATACAACACTAATCCCAGGCTGAAGTGCTGACCCATATGTAAATAGTCCTATCATTTTTGATAAGTACTATCAAAATATTGTTATTAGTTTTTAGAGTAGTTCTTCTCAGTTTTAAATTAGAACATAAATCGTTCGGTTCTGAAATACAAAGAGTTGCAGAAAATTCTCAGCTCAACCAAAAGGGATCAAAAAGTTCTGATGTTTGGTCATTTTGCCAGAATTTGGGAAGTAGATTTTCGATGAACTTTTCATCGCCCACTCATAAGGGCAATATTAACCATGTTACTCTCATTATAAAATATAAAAGGGTTGGTTGGTATTGCCATTAAACTTCTGATCACTGTCACCATTAAGACAATAGTAATAGTGTTTTCTTCAATGAATGTAATTGGCAACTCAAAGTCTATTCCCTTCTCCTTTACTTGGGTCTGTTTTTCTTTCTTTTAGTTGTTGATTTGCTTTTCTATAGCTAAAGGGATCAAACTGTTTTGATATATACAAAGACCTGGGTGAAAAAATAGATTCAGGCCTTAATGTAAAGTTAATGCAAGCTGTTTTAACACAACCTGAAATGATTTGCTAATCCTATTTTCCATGACAATAACCATTACATCATCCTGCATTTAAATTTCAATAACATTTCATTAGTACTGGTATAATATTGTTATTATAAAATATTTCTGTATATTTTTTATACAGTTTGTTGCTTAAATCATGGCTGTAGAAGCAAAAAGTACAATGTTTCAATTGAGAAAATCATGAACATGAACCAAGAACAAAATGGTGGCAAGAAAAGAAGAGATAAAATTTGTTTTTATATAACTAGCCGAATACTTCTACAAACATTTTTATTCAAAATAATTCAGCAGACAACATTATTTTACTTATTTGAAAATTTTCTAATGTTTGTATTAATAATAATAATAATTCAGCAAACTTACTACTTTTTTTTAATTGTTTAAATAATTTGGTGCAGTTTTGTTTTCATTTAAAAATTTCTAATTCTGTAAAAAGTTTAATATTTTAAAAAATTATTTATGTCTATATAAAAATAATAAAAATACATTATTTTTAGAAGCCATGATTATATTTATTTTACATTTTCTTGTATGTAAACATTAGTAAATTGTTGCTGACTTATAACTGACTTTTGACATATAATAGAAATTCTTTCTATGAAATGTGAGGAAAAAACTTTCTCAACAGAAATATTGCTTATATATAGTAATTTTGAAAATTTGAATTAAAAAATAAATAACAGAAAAATATTTATTAAAGATGCTTTTTAAAACTGTTATACAAATTAAATGTTACCGCTTATGTTGATATTCCCATTTCTTAATTATATATATATATATATATATATATATAAAGACTGATAAATGTTAGAAAAATAATACTCTTTGTGAATATATATATATATATATATATATATATATATAACTTTTCAGTAATTCTTTGCTTAAGTTTTTTGAAATCAAACATTTTAAACCGACCAATTAATGGCAAGATTTATTTCTATCTTGTTAGAAGATTAGTATCAAGTCTTATTTATTGTCCTCCCTCCTTAAACCATTTCTGTTTATCCAGGGAGGATCGTAATTTATTTGAATAAGAATAATGATGAGACTATTTTCCACCTTGGTACTTCGATCTCAAGCATTTAACTAACCCCTTACCCTGCAAATTATTTTGGGAAAAACGTTTCGTTTTCAGATGAATTTTTTTATTTGTTTGGGAAGACTAAGTAACTAAGGAAGTATTCAAGAGGTGGCTGACACATCTACTGGACATATGAGTTGACAACTGGACCTGTTCTAAGCTTAGAAGGGCATGAAAAAAAAATCAAGATCAATGCATAAACACATCTGTTGCTAGTTTTTGAGTTTTATGTTTTGGACATGTTTTTTTTATTTGTTTGGGAAGATTAAGAAACTGAGGCACCTTAAAGCACTGGAGAATTGGCTGACACATCTACTGGATGTATGAGTTGACAATTCGAATTGGTCCAGGCTCAGAAGGGCATAAAAAGAATCAAGATCAATTCATAAAAACGTCTGTAGCTAGTTTTTGAATGCAATGTTGTGGATGAGTTTTATTCATCTCTCTCTGAAAAGGCACTTCTGGTAAAATGTATATACACTTCTGTGATGGAGAAGAGGTTAAGCTTATGACTAGATTGGCTGATTGGCTACAAGGTTACGTCATTTTTTTTCTCTAGAATTAGCTAGATGTAACCGTAACTTCTGTTCGAATAGTTTCTTCTCCTGTACTTCACTACTAGCACTTCTAACCTGTCTTCTTGATTGTTTCACTGCCATCTACAATCTTGAAAGATTTAAATACATTGTCAATCATCATCTTCTGTATTCCTGAATCATGTTATTTTATTGTTCTTATTCCTCACTAATGTCTTCTCATTTTCTTTCACTCAGTAACCCCTAGATTCTTGTTGCCTTGCTTGAAGTGAAAGGATTAAAAACAAAGAAGATATTTGGATGCATGGGTAGTGTACTGGTTATCAGCATGGAAAGTGGAAGAGTCAGGATGAGTTCAAGTTCTGTAGTGCTTGTGAAGAAAACCTTTGAAATCTGTATAAAATAAGATGTGGTAAAATAAACAATTTAGAGTGATTGAAATTACAGCAGACGTTGGCGATCATGGCCCTCCACAACTTCCTGTCCCTTATAGCTCTTAATAACCTTTGTCTTTTTGTTATTTCCCCCAAATTCTGTTCTATCATCCATTTACTCAAGTCCATCAAGTATGTTATGCACTGCTTTCCTCTGTCCCTCTTTTCCTCAATCTGTCCTGTAAGTATTAAATTTTCCAAGCCTTTCTTCCTCATTATGCTCCCCAGAAATTTCAACTGCCTCTTCTTGATGTTAAGTATAAATTTCCTTTTTGTTTCCATTTTCTATAAAAAAAAACTCATTGTTGCTCACATGTTTGGTCTATGATATCCTCAGCATTTTTCTGTAGGAGAACATTTCTGTTGCTTCAAGTTTATTCTTCATCTTTGAGGAGATTGTCCAGCATTTACTGCCATATGGGAGGACAAATATCACATAACAGTTCAGTGCTCTATTCTTTGTTTCTAACAAAATTTTTCTGTCTCTTAATACTCTGCTTAGCTTTTGGAATGCATCTTTGTCCATCCCAATGTGTCTTCAGAACTCAGTGTCCCACTTTCTGTCTTCTGTCAGAAAACCTCCCAGATATTTAAATTTCTGTACTCGTTTAATTTTAGTATCCTTGACTATAAAGTAGTTTAGTACTCTTTTCTTTGTTGCTAGTGAATTTTTTTATTTCTCAGTACTGTGATTAGCTTTTGGAATATGTCTTTGGCTATCCCAGTAAGCCTTCAGATTTCAATGTCACACTTTCCGTTCACTGCTAAAACAGTTTCCAGATATTTAAATTTTCGCACATGTAATTTCTAAATAAATACATTGTTTAATAACCAAACAGAGTATCTACTTAAATACAACTATCCACTAAAAATAATGTTTAAAGTGATAAAAATCTGTCAGATTAATAAAAAATCCATTCTAAAAAAACACTCTGTATAAATAAAAGACAATGTATTAAGTAATCAGTCCAAGTGACAGTCAGAGAAAAAGTCTGAGTTGAATTAGCAAGAGGAGTCATTAAAAAATCTTCCTCTGTCTACTTTATTTCCTGTTATAAATATTCTAAGAAAAAACTTGACTGAAAAAAAGCATTTTTAAAAAAATCACTGAAGAAATTTCTTGAATATAAGAATTTGTATTTGCATTTTATCAACTTTCATTTTGGCTTTTTCATTTTCTTTGTGGGAGAGTTGAATATTTTGACAAGGTTAAATTTTCATTCTTGCCTATGGAATACATTTTAATACAAATTCTACAAGGAAAGGCATTAGTTAATCTCTTCTCCCCCTACACCCACCAGTTATAGGTTAGATAGCAGGGTATACGGAGCTCTCTAGCCTTGGTTGGCAGTCAGTCTAGAAAGACATATTTGAATTCAAATCCACAGAAAAGGCTACTTAAAATATATATATATGAATGAAGACAAAAGGAAAACAAATCCAAAAAAGGATCTGTAATGTAATTGATCTTGACATGCTATCCTGACTTCAGTCACTTTCTCATTGTGAATTCCCTCTGTCTTTTCTATAAATATTTTCATGGCATCTGCTCTGACGAGCTTTTTTAACTGGTGCCCCAACTACATGAATTTAAGTGTGCTACTAGATTGGATTCTAAGTTCCACCCATTTACTGTTGAACTAGCTAAATGTATTCGCCACTTTTACTCCAAGAGTTTTTTTTCTCGCACATCCCACCTGTGGAACTTGCTTTTGTTTACTTGCTTCCCTGATAACAAGAATCTTCAAAAATTTAAATGCAGTGTCAATCATCATCTTCTATCTTCTTGAATCCCGTTCATCTTTTTTCCTTTCCTCAATCCTCCCTATACTAAGTTTTTTCTTTCACTTTCACTCCCTGTAATCCCCTTTGTGCTAGTGAGATTTCCCCCTTGCTTGGGGTGACATGATTAAAAAAAAAAAAAAAAAAAGGAGCTAATGCATTTCATCCTCTGCTGGACTTCACCAAGGCAAATTTAAGCATTTTATTTTGCAACAAATATTTATAAACAAAAGTAAAAATGTTAGCTTTTCAGAATGTTTAAATTTAAGAATGCTCATGAATATACTTCATGCTAACTGAAAGTTAAGGCAATTCTTTCACCCCTTTGTGGCATTACTGCTTTGCATGGGGTAAATATGATCCCCCCCCCAAAAAAACACCAGATTCTTGAGACTGTGGCAAAATCGTTTAGCATTCACTTTACTGTGTGAATGTTCTGATCACAGCCATACTTCATTGTACCTCACTTTCTTTTTTAATCTTCCAAGGAAACTATTTGGAAATACTGATGACAAGCACATGAGAATAAGATATTTATTGAACAAGGTTATTTTCAGTCTATCACTTCTGACAATGAAAGCAATCAGCAGAATCTGACGTCAGCATAAATAAACAACCTTTTCAAATATGGCTTTATTATCAAGTTTGTCTGTATGATCAGAGATATGTCTCTACAAATTTAAAAATGACAATTATCATCACAGGGAGAAAATATCAGAAATATTAGCCCCATAGCAGCTGAATTTTAGTTTCTTCTTACTGCTGACAAAGTAGATTTAAGATTTGTGTTGGATATATAACTTATTCAAAAGATAAATTATTAGATACGATGTGAAGGGGTGTGATTGAATCAATTGCTAGCTCTGGAAGATGGATCACAATGTTGCACCAGAGAATTTTTCTTGTCAGAATCCATCTTGCACATTTATATATCTACCATCTGTCCATGCATTGAATATTGCTGCCATATCTGGCCTGGTTCTCCTACTATATATCTCAAGATTCTTTAAAATATTCAAAGAAGGGTCTGTAATAAAGGATGTTCCAATGACTTTGACTGATTTTAAATGTGAATTAAGTTTAAGCATCTAACTTTTTTTTTCTTTTTCTTTCAGATTTAACAGCATAAGTCTTTGGCAATATAAACCATAGAAAGATTAACAATCAAACAATGCGTTAAGGTTTCAAGAGTGCAATTGGAAAAATGGTTCATAAATTCACGCAAACTTGGTTGGTGGCAGATGTAAAAACACCATTGCGTGCTCGTTTATGCTGTTCAGCTGCAAACATTGCTGCAGTGACAAGAATGTGTCTGAAAATCCAGACAATGCTATTTGTGATCACACACAGGAACTGAACCTCCCCACAACAACGTTACATCGTTTCCAATTGCACTCTCGGTTGGTCGATTATGTTGACCAAAAAATCGTGAAGTGTGTGAAATGTATTTCTGTTTGAATGTCCATTTTTGTAATAGGCTTCAATAACTTTAACATGTTGTTTGATTGTTAATCTTTCCATGGTTGAAACTGCCAAAGACTTAAGTTGTTAAATCTGAAAGAAAAAGAAAAAAATCATTAGACACTTAAACTTAATTTACATTTAAAATCGGTTCAAGTTATTGGAACACCCTTTATAATCGATCCTAACCTGGTATTTTGACATCAGTCACTTTCTCACCAATGCGACAGGGCTTTTCTACAAATATTTCCATGGTAATTGTTCTGATGAGTTTTACTCCTTCATGACTCGGCTGCAAAAATTTAAGCATGCTACCAGATTGGTAACTAGGATGTCAATGTTTTGCTGTTGAACTACTTAGATGCAACTGTATGTTCTGTTCTAATAGATTCTTTTCATGCACTTCCTACCTGTGGAAATCTATTCCAGCTTCTTGCTTCCCTGTCAACTACAATCTTCAAAAATTTAAATGCAATGCCAACTGACATCTTTCGTCTTCTTGAATCCTGTTCTTTCACTGCCCTTTCACCTCACTACATTGTTGTCTTGCTTGGAGTGAAATTCTTTATATATATATATATATATATATATATATATATATATATAAACAATTTAGTTCAGGTACACTATGTAAGAAAACCAAGTATTTTTTGCCTTGACAACTGCATTTTAGTTTCTTCTGTTTACTGGCAAAAAGATTTAAGTAATATACTCTATTACTTAAATAACATAACAAAATATGTGATAGGATTCAGATCAACCAGCAATTATTATTAACTAAAGTTTTTCCTGCAAACATATATTTCTCTGGAATATGGATTTGTTGATATTTATAGGATTCAAATTTCTTTTGAATAGAAAGATATAATGTGAATGTTTAGGAAATTCTGTTGTCCATTTTGTTTTAGATTAAAAATCTGAACATGCGAATTTGAAACAATAATGAAGCAAAAAGAAAGAAAACATGGTTATGCTTGTTAAATAAATTATTTGTGTTTACAAATATGTATATGAATTCAAAAGAGTCAAATAGGATTAAAAATAGTCTTTAGTTGAATTAAAGCCTTTGAGTAGTTGATACACAGAAAAAGTTGTGGTTGAGAAAAGACTTTGACAAATCCTTGCTGTTGCTGGAGATGATTTGTTTGAAGTTACTGAGACATGTTTCTTTCACATAGGTGGGAGAAGGAGAAGCTATGTAGCCACAGCTTCCCTTGTACTCAAATGACTTGGAGACAATCACATCTCTGCTGCTGAAAGCCAAAATCTGTTTTTTCCTGAAAGTATGCTCAATAGGGTTTTAGTGTACATTGGCCAGATATTTCCCATATTGATGTTAATTTCTAGCCAATAGATACTTTGATTTAAATGAGGAGTATTGTATTATAATAGGGTTTTAGTGTAGATTGTATTATAATAGGGTTTTAGTGTAGATTGGCCAGATATTTCACATGGTGATGTTAATTTCTAGCTAATAGATACTTTGATTTAAATGAGGAGTATTGTATTCTTGGTATGTTTGTAAATATTATCGGTTATCGGGTAGAGAATTGGCTTGTTTTAATATGGTATGTTTGTGGGTTTGTAATTGTGTTGGAAATAGGGTTTATTTCTCATAAATACTCAAATACTTCAAACATTTAAACAGAATTATTGAAAACATGATTATAAATCAAATTATAAACAAGAACAGATCTAGAAATGATGTTGGTTTCCTTTGAAAGATTTTGCTTTAAAACCTGTGTTGAATGTATGTATGTGAATGCATTACGCAAAGTAATTGATTTTTGCTAGTGATAAAAGGGAAAGAAATTGATTCTTTTTTTTTTTTTTTTTGATTGGGAAAATAAATTACATGACCAAAACAAATTTATTAGAAACACATTTTCCTATTGGAACTCATTGGTGTGTAAATTATAAAAGTTTATAGTTCAAATTGGGTTGAGTTTGGGAGATGAAAAATGTATAGAAAAATAATGGGAAAATCTGCTCATTACACTGTAATGAACTTCATAAGTTTCTCTGTAAAACAAGGCACCAAGAATATCCATATACTCTAGCACCAAATTCACAGACCAATGTTTCAACATTTTGGCTACTGTGCTGTGAGTTCAATTTCTGTGTTGAGCAGTATACACTCAGACTCAGTGGAAACAGGTTGAGCAAGAACTGAGCAGTAATAAAGAATAAATTTTGAGTTCAATTCTTGGGCTGGGTACTAAGGACTCAGACTCAGTGAAAAGAGGACTAGTAATAACTGAGCAGCCATAAAGAAGTAATTTTGAGTCCACTCCATGGGCTGGGAAATATTGACTCAAACTCAGTGGAAACAGGACTAGCAATAATTAATAAAGAAGTAATTTTGAGTTCATTCTCTATTTTTAATATTAATATTATTTTAATATTTTTAATATTGAGCACTATATGAAAAATTATTTGATTTATTTTTTAACTATTATATTCTTAAATCTTATATATATATATATATATATATATATATATATATACATGCAGAAATATAGTTTTAAAGTGTGCTTTATATTTATGGGATAAAGTGCTCAATATCAGAGATAGAGTGTATGTAAATATAAATATAAAAGTGAACATTGAAGTCAACACTCTTTCTCTTCATGCTTCAATTTAGTCAAAAGGCTAATATATAATAAATATCATCAATCTTATTGCCAATATTGTTATCATTTTGTTGGTGTTTTATTCCTTAAATTTAATTCACCTGCCTATTAAATATATATATATATATATATATATATATATATATATATATATATATATATATATATATATATATATATATATATTGGAGATCATGTCAATGAATTTTATAAATAGTCATATAAATCTCACAATGTCTTTGGTAATATTTAAACCTGACTTATATTGGTTTATATATCGAACAATCCTATTCCATCACCCAGGTTAAGGGAATGAAGCATTTCAATAATTAATAGGTGAAGAATATGCAAGACTGAGCTTACTGGTGCATCTCATGGAATAAAAGCCAAAACTGAAATGTAAAATATTTATGACTTGGCTATTTGCAAGTAAGATTATCATTTAAAAAAATTTATAACCATTTATGAATATGCTAACAATGAAAGCATTTTTCATAACTTTAAGACGATGATAGAAGCCATTAATCTTCTTTGATTTTTAATAAACATGAGGATTTCTCTCTCTCAGTTGCTCCCATGATTCATTACTTTTAGATGCAACTGCTGTTAGCAACCAGAGAATTTGGCTAACTAGTATTGGTTGATCTATGCCATTGTAGTTTATCATCCATTACTGATCTCTGCATATCAAAACCAATGCATCAATCTCCTGACACTTGCTTATCTATACAACTGGAGAGCTGCTGCTCACTCCTTGTGGTTAGCTTTTTGAAATGGTTATGGTTTTGCCCGGTTTCTACCCATTGGCTTACGGCTGCATTACCTGTTTCCTGTACAATCACCAAAATTAAGCAATGTCAAGCCTGGTCAATAACTAGATGGGTGATCACTTGGGAATACCAGATGCTGTAAACTTGGATTTGTGGGTGATGAAATTCATAATGGTTTGGAATTTAAAATCTGAGAGACACATTCCAATTCCAGTTGCGATCTTATATTCACTTACGCATAAATACTCTTGGGAAAGGTATAAATCCACCTCTTCTCCCCCAGGCTATGGGTTAATTCATTGGACTTGCATCACTATACAATTATTATCTCTAAAAATAAAATTGCTTACAAAATATTTAGATTTCGGCATTAAATAACCCATAGAGGTTGATATAAATGAAAACAAACCAATCATATTTCCTACCCAATGACCTACCTGGATAAGTTAAGACTACCAGGAGATAAACTCACAACAAAATAGCTCTCAGTAAAATTAGGATAAAAATGCTGTTGGTCAAGGTAGTCCCAGTTTTCATCAGAGCACTGGAACTTATTGGTATATCCCCAGCATTCTCAGCATAATTGCCATTTTAACAAGATTTAAAATAAAAAATAAAATAAAACAGATGAAAAGAATAACAGAATGAAAAGAAAGTAAATGAACAAAGTGAGGATGTGCAGGTAGTGCAAAGGTTATGAAGTTTGGGAAATGGAATAAGAGAGCCAAGTTCAAATTCAAGCCTAGTTTACTACGTTCACTTTCACAGCAATGCCTTTCACAAAAGCATGAATCCATCTCTTTTCCACTGACCCACAGCTATGAATTAAAGAGCAGGCAGACTGGGGTTTCTTGACTTGGAGAGTAGGCAGTCTAGAAGGATAATCCAGAATTCCATAGCATAGAGAAGACAGTGGAAACCACTCCAGTATGTCTCCCAAGAAGTCATAACAATTAACAGATAATAAAGAAAAGGACTATGTGGAGAGCCATCATTTCCATTGTTCTGAAAATAGAAAGACTACTTTGAATTCCATAGCAGGGAGAAGGCAATAGGAAACCACTCAAATGTTTCCCAAGAAGTCATATCAATTAACAGATAATAAAGAAAAGGACTATGTGGAGAGCTATCATTGCCTCTGTCTAGAAGCTAAAAAGATTATTCTGAATTCAAAAGCATGGAGAAGGCATTAGGAAACCACTCTACCATGTTTCCCAAGAAGTTGTGGCAATTAATTAAGAATAAAAATAGGAAGTTGTTGAGAACTGTCACTCTTTATGTCTTGAAGGAACTTCAACATTAAAAAGAAAATGAACAAAAATGAAAAAAGAAGAAAAGATAATTCAATGAAGATAAAAGTGAGAAGAAAAGGTAAAGAGAAGAAAAAGAAAAAGGAAGATGGGAAAGAGTTATAAAAAATAAAAATAAGCGAACAATTAACAAAAAAATTGAAATTACTTATTGCTTTCCAAAATGGCTATTTTTTTCTCAAGATAATACAGTGTGGCATTTTTTTGGAGCTTGTCCAACTAATTTCCTAAGGGATGAGATTATTTCTTTTATTAAATGAATGTATGCCCTGACTTCATTAAAATAAAACATCACTCATTCAAATTTATCACCTACTACAAGCTGCTTGCATTTATCTTATGAGAGATTATTTCATTTAACAAGTCTTACCTCTGCAAGACCAAACAAGATTTGGATCAAAGTCATTAGAAATAAGCAATTTATTATAGTACAATTAACTGTCATCCTTTTTATAATAAATCCTTTTGTTGTTTCACATTTAAAATTTTATTGTAGCCATTACAACAGACATTTTGAAATAAAGAACAAGGAGAAAATAAAAAATAGTTACCAGAAATAGTAAATCAAAAAAACTAAAAAAAATGACCAGGCTTTGTTCTACGCACTTTAGAGGTCAATTGAGGATGAAAAGGATTGTGATCAGTGACTCAAATAAGGGAAATGTCAATAAAGACATGATGGGTACACACACACCCTTATATACAAACTGTCTGCCTGAAGTTATTATGCAAATCACACAAACCTCAATAACTTGAGTTTGCTTTGAACAATTCTTTGTCAAATTTTAAACAATTATTTTAGATGTCAAAAAAAGTCTGAGATAGCTAGTTTTGATATGTTTTATTAAAAATAATGCATTTGTTATAAAAAGTTATGAAAAACCAGAAAATGTCTTTTACTTCAGTAAGCAGCTAATAAAATCATCAAAATTTATCAACACCTATAATAAATAACATATATGATAAGTCTTTGAAGCATTTGTATCTTTGAAGCATTTGTATCTTAATATAGTGAGGCTTATTCTCAATAACAGCCAGCGACCTATTATCCATTGATTTTTGTTAAATTTTTCACTTTGGCTGGTTCAATTTCCAACATGGTGGTTTTAATTGCTTCCTATAGGTTTTATTTGTTGTCATATAATTTTTCACTTTTATATAATTTCCTCTTCACAACTGACCATAGATTTTCCTTAAGGACAGAGGATAAAGGCGTTGATTAGATCCAGTGACAGGACCCAAAGAGTTGTGAGTTCAATACCTGGTGAAGGCAGTGGAGAACTTGGAGAAGGGAACTAACAGCAGATAACTGATAACTGACATCCATTAGACATGGCATGTGGAACTAGAACAGTTTACCCCAGCAAGCGAAATAAAGGGTTCAGTTCGACATTCCAACCACCTGAAGAAGACCAGAGTATACATCAGCAAAAACGTTGTGATAAATATGGCAACATAGATGAGGACAATAGTCTGAATAATGTAAATAGTGTACATAATACCTCATCTCAGAAATATAGATAGATTTTCAGTCTTTTATGCTCTTTGGTACATATATCAGGTTCATCAAGTGTCACCTGAGATTTGTCTGTGAAAATTCCTTTAGAAAAGGTAATTTTCATGTATTTCTTGGCCCCATTTTGGTGCTTTAAAATATTTCCTCTTCTGAGATTTCTTGACAGATGCCAATTTGTGAAATATTCTACACCTTTTGTCCTTCTTGACTCTCTCAATTCCAGTCTGTTCAAAGATCTGAGCACTGCTCAAAAGTGGTTGCTTCACTATAACTCACTTTAGTTTATGTTAAGGAGACAAATTCTTAAGGCCACTTTCTTTCATTCTGGTTCTTAACTTAGTTATATTTTTAACAGCCCTCTTTATCATTTGTTGATCTTTGCAAAGCTCTTTTGATATTTCCAATATAAACATTCTCTTACGCAATAACTTTGTCATTTTTCTGTTTTTCAGCTTTTTTGTTAGATCCATCCATTAGAAATGTTTCAACATATATTATGGAAAAAAGTATAAAATAGCTTTTATTAGGTTTCAGAGGCTTTAAACTAATATTAGCTTAAGCTACATCATAACTTCAGACTACAGTTTTTATAATAAATCCAATAACTTGAATAAAACATGTTGAAACTATCTTGTGAGGTGAATGAACACTCGTTGTCACTTTCACAATGCTCATTGTAGTAGAGACTTTGTAATTGCAAATAAAACAATATCAATGCCGTTGAACAATACTGGTGTCAGATGCCTTCAAATAATCCTCACATTAATAGTACTTGCTCAATAATACCCACTCAAAAAGTAACCACTGAATAGTGATCAGAATAATAATCCATATAGTGATCTGAAAGGGAGAATAGTATAGTGAATAAAGTAGAGAATGTAAATAGTGATCCGTATAGTAATAGAGGATAGAATAGAAATGGTGATCACTTAGATGTCACACTAATTCCCATATATACATTTCCTTTGCCATCATGTGATCTACTTAATTCAATAATAGAACTGCCTGTGTTTGCTCGCTGGTAATCTATGTTCAAACTACAGTGTTGGCAATGATGCTTTACTCCTATACAACACTAAGAATTTAATGTAAGCTTTGTTTTGATGTCTAAATTAAAATTTGACAAAGATTGTTCAAAAGAACTTTGAGTTACTGAGGTTTATAGGATTTGCATAACTTCCGATGAAATGCTAACAAGTCTTATTAAATTTAAACAACATGGTCTATCTGTCTAATTTTTATTATATTCTTCGAATTTTCAAATAGCTGTAAATTGAGAATAAACTGTCCAATGTTCATGTTTGATCTGTTATTTCTTTTCAAGAACCTTCAAGCAATCTCCATCATTATCAAGAACCATGTGCTGTCGGTGTAGTAGGTAAGATTCTTCTGCCTACATACTGGTATTTAATAGGGAGATGAAAGTTTGAAACAATCCAAAGTGATGTCATATATAATTTATATATTTTTCTTTAATGCCTTTAACTTTTAATGTTCAAATGAAAAGAAGATAACTCTAGTTGTCTTCTTTTCACTGGCGACTCCAGGTGGCAGTGTCATTTTTAGGACAATGGCTAATTGTTTACAAAGCCAGAAGGTGAAGATATCAACCAACTACAACAATATAATATGGGAAAAACTTTTCAATGTTCACATGTGAAAACCTGCCTGGTAATAGTTGGGAATTAACAAAATGTGATGTCACTTTTGATGGTATTGGTAAACTAGTATTAACACAAGAAGATTTTACTGGATACAAAGTTGGTGGATGATTCTTCTATTGTTATTATATTATAAATTGATTCTCCCACTAGATTTATGATATATTAATATAATAAATGGGAAAAATACATTTAAAGACTCACATGTAAACCCCTTGTAATAATAGTAAAGATTTTGCAAAATATGGTAGTTCATTTAATGTTCACTATGTACAGTTCATTTGTGGGTTTGAAGTCATTCTCCTTCATAAACTGGTAATTTATGATTATTGTTATAGTTTTGTACAAAAGTTATGAGAATTTTTCCTAGTTGCATGTATGTTTGTGTAGGTGTGAATGTGTGCCCAGCAGTGAGAGTTGAATGAATGAAACCCAAGGCTCAAAATAACTGTTCAACAGCTTTTATTTCTGGTTGAAAGAGAGTGAAAAATAGTATTTTCTGGGAAAAAAGTAGGGTTTTCCAGTTAACAAAGTTTTTGAGTAGATGTTTTGTTGAGAGAGATTTCTCTGCTAGGAGGAATAAAAAAATCTGAGTGTGAAATAGGACTGGTATGAGTTTTCTGCAGCAAGGGTTGTGTGTAGTTTTTCCTTTGGGTGTCTTGAAGGGATATTTCTCAGCCTGTTCACACAGGAGGAACAAGAAATCTGAAGTCAAGCTGCCAGGCCAGGAATGTGTCTTCTGCAGCAAGGGTTGTGTGTAGCCCTTTAAGTTGGAATTGAAGGTGGAGGTCACTAAAATGGAAAAATTGGAAAGAGAGCTGGCCGTGAAGGTAGAGGACACTGAAAATAAAGATGGGAAAGAGGCTGGATAGGGCTTTGTCAGGGCTTTTATGACATCTGTTTGTAGCCTGCTGATTATTTCCATTGCTGCTGCTTCTGAATTGAACAAAGTAAGGAAGCCCTCACATGCTACAATAGCAAACAAGTCAGATAGTTTCTATAAAGTAGTTCATTTGATATACACTGTGTACAGAGGACATTCTTTGCCAGTTTTCTCTTTGCCATGCTTCTGATTTTTAAAAATCACTGGCAAAGATCATGAAATTCTATTATCCTTCTTTATAATGGATACTTTCTGTTTCCAAGTTGAATTTTAAAAAAATATTGTTGAAATGAATAAATCTTAATAATACATTTTGGATAACATAAACACAAGGAGAAAAGCCTATCTTGAGAATAGAATAGTTGTATCCTTCTATTTGCATTGTATTAGGCTTAGAAAATAAAAAGGCAAGAATGCACATCTATGTTTTATAGATTATGCAAAAGTGTTTGATAAAGCACATCCCAAAGAACTGTTGGAACTGCTAGGTAACGTTGACATATTTTGGGGGTGGGATATTAGAATAATCCAGAGTTTATGTGGGCAGCAAACCACCTGCATATAGATAGAAAATGAATTCAGTAAATATACAAAAATAGTAAGTGGTGTAAGACAAGGGTGTATCTTCATACTTGACTTATTCAACCTATACAGTGAGGTGATTCTGAGAGTATTACAAGTCCTACCAGAATACATCATTGGCAGCAAAAGCTTTAACAATATAAGATATGCAGGTGACACAGTATTGATAGCAGAAGGTAGTGAGGGTAAGTGAGAAGAAAAGACTAAACATCAATTACAAGATCGAATGTATGGTTGTTAGCAAAAGGAACAATCCCAGCATGCAACTTACAAATTGGAAATACCAGAAACAAGTAAGTACAACAATTTAAATATCTAAGAAGCATTTTAACAGAGGCTAGAAAGTGCAACACTGAAATCCCAATGCACAGTGGAATGGTGAAAGATGCCTTCCAAAAGCTAAGCAAAGTATTAAGAAATCTCCTCATAGATAAAGAAGAGACTTGAAATGTGCTTTTACAGAAGGATGCTGAGAATACAATGGACTGAACATGTGTGCAATACAAAGTTTTAGAGAAAATCGAAAGAAAAAGGACATTTATACTTAACATCAGTAAGTGATAGTTTAAATTTCTGGGGCACTAATGAGTGAAGAGGGCATGGAAAATTTGATACTTACAGGACAGATTAAAGGCAAGAGTGAGAGAGGAAAACAATGCATATGATAGCTAGTGAGCAAGAATAAATGGATGGTAGAACAAGGTTTAGGAGATATAATTAAAAGACAAAATTTATTAAGAGCTACAAAGAAGAATAAATTGTGGAGAGTCATGATTGCCAATGTCCTGAAAGTACACAGAAGAATCTTTGATCAGTAACTAAAAAGCCAAGGAGCTTAAAATGGAATCCTTATGGTGATGAAGAAAAAACAATTGTAGAGAGTCAAGCTGAGGTTTCCAAAACCTTAGAAATAGTTACAATTAGCGGAGGATTCTTCATGCAAACAAAAATAACTGTCAATCAAATGCTCTGAATGAAAATTTTATCAATGGAGTATTCAGTGTGACTGAATTTGCTCATAAAAATAAAGCACAATATATATATATATATATATATATATATATATATCACCAGCATTGAGGCTATGCTGCTGAAGTCCCAGTCTAGCTAGTTTCCAGGATGGAGAATCACTACTTGCCTAAAATGTTATTGAACAGTGAGCTCTCCACTGGCTATTGAGGCAGAGGGGCATCAAAGAAGTGATTCAAAGATTGCCTGAAACAATCCTTTGGTGCCTGTCACATCGACCATTGTCAATAGTCAACCCTAGCTGAGAACCGTGATGCCTGGTTTCACCACCAACCATGCAAACGAGTCTTTGAAAATACCTGTAGGGCTTCTCTCAGGGACAAAAGGCAGAGGAAGATGTATTGCAACACTATGCTATCAAGCCCAGGCTCGACTTTCAGCAGCAACTAATGCAACAGTGTATGTGTTATGGTAATTTACCCATGCATGCATGGGCTCTCCCAGCTATAAATAGGAGCAGGTACTGCCTTTTGGAGAGGGAAGTTTCCAGCAGTCAGCTATGACAGTCGGACCAAACATTCTTGCTGTAACACTCTCATTTGTATATGTATGTATTACTGCTTCTCTTAATATATTTGTTTAACTCAATTTCCTTTCTTGTGTCATTATTTCTGGCCCTAACAAGGCCACAACAGTATCGACACTTTGGTTTAGCCACTCCCATGATCCGGTACTTTTTTGAATCAGCTGACATAAGTTTGTTTCATGGCTATGAGGGCAGCAGCAGCAGCAGCAGCCATATGAATGCACCACTACACACTTTCTACAGCAGCAGAGTCTTTTGGTGATATGGTCTTGCTCATTTCTTATATAGTTGCATATGTACCCATTCAGAATTCTACCCAAGAGAGCAGGAGGTGCATGAAATAATAAAAACATGTATGGAAGCATTGATGATTGTTTTATTTCCTGTTTTATGCTTTGTTCTACATCTGCATAACAATATATATGTGGAATGAGCTGTCATGACAATGATTACATAAGTTTTTTTAGGGGTGATTTCTGTCATCCTGCCTTTTCTATGCATCGGTACCAGATTAAAGTGGTCAGACTGCATATATTATAATTCATCGAGTCTAGAAGAATCCTCAACAGAATACAGAAAGCACTGGACGGCCATTTTGTCCTATTTTTGGGACTCATTAGCAGTGTGCATCCACTACCAAGAATTGAACTCAGACTGTCACGATATGACACAAACGTCATACCCACTAGACTAACTTGTCTCGGTGAGGAAGAGTTAACATACTACACTCGATATAGTGCTAGCTCTTTACAAATTCCGTCGTGTGACTCATCCAAGTCTACTTAGACCAATGGACTGTGCCCGTGAGTCATATCTTCTATCCCCTAGCTGTCATACCCACTTGTTATGGTCCGGGTTCGATGCTCTGTAATGGATGTGCACTTCTGATGAGCCCCAAAAATAGGGCAAAACAGCTGTCCAGTGCTTTCTGCATTCTGTTGAGGATTCTTCTAGACTTGATGAATTATGATTATTCAAATACCCCTCATAATATATATATATATATATATATATATATATATATGTATATATATATATATATGTATATGTAAATAATGTTATATTCCATGCTAATAGGAATATATACTTGAAAAACAAGGTGGATAAAATAAGTAAAGGTTTATTGTAAAAAAACAGTACTATATGAATAAAAGTAACAATTATGCACAAGGTCGTCGCAAGTCAATCCAGTAATGGGTGTACTATAGGAAAGGTTGATAGTTCTCGCATAAGTCTGAATCATACTCAACAGATTCCAGCTAGTATATTTAGCTACCCTCCCCATGAGGGTTGCATGTGGCACAAGGCCAGGTTTAGCATGGGTTCTCTGAGCCGGTATGCTTGGCCAAAAATATTCCCTATTCGAACATGTATAAATGGGTTCAGTGTCAGTCTACCTCCCCAAACGAGACTCTGCCCTTTGGCGGAGCCTCGTCCGGGTTCCTCTCTGCCCGAAGGCAGAGAGTTCGACTGTCTAGCTGGAACAGATCCCAGCTAGTGATATCTAGCTACCCCCCCACGAGGGTTGCGTGTGGCACAAGGCCGGGTTTAACATGCGTTTTCCGAGCCTGTAGGCTCGGCCAAAAATATTCACTTTTTGAACCCGTATAAACAGGTTCAGGGTCAGTCTACCTCCCTGAATGAGACTCTGCTGTTCGGCGGAGCCTCGTCCGGGTTCCTCTCTGCTCAGAGGCAGAGAGTTTGACTGAATATCTGAAAAGATTTCAGCTAGTGATATCTACCCCCCCCCCCCGCGAGGCTTGCATGCGGGTTTAACGTGCGTTTTCTGAGTCCGTAGGCTTGGCCAAAAATATTCCCTTTTTGAAACCATATAAATGGGTTCAGAGTCACTCTACCTCCCCGAACGAGACTCATCCCTTCTGCAGATCCACGTCCGGGTTCCTCTCTGCTTGAAGGTAGAGAGTTCGACTGTAGCTGAAAAAGATTTCGGCTAGTCTCTGTAGTCCATTGACTTACTGATACTTATAGGAAGTTACTACTGATAGTGTAGTCACTGATGGGGGTGACAGGTTATTCCATTACATATTATATATATATATATATATATATATATATATATATATATATACATACACACACACACACAGAGGTAAAATGAGAACAAATGAAGTATAATTCCACTGTATGTAACATTTAATTTAAATTAATTCAATACATAGTAGAGCTAAATATTATTTAAATATTTTTTCTCTGAATGGTTATTTACCAGTTTCTTAAAGGGGCCTTTTATTTATCAACTACAAAATTTTATGTAAGAAGCTGAATGAGCATATAACTGGTTAACATTATGTTAAATTACCTTCTCATTCATTTTTACTTCTGGCTTTAATACATCTTACGAAATAATGTAGCAATCTGTATCTGCCCATGAGGACACTATCTAGGTTTTTTATGCAGACAACTTTGTGTCATGACCTATATTAAAAAAAAATTTAAGGTGAATTTGATTGGTTAATCATGGCAAAGTCACAAGCCTATTTTTTTTAAATGTATTTTGCTTTCGAAATTAATCTTTCACTTGCTTGTAGTTTAACATTGCCTGAGGAGATGAATTTATGCTGTTGAAACAATTTCTATTAGCTAGTGATTTTTAATATGTTTTAATATCCTAAAATAAATAATTATATATATATATATATATATATATATATATATATATATATAAGATATATTTCAACAGCAAGAATTCTTTCGAACCTGTTTGGTTGAATAATATTGGAAAGTTTGTTCTATCAAATTTCATTTGAAACTTTTTAAAATTTCTGAATTAGTTGTTTTATATAATGAGTGTTATATATAATCTATGAATTCGTAGGCTTTGACCTGCAAGGCTGAATACAAACTGTCTCAGATGAATCAATAAAGTTTGTTGAATCTTTTACATACCTAGGAAATGAAATAAATTCTACTGAAAAGGATGTGAAAATTTGCATAGCCTGGGCCATTTTGAATAAAATGGATGTAATCTGGAAATCTGATCTAGCAGACAACATCAAATGGGTATTCATTCGAGCCACTGTAGAGGCAGTTTTAATGTATGATGCCACTGCTTGGACATTAACTAAAACACTAGAGTCTAAACTTGATGGAACCTACACTCGGATGCTGAGAGCTATATCTCTTGAAGACAGCATCCAACTAAATCACTGCTCTATGGACGCATCTGTGATACTTCTATAATCTTATGTGAATGCAGGATGCACTTTGCAAAACAAGAACTTGGGAGTGATCTACAGCGCTGGATGCCTAGGCATGGTGCAAGACAGACTGGTTGTTCAGTAACCACTTACACTGACCAGTTATGTTATGACACAGAATGCCACCCTAATGACCTTCTGACCTTGATGCATGACCATGATGGTTAGTGTTATGTCCAAGATAGTTTGAATGAATAAAATAGATATAATCAATAAATTTATCGATTATATAAAATTATATATATATATATATATATATATAAATATAAAAGTGAACATAGAAGTCAACACTTAGAGGCGACAGTCTGTTTCATGCTAGATGCAATCATATGATATGCAATCATATATATATATATATATATATATATATGTATTATACAAACAAACCAATATATTTTAGTATCACTTGACATTGAAGATTTATTTTGAAACATCTTTGATTGGACTATCAACATATTCCTTAACTCGATGCATAAAAATAATTCCAATCCATCTCCAACCATCAGACCAAATATCCTCAAAAAATTATTGCATGCTTGCACAACTAAAGTCCCTTTCTACAACTATGATGGTAACATCTACATCCAAACTAATGGTTCTAATATTGGAAATCCTCTCAGCCTGTGTTTCCTCAACTACTATATGTCCCATGTAGAAAACACAATATTTAAACAAGTCACTAAACCCCAAATATATGTCCGTTATGTAGATATTTTAACAAAAAACAAACAAGAAATTGATAATCTCAAAACCACATTAAAAAAAAACTCTGTCCTTAAATTTACCTATGAAATTAGTCAAAAAAATAAACTCCCGTTCTTAGACATGCTTATAGAATTCAGTAATAACACTTTCACTACCTCACTGTATAAAAACCCACTAGCAGAAAATCTTACCACCTTAATTTTAACAGTGAATGGCCACTTAGATATAAAATAGTATTTATAAAAAATTTCCTAAAGAGAGCACATGAGAATTCATTCTCTTGTTCACTCTTCCTTAAAGAACTCAATAAAGTAAAACAGATGCTAGTTAACAATGGTTGTCCTAACTACCTCATTGAACACCAGATTAGACTATTTCTTTCTAAAGTAACTAATAGTGATACTGAACGTACAAATAAAAACAATAACATTAACATCTTCGATAAAAGCCAAATACATGTCAACTATAAGCAAGACAAATTTTCTCTTAGAAATATCATGAAGAAATTACAAAAAAAGAAAACAGCTAAACTTATCAAAAATAACAACACACCTGCAAAATCAAAACTAAAAAGAACCAACATTATTTATGAGTTCAAATGCTCCTTAAGGAAGAGTGTTTCTGGTCAAACCAAACTCATAATTACATTGGTCATACTACTACATGCCTATCTACATGACTCATGCTACACCTACCTGATCATGGCTCAATTAGAACTCATTTAAACACACAAAACAACTACCAAACGCCATCCAAAACATTAGTAGAAAATACAAGCATAATAGCCTCACCCACATGTAAAAAATGATTAAAAAAATAATAGAAGCACTAATAATAAAAAAGGAAAAGCCAACACTGAATAACATTAACTATGAACATGGCCACAATGTGCTGATCGTGTTTTGGAAAATAAAAGATTCCTATAACTTCAGACACATACATAAAAAACACACACATTCAGTTAAAAATAAAAAAATAAAAATCACCCTTGATAATGGCTACTAGAAGAAATCACTTGGATATGCAGAACTTTTGGACAGTCTTTACACACTTTGTGTCCAGAAAAGAAAACACTTATACAAACATAAGAAAATAATAATATGAGTTCTACTTGATAACCATTCATCATGATACATGAAATATTTCAATTTATTACCACTGAAGGTTTTTGGACTTTGTGCATTCATGAAGAGATCTCAGCTAAATTCACTTCTCAAAATCAGTATTTTGATGAATTTGGGGGAAGGTTATGGTAAACATTGGTAAAAAAAAAAGAACAGAAAAAAAAACTTCAAATATGTTCTTGTATTTGGGTGTTACTTTGCTATTTTATCTCCTTATTTATTTTTCATCTTATTTTGAACTCAAATGTCACGAAGAGAAAAACATTTATTCTCCTCTGATGAATCAGAATAAAAGATAGTGTAAAATACTAACATTTCCTACAGGTAATTTTTTTATCACAAGATCTGCAGATTTTCAATTCTTTGTCATTGCATTCCAATAGTGAAAAAAATATCAAGTACTCTCTACATCCTGAAACAATCACATGGCTTTTCTTTTTATATATATATATATATATAATATGTATATATATATATATATATATATATATATAATATTTATATAATATATATAATATATATATATATATATATATATAATATATATATATATATATATATATATATATACACATACACACACACACACTGTGTCAGATATGTGATTACACTTATATATCTATTAATATTTCTAATTTCTCTGCTTCTTTCTCCCTATATATATATATATATATATATATATATATATATATATATATACATATATATATATATGTAGGGAGGAAGAAGCAGAGAAATATATATATATATATATATATATATATATATATATATAGATATATAGATATAGATATATGCAATTTATATATATATTATTTATATATTATATATGCACAGTACTTATTGGAAAGCACTCAATATCAGTGATAGAGCTAACATATTTAGTTGGATTGATGTGAGTTTGTGACCCTGGGTTTCACACTCTTTGCAATGATCAAACTGATTAATTTTGAAATTTTTTATCTATTTATGGTTGTGTATATCGGTATTTTTACCATAAAACCCCAATATATGCAACCTAATATACATCCAAAAATGTAAAAATTAATCAGTTTGTCTGATGATTACAAAGGGCGTGAAACCCAGGGTCACAAACTCACATCACTCCAACAATATATATATATATATATATATATATATATATATATAATATTTAACTGGGACAAGAAATAGTTTGTAAATTTTAATACCTACAAAACAAAACTGCTTTCATTTAATTCCAACAGACAACCTTTTCTGCCTGCTATCAGCATGACTGATGCCAAACTCTGAGAGCAACACTCTACACCTTCTTGGCCTTATGTTTACAACTGACATGAAGTCGAGTGACTATATTAAATCAAGGAAAGTTTTTTTCTCATCAGAATCTATCTTGCACATTTACAAATCTACAATTCATTTGTGCACTGAATAATGTTGCCATATCTGGTCTGTTGCTCCTGCTGTACATCTTGAGATTCTTGACAAAATCCCCAAAAGTATCTGTAATGTAATCGATCATGACTAGACATCTCGAATTCAGTCACTTCCCCACTGATTGCTCCTTACTAATCTTTCCGCTTTCTAATTCTTCCATACCCAGTAACCCTTTGTGTCTTAGTGGCTTTACTGTCTTGCTTGGGGTTAATTTGATTAAAAATTTCCTAGGGTGTGTATCTCGATGTTGGTTGTAGCATGTGTTGCTTTAACCTTTTCTCTGAACTGGACTGTTATCTAACTATGGCAAAGACCTTAATCCATCTTGGTTGTCTCTACTGTGCCAAGGGTGTTAACTCACATCACTTATCTGTTTGCGAGGTGGAGTGTTCGATTTAAAACCCTACTCACATGTACTTGCAAAAAATAATATTTATAGTAACAAGAAAAGAGAATATATACAAATGATATGGGAGTCCAGAGGGAGGAAGTGCTGGATGTAAATGACTTGTCAGTCCAGAGGAAGGGGAGTGTGGGATGCAAATGACTTTTTTGAATGCAACTCCACTTGATGCACCTTACCAGGTTTCTTAAATCTTTTTGCTGTGAAACGTGTTGTTTCTCATATCAATGAGAGAATATATGAGATAAGATACAGGCGACAGGTATCCATTATCGGTTGGCATCTGTACATTGTTTTGGTTGCTTAATTTCCATGCAAGCTGAATCTTTCTTTGATGGTGAACCCTGATGAATGTTTGCAGCAGAGGTTTGTCTTAGATATCAACATGAAGCAGGGTAAAATAAAGAAAAAAATAAGAGAAATGATAAAAAGTAAAAGGTAGGAAATTTAAATATCTTTTCAGGTGAAACCTTGTGGCATATTAACACATCAAGTTACAATAAATCCTAAAAAAAGCATTTTATAGGATTCTAAGTCAAAGATGTGCAGGTAGTGTAATGAATATAGGCACAGATATAGGATCACCAAAGTTAAGCAATGTCAAGCCTGGTCAATAACTCGATGGGTGACCATTGAGCAATACCAGGTGTCCTAAGCTTGGCTGTGCAGTTGGTCTAATGAACAATGGCTTAGAATTGTTAATTAAAGAGCCAAGTTCCAATTCCAGTCAGGCATGAATCCACCTCTTCTCCATCCAGCTATGGGTTAATTAGTAAGACTTGTATTACTAACTCATTATAGAAAATGAATGATTATTCCCCCACTAACTATGGGTTAAATAGAAGGGTAGATTGAACTCTCTAGCTTTTAGAGGAAATCAGTCTAAGAGAAGGAAAATTTTGAATTCCAAACCATGGCAAAAGCAATGGAAAACTACTCCACTATCTTTCCTAAGAATGTATGGCAATTCACAGAAAACAAAAGAATCTGTGGAGAGCCATGATCACCTATATCCTGAAGAGACATGGAATTAAAAAATAAAAATAAATGAATATATATATAATAATAATAATAATTTTTTTTTACTTTTTTTAATAATGATGTTTATCCAGTACACGGCCCAAGAGCCACGCGAGGTAGAATGTTACAGTTTATGGGAATATGTGAGAAAGGTAACAATTAACTCTAGACTTCAACAGGATCAGATTGTAATGATCAGGGAAGCATTCTCATGGGAGTCAGTTCCACAAAGCAGCAGTTTGTGGGAGGAAGATGCTTGAGTGGAACTAATGAAATATGAAGGGAATGAGGGTAGTAGTTTGTTATAGTGTTTGTGGCATTGTGGGTCTTAGTCATGAAGGTTATAACTGGTGAAATTCAGGGATGTGGTTCCACTGAACACTTTCCATGGAAATAGCAATAGAGCACGGAGAGGCTTGTGATGTGTCATCTTTGGGAAAGGGGTTGTTGGGTAGAAAATAATCCACAAGGATGCATAGAATCTTTTAGACTCTACTGAAACCGGAAAGTTAGGACTGGGCATCTCCTGTCCATATATGGCAGCAGTGCTCCATTCTCCGTTTGATCTGGCTCTTGTGAACATAGTGCATAGTAGGAGGAGTCATGTACGTACTTACTGGAGCAGTATGAGTTCCTTTAAGTCCCAAGAGGCGCTCTAGGCATGGGATCTCCCTGAGAGAAATCCTGTTCATCATTATAGGTGAAAATTCAGGGTCTGCTCTGTGTTTGAGTAAATAATATTATGGATGAATGATAATGATTCCACTCAGGTAATTTTTTTTATCTTTTTTTTTTACAGCCTTTTGATTTGTTACAAGGCAAAAGAAAAGAAGGCTTGGAGAATTTACCACTCATAGGGAGTATTAAAAGTAAGAGAAACTACGCTAAAGGGATTTGGTGAATTTAAGACTTACAGGGTATATGGAAAGCAAGGGAAACAGAGGAAAGAAGTTTTGAAATAGGGGCAGATGACCATCTTTTAATAATATGATGAAATTAAAGACGCTTTCTCAAATTGTTTCTGTTTCAGAATTCTGTTATTTTTCAAACTATCCAACTAAGGAATTAAAGATAGATTAAAAGTTTATAATCCTGAAAATCAGATTAGAAATATCAATAGGTGAAAATAAATTGAAAAATCCTTTTTTTTAAAAAGATTTGGGGAATTAACAGAAATAGTCCTATCTGTTATCATCGTTAAACCATTTCATGAAGATGATGTTGAGAAAACCTTTTTGTTTGGAACTCAACTTGCAATCATTCAACATTTAAAAGCCTCTCTGAATCACTTGACACACACACACACACACACATACATACATACATACATACATACATACATATATAAGTGTTGTGAGGGAGAATATTTTCCTACAAGTTTTGGATTCGGCCATTGAAAATACTCCTACATGAAGAGGAGTAGCAGGAGAAGCAGTAGCTTTTGCTGAAAGCAGTCATTCACAGTTAAACATTATCTCTTCTAGTTTTTATTCTACATTATGTTTCTCTGTACCAAAATGTAGTAAACTCATTGTTAAACCAATTCTGGTTTTCTACTGTTGTTTTTGATAACTCATTTACAACAATATGTATAAAAAATTAGGAAATCAGCCAATCTCCTAATTTTTTATACTTAAAAGCTCTACATGTTAATTTTTTTATCTTTTTATATGTAATGGGCGGCTAGTCAATTCCTATTGCATACTCTCACTCAGGCACATTTGTGTTTATTCAACACCCACAGAGCCCACCTGTGGTTTATACTGCGACTATGCTGAGCAGACCTTAGTTACAGTTTCTTGGAGAGAACGGGTTATCTAGAATGATCAACAGCACACTCAAACCCTCAGTCACAATGACTTGTGACTTTGTGCTAACACAGCTATTGATGGCCCCAAGTGTTCCGTCTAGCCAATTTCACTCACAAGGCCTGAGTCAACCCACGGTATGGTTTTTCAGGCACTTTCCAAAGGTGCTGGGATCATACCCCCCACTCCAGACCGATATCATCAGGAAGTCTCCTTCCTGACAAATCGACCATGGTGAGATATGAACCCGGGTCTCATGGTCAGAAAGCATTCAATTACAATGGAGCAAAAACAGCATCATATTTACATGTAACAGAGTCTATCTTCTTCAATTACCTTAAAGTACTTTCATTAAAAAACATTTTGAATTAATGCAGTTAGTGATATAACAGAAGTAGTCTGTAATTATTCAATCAAAGTTAGCCGAGGACATGAAGGGGTAAATCAGGCAACATGTAGACCCACTTCAGACCACAATTATTTTGAAGCTTTTGAAATTCAATTTGTCAGTGTGCTACCAGGGATTTAAAAGAGGATACATTTATAAAGCAATTGTTAAGTTTGATGAAAATTGGTTGAAAGATCAATGAAAAATAAGAAAGAAACCAATAAAAATTGCTATTTTTTGCTCTTTATGTGGATTTTTACTATATGTGTGAACTCAATTATCAAGTTAAATGACTGTTAAACAATCAACTTGTTGTTGGCTACAACTGAGTGAAGTTTGTATAAAACTGCTTGATAACTGAGGGTGTTTTTAGTTTAAAATTTGTGTTGAAATCAATTTTTCATTTTTCATGGTTTTTGCTAAACACAGTGGCATAGAAATTAAAATGAGGTATTGTTGAGATTGTCATGATGTAAGTAACCTACATACTGAGTTTGAATGAAATCGGAGGAAAAAGTTGAATTTATCGATTTTTGTTCAGCTTTATTGATTACTGATTTTTAAAAATTATTGATTTTTTATGCTAAAAACCTATCTCTTACATTGCACAATGTATGTGCCAAGTTTAGTCAAAATCGGTTAGATGACAGACAGACAAACAGACATCCTCTGTTTTATATATATATAGATAGACATGCCATTTTTAACCTCAAAAATAATATATATGTAAAACTACAAAAGGCCATTATCTCCTTTTGACTGAAATGAAGTCACCTGGATCATGTGATGGCCGTTTAGTGATGTCACTTCATAGGATGATGAAAGTGGTCAGTCCTTCAGTCAGTTTTCCAGGAGTCAAACTGAGCATTTTCCTTGCCCGGGCTTCTTCCTGGGGCAATCAGCTCCCACACGGTGCAGCTTACAAGCCCATGATACCATTTTCATTTGGGAATATAACTTCACCAGATATACAAATTATCACTGGCTTGCAGTCCCTATGTTGAAGAAATCCATGACTCACTGTTTCCTTGTTTGAAGAGAATATGTCCTTGTTAGTGACATAGCAGAAATAAAAAAATTTTTCGGCATTAAATAACCCATTGAGGTTGATATGCCGTAAAACAAACCAAACCAAACTAGTGACATAGTAGATAAATCTAGCCAGCTTGAATCTGGAAACCTAAGTATGGCTTCTCAAGAAACATAGAAGAATCTCTGGCAGCTCCACTTCCTGTTGGGAATTATTATAAGACACTATCTTTTCACTCTCTTTCCCCACTGCTTGTTGTGTAGACATGTGTTATAAGTTCTCTGCATGGGATAAATATAAATATGTATATATAATTTTGTGTATGACTTAGCAACATAAAATTCTAAGAAAAAAGCATGTTTATCATTACTTTTTTTACAGGTATTCCATTCTGTCCATGAAATAAGGTATAATGGATATAATAATGTCAATAGTAGGGGAAATACAAATTGGGAGAAAATTTCTTCCTTCTCTCACCCATTATCTGGTGATATTCCTGATATGACATATTAGTATTCAATTATCTGGTAATCATGACATGATATATTATAAACTCAATTAACTGGTGACTTACCCAACATGTAATATTATTATATATGAATAAGAGAGAGAAAGAAAGAGGGGGAGAATAAAGGAGAGACTGAATAAAGCAGAGAGAAAGAGAAAGGAAATAAAGTAGAGAGAAACAGAGAGAGTAAAGAGGAGAGAGGTAAGTGAGGAATAAAGATGTAAGAAAAGTTAAAGGAGGGGAATGAAAGAGAACCAGAGGAAGAAAAAACATGATAGATGTTGTGAAAGAAAGAATTAATATAAGAAAATATATTAAAACATATATGAAGAATTAAGGAATGAAAGAAAATAAAGGAAGAAGGAAAAATAAAGACAAATGGAATTGGCAAAAGAATCAAAGACAAGAAGAAGAAAAAAGAAGAAAAAAAAGAAAGGTAAATGGATTTAACAGGAATAAGAGACAAAAAGAACAGAGAGGAAATAAGATGAAATAGAAAATGAGGAAAATTGATAACTATGGTAGAAGTGAATAGGAAAAATAATGGTACAAAGGGAATTAGAAGAAAAATAAGACAAAAGAATTTTTAAGAAGAAAAATAGAATGATAAAAGTCAAGTATTTTGGAGCAGTAAGTAGGCATTATATTTTCTGTGAGTGGTGGGTATGAGAAGAGCTGACATCTTGATCTCTGGAGAATTTACTTGCAGCAGAAGCTGCAGTGGCCATGTAAAACCAAGATGAAAATAGATCCAGCACAACCAGGGGGCAAGCCTTTCATCTTGTTTATTGCCTACCCTCAATTTGCACTCACTGATTGAAATTCTCTCTTTCGAAACAAGTTCAGCTAAGTTCTATTTCTAAGAGTCCTTCAGTTTCATATGATGGAGATAGCATGAGAAATATAGAGATGGGAAACTACATTGTCAAAATAAAACATGGTATATATTTGAATTTTAAAGCAGTTCAGTTCAGTACATTATCTTTCATTTCTAATGAAATTTTCCTACCTCTTAATACTTTGTCATAGGTGCACAGCCAAGTGGTTAGACATTCGCTTCCCCACTATGAGACCCAGAATCAAATTTACATATGGTTGATTTGTCAAGAAGGTGACTTCTTGACATCATCAGTCTGTCAAGGTAATTCCAATGTGCGGCACTTTGGAATGTGCCTGGAAAACACACCATGGATTGACATAAGCCCTGAGAGTGATATTGGGTTGATGATATTGTTTATCAATTGTTGTAATAGCACAAAGTCACAAGTCTTTGTGAGTGAGTGTTTTGGGTATATCTTGTTCAAACTTTTGATCATGCCAGATAATGCACTTGCTCCTATAAAATGAAACTAAAGTCTGCTCAGCCTGGTTCAGTATGAATCACAGGTAGGCTCAATGGGTGTGGAACTAACACAAATGTACTTGAGCAAGTGTCTGCAATAGACATTGATTAGCCACTCATTTTTTTAGCTTTTGGAAGGCATCTTTCTTTATTTCAATGTGCCTTCAACATTTGGTGTCACACTTTCTGTCGTCTATTCAAACATTTATCAGATAAATTTCCGAACTTGCTTAATTTTGTTTAAATGACCTTTTCGGTTCCATTTTCCCTAAAACTTCCTTGCTGCTTACATGTTATGACCATAATATTCTTAGCATCTTTCTTTAGAATTAAATCTCTTTTGCCTTATGTTTCCACTTTGTCTGTAAGGAAATTGTCCCGCGTTCACTGCCACATAAGGGGACTGATCTTACATAACCGTTCAAAACTCTCTCGTTTATTTCTAATGAATTTTTCTGTTTTTTAATACTTTGTTTAGCTTTTCTTTCTTCCAATGCATCTTCAGCTTTCTGTGTCATTTTCAATTTTCTATTAACCTTTAGTAATCTGCATTATCAATATTATTTCCCTTTCAAATGCATTGTTCTTCTATGCCTTTTAATTGTATCCTTATTGTTAATTTCACTCAAAATTGTGTCTGTTGCTGTAGCAGGATATGACAACACAACTATGAAATTCAAGTTTAGGCATTAGACTTAGCTTCAGTGGCAGCAAATGAAGTCGCATATAGAATGATAACGGTTAAAAGATTTCCCAGATAATTAAATTTCTGTACTTGGTTGATTCTTACATTTCCAGTTAAATGCTTGGATTGCAACTGAGACTATACATAAGAAGTGGAAGAATTTATTAAAAAAAAAAAAAAAGAAACCCCCCCCCTCGCTGTAAGGATGTCTTGCCTACCATTCAACAAAGTTTAATTATATATTAATACAAATGTCGGTGTGAGATCGACTATGTGGGCAAGATCATCCAACGGTTAGAGATGAGGATCGCCCAGCATGTGCCAGGTAAAGTGTGTAGGCACGAACCAATTACATCTGGGTGTTTGCAGGCTGATGAGTCAGCAATTGGTGAACACCTTTTAAATTCTGTCGATTGCAGGACAAATTATTCTCCCGATTTCTTTTCTGTCATACGCAGGGCTGGGAGGAGGCTCCATTTAGACATCTTGGAGTCCATTCTTATTAAATATGCAATGTCCTGCCCTGTGCAGACAGAGGGAGATGAAATTTAAGTCGGTCTTATTTAGGGAGATTACTGCTTAACCTAGAAAATATTTAGTGTATATAAGGTTTTTTTCTCCCTCTTCCTTTAATTTTCCCCCTTATCTTTCATCTTGGTAATGTATTGTTTTTAACATCAGACGTTGATAATAATTTTTCTTATGAACTTCTTTTTTTTAATCCGCCGATGATTATTTTTCTAAAGAAGTGTCGGCCAAAAGGTGCCTTAAATCCCACCTTTTTTTCTTAAACGAGATACTTTTGTATCTGTTTTAACAATAAAATGGGAAATATGATCCTTATAATTAAATCAATTTTGATTTGGTGTGACAGTAAAAAGAAAATGTATATTTCATATATTGAAACTTTAATGCACAGTGACATTCATTTCAATTTTAATATTCTTTAGTATTGTTTCTTTTTTTGAAAGCTGCCCGTCCAAAGCTGATTCTGTAATTCAATTCATTTACATGACTGTTGGAAGCTGACAGGGACTTACTTAAGCAATACTTAAGCAATTCTGGCCCACTTGTGAAATAAAAAAAAGGAAAATATTTCTAGGGTATAAATGAAATAAAAGTTGGTCACTCATATCCAAAGATGCCTGTCTACTAGGGCAGCAAGCCAATCCTTTTTGCAGATGCTTGCTCAGACACATTTGTGTTTGTTCAACATCTACAGAACCTACCTGTGGTTTATACTGCAACTATGCAGAGCAGACCTTAGTTACAGTTTCTGAGAGAGTGTGTGTTATCTAAGGTGACTAATACTCTGAGCAACACCAGCGTGCTCAAACCCTCGGTCTCGATGACTTGTGACTTTGTGCTTGCACAACCATCGAGGGTTCTCAAAGAGTTCTGTCTGCCCAATTTTACTCAAAAAGCTTGGGTTAACCTGTGGTATGGTTTTCATGTACTTTCCAAAGTTGCTGCATGCTGGGATCACCTTCAACCTAGAGAGATAACATCAAGCAAACACCTTCTTGAAAAATCGAACATGGTGAGATTTGAATACTGTAACTCATTGTCAGAAAGAGAACGTTCTAATCACTCATCGACATATGCATTCTAGGGCATAATTTTTGTTGGTTAGCATTCATTAGATTCTTTAAGTCACAATATTTGTCAGAATATAAAAATATTGGTTTTGTATCAATTTAGGAGTGAAGGTCCTGTTCATAATACTGATACCATGTCAAATCGATCCCTGACTTTTACAGAGTTATCTGGTCCTGGCTTTTTTTTTTTATTTACATATGTTATGGCTTGAAAATATGATCATTGATATCTGCATATTGTTTTTTTTTTATATATTTTGTTAATTTATGTAACTTTTTGTTTTTTAATTAAACATGTATATATCTATTTGTTCTTTATTAAAAAAACAAAACTCTGTTTACATGAATTGAAATTAATGATGTAAGCAAAGTTTCAAACTTGATATTTGTAAACAAACAGTAAAGTCCACATAACTGTAAAAACATCAGGGATCAATTTTATACTGTATTGATCAGGACATGAACTGGACGACTCTTCTAAATTGATAAAAATCAATATTTTTTTTAATTCTGACAAGTGTCACAGCTTAACACTAGGATGGCCGAGGTGTCGTTTTCGACACCTTCAAATTTTCAACAAATTACTATGGAATAACTAGTTTTGGTTTGATGCTGAGGCTTATGGACAATTATTGAATTTTAGCAAAGATGCTTAACAGACTTAATTCTTTAAAAAAATATTCAGTGAAATAGCTGATATTTGAGGTTTTACCTTGAATGGTCCGAAGTGTCGTTTTTGACACCTAGGCTATTTATAGGGTAAATGCATTGAAATAATATCATAACATGGCAAATGTGCAAAGGATGGAACTAGGGTACTGTTAGTAACATGGAAAGATTGTGGAATTTAAGATATTGCTAAATAGCTGGTCCTACAGGATTGTAGAAAGAATGTTATAGCCTACTTCAAAATGATGTCTAATGTTGTGTAATAGTGATATTCTTTAATAAACTGTGTATTGCAAACATATGAGTAATTTCATTAACCATATATGATTATTTTTCATGCGAAATATTAAAAAACAATCATATGGTGTTGAAAATGACACCTTGGCCATTTTATATATATCAAAGGAGCTGGCCATCCTAGTGTTAAGGAAATTCTGAAAAAGGTTAATCTATAAAAATTATTTCCCTCCAAAATGTTCCCTATTTCTTATGAGAGGACCAATCTATTTAAGTACTGTGTAGGGATACAAAAGGCACTTATCTCCCTTTGGTATAGATAATTCATGTGGGTCACATAATGGCTGCTTCATGACGTAAGTCCATACAGTGACAAGAGTGACAGTCAATTTCAGTTGGTTTACAGTAGCCAAACTGAGATGTTGCATTCTTTAGTCTGGGCACCAGTCGAGGCTGAATCTGCCTCTCCAGCATTTTACTAGTCCATAGGACCATTTCCTTTTGGTTATATACCTTCCCCAGATATAGAAAGAAACTCCAGCTTTCAGACCTCAATTTGGGAAAACCCAGGACTTGCTGTTTCCTGATCATAGAATATGCCCTTACCTGGGATATAGTAGATGAATCCAGCCTGTTTGTATCTGGAGTCCTAAACATGGCTTCTCCAAACAGGAATATATCCATATTATATATAAGACCCTTCCTTTTTGTTTCTCATTACACTCTGCTTGCTGCATAGATATATGTAATATATTATTTTCCACATTGGAGATATATGTATATATAGTTTTGTGTATGTTTTGGTAGCATAAAAGTCTCTGAGAGAATCAAGCATATTCTTTTTCCTTTCAGTCATTTCATCCCTTCTGTGAACTACAGTGTTATTATATCACAGATATAATGATGCTCATAATGGGGGAATACAAAAGGGAGAATAAACCTTTATTTCATAGCTCACTCCTCCTACAAGTGCATCAACTCCAGGCCTTACCAATTCTAACCTTCCTACAAAGCTGCCTCCTTTATTTACATTTAGAAACATAGCAGCTAGCATCCACTGTATTGGCAATACAAAATAATTTTATATTTACAATTCTTGTCATCTTTTCCTTTCACCTTACTGGTAATACTGTTATTTCATTTGTTCTCCCATACTATAACACTGTTATATCTGGTCCGGTGCTTCTGTGATATATTTAGAGATTCTTGACAAAATTCAAAGAAGAATCTGCAATGTTATCGGTCATAGGCTGACATCTTGGCTTCCGTCAGTTTCCTACCGTCATAATGTAACATTCCTGTGTTTTTTCTATTAATATTTCCGCAACATCTTAGTGACTTTATTGCCTTGCTTGGGGCGTATTTTGATATTCTAACAAATGTCACAGATTAAAGAATTCTATACAATGTTTTCTTGAGATCTTAAATTCAACGCTTCATTGAAACCGAATCCATACATATTAAATGAAAGAATGTATATTCCACATATTTTAACTTCAGTGTGCAGTGGCATTTTCTTTGATTATAGAAGGGAAACTACAGGAACTCCTGCAGAAGAAAGTGAAAGAAAGTGAGAAGAAAGCACTAAGTATCAATTGCAAAAAGACAGAATACATGGTTGCGAGAAAAAGGAACAGCTCGAAAGGCAAACTACAAATTAGAGATTAAGCAAGTACAACAATTTAAATATATAGGAAGTGTTTTAACAGAAGATGGAAAATGAGACACTGAAATCCAAAGGCACAATGGGATAGCGAAAGATGCCTCCCAAAAATTAAGCAAGGTATTAAAAAACAGGAAAATTTCATTAGAAACAAAGAAAAGAGTACTTAATATCAATCTTCCTGTATCACAGAGAATGCCAGACAATCTCATCACAGTTAAAGGAAAGATTTGAAGCAACAAAAATATGGTTCTACAGAGGGATGCTGAGAATACCATGGACTGAACATGTGGGCAATGATGAAGTTCTAGAGAAAATGGAAACAAAAAGAACACTTATACTAGACTCAGAAAAAGAGAGTTGAAATTCTTAGACACATAATGAGGAAAGAGGGCTTATTAAATCTGACACTCACAGGACATTGAAAGCAAGAGGGATAGAACAAAACAGTGCATAACCTACCTAGTGAGCTTTTATAAATGGATGACAGGACAGGTTTTAGGAGAGATAGCAAAAAGACATAATGTACTAAGAGCTACAAAGGATAGGGAATTATGGGGAGCCCTGCTTCTGAAGGAACATGGCACAGTAGTTTGTTTTATTTTTTTTTAGAAAGGTACATATCTTTGACCTATTTTTAATTTAGTGCAATTACATGATTGTTGGATGCTGAAACT
>OZ038486.1:127942019-127947019 GCA_964036315.1 Acanthosepion esculentum | reverse complement strand
TAGTCGCACTGAGGAGCTGTGATACAGCGAAACAGTACTGTTTGCAAATGACATACATACATACATACATACATACATATATATATATATATATATATATATATATATATATATATATATGTGATAACAATGTATAGATTTTTATGTATCAAGAACAGTTTTGGAGTAAAAATGTATGACAAAGTAGAAAAAGTGTTTTGTGTGATGTGTTTCATTCCTTAGGACTTCATTGGACTAGGCCTTATCTGATGAAATCCTGAGAGATGAAATGTGTTACACAAAAACATTTTCCACTTTGTCATACATCTTTTCCTAATATATATATATATATATATATATATATATATAATGTTTATTTGGGCAGCAGCCTTTCTTTCAAACATGTTTCGTTCAATATGACGGAAAGGGAAAATTTCAATTTTTTAATTAACTTTTTTTAGTATCCTTAATTTTTCCATTTGGTGGGGGTAAGGGAGTGTAAAAATTGTCCATCAAATCTGTTGTCCCAAATGACATATATATATATATATATATATATATATATTGTGAAATACATTACTTCGATAATCTGGCACACTTCATCAGTGATGTTTTTAGTTGAGTATCATTAGGGCTCTTGAATTTCACAATCATCTCATACTTAACCTATATTGCTCAGATACTAACTTTACCAGTTTATATCATATCTCTCATGTGTTAACATGACAGTCTGCACAAACTGGGATAATCCTGGTCAATATACATAGCCTAGATATAACATCATATGAGAAAAAATATATTAAATAAAATGCTTTCAGGACCCAACATTCCTTTGATTTCAATGCTGACTCACAAAGAAATTACTGATATTTTATATCTCTAGTGGGTTACCAGGACAGGCCCCACAAACTGAGACAGTCCTGGCTGACATACTAAGCTTAGATATAACATCAAAAGAGAAAAAAGATATCAAGTTATTGAATGATGGAGTATTGGAATTCATGAAAAATTTGAGCAGAGATTGTAGAACAATCCGAAAAGAAATTAAAAATATTGGTACGATAAGAAGAAGTAAAAACTGGAATTAAGAATGTCTGCAAAAGAGATTTGAGAAAAATTAAAATGGTAATAAGCAAAAAAAAAAAAAAATGGATTGGGCAAGCAAGAAAATATTGAAAGAAACTGGTGTTGCAAATATAAACAAGAAACTGCAGAATATTAAGAACATTGACTAAATTCATGTAAGTAGCCAAACTACTATCCTTAAATCAAATATAGAAAAGTTAACAAAATAAAATGCTGATAGATTGATGAAAGTTATAGAATGTCTAGGATCATATATTAATATGTAATATAATAAAATAATTAATTCAGATATTTGGAATAGTGTGGCAAGTAAATAACTGTTTTTCTGGTCTAAATCTTCTGGAGAAAGCAAGAAATCAGGAGTTCCACAGGTGAGAAGTGCAAGAAAAGAAACCATTCAAATAGAACATATGGTTGCATCTAGCTAGTTCAACAATAAGACAGTGAGACCTAGTTGCCAATCTAGTAGCATGCTTAAATTCATACAGTCAGAGCACCAAAGAGGAAAGCTCATCAAACTAATAGCTGGAATTGTAACAAGTGCCACCACCCTGAGTCAGGGTGAACATGGGAATAACAACAATTAAGACTACACTACACAAAACCTCCAATCTCCTGAGCAGAGGCCTTGCTGCTGGATGTAGTTTATCCTCAAACCCAGGACAATATTTCCTTTTAAAATGATGCTAAGACAATTGAAAATTTTCTATTTGAATTTCTGGGATGAGGAATTATCATGATTTGCATGTGGACTATTGTCTGCATCTTTAGTTGTTGTTTGAACTTAGCCCTTTATTTAATCTATAGGGAAGATTGTTCTGACCGTGTTGAAGGAATCTTGTCTACTTCTTATTTAGTACTTCTCAGTTATCGCTTGCTCCATTTCCGCAGAGTCTAAGTACCCCATAGGACAATAGCTTAGTGGATTCATAAACCCAATCATGAGACACACAGCCCATTAGGGTTGTAGGGGAACAACACAAGTACTACAGCTGCAGTAGTAGTGGTGTTTCTGGGGCAAGATTTTCTGATGGATTCCAAACCTCTCCAGGCTGGTTTTAAATTCAAAGTTTTCCTTCTCCTAGTCCAGTTGCCACCCAAGGCTATAGAATCAAGCCTGTCTTGCTATTTATCCATAGCTGGGGGAGAAGAGTTACAGGACTCATGATCGTGATTCATACCAACATGCTTACAATGTTTCGGCCATTGTACTTTCTAGCCTTCTTCAGGCTTGCATCATTTATGCTTTGCTATTCATGCCAGCATACTTATTTTGGTTGTTATATTTACATTGTACTCTCCAGCCATATTCAGGTTATTTGTCACTGTACTTGATAAACTTAGAGGAATTTTGAACTGTACCCTTTATTTAATCTACAAGTGTAATTTGTTCTCACTCCATTTTCCATTCTTAGGGGAGATAACTCGTATCAGTTAATACTCCCAAATCTTCTTCACTATTATGTCACTTGTCTGTTTCTTCCACCTAATTAGTGTATTTGACTTTTCAGCACTACCAGACCCAGGGATTGAACTCACAACTTCCAACTCTCCACAGACACATGACCTTGTGAATTGAGGGTTTGTAAAAAAATTAGGGTTTCCATAGCAATTTAATTTCTTTCATTTTGTGATTTGTCTCTGGGACGTGCCCAGCATGCACTGATATTCCAAGCTCCTTCGTAGTTTCACATTGACTCATTTTCTATAGAATTTCAACAATATTTTAAAACACTTAAACACTTCTTCATTTTCTATATGTGTCTCCATAATATTATGTCCTCTGCAGCTCTTAATAAATTTTGTCTTTTTATTATCTCTTCTAAACCTTGACTCAAGTTTGCTAGGTAGGTTATGCATTGTTTTACTTTGTCTGTCTTGCCCTCAGACTGTCCTTTGAGTATTAATTTTTTCAAGCCCACTTTCCTCATTATATGCCCTAGAAATTTCAATGGCCTCTTTCTGATGTTAAGCATAAGTGCCGTTTTTGGTTTCCATTTCCTCTAACTCTTCATATTTTCAATCTTAAATCATCTGCAGTAAAAAGATGAGTTGAAAGCTACAGACTTTATGCAAACTGTGCTTGATTATTTAAAAAAAAAACGTTTCACTGCAAACAAAGCAATAAAGACATTAAAGCAGAAGAGGTTACTATTACAGATTATGTGAAAAAGAAAAGAAAAAATACTATTAAGGAGAGAGGACAATAAAAGAACAAGAGTTAAGAAGACAGAATATAATGATCAACATTACATTTAAAGTTTTCAAGATCAAACTTGACTGAAAAGCTAGAATCTGGAAGAAAGGTTTACATGTGAGAAGTGCAATAGAAGAAACTGCTAACATAGAACTTGTGGTTGAATTTAGCCATTTCAACTATAAAATGATGAGACCGTACTGCCAATCTAGTACTGCACTTCAATTCATAAAGTCTAAGTACCATAGTGGAAAGATTGTCAGAACTTAACAAGAGAAATTTGAATGCATATCTTAAGCTTGAGGTGCGTTAAGTGGCTCATAGCTTTTGCATGCTTTATTTTCAGTACCAGTTCAGGTTGCAAGACAAGATAATTCTTGTAAGGAAATTTCTAATGATCTAAAGTTTAACAACAAAACGACAGCAGTAAAAATTGTGATCATCTCTTGTTTTGGTAAAGAAAAATTATTTATAAATTCTTTTGTCATTTACCGATGCTCACAAATCTTTTCTAATCAATAATATTGTCCGAGGTTGAAAAATTATGCCCCATCAGTGCTTTAGAAGATTTCAGTAATAAGGTCAAGCAGATGGAGTGTTTGAGATGACAGCTCAAATCTTAATCCACAGCTAGTCAATAACTTTGAGTCAATGAGATCGAAATTGTTCATAATGTTCAAAATAGAGCTTCAAAAGATTTAATAGAATTTATAAGGTATTTCAGATGGAGGCTCAAATCCTGAAAGAGAAAAATTTTATAATCTTCTTTCATGCGATGTATCCCTTGTGAATGTGAGTGATCATGGCTTTCCACAACTTCCTATTCCTTGTAGCAGTAAGCAATATTTTTCCCCTTGTTACCCCACCCTATATCATCCTGGGTAAGGCAATAAACTATGCTTTATTTTCAGTACCAGTTCAGGTCGCAAGACAAGATAATTCTTGTAAGGAAATTTCTAATGATCTAAAGTTTAACAACAAAACGACAGCAGTAAAAATTGTGATCATCTCTTGTTTTGGTAAAGAAAAATTATTTATAAATTATTTTCTCATTTACCGATGCTCACAAAATTTTATAATCTTCTTTCATGCAATGTATCCCTTGTGAATGTGAGTGATCATGGCTTTCCACAACTTCCTATTCCTTGTAGCAGTAAGCAATATTTTTCCCCTTGTTACCCCTCCCTATATCATCCTGGGTAAGGCAATAAACTACATCTGGCAGCAAGACCTCTGATTGGGGGGTTTTGAGGAGCATGGAACCACCTATTAATTGCTGTCATTTCCAGCTCCACACTAATCTGGGGTGGTAGCACCTGTTAAGGTTCCAGCTATGGGGAAATAGTTAACTCTAAAATATGAAAGCATAAACAAATTTATAGTAAAAATCTCAGCACTACATTTTCATGATAAAAAAATTACCAGCAATATATTTGAGAAAATAAAAAATAAAAAATCCAGAAATTCATTTTTGTAAAAGAAATGACCCATAAGGAGTTGATATGCCACTGAACAAACAAATAAATAAAATAAATAAATAACCCTCCCTATACATGTTCTCTCATCCATTAAAATAATCTCTTTAGATATGTTACCCACTATTTCACATTGCTACTAATTTCATTCACTATGTCCTGTGAGTGTTGAATTCTTTAAGTCTTGTTTTCTCATTATGTGTACAAGAAATTTCAACTGTCTCTGTCTGATCTTTAGCAAAAGTGTCCATTCTGTTCCCATT